>CM048747.1:520012871-520612871 GCA_026315105.1 Locusta migratoria
TATGTACCTAAGGTATTTGTATATTGCCTTAAGTTTTTGTAATATTTTATTATTTATAGTAAAGTGTTCTACAATATAGTACTACAAAGACTCAATACTAATTTTATCCGCATAATTAGACTTAGTATACTAAAATCAGAAATTAGGTGGAAAGTATGAAATACACTATCTGAAACAGTTTTACATGAAATATTCAGATTCTGAATCTTTATTATTCATTAACAAATCTTTGAAAAGTATGTTGTTAACATAATTCAAGAACAATTCATGATTTTCATTTATTCTATAAATTTTTTATAGTGGGCACAAAGTAAACACCTCTTGGTAATAGATGTTACTGTAAACAGCTTGGTATTGTGAGAGTTAAGCACTTTAGTAATATATGAATACTGAAGATAAATTACCAGAATATTAATTAATTATTTGTGATAATTCCACAATTATTCCCACTTAAGTGGGATACTATGAACGGCCAAGGACGTTTATGTCCGTCTATAGTCTGCTCAAATTTTCTGCTAGTTGATAGTTCATGCACTGAAGATTCTTTCCTTCAATCAAAGGATGCAATATCACACCTGAACCACTCCCATCTGCTAAACTGCTGTACACACAACTGGTTAATCCCATTTCCTGATCTGGCATTTCTCGATTTGCTGTGTTGCTGATTAAGAAACTGGAAACAGTCTTGATGACATACATACACATGCACAGCACTAAGCTCACATTTCTTAATCCTTTCATACAAAGCTGGGATTTAAAGACAAGTATTGTACTGCAGATATTGGCTTACATTTAGGTAAGATTTTTATGTTGTTGTTTTCAGTCTGCAGACTGCTTTGATGCAGCTCGCCACACTACACTATCCTCTGCAAGTCTCTTCCTCTGACAATACATTCTGCAACCTACATCCTTTTGAATCTGCTTACTGTATTCGTCCCTCTACGATTTTTACCCCACACACTTCCTTCTAATGCTAAGTTGACAATTCCTTGATGTCTCAGAATGTGTCCAACCAATCTATCGTTTCTCTTAGGATATTCGTCTGTAGCACTACAACTCAAAAGCTTCTATCATCTTTTTATCTGAATTCCTAATTGTCTACATTTCACACCCTTACAACGCTACACTCCAGACAAATGCTTTCAGAAAGGACTTCCTCACATTTAAACCAATATTGGATGTTAACAGGTTTCGCTTCTTTAGAAACGCTTCTCTTCCCAAAATCGTTCTGCATTTTATATCTTCTTTACTTCGGCCATCAGAAGTTATCTTGCTACCCAAATAAAATCAATCTACTTTGTCTCGTTACCTGATCCAATTCCTTCAGCATCACCTGATGTGCTGACATTGTGTTCCATTATTTTCGTTTTACTCTTGTTAATGTTCATCTTACATCTTCCTTTCAAGACACTGTCCATGCCATTCAATTGCTCTTCCAGATCTTTTGCGATCTCTGACAGAATTACTATGTCACCAGCAAACTGCTATGTTTTTATTTCTTCTCCCTGCACTTTAATGCCCTCTCCAAATTTCTCCTTCCATTCCTTCACTGCCTGTTCAATGTACAGATTGAACAACATTGGGCAAAGGCTACAACCCTGTCTTAGTCCCTTCCCAACCTCTGCGTCCCTTTCTTTCTCTTCGACTAATAACCGCTGTCTGATTTTTGTATAGGTTGAATATAACTCTTCGCTTCCTATATTTTACCAGATTCCTTCAGAATTTGGAAAAGTATTCCAGTCGACATTGTCAAAAGCTATCTCCAAATCGACAAATGCTAAAATCATAGGTTTCCCTCTCCTTAGCCTATCTTCTAAGATAAGCCGTAATGTGAGTATTTGCTCCCGTGTTCCTACATTTCTCCTAAATCCAAACTGATCTTCCCAAGGCCAGATTCCACAAGTTTTTCTATTCGCCTCTAAACAATTCATGTTAGTATTTTGCAACCATGACTTATTAAGCTGATAGTTCTGCAATTTTCACACTTGCCTGCACTTGCTTTCTTTGGAATTGGAATTACCGTCAAACCTCAAGAAGAATATTTTATTTCCCGTCTCACACATCTTGCATACCAGTCATGGTTGTACGATTGTGTTGTGTGCCTGTGTGATTGCGGGAGTTCTATTTACCCGAAGAAGGCCATGGCCGATAGCTGAAAGAGTGTGTTGTGTGTGTGTTTCGTATGTGCCTGTCGCAGCTCATCCCCATGTCTTTGCGGTAATTTGTAAACTGCCTTACTATATTAAAAATTTAGAAACTATTTACACAACAGTTTTGTTATTTTGCTTAAGGTGATCTAATACAGGAATGCAATTTTGCATAGTTTATATGCTGCAGGACAGATGGAAGTGAAAGAAGCTCTACCTCTTTCACAGGCCAGACAGCTAAGTAGAATGTGAACTACCAGTGCTTTTTTACAGTAGGTTATGTTGGCTACAGACAGAACCTTGCATAAGTCCTTTTAGAATTTGTTACCTTCTTGTCGTCTGCTTCAGAAGCATCCATTGATTCTCCTTCATTTTCACCGTCCTTGTCTTCATCTTGTCCATCCTTATCACCTTCCTTTGCAGCTTCACCATCTTCCTCCCCCTCTTCCTTAACAACTTTACGGCGTTTCCAATTACCTTCATCATAGGTTGCAGTCTCATCTTCATTTGCTCGTTTACCCTGCTGGAAATTATTACATGCATAAGCAATTAGTTCATCACAAACATATAGTGATGAAGTCACTGAAATTTTATGCTGAAAATATTTAAGAAGCTTTTTATGAAACTTACTTTCAGTAACACATACTACATCTACTCTTAAGCACTCATGACATTGACTGAACAGTCTTTAGTGAATGGTGAAAGATATTGATACAAGTGCTTTTACTAAAGAGTTTACAGTTGAGAATTTTTTAATTTTGTTTTAAGATGAGCATATTTTAAAGGAGCTCAAAATGTACTTTGTATCATTTGTGTAACAAAATTCAGTTAACAACTGATTTGAAATTTAGTCCTTATGTTCATAACAGTGGTGGCTTTCACTCTAGAGCCTGTCAGATATGGCCAGACCAAAAATTTTGTCTGACTTGTTTGAAAACACATTTCCACCATACAGTAGAAGCCCATTTTTACACTATTCAAGGTACTTCAGTGAAATGGTGTAAAATGCGGGAAATAATATTTAAAATGGTAAAATATGATTACTGGATCACCCTTGCATTTTTGTAGTTTGTTATATATGTACATAATAGGCATAAAAATACTTTAAGTTTATTAGATAATAAAGGTTATCCAAATTTTTACTATTTTAAGTGCCACGAGGAACTGGAACTGGCAATTATATGGGAAGAGACATTTTTGACAATTTCATTCATCATAATCTATTAGTCAGCAAGCCTTCAACCAGCATTAATTATTTACATAGTAAAACAGCACGAGTTCCATTCTTTGTATTTTTCATCATTTCGCACAACGAAATTTGATAATTTATTCATATTCTTGTGTGCAAATATATGCTTTTTGTGATGTTTGTAAAGGATCGGCATATCACACTATTATCGCTATTTTGAAGTTATAATGTACCGAGCAGTCATCAAGGTGCACGAAAAAACGCACAAGAAAACCATCAGCCTCACCATTTACAGGACTCAAAAAATAGATGAATATTTGCATTTAACAACAAGAATAAATTCTTGAAACAAGTCATGCAAAGCATTAGAAATTACTAGTTGTGTAAACAAAGCAAGCTGATAATCAGCACAGTGGCTGATGGGATTACTATACTCCCATCAGCCAGCACATCTTAAGTTAACTGGATGCGTACTGTAAACAACGGAACCCTTGTACAGTCACCCCTTTAAAAGTTTTATTTTCTGTTATGTATCTCACAACTGCAAGAACAGTGACAACACAAAAATAAGACAGCAGAACTTACAAAATTCACCACAGGTAGCTTGGCTACAATTACTTTGAGGGGACAGGAGCATCAAACAAACACATTAACAAAATGTTTTGTTGGTAATGTCTAAGTGCACTAACAGCAAGACTTTCAAAATATATCAAGGTAAAGGAAACAATTTCATAATTTAATTAATGAATTATTGTAAAATTTCTAAATTAGTAGTGTACAGTTTGTCTACCACAACAAACAAGAAGCTTGCCTGAAATTCTGTTTGCTTAAATTTGTAATGCAGTTAACGAAAATTACTCCGAAAAACAATAACACTTAATGCTCAGTATATTTTGCTGCAGGGGTAGGAAAGAAGCAAAAGAAGATCCTCATGATATAATTCAAAGTATGAGTGATTTGGGGGAAAACAGATAAAGCTAGGATATATGCATTTATGAAGTTACTCAAAGTATATTCAAAGGACACACAATGTAATTAACATTGATTGACCTATACTCAAGGTTAAAATTACTTTCAAATTGACAGTTAGAAAATCAATTGGTAACGGCCAGCCTATTATAGTTCTTTGTACAATGCCACGTATGTGCTGCCATGCCCATTCAGTAGTTACATCATTGGCACTGTCAATATGGTTTTTGCATGTTTACAATGGAGCAGCTGCAACCACTATCAGCCCACTATGAAGTAATTGACTCCACAGAAACAGGATCTGTCAGGAAACATAGAATGCTGTGAAGTGTGGTGTGATGCACTTTACTACAAAACCCACCCAACTGGATATCGTAAATGGCTGTACCATATGCCTGGCTACCTTCTTTTTCCACTTACAGTCTACACAGGGTGTATATTTGGACAAGAAAAATCATGAAGTTTCCACAGCTGATAAAACCTTTTTTGAGTGAAATATACCATTTTCCTACATGAATTAAAATTTTTGTTACATGTGACAATATACTTGACTACAAACAAAATTTAGCCAACTCAGGTGCAAGAAATCAGCGACTTTCACCTATAGTATTTTGTATATACAGTTCGCATACTCTCTCGTTACACGGATGCTGTTATGTAAGATAAGTGTGTTATTTCATTTTGAAAATACTTTGCTGTTTTGTACAAAGACTAACCTAATAACTTTAATTATTTGTCAAAAATATTCGGCAGTTTTTTCCTCAAATGTATCACTTGTCGAATAAGTTTTAACATTTACCAACATTTGATTGTATTTCTTCATTTCCTATAAATTTTTTTAAGGATAATTACACTTTTTCCATTGCCATTGCATAATTTGTAATTATTAAAAACAAAATTAACTTTCATTTAGCATTCTTTAATATACATCAAACATAAATGTGCCATTAAATTTTGTTTAATAATGGCTGGTCTTCAAAGCCCTACATTTCTCTGTAAGTGGGAGTCCCCCAAATTGTTAAGAATGGGAGTCAAAGTGTTTGTGATGTAATTCACAACTCTCTCTCTCTCTCTCTATTAATGTAAGGCATATGCAGGCATTTACTTTGAAATTAACTACTATTTGCAACTCACACCCACAAGCTGTTAGAAACTTGAATAAATGATACATCACATTGTATGGCTTACAAACATTTTTGTCTCAAAGTTGAAATTTTTGCCAAGAACAACAAAACTATTTACTGACTGCTAAGAACCATTGCCCTCAGCTTAATATACCGTTGTCAAACCCACCTTCTCTGTTTTATCTTTATCAGCTTCTGCTGCCTTCTTCTTAGCTTCTTCAGCCATAGCTTCTCTTCTCTCCCTGGCTTCAACTACTCTTGCCTGAAAAGAGTAGCTTATCTCAAAACAATGAACACTATAAACAGTATGAATCCAAAATACATGATATAACATAAGAAACATGTGCTTACCTTTGTTTTCAACATGGTAACATAATTGTTGTAGTGAGTCAATGTGCGGCAATGAACTTTTGCATCATCATCATTCAAAAAGAAACGATAGCATGCACGACATTTTATTCCTGTCACCTTTTTGAGTGCGCTCTGACCTACAAACATACGAAGTAAAAGGTAAAATAATATACAACTTACAAGAATAATTCTTTATTCAGAGTTTAAATTAATCCTTACCAATTGGAACATCAGGATTGTATTTTGGTATTCGTGTCCGCAGATTGCTGAATGACAGTTCTGATAGTTCATCAATCGGTGTTGGGTCTTCTGCACCCTCTTTTGTTTTACCTTCTCCCTTTTCATCTTTATCACCATCTTCCTTATTTTTATCGACCTCTTTGATATCTTCTTCCTCCTCTTCACGAGTTCTGACCTTAATATCCTTCCTCTTGAAGTCATCATCTAAAATGATTAAAACCATATTACTATATATCCATACTATTCTGAACTACAACATCATATTTATCTCAACTTACCTAAGCTACCAGTGTCAGAGTCAAGCTCTTCTGGCAAGAAGTCATCGTCTGACCCATCTTTACGGTGTTTACGTGCTTCTGCAGATTTCTGTAAATGTAATCCCAAATAATACTAAAGTGATATATCAAATTTTATCACACTTACAGAAATGCAATAAAATGACTTGAGCCACTCTGGCAAGGTGGTCATTCTAACTGCTCAAAGTTCTAATGTAACTATAAAATGTTTACCTTGAGATGTAGTGGTGTCAAGCGGTGGTGATCCCATTCAATCCTGGTAGGGAATTCCTTTTTGCACAGATGGCAGCGTGGATGAAGAAACTTTTTAAGTTGCTGTAATGAGAAAAAGAAATTAGCGAACTTAATGCCATATATAACTTCAGGTTGTACTATCAATCTAATTTATTACTTCAATTGCCTTCATGCATTTATACCAGAACTACAAACAAAAAATGTTCAACTGACAGTTAACAGAAGCATAAGTAAATGCAGACTGATGGGTGCCACATTCAAACTAACAAGGGAAGCAAGTATGGTACCAACGGAATTTGATGGATCGTAGGTATGTTGTGAGGGAATTTCTCCAGACCACCAAGCTAAAAACGTTTGTTTCAATGGGCCTTGATTTCCAGAAAAGTCGAAATCAAATTAACGGCAAATTACCACATAAACCGTGTTTACTTATATTTGGTGGTTACCTCTCAGCGAGACAGCGTGGTGTAATCGGCAAGATGCAAAACTACCATGCAGGCGACCTGGGTTCAAGTCCGACATGGGTCAATTATTTTTCACACCTGTCCAATGATTGTGCATAATTATGTATTTTTATAACCATTCTTATGTAAACGTTTGCAGTAAATGGTCAGGATAAAAACATGTAATAATCACTCAATATGTTTTGTATTGCGCGATGATTATTTTATTCAATTTGTTTTTTTCGAAGCACACTTTTCAGGCGATTAAAGTGTATTTCGAAATATTTGGGCAACATTTAATACTTTTGTTTACTGTTCCGACCAAGCTGTTTTTATCTCCTATGACGTGTATACCCACGTGACGTGTCCCAGTGGACTATTACGCTACGGCCAGTCTGATAGTCATTCGTAGCATGTCGTTTACTCAAGCTGTAACATAGGACTGGGTATAAAGGCATATAATTATGCACATTAAAAGAGGAATGAAAAAAAGAAAAAGAAATATTTTCTTGGTTAATCATTTGACTTCATTATTTTTGTTTTTCTTTCTTTATATCTTCTTTGCTTAATTATTTTTAATTTTTTTTTTTTTAATATAAAAAGTAGCAACTACAATTTTTAAAAATTGTTCTGCCACTGGGTATCGAACACAGACCTCCTGCATGGTAATCTAGCACCTTGCCGATTACACCACACTGTCTCGCTGAGCGGTAACCACCATGTATAAGTAAACGAGTTACATGTTGTAATTTGCTGCGAATTTGATTTCTATTTTCTTAGAAATCAAGGCCAATTGGAATAAATCCTTTTAGTTTGATGGTCTGGAGGAATTCCCTCACAACATACCTGCAACCCATCAAAATCCGTTGGTACTGTACTTGGTGTTCCCCTTTTAAGTGTTTATATAAGCCACAATGGCTAAACTGACATTTTTTTCTTTTTATTTAAACAAAATTTGCTGCAAATCCTCAAGTGGGAAGCTCAGCAATTAAGAATTTATGTTTTGCTGGTGAAGTCATGCCTACAATTGCATAGTTTAGGAAACCAGAACTCTAAAATGCAAATTGAAAGTAGTAATTAATATGCATTTGCTCCTCTATAGAATATCAATTGTAATGAGCCATTTTTTACAGTACACTACAGTACAGCGAGGACGGCTTAAGGGCAATACATATTAACAAGATGGAAAGTGTACATGCAAGCTCTGTCCTTGCCTTTAAGAGCTGTTGTGTGTTTTTATGCTCGTAAATCTACACCAAGATCAAATATAACAACATTGATTTATTTGATATTCCTTCCCCAAGCGCTGCATGCTCATGTGTGCTTTTTTGCCAGACCTTCGCTGTTCATTGTTGCAGTGTTTACATCGTGGCTTTGTCACACTGGAAACTCACGCTCCCATTCGCTGTTGTGTATTCACGGCAGTGCTTTTAACATGATTAGTAGCTTTGTAAGATGTACTTTTGTGAAATCATGCATTATTTACGGAGTTGTGAAAAGTCTATAGTGATCAGTATGCATGCTTACTTTTCAGGTCAAATAAGACCAGGACACAAGCAGTTCCATATCACAGCCAGTAAAAAGAACTTCTGAGTGTCTCAGTAGAAGTGAAAGTACAATGAAGCTAATTTTGAAAGAACACAGTAAAACTTCACTGTTCTTATAGGAGACAGAAGTTTGTATCGGACACGTTCACATAAGGGGTCATAAAACTCCATGACTTGTGTGGGGAAAGCAGTTTCCAATAGTGCCAGCCGTGTTTGAAAAGCTGAATTTTAAGTGGAAGATTTTCTTGCTATGAGTGAAAACTCTTCGGTGTGCTATTCAAAAACTGGGCTTCAGATGCGAAAGTTCAACAAAAAACCTGTGCTGATAGAAAATAACTGAGCAGTAGAAAAATGAAGCTTTCTTGTGGCAAATAAGACATCTGCCAGACACTTGGTGGACTATTTATTACACTGATGTGACTGTGATTGAAGTCATTCCAGAAAGTTTGGTTGGCAGGAACAAAAATGCCTTATGCATCAGAAGAAAATCTACCAATTTTCCCCGAATGCAGGCCGCACCTTTTTTCTGGTTTTTAGGATCTAAAAATATGCCTGCAGCTTAAGAACCCAAAAAATGCTGCTAGGAATCACCACAAGTAGGTTTTGTAAATGGTAATTCCAAAAAATACCACTAGATGGGTAAATATGGTTTACAATCATCACAGAGGAAGTGTTCAAGAATGAAATGGCTGGAAAGGAGGAATTAAAACATAGCCTGGTTCTGGAAAAATTATTACACTGTGCACACTGGAAACGAAATGCTGACCGAGGACGAATAGGAGGTATTGCAATCAGTGGACAAGGAAATTAAACTTTTCTGGTTGCCTGTGGAACTATGTGAATTTAGTTGGGCATTTGTAAAGAGCAATGTAGCAAACGAAAACAAGAAATTTAAAATAAATGCTCCGATCTGGTAAGTGTTCCCCAAAATGTCTGGAGTAATTCAGTGAATCATGCACAGAAACTTGAAAACAGCTATGACCAAAGTGCACAGTCTTGAGGTAACAATAGAACCATTGCTGATACAAGCAGGCAACTGCAATAGCAATAATAAGTCTTCAGCCAGCAGTGAAAGTGTCAAGGGATGTTTTATTTCGTTTATCATTCTTTACTGCCAGTGATGTGAAATGTATTCGAGTAAATCGACTATTCCATTAACTGCTAAAATGTGCTATACCACTTTTTTTTATTGTAAACTACTATAATATCGAGTGCTAAAAAAATTAATAGGCTCTTATGGCACATTGCAACAGAGGCGGCATGCTGGTGTGACAATAATGCTCCGCCATAGCGTCGCATATATTGCATTCACTAACGCAATTGATTTACTAACTCTGACCAATACAAAGGCAATATGTCAGTAATGACATCTGATGTCACCAACCAAAGGTGAAGCTTAACTGCAGTGCCTTCTCCATTTCAATAGCTACAACAGTAAGCTCAATCACAGCTTACTGTGTTTAATATTATAGGGACAAAATAACTAACCAGAAAATAACTGCACTCTAAACAGAAAAAGGTTGGATCTTATACAATGCAAACGAAAACTTGCTCCTCAGCACAGTCTGATTTTGGTGCATCCTTAACGTTGACATTAGCCAAAGAAAACCAGGAAAAAAAAACCACCTTTCTTAAATATTACCGTATAGTTGGCCCCTTTTCAAAAAATCAATATCCATACACCAAAAAAGTAGACATTTCAACGAATCCAGTGAGGTATAAAAAAATCTGTTTTTCATGTGATGTAACCAGAAAATGAGGAGGACAATAGTAGCACAGCTTTAGAATATGCAGTTCTGAGGCTCTGAATTATTTGCGTGTGTTTCTACATTTTGGTTTGGTGTTTGTCAGTATGTAATTTCTTGTGATTATGGCAACAATGAATACAAACTGATCCACTGATGAGCAACCTGTCCCCATGATTTAATTACGAAACAACAACAATTTGCAACATCGATTATTAGACAGTAAGAGTGCTTGTCGGAGTACTGTTCCGAAGCAATGTTTCCTCTTGAGTAATCAAAATTTAACATTTAATCACTTTTCAGACAACGGTATCTGTCTTGCCTTGTTACAAGTGTAAGACAGCTGACACATTCACATGTGTGTCAGAAAAATGTGTGCTATGTATATTACACATTTTTTTGATTTTGTGGTTACAGTAAAACCCGTTTTTAACGAATCTCAGGGGACCGAAATATTTATTCCTTAAATGGAGGTTTTGCCTAGGTATACAGGAGTGACTCAGATACAATTCAAGCATCTGTAGTTGTTATACGAGCTATTTAATTATGAACATACCAATAATCTGCTACAAATTTAAATACATCAAACTTTCTGTAGAAAAAATAATTTTTATTAAATCAAAAAGAGATGACAATTTTGTTTTTCCAGCATACTTCAATGACCAAAGTTATCACTATGTGGTTGATGTTTGTTTTTATTGACTCACTGATTACAGATGCAAAAAATTGGTGCCATACATCAGCCTGAAAAAATGGTGTACTAGAGTACTGACTGATTCTCAATGCACTTCCTCGAAAGTTCTCCAGCACTTCCTTTTCAGCAGAATATGCTATCTCTAATTTTTACTAATTCATAAATTTCAAAATTTTCGCCCATCGCCTTCCCCCTGGTTCGATGTATATTTTTAACAACCTGTACCTTCAATACAAAACACTTTTTCAAAATTAATTTCCATTGTTAAATCATCAAAACTTTCTACAAATACTGATGGATAAGGGGGTTTGGGCACATGACAAATAGCGCTTCTTCAAATATGTTAAGATTTTAGATTATGTTACGCCGGCAACTACAATAGTAGCACAGTTACTTTTTGCAAGTTAAAGGAGCACCAATAACATTAAAGCAAAAATTCTTCAAAATTTAAACGTATCTTCTACAAGTGTGTCACGATTTTGCAATACATTACACTCGTAAAAAATAATCCACGACACCAAAGTATTTACAAAGAGAAAAACGTAGCCTAAAGATGCTGCTATTAGCTGTTTTTATGCCTTCTGTCCAAGTCATCAATGTGCTGTAACACTTAAATCGGCGGCCAGCAACAGTTAATCTGCTTTTTAACCCACCCACCTTTGGAGGTAAATACTGGAATATACTCCAAGTCATCCAGGCATTTGTTTGAGATTTTTTTAAAGGCATTGGAAATTTTTAATTTCCTTATTACACGTAGAGGTAACTTAATGCCTGGCCTTATAACATGCTTACTCCAATGGTTAAGTTTCAGTATCCACAGTTCCACTCTTTCCACTTAAACTCTGAAACGAGAGAGTTAGAAAGCACTGCATTTTCCACACCAATCTAGCAGGGCACTTTTTGAACCTTTTTTTTGCAGAAGTTTTTCGCTTACAGGAATGCCCCTATATAATTCGCACTCCTTCAAAACATCTAATAAGTACAACTGAACATTGTCACACGAATATTCTTAACTAAGACAGTGTAACATCATATTCTTTGCCATTATCACACAGCCTAACGTTACGATAATCTTCGAAAGCATGGATTGTCATCATGCTACTCTCCACTCCCAAATTTTCCACGTTTATAGGCTACTATTCTGAAAAAGTGAATCTGAAAAGAAAACAACAAGCAACACTTCATAGCTCGCGCTACGTAATTTTCGACCGGACGTCAGACCACGTGACCATAACACATGGAAGACAAGAGGGAAATAGCTTGCTGATTCGTTCAGCACTTTTCCTGGTATTGCTGCACTGGTATTCGATACGATAACGTATCGACGGAAAGAATCGATTGCAGCGATACCGGTAATAAGCAACTGTAAAGATGTTCGATATGCGTTGACTTAAAGAATCGATAACAGGTGTCACGTAAAAACAAATTCCTAATTGTGTGGAAGAAAAAACAAATTAGCTTGCCGAAAGTTAGGAATTGCGTAAAATCAAAATTTTAATTTGCAGAATGTTTCACGTTTTTTCCTTAGAAGTGGACTTTTCCTTAAAGCGGGGTTCGTTAAAAGTGGGGATAAATAACCTTATTCTAATGAGAGTTTCGCCGGGACCGATGGAAATAAGTTAAAAGCGGGTTTGTTGAATCGGAGTTCTGATGTATGTTGAAAACAGCAGCAAAGCTGAAGTACAGGAACCCAGATTTGTTTACATCGGAAAAACTAAACAGCTGTCTGCAATGGCACTTGCGACTGGCCATGCCTGGTTCCCACAATTCAATGTACCACCAGCAACTTACCATAGATCTTTCGAATTTCAGTGTTGTGCCTATTGATAGTAATATTACAGATATTGTGTCAAGTGTTGTCCTGGTAACGATGCCACATTTTAGTAATCATGTATGTAAGAGGAAGAACTTGGGAAAAGAAAATTCACACAAATACCAATTAGTGATGCTGTAATTATGGAAACAATGCGTTGTTCTGCTAAGCAACATATGGCTGGCCAGACCCTTCTTCTAGGAAGAAGGTGACTAGTGGAAGTAGCAGATTTTGTGAATATTTGAGTGACAGTGATAATGAAGTACTGAATATTGGACTTATCTTCTGTGCCGAAAGAAAGTGTCCTGCGCAAAATGTGTTTGAAGTGTAGGAGTGGGACCAGAGATAACAAATCACTACAGTTTAGCTTGTGAAATGAAGATAAACTGTACATGGTGCAAGTATGAAATGACATTCTCCAATTCACAAGTCAGTATCTTTGGTGAAAATGCATGATCTAGAGTGTTGGATGTGAATGTTATACTCGTGTATGGCCTTCGATCAAGGAATTTATAAAAATGAAACTGTGGTTCTAGGTACTTGGTAGTGGCATTAGATGGTTCCTGGCAAAAGAGGGGGGTCATCTACCTTGGGGATGGCGAGTTCCAAGGTTTCAAGACTAGAGGAACTGAAACCTTATGGAAATACTTTGTAGTTGTGAAGTTGGAATGCATTAGGCATGGGCAAAATTGTATGGGTGCACGGCTTCAAAGGCTCAAACTTTGGGATCAAGCAAGCTCAGTGATGGAAAGTCAATAGGAGGGAGAGGGAGGATTTACTGATGAGGTGATTAAATGTCTACAGAGGTATTTTGGGTATGCAATAAGGCAAAATACTAGTAATGCTATTGAAAAGTGGTGTGGACATTGATCCTTCATACTGCCTTTTCCAAAGCATACACTTAAACACAGGCTGTGCCCAAATGATTCCTAATGCAAATGTAATGCCAAAAGGACTATGATCTCAAGCATGGTTTGCCAGAAGCTGCGATAAAACAAAATAAAATGATTTTTTCATGACTTAGCACGGCTGGATGTGTTACACAAATGTCTACATGGAAAAATGCAGAATCCTAATGAGAGCGTGAACAGTTTAATTTGGACAGTGATTCCTTAATGAGTAAGCATTTCAACACTACACTTCGGCATTTATGATGCAATAACAACCAACAACCAAGCAAACAGAGTGAAGTATTGAAGTCATCAGGATTTGAAGCTGGAGTGAACACTGTACAATCACTAAGAAATATTGACAGAGAGGGCAAGAGGAGCAGAAAGAAGAGAAAGGAATATGAAATTTGATGGAACAACAGGCCAGAAGAGAAGACCAAAACAGAAGCTTTTGGAGGATGAAGAAGACCCTAATAATCCATCCTACAGTGCAGGAATGTATTGAAAAACTAATAGCAATTTCCCGTGAATTAGAATTTTCCAAATGTAAGGAGCATTCTCAAAATCCACTCAAACTAGTGAGAAGAAATTTTTATACAGCACTCTTAGTGGGCAAACTTAAATTGTAACAGCCATTTAGCAATATGTTCAGTAGTTTTATTTCAATTTTATTAAATAAGCATTTTTTCTGTAAAAAAGTTGAGTCATTAATTAAAAAAGAAAAAGAAATATTGAAAGGAAACTAGGAAAGATACTCCAGTACCCCTCAATCTTAACTGCAATACTAAACCATTCCATATGTTGACAAAAATTTCAAATTCTTCCGTTTGGTAGATTGTTCATAAATGTTCCTCTAACTTAGCGATTTTAACATGGGCAGCATAGACACCTCTGGCTTCCCGTAAGGTCAACTGCCACACTTATAACTAACCCAACTACTGTAGCCATACCTTCATCCAGCCTACCCAATTTGTATCTCATGTTAGAATGAATCGACTGACAAATTTTGAAGTACTCCCCCTGAATTCAGTCGTTTTTAATGTGCAACTTAGATTCAAGTAGTTTTTCCTTGAAATAAAGAGTCTTTTCATGTTTGGCTCAGATCTGAGTAAATATGGAAATCAGGAATAGTGCTGCATGTGAAGTATATTTCGTCAGCACTGTGTGTTTTTGGCATTGCTAATGTGTGATTAAGTACAAAACAGGACAGGCCAGAATTGACAAGAATGTGAAGGGAAGCAAACAAACTGCATCATTTTGGCAAGGTGAACAATATGGGTATACAATTAGCACCAGAGTGTAAGTCAGCTCCAAGGTGTGAAGTGCTTAATATATAGTAATTTTAATCTGACTATAGACAAGTGACTTGTGATGTTGCCTACAACTTATTGCCCTTTCTCCTGCTTTTCAGATGATCAAATTGCAAACCATGTATTTCTTTTATTTAGGAAAGTTGCAAATGTCGTCAACCTCTTTTCCACTCCACAACACCTGGGAACCCTGTAGAAACAACTGATCTCACAAAAATGCAGGCAATATCAAAGTATAATCTTTTTCCCTCCACAGTCTCACTAACAATGAGCAATTTGTTACTTGCAATATCACAATGAAAATTTCAACTACCATGAATCTCTACATTTACAACAGCTATAAATAACTGCACAATTTTTATTGTGTATATTTGGTAATGGAACATTTATGTCAGTAGACACCTCAAGATGTGTTATTAATTTTCTGTAATTGCTATAATTTTGCAGATGCTGCACATCAACCACTCAGAAGAGACTGACTCCACTGCTGTGAGATAAGTACCAGTATTTTCATCAACTGAACAGTTCATAGACCCACCGATCAGTTGAAATAAGGATATAACAACCTTTGAAGCAAGTGTCACTTATAAAAACTTTAATTACAGGTCAAAGTAATGCTTTTTTCATGAGTGATTATTTGCAAAGAACAATTTCTATAAAAAAAATTATTTTTAATGCTGCAGTGTTTTAATATTACACAGGAAGTAATTTCATGTGCAATCAATAGTTTCAACATTTAAATATTTTATAAATTTTACATATTCACAAACCTGATGTCTCTCATTGCGGCGATGCACCATTAAATGGCCATAGAAATGTAGATCACACATTGTACAGTATTCTCTGGTTTTCATGTGAACTTTCTTTCCCTGACGTTTCATGCGTTCCATTTCTATTTCACGTTGTTGTTCAGCAACCTGTGAAAATAGTTATCTGTTAAATGGCACTACTATGTCTAAATGCATTAATGTTTCATGATTTTGAATACATCATTTATTAGCAACAAACAAACGTTTTCAGCCTAAAGACTGATCTGAGGCAGCTCTCCACACTACCCTACCCCACATAAGCCTCTTCAACACTTAATATGAACAGCAACCAACATCTTTCAAGCTGCCTACTGTATTCATATCTTTGTTACTCTCTGAAACTTTTAATACCCCAAACCTACCTCCAATGTTAAACTGACAATTCCTTTGTGTCCGAGAATGTGTCCCACCAATCTATTCCTTCTTTTAGTCAAGAAATTTAATTTCTTCCCAGTTCTGTCCAGCACTAATTAGTTTCGTGATACTCCTCTAATCTTCAGCCTCCTTCTATAGCACCCAATTTCAGAAGTTTCAATCACCTTGTCTGACTTATTTAACATTTCACTCACATATACCGCTATACTCCAGACAAATGCCATCGCCTATTTTTCCTTCTCCTCCTACAAAGTTACTGTCGTCCATCACAATTATGTTTTCCTTTTAACTGTGTTTAACTTATATTTGTCATACAGAAACATCTGATGAGCCACAGAAAGGCACAAACAATCAGCCGTTATGGCCTCCGTTGGTTAGATTCCCCCCCCCCCCCCCACACACCAGACTGTCATCTCTGGCCACTTTGTGTGTGTGTGTGTGTGTGTGTGTGTGTGTGTGTGTGTGTGTGTGTCCTACCAACAAACTGAAAGCTACAATGTTTTGTTTTATTATTTGTGTCTTTCTGCAGCTCATCAGACATCAGTGGCGAGTAAGCAACTTATCCTCAAAAATATTGTTGAATCCTTTCTGGAATTTCCACTGTTTATCTATGTCAGATTTTTCAATCTCCTCATCAGCAAAGCTATAAACTGCTGATTTTCTATCCCCTATGCTCCCCTGACCAGAAATTCTGCTATTGAACTTCATGAATTCTCATTGTATCTAACTTCAACCAATCCACCTTTTTCAAAGTTCATAATTTACCTATCCCATTCAGAGATAGAACATCCCATATTCTCAATGGTAATGTGCCTATTTTGTTTTCCCTGACGACATACTTACTAGTCCGCGACCAGAGATACGAAGGAATTACTTTACCTCCAGAATACTTCAAGATGACACCATCATATGTTCGTACATTAGTGCTGTATATCCTCAAGTAACTGTAGTTTCCTCTTGCATTCAGCCATTCACAGTTATATGGAAAATTCATGTTGATGTAACAAGGTTAGCTCAGGCTAACATCCAGACCAGTGCCCATGTAAGTACTGCACCACATGTCTGCCCTCTTCACAGATACACCCCCCCCCCCCCACTGTGAGTGTACCTACAATATAGCTGTCTGCATATATAGGATCACAAGCCACCCCACTTCATCAATGGCTGTGGTTCATTTACACACCAGAACTGTTACTACACGCAATACTAAGTCAGACACGACTTTTACAAGATGCAACAATAAAGGAATGAGACAGATGCAGAGAGAGAGAGAGAGAGAGAGAGAGAGAGAGAGAGAGAGAGAGAGAGAGAGAGAGAGAGAGACCAGAGCTTTTGCCAATGATGGTAACATTTCTGAACCTCATTTTAGGTAATGTCCTCAAACACTTGTCACAGCTTTTTGGATATCTTGTGTTTGAAAATGTGTTCCTTGACCATAGTTTGGTCACTCTGAAATAGAAAGTCGCACAGAGCAGTATCTGGTGAATAATGTGGCTGTGGTAGTACTGAAATTTGTTTTGAGGTTAAAAATTTCTGTACTGACAGCAGTAAGGGATGGCACATTATCGTGATGCAGAATCCAATTAGCAATGTTGGCACAGACATGAACAACTCTTATGAAGTCGTTCTAAAATTTCTTTGTAGTAATACTGGTTAACTGTTTGCACAGGTGGCATCCACTCTATGAACAATTCTTATGGAATTAAAGAAGCACACAAGAGGTTTATGGTCATCCACTGCAGTCTTCATCTTCAACATTCATTCTGCATACACTTAACATTTTGTGCAAATGAAAAACTTGAGCTCGACATAACCACCTCTCCATAAGCTTTCTGAAGCTTACCGTAAGTTGTTGCGTTTTCACCCAATTTAACACAAAAAGAAATGGCCTACCATTGTACAATATTATGCGGTTCCATTTCTGTGATAAGAGACACAGACATGTTAACGTATTACAGCACAACTCACGACTGAGCAGTTGCATCGATGTGCTGCTTTAACTAGAAGCAGCTTGTAGAACAAGTCAAAGACATCGTACCTACGCAACCCTGCAGGAATGCCACATATTGCAAATCAGTCTCATTACTTTGTGCACCCCATAGGCATTGCCTACACAAAAAAATGGCAGATTTTCATTCAACATATATTTCAAAACAAAAATTGTACTCAAGAAAAACATGCAAGGCAGTCACCAATTTACTTGAAATGAGGCAAGTTTGTTTAAAAAAAAATAAAAAATTATGGATCACTATCTTATGTCACAATATCAAAACTGTAAACAGCCTAAACACAGTCCACTGATCTTTATTTAGATGAACCAAGAAACACTGACAAAAGTGATAAGAAATTTAACCAACCAATCAAACTCTCAAATATGCATGTATCATAGCTTACAGTTATTACATTTAACAGAATTTGTTAAGTGTAACTGGTATACTCACTTTCAATTTATGTCTCATTAACTCCACCTTTATTTTATTGCTTTCCTCTAGTTTATCCATCATTAACTGGTGTGTTCTCCCCTTCAAGTGGCTTTCAAAGGACTGAAACAAATTAATAGTGACCTCAAAAATTCGCACAAACTGTAGTTAAAGTAACAAAACTGGCTCATTACAATCTCTGTACAACCAACTAAAAAATAAACTTAGCTGCATCAACTGTAACAACTTAAGGATGGATCCAAATGGCAAATGAGAAAAAGTGATCGCAACTCAGGATTAGACAGTTTCAGTCAGGCAAAATGGAGACCGTTACACATGAGCCTTAGACAAAATATCAGATAGAGGAAGAATTCAAATTTTAAGCATAAATGACATTCTCATCTGTCACCTTTTTACTCAGAAATACTTACATTACCATCCCACATGTGTTTCTTGCAGACATGGCAGAAGAAGAGGGCATTTGGTATACCACTGTACCTATTTCCTTTCTCCTATAAAACAATGAAACAAAATTAGTGCTCATTATTAACACAAAAAAGTAATAAACTTATTTATTAATGTCTATACCTCATCGTCGTCATCTTCACGTTCTTCTTCAGTCTCGGCATCATTTTTATCTTCTTCCACAATTTCTCCATCTTCTGCTTTCTTTTCCTCTTTCCATTCTCTTTTCTTATCATCAACCCCTTCACCTTCTTCCCTGTTAATGAAATCAGTTACTATTATGCTACTACCTTTATTTACATTTTGTTATACAGTTGAGAAATGTTTTCTGAAGTGAAATTTTTTACCACACAGCAAAAACAAGGGAGTAAACCAAGAAAATAAAAAGGCATATACTAGCTAATTAGAGAGTAGCATAGAAAGCTTTTAAAATATTTGCAACAGTTTAGCAACATTCATCTTCACAACTCAGGAGAAAAGCAAGTCAGTTACCTAAATGTATTGAATGCTGACTAGTGTATTGACAAAGTTAGCCTGACTTAATAAAGGCTTATTTTAACCGAATGCAAAACTTCCAATGAAATTAAGGAAAGCACACAGTTTGCACTGCTACAAACTGCAACCAGGTAGCACTTCCCTAGTAAAACATACAGCAGTTCAATTAACTGCAGTGTAATTAATAAGTGTACAGTAACTGCACCCTCATCAGTTGCTTTGGGGATACAAATAATAAAATTGAATTGCAAAAGGTGAGATCCTTATATGCTGCTCCAGAAAGGAAACATCTAAACTCTTGTTACAGTAACAACTGAAGCACTATTAGACATGAAGTCTGTTCTGAATGACTTTGACCAATCTGCCTGTAACAGTAACTTCAGAATGTCCATTAACTACTGGTTTATGGAATGTTCTAAAATAAATTCACAGTATACCATTTAAATTGAATGTTTTAGAATAAATTTGAAGTGTACCATTTAGAAGTTAAATGATGAAATTATCAGGTGATTAGCTCTGTTCAGTGACAAAAGTTAAACTGTCTCCTATTTAACTCAAACATGATATTTGAAAATAACAGAAAATTTTCAATAATTTTGAAACAATATTTAGATCTGATTAAGAGGGAATATATACAGCCATTACTGTCAAAGAAAACTTTTCTCTAGTTACAAATTCCTGTGAAATTATGAAGTGAAAAAATAAAAAATGAAGACCCCAAGCTGCTGAACATTATTTACATATATTCTATAATTTTCTTTTAGAGTTCAGAAATTAATAACTCGTGACATCAATTACTTTACACTAATACTACAGTTCAGGAACATCTAGAACAATTAACAAAGGTTAAGCACACATATGGCACACCGCTGCAAACCATAACAGGCACAATGCACATAAAAGTAGTATAATGAATTTAATTACAGATAGGCAATTAAAATTATAGTTCAAAAATTTACATTCCTTTCAAGGCCTGCATTACTACTGACTGGTTGTTTGAACTCTCTCTCCAACAGAAACAGGTGCTGTCAATTTCTTTTGCAATAATAAAATAAAAATATTTGTGTTTGCACACAACCTATAATACATAAGGTCAATAGAAGTATGAAGACAAAGTGTGCATTCCACCAGATATTTACTTCTACAGGAACACAAAAGATACTAACAGAAAGTGGGAAGCCAAGATGCAATAGACTGTGATGCAGAAAGAATGGCAAGCTGCCATTGAAAGGTATCACAGCAAGTTGCTGAGAATTCTGAAGTGAACGATACAAACTTACAACAGTAAGATAGAACAATGATGAAGCAGTAAGTTCTGCTTACCTTTTCCCATCCTCTTCATCTGCTTTTTTCACATCTCCGTTTGTCTTATCCTCCTGCTCCTCTTTATCCTTATGCTCTTTGTCATCAGCTTTACCCCCAAGCTTGCTGCCCGCACCTGGCCGGGACTTCCTTACAGGACTGCGAAACCCTTGAGCTCCCGGCTTGCGCTCGGGGCCACCCTTCGAAGGGGTGGAGCGACGGCCCTGTGCGTTCTGCCACGTCGCAAGGACGGGTTGTAATCACAATTAGCAACAACATCAGCAACAACCACAATTCTTTGGCCAAATTGAGTAAAAAGGATGATCCGGATATTTCTGGATCAATAACTCTGGGAACAGTTTCAAAGCAATTAAAATGGCCAAAATTCAAGGTGGTTGGTTGTGTGTGTATAGGGAAACATTCATTGAAGCCTTCACAGAGTGACATAACATGTAAATGTGAAACTAGAAAGTTGACATTTAAGTAAAAAAAAGGTTATTTTGCAATGCAAGTACATGATTGCAAACATACAAATTTTATGATAGCATGTCTTGGGTCTGCTGTGCTAACAGCAACTCAAGTTGAAGTTTTTAACTGATGCTTTTACTGTGAAGTATTCAGTAGTATTAAATCATAAACATGAGGAAAACAGGCATTAACATATAGAAGTTGCTTTACATTAGAACACTGAAACAGTGTATACACATGGCAATAAGTGTAATAAAATGAAGATAAGGAATTAAGAATTTGTAATATCAATGCTTCAAAAATGCAAAAAATGAAAATGTTAAGGAACATCTAAGTTTAATGTTCATATAAGGCTGTTAATAGTACACAGCTGGTAACCTCCAGGCCAGAAATCCAGATGTTCTTAAGCAGGCACTATTACCGAGAATGCCTGCTTTATAGCCAACATTCTCTCAACAGACAGATCTAGAAACCGATCAGAAGTGACCTCAAGTCACATTCAACATCACGGCACTGGCCATTGCCAATGAAGTATGTGAGTTATTTCTGAGTGGTAACGAGCAAATGAGAAACGGCTCGTGCATACTCCATCTTATGAACGAGATGAAATGTTTTTAACTACAATGAAGCCACTGAATGCAAAGTTGCAGCAAAGAGGCTGCTAGAGTGACATGTTTAAGCTTCCTTGACTTGAGCCTAAAATCCAATTAATCAGGAGGGAAACTTGATTAATATCAGTTAGTTAATGATTGTGACAATACAAAAACCTACCACCCCCAGCTGCGGTACTCCCATAGCTGTAGATCTTTTTGTATATAATTAGCTTGACAGGATATACTTCTATTATAGATGACATACCTTGTTGTAAGGTTCAGTCCTGCGAGAATCAAGCCGCCGCCTTCTGTTGTCCTGAAATCTACCTGGAGCTGAACCAAACTGCTGTTGCTGCCTAAAGCCTTGGCCAATATTACCTATTTGGCCCAAAGTGCCCAGACTCAACAATGGAGGAACCTAGTACAAAGAAAACAATTTCAATCACAGGAACCTGAAATTTCCTCCAATACTAAAATGCAATATATAAAAATAAAATTATGCTAAAAATTCACAAATATCTAGCTCTTATGAAAATTTTAACTTCCTTAGTGTTGTGAGAAATTCTTGATCATGTGTCACCTCTGGAGTCTGGTAGAACAATGTATTAAAATCACTTGGTGATGTGACATTTTCAGTGACTTGAGTGGTACCAGTCAACCACCATTCACCACAATTTTCTTGTATGCATGTAACTGCATTAATTTTGCAAAAATGTGCAGCACCTTACGAAGTGTGGTTGGCTGTATGTATGCCCACAACACCTCCCTAACAGCCACTGAAATCGGCCAGTCACAAAATTTTAACAGAGTTGGCACTTTGATGGCTGATTAAATTTCCCAGATTTTTTCCAGAATTATCTCATTAACAAAATTTAGAAACTAGTGCTTTTAAGACATTTCTCATCCAAATAAAACTGATTTGCTAAAAAATAAATAAATAAATAAAGACAATATGTTGTTATCTCACTCAATTGTTGAATATGTTTAGGTAGGGCCCTAAGTTCAGCACAAGCAGTAGTCACTGTTACATTTTTGTTAGCCAAAAACATGTTTCAGTGCAAGGATTTGATTACCCTGTCACTGAAAAATTCACACACGCACAGAACTACAGCAATAAAAAATCTGTACTATCTTTTTTGTCAGCTTTACAGAGCAACTTCATCACAATTACATCAATTGCTGGCAAAAGCAGTGTGAAACATACTGAAAGCACTATGTGAGGTGGATATCTTATTTGCCAACTTACTCTGTTATATTTATTGTTTCCATTCCTGCTGCAGTTAGGATCTTCATTGATCATGTCCATCCATATATATTTCCATTTCATTTAAACATGGGCACGTGCTTAACATAGAAACATGACATTTATAGAATGTTTGCGTGTGGGTGTGCGCACGTGCTTGTTTGCCTTCCCTTTTATCCCCTTAAGGTAAGTCCTTCCACTCCTGGGATTCCTTAAAACCCGTATCCTTTCTCCCCCCCTCTTTTCCTGAAACTACCAGTGGTGACGAAAGCTTGTGTGTTTTTATTTGTATTTGTCGACGAGCCTGTGCTTTGGGCAAGTTATCCGATTTCTATATAACATGTATCCACGAAACCTGTACAAAGTGGTTGGCTGTGATATCTCAGTTAACTCTCATACCGTTTAGATATAAACTTTGGGCATGTGTGCATTTGTTTACCCTCCATTTTTTCCCCCAAGGTAAGTCTTTCCCGGGATTGGAATGGCTCCTTACCCCCTTCCTTAAAACCCTCATCATTTCCTTTTCCCTCTCCTTCCCTACTGCCTGAAGACGCAACTGGGTTGCGAAAGCTTGCGATTGTGTGTGTGTATTCATTTATTTATTTGTGATGCTGTCACACCTGTGCTCCTTCGCCTGGTGAATAATCTTCGTCTATTTTTTATATTTTATTTTTCCTGCTAGGAATTTTTCGTCTTAATATAAGTATAACTTCAGATACACAAAAAACACCCTTCTGAAAAAATTGATATGATGTAGAGAAAAGAATTCTCTACCAGATGCTTTTTGAAAAAACTTAATTGCTGGTGTCAGCACTGAGCTATGTTGTCATTGTCTTCAGGCGCAGACTGGTTTGATGCAGCTCTCCACACCATCCTGTCCTGTGCAAGTCTCTTCATCTGACAATATGTTTGGCAACATACATCCTTTTGAATCTGCTTACTGTATTTGTCCCTCCGCCTCCCTCTACAATTTTTACCCCACATGCTTCCTTCTAATGCTAAGTTGACAATTCCTTAATGTCTCACAATGTGTCCAACAAATCTATCCCTTCTCTTTAGTCAGGATATGCCAGAAACTCCTTTTCTCCCAGATTCAGTTAAGCACCTCAATCGTTACGTGATCTACCCATCTAATTTTCATCATTCGTCTGTAGCACCACATTTAAAAAGCTTATATCATCCTTTTATCTGAACTCCCTATTGTCTACGTTTCACTCCCATACAATACTACACTCCAGACAAATGCTTTCCGAAAGGACTTCCTCACTTTTAAAGCAATATTGGACGTTAACAAGTCTCACTCCTTTAGAAATGCTTTTCTTCCCAAAGCAATTCTACATATTGTATATTCTTTACTTCGACCATCAGAAGTTATCTTGCTACCAATATAACAAAATTCATCTACTTTATTCATCTCATTATCTAATCTAATTCCTTCAGCATCCCCTGATTTTCTGACATTGCATTCCATTACCTTAGTTTTACCCCAGTTAATTTTCATCTCATATCTTCCTTTCAAGACACTGTCCATTCCATTCAATTGCTCTTCCTGCCCTTTTGGGGTCACTGTCAGGATTACTATGTCATCAGCAAACCGCAATGTTTTTATTTCTTCTCCCTGCACTTTAGCTAAAAACGTAGGTTTCTCTTTCCTTAGCCCATCTTCTAAGATACGTCTTAATGCGAGTATTGCCTCCCATGTACCTACATTCTCCTAAATCCAAACTGATCTTACCAGAGGTCGGATTCCACAAGTTCTTCCATTCGTCTATTAATAATTCATGTTCGTCTTTTGCAACCATGACTTATTAAACTGATAGTTCTGTAATTTTCACACATGTCCGCACTTGATTTCTTTGGAATTGGAATTACGATATTCTTCTTGAAATCTTAGGATATTTCCCCTGCCTCATACATCTTGCATACCAGGTGATACAATTTTTTCATGACTGGCTCTCCTACCAATATCAGCAGTTCAGACAGAATATCATCAGGTGCCTTGTTTCAACTCAAGTCCTTCCTTTCACAGTTCAGCCTTCCCCTCTTTGCTTAGTACTGATTTCCCGTCTGAGTTCTTGATATTCATACAGCTGCTTTTCTTGTCTCCAAATATCTCTTATTTTCCTGTAGGCAGTATCTATCCATCCCCTAGTTATGCATTCTTCTACTGTTCTGCATTTGTCCTCTAGCCACTCCTGCTTAGCCCATCTGTACTTCCTGTCAATCTTATTTCTTCAGTCTATGTACTCCCTTTTTCCTGTTTCACTTGCTGAATTTTTATATTTTCTCCTCATATCAATGAAGTTCAGTATATCTTGTGTTATCCGGGGATTTAAATTAGGCCTTGTCCATCTGCCTATGTGATCCTCTGCAGCCTTCACTACCCTATCTCTCAGAGCTACCCATTCTTCTTCTACTGTATTACTTTCCCCCATTTCAGCCAATCCTTGCCTAATGCTTCCACTGAAACTCTACCACCTCTGGCTCCTTCAATTTGTCCAGGTTCCCATGTCCTAACCTTTCTGCAGTTCATAACCAGTAAGTTATGGTGAGAGTATATACCTGTCCATGGATATCTCACATTTCTAAATCTATTCCTTACCATTATAAAGTCAATCTGGTACCTTCCAGTGTGTCCTGGTCTCTTCCACGTATACAGCCTTCTTTCATGATGATTAAACCAAGTGTTGATCATTAAATTGTGCTCTGTGCAAAATTCTACCAAGCGATCTCCTCTTCACTTTTTCCCAGTCCATATTCACCAACTACATTTCCTTCTCTTCCCTTTCCTACTACCGAGTTCCAGTCCGCCATCACAATCAAGTTTTAGTCTCCCTTAACTTTCCGAATGGTTTCTTTTATCTCCTCATACATTTTTTCGATATCATCATCAGTCGTGCTAGTTAGCCTATAAACTTTCACTACTCTGGTTGCTGTTGGCTTCGTGTCTATCTTTACTACGATAATGCGTCCACTATGCTGTTCATAGTAACTTACCCGTATTACTATTTTCTTATTCATTATCAGACCTACTCCTGCGTTACCTCCAACTGATTTTGTATTGATAACCCTGTACTCACCTGACCAGAAATCTGGTTCATCCTGCCCCTGAACTTCACTAATCCCTACCAACCTGTAGAATGCCTGTATTTTTTTCCTTGATGATGACATCCTCTTGAGTAGTCCCCGCCCAGAGATCCGAATGAGGGACTATATTACCTCCGGAATATTTTACCCAGAAGACGCGATCATATAGTCATACAGTAGAGCTGCATGTCCTCGGGAGAAGTAACGACTGTAGTTTTCCCTTGCTTTCAGGCGTTCACATTAACTGCTTGGCAAAGCCATGTTAGATGATGGTAAAAGGCCAGCTCAGCCTATCATCCAGACTGTTGCCCCTGTAACTACTGAAAAGGCTGGCTGCTGCCTCTCTACAGGAACCACACATTTTTCTGGTCTCTCCACAGATACCCCTCCACTGTGGTTGCACCTATGGTACAGCTGTCTGCATTGTTGAGGCCCCACGTGATATGAATGCTTCCTATGTTGCCGTATGTGCCACAGAGCTCACGACAGCTGACACAGTATCCCAGCTTGTAGGCTCAATCATATAGGCTGGTAGTCTGTGCACTGATGCACTCCCCGCCCCCTCCCATCCGTTTCTCTCTTGCTCCAAATCATGCAATACTATATAAATGCTTTTTAACAAGTTTTGTAGAAAGAAAATGGTGGCAATAGAAGGCATTACAAAATGCGCAACACTTGAGATTTTGCAATTCTATTAAAGATTCAAAGTACTCTCCCTGAGATTTAACCACTCTTATTCTTGATGCCCACTGTTCGACGGCAACATAGTCGGCATTTCCTCCTCATATTTGTTGAACCATTAAAAAAACAAAAAAACAATCTTGTCAATTTCAATGCTACAACTTAAAAAGGTGCAGAGATATTCAAATTATTGCCAACACCTCCAAACTGAAAAATAGTTGCACACTGGCAAAAATGACCACCATTCAGTAATGGCACAAGGTAAAAAATAAAATAAAATAAAAAAGTTTTGAACTTCTCAATTATAGGGTAATCACATAAATCAAAATATTTTAATAATTGAGCAACCAACTTTATCATTATTGGACTGCTTCATTTGGATTGACAAAGCAATACATCAGAGTGCTCTAATTGGCAACACCTGTTTAAAAGAGCAACAAAAATGCTCTGAAGTTGACAATGGACAATCTGGATATCTTCTACGAAGAAACTATCTCAAACAAATAACAACCAGCAGTGTCTTTATTTACTGTGACCTCTTTTCCCATTACTATTTGTTTCATCGGTTTACCTGTCAAATTAAGAGAAGGGCAAAAGTTTATTACACATTTTTTGTTCAGTATCACCCCAAAAATCATGTGCCTTTCCTCCAAACTCACCCCAATATCTGCACTATAGTTTACTACAGCAGGAGAAGAGACATCCATCTTGCTCTCAACTATTTTTACCCTTTGACAAGAGTAAATCTCAGTTCCTGAATGTGCACAACAAGAGTGAGCAGGGAACTACGGAGTACATGAAGATTGCATCCATTAGCAATTGCAATTTGAGATTCTAAAGGAAGCAAGCTTGCAGTTTAATGTCCCGCCAACAGCGTGGTCATTAGAGACTGAGCTTATGCTCTGAGTGTTTGGGTAAAAATGTGGAAAGAAATAGGCCGCAACCTTTCAAAGGAATCATCCCGGCATCTGCCTGGAGCAATTCAGGAAAAAACCTAAATCTGGACAGCCGGATGTGGTTTTGAACCACTGTCCAATTCCAACCCTCCCCCCCAATCCCGGCCCTTTAAATAAGGTCATTTGTAAGCACTGATTTTAAAATTTAGGGAGTCTGATTAGCAAATTTAATGCCACTAATCTGTATGTCCTGAAAAGGACTAATGAAGACAGGACAGACATTAGTACTGATGACTATCTTTTACCAATCATTTCACACCCTGTGAAATCTATACTTTTTATTTATTTTGTGGTCAGCAACTATCCTCCAGTTTACATCTCACTTTCTCATCAATGGGTTATTTCCTCACGATATCGAACAAAACTGCATGGTGATAAATATATATGGGACGTTCGACACTCGCTCCACTAGCAGTGACGGGAAACCAAGATGCCAGGAGTAAATTTTTGCCAATTAGTGACAATATCCATTCCATTTTGGTCTGAAAAGAAAATGCTGCAGAAGTAGTAAAAAGTACACTGAGAACCAGTCACTAAATGGGTGTACTGTTTTAACTATATACCTTTGGTAGAAAAGTCAGTTCCAATTGACAATAGGCAGAACAAACTGTTACACCCATGTAACAATTGGTTCTCTGTGTCCTTACAGTAACAACCTTTACATTGACTTCATTTCTGAGTGGAATGAATGAAAGAAATATTCAATAATCACCAATTTGCAATATGTTTGTCAAAAATATTTACCTCCACCATCCTAGTTTCCTATCAACGCTAGTGGAGCAACAGTAGAATGTCCAATATGATCACAATGCCATTTCATTCCATGTACTAAGCTCCTATGAAATTACCCAGCAATGATTTACACTAGCAATATTAAGAACTTAAAATTTATGCAAGTCAAGATTTACTATATCAATACAATACCAATATTTCACTCAAAATATTAAAAAATTATGTGAACTAAGAACTTTTTCATTTTAAAAGTGTGAAGTAACTCCAGAGACAAGTTCAAGAATAAATAAAAATTGCATGAAGCTATACATGTAAAAATTACTAGCTACTAATTAATACATATAATACCTGTGGTTGCGCCGGTTGCTGTGGTCGAAGTAGTGTTGTTAGCAGATTGCTAGCAATAGCAAGTTGGGCCTCTGTTGAAGATAACTGTGAAACAAGGCTAGACTGCTGGGTTGGCGTTGGCAGCAGTCCTGCTAAGCCACCACCACCTCTCGGGTTACCAGGTACAAGACCCCCTTCCCATGGATTAACATTCATTTGGGATGGTCTGTTACCACCAAAGCCACCACCAGGGGCATTCATCTGGTAGGACTGTCTATCATTGCGGCGATAGTTACGATTCTGCGACATCTAGTTATAAAACCATTCTTTTGTTAATAGTGCACACAAGACACTTAATAGAAAACAGTAATAAAAACATAATGGTAGTTTTAAAATATTTTTACATATAAAGTTCTTAAAGGGAGGAAAACAGTACTTGCTAGGACTCATTTAACTAACCAAGTCCAACAAGGGAATGTTAAGATTTTTACGATTGTCATGACTTTATAGGATGCGGTTAGACAGGAACCTACTAGTACAGTTTAAATTGTTTCTAGAGAAGTGAATATGCTGGAGCATAACAGACAACCTGGGTACAAGCTGTTGGCTTTGACCCACGACATGTCTCACAAGATCCACTACATAGATATATCAACCAGCAAAAACAAATGTATGGGGTAATATTTTACTATATGTATTGCACATAATAAATGAGCTGTGATTTCTTCATTCATTACAGATTACCACAAGAGAATGCATCATCAATCACAGGTCTCAGGGAAAAAGTTGCCCCCTTTAGCACTGACTTGCAGGAGGGGGTGGGTACCCTCTGTTAAGCTATCACTTAGAGTAAAGCTACAGAGCAATTTTTTAAACAAACTCTTTAGGTACATATAATCTATGTTTTGCTTTAGTCACGTTTGTAGCACACAGTTTGAACTATGAAATTGATATTTCTGTCGTCTGCTTGAGATTAATATATATACTATAGTTTGCAAGTGTTTTACCAAATTACCTATTCCTTTTCACAATAACCCCTCAGCTCTTCATTCTTAGCCCTACAAACAATGATCAACTATGGGTATTCTGAAGATTGTGTCAATTAGTGCTTTTTCTCAGGAATTTGGCAATCAAAATTATACTTACAGCTTTTAATGTCTATAAACCAGGGAACACAAAACCTACAATGCACTGAAATGCAATTTTACCACTTTTATAAATTTAACAACAACAACACACAAACTTGATAATTTGGAAGAAGCCATGTAACATCAGTCACAGCATCATTGTGGTCAATGCATATCAAACGGTTCACTTTCATAAACACGTACATTGAAATTTGCACTGATGTAAATAAAACCAAACAGTAGGCAGTTCTAAAATGTGCCCATAGCAAAATGCACAACGTTCGTGTACGAAACAAAATTGCTGTTGAATATGTTTTTAATATATTACAGGCACACACACTATGCAGAAACGCCTGCCATGTCAAAAATTATTCTTGTCTTTCAGACTTAACACTACTAATGCTTCCTCCTAACTGCAACAGTATCAATGGCACCTAGATGGTGTTGATATCACAAGAATGGAAAGCAGGAACTTAAAGTTATATTTAAAAAGATACAAGGAAAAAGTACCCTGCTCTATGGTTGACAGGTTCTTTCATGTACCCTTGTTCGGTCAGTAAATTATCTGCATAAAGGGAACATTTGCACACTTTGTATTAAATTGTGTTCTATTTACTTCTTATTGCCTGATTATGTGACAGTCATTCCATGTCAACTCAACAGTCATTTTACCTCAGCATCTCAGACTTAAATGAAATTTTATATGCAATTTTCTTGTGAATGATACCTTTATGATTTTCTTGAATCAAGAGGTGATTCACCCAGTTCATGAAGAGAAGCATTAAGTGCCTCAACATCTAACAAAGAGTTGAAATCGGGGTCATTTTCGGAATCAAGCATTTAAAATTTCAGGCTCTAGGCTTAGTGCACAAACACTTCCACTTTACACACATATCAAAAACATAATACTTGTTACACCAATTACAATCCTCCACTTCCAGTATTGTAGTAGCACATTGTTTACTAGCTTGACATTAGCTCAATCATTATTGCGAAAATTCTGATGCAAGCATATTTTCAAATCCATTTCTCTGTAAGAACCCATTATGAAATTTATACCATCAATTAACTGCTACACAAGGACTATTTGAGATCTTTCGAAATTTTAAAATGGTACATTTTGAAAAACAAAATTACTTTTTATTTAGAAATTTTTAGAACAAATATTATGACCCTTGTAGTGTTGGAAAGGGCTTGACAAATGCTGCAAAATGACACTTCTCTCATCTTAGCTGGATTCTGTGAGTTGCTGCAGCAGTTTAAAGATCCGGAAACAGACTGATTATGAAGATTTTTGAATACTTTAAAAATAATTTGAAACCATTTGAGCTATCTAGTTGGAATTTGCTATTCTTTCTGTATGTGGGGGTACCAGAATATCAAATTTCATTGAAATTTAAGATGGCGAGGTAAAATTTTAACCGTAAACTTGAGTTGACTCATCAAGGTTTTGTCGTTTGCGCCGACAAAATCAAGAATGAACCTTTCAGTAGGTATCTACCTCAACGACACTATGAATTTGATGTACACGGATTCATCCAGATTACCGATCATTTGATGGCAAGTAGTGGTAAAATTTTACGATGCTCGCTGGTCTTCAGTGGTTATGTTGGCAACAGATGAACAATGAAGTGTAGAATTGCATTAATATTTTTCACCAGCTAGAGAGTCTTATTGCTGCTCGTTTCATGTGCAGCAAAATTAATACTGCACCTACTCTATGGTTGTTCAGAAAAAATAATTTTAGCTTCAATTGAAGTTTTCATGAAACATTTATTGGTCATCTGAGTTGATGCCATTACCATTGGTGCCAACATAATCACTGTAGCCCGTCAAGAAGTGTCATACAATTTAACCCAAGGAACAAAAAACATGTAACAATGCACAAGTTTTCCAAATGTCACTGCATCCACACTGTGTTGATGTCCACTTAATGAGTATTAATGCACTGACATGACAAGCAAGTGACAACTATAGAACAGGAAAAGCAATAATTTCATGGTATTAATAGGTTATCAGGTTGTTGCCAACTGAGGCGAGAAATGTTACCTTCTACATTGGTAAACTTAGCTACTAACTTATGGACCATTCATAGATACAAAGCACAGGAATCTAATACTCGACTGCCATGAACAGCAATGTAGCACAGCTAATAAACTTCCACACACCATATTAACCAAGAATATTAATTACAAATTGAAGTCTACACACAAGACCGACATAGGTCCTTGTGCGTACCGTTGTCCGGTCAGATAAAAAATAACCTTTGCTTTAATTGGTTGAAGTTGACAAAACAAAACATTTATTGGCAGACGAGTTGCCGCTATTAGCACTGCAGCCCGTCGAGAAGCGTTGTACAATTTAACCAAACAAAGCTACCGGTATATTCCAACACACATCAAACTCACCGGATGTTCTTTACAAATAAATATTGGAGTGCTAAAAGTTCACAAATGGTATTTTAATTAAGCAAGTGACAGACTCTTCCAACACTACGATCAAACTTAATTCGAGATACGAGTGAGTGGTTCGATTCTATAAGATTTCACACCGCAAACCAAATTTTCTAAAATTACTAAACATATACACCACTAAAACGTCTACAAACACGGTCGTAACAATACTGTGTTAGTACAACTGTACCAACACGTCGATAATTCCGGGAGAGGCACGACGACATAGCGCCACTGAACAAAAATGGCGGCAAAGTTTACAAAATTAAGAGAGAGACAAATTACTATTTCGAACAGCTTCATAACCTACTTTTGACAAAATTTAATAATACGGCTAAGCTTCCTAAAACTATTTCCACAGAAACGCATAAAACATAGTTTGCATATAGATCCATTGAACACTTCCGCCATTCTGCTGGCGTCACTGACTCGCCTAATTTCTTGAAAGGAAATGGATCTTTTCCCTGACAAATACAAATAAACCCGCATCTATCTCATATTCCCGACAATAATTATTACAATTTAAACACTTTTAAATACAATTTTTTACCTTAAAAACCAACTCTTCCTAATTGAAGATTAGCACCACAACGCTATCCTGCCGGGTACGCGATGCTAAAGACCTTTCCAAAGACGGCAACCCTTAAGACTAACCACTTCAGCCTGTAAGCGATTACAACTTAAACAAAGATATCTAGGAAAATATACCTCCATGATACGTAATATCTTTGTTAGAGGTAAGGGATGAAATAAAGAGCTGAAGTAGCAGAGTAAGTAGTATTAGTTTCAAAGTATAACCATAGTCGTATATGCAAGGAATATGTTAGACTGTGGTATAACATATTTTCCACGCGGCATATTAACGGTTTTATTTTCGCATCGAGATGCATACCGCCTGTTTAGAAAGTCATCTTCACGATGTGACAGGTCATTTTCTAAAGGCCAATTGACAGACTCGTCCCAAAAAGCCAGTAAACATGCATGATTCGTTCCTCTCATCAAGAGAAATATATTTCCTCTTTGACCTTTGGTCTTCTACCATCTTTGCGGACGACATCTTGAAGTGCAAACTGCAAATCATTACGCCGGGTCCAGACGCTATGATCTGTCTCCGCACACCTCGCAAATCATTGCGTGTGGACAGCACATTTGCACAGATATTAAATGTGTGTTGGAGGTTTGACCAAAACGCTCCAATCTGTGGGTTCAAATCACATCTGCGCAGACAAGTTGGAACGTGTGGACAGGAGATCGCTGCAAATCTGTCTTAGTGTATACTTTTTTCGTGTGTTTTCTGTATTGACAGTGGACGAAAATGGCTGAGAACTGAAAATTGCGACTGGGAAACAAAGTTAGCCGCAGCTTATTGGCCACATATTATAATATAAAAATGAAGTAGGCGTACAGTGTTTCAAACATTTTATTTGTATCTTGTTAGAAGGTAGGCCTACTTTACTTGCCTTCATGAAATCATTCTTCTGGGCATCGTAAATAGCTTCATAAGTGTTAGGGATGATTTAACACAATGCTTGTTTAGAAATTGCTGTTGAAAATTGGAGGTCTTTATAGGTCCTTCCTGTGTCCAGGAATCTTAATGTAACTGTCAGCCAATCATGTGGAGAAATATATCTCCTCATACAAATGCCATTATGTATTATGCGAGGAGTTACCAGTGTCTAAAGATAATTATAAGTTTCCACATCCATTCGCAAATAATTACGCCAGTCATCGGGTTTGCACTCCAACTAACGATGTAGAATCACATGTGACAACTACATTCGTTTAAGCAGACAATGCCTAGACCATTTCTGTTTATTGTTATTTGTTTGCAATTTTTTGCAAGACACATTGCAAATAGCATCCGTAAAAAGATTTATTCTATCACTGACAAAAATAAACTTCGTAAAAAAGCTTATCGTATTCATTTGACAGTCAGATTGCAGTCTGTACTACCTAGTTTCTTTTTCCACCGGAACATGTCGGGCGCGAGAATTTGCAGCGATGTGAACACCCGTCCAGACGCAACAATTGGTGTGAGCAGACTTTTGCAAAGACATTTGCGCCGACAGATCGTTGCGTGTGGACCCGGCTTTACAGTATAACCACAGTCGTATATGCAAGGAATGTGTTAAGGCCAATTCACACTGTCCGTCACCGTCCGTCAGAACATTCCGCAATGTATTTGTAATGGCAGCATTCACACTGTCCGTCATCGGAGCGTCACGTCACGTCAACGTCCGTCAAGCTTTCTCGAGAAGAATGTTTTGACACAACGGTCGTCTGCTAACATCGTCAATTAACCTATTTTCGTCACGCGAATTACATGTTGCAGTCGCCGATTGCACTGTTTATATGCAAATGTGTCTCATTCATCTTTATTTTGTTGTTATACTTCGTTATAGGGGTAAATCTCAAATGTTTCATGCCGACTTAAATATTTTTGTCAATTGAGTATCCCTCTAAAATCGAGGTTGGATATCTGAAACCAAACAATGGTTTATGTTACATAACACTGTAACAGAAAAGGCTGAAGCAAACTGTTTATTTGAGAAAGATTGTAATTTGATAACGCATTTGTCATTAAACAACATTTTAAATGAAAAAGTCAATTCTAATGAAAGACAAAAACTCCGTTGTTTACGAAGGTATTAACAATGTCAGCGGGCAAATCGTAATGGATAAAGTAAACAGGTGCTATTTACGCTCTTATAAGTACTGTTTGATGTTTATTTTTTCGCTTGAAAATAGATGTCGATGTTTTGAAATGTTGTTTCAGTTCCCAGTAAGTTGGCCACAAACATACACTGTCAAGTTTTCTGTAGCAATCAATAACATTTAGCGTTTTTTGTTCCCTCAATTCTAGTATTAGACTGTGACTTTCTACATAACAGAACGCCACTCATAACCTCACTTCCAACATCGCGTATTGAGATGGGCGAATTGACGGGACGGACACTGACGGACGATGTGAATACAACTTGACGTGACGGTGCCATGACGTGACGTTGACGTGACGGACTGTGTGAATTGGCCTTTAGACGTTGGTATAACATATTCTGCATGCGGCTTATATACGGTTTTATTTTCGCACCGAGATGCGCACCGCCTGTTTAGAAAGTCATCTTCACGATGTGACAGGTCATTTTCTGAAGGCCAGTTGACAGACTCGGCCCAAAAAGCTAGTAAACGTGTCTGATTCGTTCCTCTCACCCAGAGAAATATATTTCCTCTTTGACCTTTGGTCTTCTACCATCTTTGCAGACGATATCTTGAAGTGCAAATCATTATAGTATAGGGGAAACGGTTGTATCTTGGGAGACTTTTTAATAAAGTCAGTGCACTCTAGTGGTAACTGTAAGAACTATGATGTAAAGCTGTCAGGCTTATTTTCAGAGGGAATAGGAGGCCATGTTGTATTTTGATGATGTTCGAGATCTGAGGAGGAGTTTTACAAGTTTTTGTGTCTGAAAGAAAAATGCTGGCACTATCCTTAAAAGATATAAATTGAAGCTAAGCATCATTATTGATGTTTCTTAAATAGAGTGTTGTAGGGCATTGTTTAAGTAAGCTATTGATACCATAAGTTATAAAGACATAAATGTGTACATGGTCAGGTGAGTACAGGATTATAAGTACAAAATCAGTTGGGGGTATCACAGCAGTAGGACTGATAATGAATAAGAAAATAGGAATGCGGGTAAACTACTATGACCAGCACAGTGATTGCATTATCATTGTCAAGATAGATACGAAGCCAACACCGACAACAGTAGTACAGGTTTATATGCCAACTAGCTCTGCCGATGATGAGGAGATAGAAGAAATATATAAGGAGCTAAAGGAAATTATTCAGACAATTAAGGGAGAGGAAAACTTAATTGTGATGGGAGACTGGAATTCGGTAGTAGGAAAAGGAAGAGAAGGAAAAATAGGCGAATATGGACTGGGCAGACAGAATGAAAGAGGAACTCGCCTGGTAGAATTTTGCACGGAACATGATTTAATCGTAACAAACACGTGGTTTAAGAATCACAAAAGAAGGTTGTATACTTGGAAGAGACCAGGAGACACCGGAAGGTATCAGATAGATTTTATAATGGTAAAACATAGATTCTGGAACCAAGTTATAAACTATAAGACATACCCAGGGGCAGATATAGACTCTGACCATAACTTGTTAGTCATGAACTGTAGGCTGAAACTGAAAAAACTGCAGAAAGGTAGGAAAATAAGGAGATGGGCCCTAGATAAATTGAAGGAACGTGAAGTTCTGGAGAATTTCAGAGGGAGATTTAGGCATAAATTAACAGAAACAGGGGGCAATAAAACAGTAGAAGAGGAATGGGTAACATTGAGAGATGAAATAGTGAAGGCAGCAGAGGACAAAATAGGTAGAAAGGCAAGAGCTACAAAAAATCCTTGGATATCACAGGAAATACTAAATTTGATTGATGAAATCAGAAAATATAAGAATGCAGTAAATGAAACAGGCAAAATGGAGTACAGACGAATAAGAAATGAGATTGACAGGAAGTGCAAAATGGGTAAGCAGGAGAAGCTAGAAGCCAAATGCAAATATGTAGAAGAATGTATAAAAAGGGGAAAAGTAGATACCGCCTAAAGGAAAATAAAAGAGACATTTGGAGACAAGAAAAGAAACTCCACGAATATCAAGAACTCAGATGGGAAACCAGTTCTCAGCAAAGAAGGGAAAGGTGGAAAGAGTACATAGAGCAGCTCTACAAAGGAAATGAACTTAGAGACGATGTTGTAGGAAGGGAAGAGGAAGTAGATCAATATGAAATAGGAGATTCTATACTGAGAGATGAATTTGACGGAGCCCTGAAAGACCTAGGTCAGAACAAGGCCCTAGGAGTAGATGACATACCCTCAGAGCTACTAAAGTCTCTGGGAGAGCCAGCCATGACAAAACTATTTGAACTGATGTGTAGGATGTATGAGACAGGCGAAATACCCTCAGACTTTAAGCAAAATGTAATAATCCCCACTCCAAAGAAATCTGGAGCAGACAGGTGTGAAAATTACAGAACCATCAGTTTGATAATTCATGGTTGCAAAATTTTAACACGAGTTATCTACAGGAGAATGGAAAAGCTGGTAGAAGCTCACCTTGGGGAAGATCAGTTTGGGTTCAGGAGGAACATAGGAACCCGGGAGGCAATACTCACTTTACGTCTTATCTTAGAAGATAGATTTAGGACAGGCAAACCTACATTTTTAGCTTTTGTAGATTTGGAGAAAGCATTTGACAATGTTGACTGGAATACACTCTTTCAAATTCTGAAGTCAACAGGTGTAAAATACAGGGAAAGGAGAGTTATTTACAACTTGTACAAAAGCCAGACTGCAGTTATTAGACTCGAAGGGCATGAAAGGGAAGCATCAGTTGGGAAGGGAGTAAGACAGGGTTGCAGTCTTTCTCCGGTGTTATTCAATTTGTACATCGAGCAGGCGGTGAAGGAAAGCAAGGAAAAATTTGAAATAGGGATTAAAGTTCAGGGGGAAGAAATAAAAACATTGCGTTTTGCTGATGACATTGTAATTCTGTCAGAGACAGCAAAGGACCTGGAAGAGCAGTTGAATGGTTTGGACAGTGTGTTGAAGAGAGCGTATCAAATGAACATTAACAAGAGCAAAACAAAAATAATGGAATGCAGTTTTAGAAAATCAGACGATGCTGAAGGAATTAGATTAGGTAACAAAACAATGAAGGTGGTAGATGAGTTTTGTTACTTGGGTAGTAAAATGACATGCGATGGTCGCAGTACAGAGGATATAAAATGCAGAATGGCAATGGGAAGAAAATTATTTTTGAAAAAGAGAAATTTGCTAACATCGAATATTAATTTAAGTGTAAGGAAGTCTTCTCTGAAGGCATTTGTGTGGAGTGTTGCCTTGTACGGGAGTGAAACATGGACGATAAGCAGTGCGGACAGGAAGAGAATAGAGGCTTTTGAAATGTGGTGCTACAGAAGAATGCTGAAGATTAGGTGGGCAGATCGCATAACTAATGAAGAGGTACTGAATAGAATTGGTGAGAAAAGGAATTTTTGGCATACCCTGACCAAAAGAAGGCGATCGCTTGGTAGGACACATTCTTAGACATCAAGGAATCGTAAATTTAGCATTGAAGGGAAGTGTGTGGGGTAAAAATCGCAGAGGGAGACCAAGAGACGTGTATAGTAAGCAGATTCAAGTGGATGTGGGTTGCCGTTCTTATGAGGAGATAAAAAGGCTTGCTCAGGATAGAGTAGGGTGGAGAGCTGCATCAAACCAGTCTCTGGACTGAAGACCATAACAACACACAAATGTGTACATAGGTTAGGATACTGTTTTCTGTTATTGTGTATTTTGCTTTACCTTCGGACACTTCTCTGGTTGCACCTTGGGACACCTGGAAGGTGTATGGTTATCACTGATACATCATAAAAACAAAGTATTGAAGAGGGAAAAAAAGAAACCAAGAAAAAGAAATCTTTCTCAGAGAAAGAAGCCACTAAACGGACAAAGGAGTTTTCATCTTCCACTTCTTTTGATGAAGAAAATCCCGAGCTTGGCAGTAGCTCTGAGGGTAGCATATTTGATTTGTCATCTGAAGAAGAGGATTTCTCATCCTTCCTTCCATCTCGAAAAGTAACACTTTCTTGTTCTCAAGTGGCAGATATCATGTTTATTATGCAAGAGTACTTTTAGAATGCACAGCAGAGGATGTAACTGTGAAAATCTTAAGGAAACAAAGGACCATTTTGTATTCCTTAATGTTGAGAACATCATCATAGTTAATCACAGTAATATAGTGAAAGAAGTATCGGCTCCAGTGGAGTGTTGTGGGTTCCATTCATTTAATATTTTACTCTCACCATCTCTTGTTTTTAAGATAAAATAACTTTTGTATTTGGATTAACACACATTTTCTACGTAATTCCAATACAATGTTTTCATTCATAAAACTAAGAAATTGGAATACGTCATCGTGTTCCAAGGTAAAACCACCACTGTCCAAAGGTGAAACCATTGGTTGTACCTTGGGACGAGTGTCACAAAAGTCTTTATTGGTGAGTAATTATGTAAATATTGGAGCTAGCGTAAACTGTTGTTCATTCAACATTACCTAAAATTGATGCCTGTGATTGGGTAAATTTTTAATTTCTTGTAACAAATTATAGTATAAAAAAATTAAAATGTAAAATTGTCCCAAGGTACAACCCTTTCCCCTAGCATTTTAAGGCAATATTACATTGTAGATTTGCCACAAACGCTACGATTTGGTATGTTTAACATCAATGAGAAACGAATATCGTTGACTGCTGTAATAAGGATGAAAGGCCTAAGCAGCAGTTACATATAAAAGTAGCGGAAACAAGTTTAGCGTTCTTGTGTGGTCTTGTGGTAAGACTAATTAGTTGCAAGAGTGACTACTCAACATTTTTAGGGTCGAATCCGGTTTAACCTATGTTTTTCTTTAAGTCTTATTCTTTTGTAACGAATTTGTGTACAATGGCATTAATTTTTCCAAGACTGTGTTTCAGTATTCACTAGTGTTTTACATATACATTACGATGTACCCAGGTAAAAAAGTGCAGAAACCTAACCAAAGAGTTTAAACTAATGTGATTGAAACAAGGAGGTTAGAATAAAAGCAGATGGTATTACCTTCACTGATAACAGGCATTGGTTGAAGTCAGAGGGGCCATGCTTTTGTGCCCAAAACAAAGACTTCCCGTTTCAAACACAGTGTGAATATTGCCCTCTTTACCTAAAGTCACCAAATTGACAGTCACATCGGAGTAGTTACTTAGATATGATGTATATTTCATCGACTTGAACTAGTATACACAAGCACTACGATAAATGTTTGGGCGGTGAGCAGTTTTCTGGATTCAATTTTTTAGTGTATAGGTCCCACATATGAGTGACAGATCGCAGCAATCCATCACATGGGCGACTGATCACTTCATAGATCCCACATGTGTGGGCAAATCACAGCGATCGTTCATCGATTGCTGATCGCATAGAAATCCCAGGCAATCTGGCGGATCACATGTGATTCCTTGATGCAATATGGTTGCTTGGATGCTGAACGTCAATGTGTGCCAATATGCCTGTGACTCGTTTCTCTAGTTTTAGATTAGATTAGATTTATTTTTCGTACTGTAGATCCATGTTGAGGAGATTCTTGTGGGTGTAGAACATGTCAAGGAACAAAATTTACAAGCTGAATAATAGATAATAGTGCCGCGAGAGACCAGATACACCGAGTGCCGGCATGGCGCAGGGGATAGCGTCACTGACTGTGGTGCTAAAGATCGCCGGTTCAATCCCGCCCACCGAAAAATTTATTTCATTGTAATTAACAATTCCAGCATGTTCCACATCTTTCTTATGTTCACTTGTAATTTCTACTTGTTTCTTATGTTCAATGTTCTTCTAATTTCTGGTACATTCTGTCTGTGTACAAATAGCAGAGCACTCTGCCCGATAGGCAGTTAGTGCTGCGTGTATGTTGAGTTCGTAATAAACCAGCTTTCAGTATAAGTGCTGTGTTCAGTTGCCTTCGAAGTCAAGCCTGCTTCCATTTCAACGCAACATTGTTTGGTGGAGGTGCTGGGTATTCTGTGCAACAGCTGCATCACCGTGGCTACGATTAGGCAACGTAAAAGCCGTCGCTTACATGGACTAGAACCGGAATATAAGGGATATACCGAGTACATCCTTCTGAAAGTCCGTTTATCAAAAGAACGATGGACACGAAACCAGCGGTAAGCCAGATACACATCAGACACCCGTCGGTGTTCTCTGGAGACGCTGGACAAGACCCAATAAATGGCTAAAAGGGTACAACCGAGTCGCCAAATACAACAGGTGGAATCATACGATGTGCTTGGTCAACGTTTATTTCTACCTGGACGGAACAGCCCAGCAATTGTTCGAGAACAATGAAGACAAACTGAATGACTGGGAAACGTTCCAGGCGGAACTTAGGAAGACGTTTGGAGGCCGCCAGCGACAAATCCGCTCGGCAGAATAGCAACTGAAGAACCGAGCCCAACGACATGGTGAGCCAACACAGTCGTACATACGGAATGTTTTGTCCCTGTGTAACGTCGTCAATACGAATATGACTGAGGCCGACAAAATCACACACCTGATGAAGGCTATTGCGGAAGACATGTACCAAGCTCTTCTGATCAAAGAAGTCGCTATGACGGAAGAGTTCATTAAGTGGTGCCAGCGTATTGAAGAGATGCAACAAAGGAGGGTTGCAAGAAAGAAGTATGACAGACTCCCCTATGTAGTCCCTATGGCCATTGTGGAGTAGCAGCATGACTTTGCTTCCCTCATACGACAAATTTTGAGAGAAGAATTACAACAGTTTATGGCATCCAGGACTATTAGACCGAGCGAGCATCAGATCATGGTCAAGGATGTAAGCCCTGTAAGTGACGAGGGAGCCAACGCTGCTGAGGAAGAGGTATATCAGGCAATAGCTCCTGTCTGCCCCGCCAATCGCACCCGACGTGAAGAATGGCATCGCTATGACTTACGCTGCAGCCGCCAAACGGCAGCCTATGAACCGGCCGATACTGCCACAACCAACTCCCCCGGTAACTATGATGCCCCGCAGGAGAACAGATGTTTGGAGGACAGAAAACAACAAGTCATTGTGTTTCCTCTGTGGGGACCATGGGCATGTTGTACGCTACTGCAGAGAGAGAAGGCGAGTATTCAACGATTATTTTGCCGCAAGACGTCAGCAATCAGAGCAGTTCTATCCCAGGCAGTCACCTGCTGATGAGTTCAGTTGACCTATGGGAAGAAGCTCATCGCCGTACCCTAGACGAGGTCGCTCCCTGACGCGCCGAAGCCGTTCATCGTCGCCGTACAGAGGTACCAGCCACTCTCCTAGCCGCTGCACCCAGGAAAACTAAGCGAGGCGACCATCTACGGAGGTGAGGCCGCCGCAGATGAAAATCCTCCATGAACGAATGTCGCTAAGATGTCGGGAAATCTCATCGACGTCATAATCGACGGCCAACCTGTCCGGGCACTTGTTGATTCAGGAGCTTCTTTTTCTGTATTGTTGGATAATTACCGCCGCACAATAAAGAAGACAATGTTCTGCGATATGGGGGCAACTGTGCTGAAGGTCGAGAATGGAAAGTACGTACAGCCAGCAGGAACTCGTGTCGCAAGAATAACCATCAACAGGACCCAGCCATTTGGATATGTCGTATTAACAGAATGTAGTCACAATGTCATCCTCGGATGGGACTTCCTTCAGGCATCCCAAGCTGTCATTGACTGTGGAAGATCTGAGCTGCAAATTCAAGAAGTTGCTCTGACGTGTACATGTAGTACAGAATTTTCGGGGTAGTTATTTGCCATTGACAATGTGACGATCCCGCCATTGATGATGACAAGAGATGGAGTCACAAACACAGACGAGCGATTAAACTGTGAAGTGCTTGTTGATAGTAAAAAGTTTATCAGGCTCACCAAAGAAATTTACATACCAGCGGCTATCATAAGCATTACCGGAGGTCGAGGAGAGATTTGGATCATTAACTGTCATGAGCAGTCGCAACTTATCCCAAAAGGAATGTGTATCGGGACAGCTGAACCAATCCAAGACGGTGAGCTCAACATCATCAATGAAGATGCATGCTCTGCTTTTAGTACAGACAACACGCTTGAGGAAACAAACTTGAAACTTCCAATAGGCCTGGACTGACCAAGGAACAACGCCAGTGGGTGTTAGCTATATTACGTCAAGTTTTGGGTGCATTGACACCTCATCAGGGGAAAAGACAGACGAAACGGCCCACGATAAGGCATCGTATCAATACTGGGGATCATCCACCAATTAGCCAACGTTCGTATAGAGTGTCGCCAGCTGATAGACGGATAATTCGGGAGGAAGTGGAGAAGATGCTGCACGATGACATTATTCAACCTTCAGAGAGTCCTTGGTCGTCTCCGGTGGTCCTTGTAAAGAAGAAGGATGGCACATGGCGATTCTGTGTCTGCTATTGGCGGCTGAACAAAATCTCAAAGAAAGATGGCTACCCACTGCCGCGCATTGACGACACCTTAGACTGCTAGAATGGAGCTACATACTTCTCAACTATGGACATGCAGACAGGTTACTGGCAAATCGAGGTTGACGAAGCTGACAGGGAGAAGACGACTTTTATTACACCTGACGGCCTCTATGAATTCAAAGTAATGACATTTGGATGGCTCTAACTTCCGCACCAGTTCTAGCCTTGTACGACGAGACTGCGGAAACGAAACTTCACACAGACGCTTGTGGTTATGGGATTGGTGCAGTGCTTGTACAAGTTCAGGAAGGTGCTCAAAAAGTGATAGCCTATGCATCAAGAGTACTCTCAAAGTCTGAGATAAACTACTCTACAACTGAGAAAGAATGTTTCGCAGTTATCTGGGCTATCAACAAGTTCCGGCCGTATTTATTCGGCAAACCATTCACCGTCGTGGCAGACCACCATTCTTTATGTTGGCTGACTAGCTTGAAGGATCCATCAGGTCGACTAGCAAGATGGGCACTAAGACTCCAAGAGTACGACGTCACAGTGGTATTCAAGAACGTGCGCAACACAAGGATGCCGACTGCCTTTCGAGGAATCCGTTAGTGGAACACAACAGCATGAATGAAATTTTAGCCCTCACTGAATTAGATGACGTTACAGCTGAACAGAGGGAAGATCTAGCAATATTAAAACGACAGAGGCCTTGGAGAAAGGAGAACCTACCAATGGGGAGTTCCAACATATAAACGGAACATTGTATAAGAGCAACTACGATCCGCTGGGCCCCAAATGGCTACTGGTCGTTCCAGCTCACCTCCAGCCAGCTATTCTCAAGTATTTCTAAGATGCTTCAATATCCGGTCATCTGGGATTCGTGAAGTCCCTAGACAGAATCAGACACAGGTATTACTGGAAAGGTCTCTACCGATCTGTCAAGCACTATGTGAGTCACTGTAAAGAGTGCCAGCGACGGTTGCATGTGCCGCAATTACCTCCAGAGCATTTCGTACCGATTCTACCGGCAGCAGCTCCATTCCGCCGAGTTGGGATCGATCTTTTAGGGAGGTTCCCCAAGTCGACAACCGGTAACCGATGGATAATAGTCTGCACTGACTACCTCGCACGCTACGCTGTCACCAAACCTGTGTGCCGACTGCCGAAGCTCCAGAGATCGTAAATTTCGTTGTATAAGACATTATTTTGAAACATGGAGCATATCTGATCGTGGAAAAGTGTTCCAGTCAAAACTAGTATCAGAGATAATGGTACAGTGTGACATTGTCCACAGAATGACAACTGCATACCAACCTCAACAACCGTAAAATCGTAGCACTGCCACTGCACAGTCACTACAAAAATAAACACTCTGTAGCACAAGAGGGGAAGGTAAAAATAAATTAATCGGTGCTATGCCTGACTGTGCTGGAAGTTTCAAATTGCAGCTTTTGCTTTTGAAAAGTCAGCATCAGTAAAGAAATTCGGACAATTTTCCCTCTCTAAGATCCTTGAGTTTAGGTAATTTACAGACATTTCAGAAAGAATTTGAACATGGGTTAAAAAAATAAAACAAGTAAAAGCTTCACTCAGACTTTTTATGATGCCTTTTTCGGTGCCCCCTCAGGATGGCCCATCATGAATTCGATTTGAGTTGACAATAATACCCTGCTATTCTGTTGTGACAAATTGCTATTACTATTACATTGGAGATTTGATTTCATTTTATAAAGACAGTAGCTGTAAAAAGTTATACTTGAAAACTTAAATAGTGCATTACGAACTTTTTTCTGTAATATGTCTGTGACGTTCAGAGCTCCTTGTTGTTTGGTTAAACCATTGTCACCTAGATGGCACTGGCTTAAGTCCCTTGCTGCTGATGGGCGCAGTTTGAGTCCGGTGGGCAGGGACTATGCGGATGATTTTTGCAGGGTTTAAGCTCATGTGTAGGCAAGTCAGTAGAGTTGTGAGAGTAATGAAAAGATGCATACCAGTATGTATCCACAACTAAAAGAAATAGTACTCCTTACAAACGTAACATTACTCGTTACTCTCATTACAAGTGCCACCAAGAAAAACGAACGCTACTCTGTTTTTGAAACCGTCAAAATTTTTTAACTGTTACTGTTAATACTACTTCAACATTTCAATTTGCCACGTAAATACTGTATGCCTGCTTTCTGAGGTCATTATACTATAGAGGAAAGAAACAGTACAGTCCATTTCCTTCATGGTTAAAATACAGTACAATTGTCATGTTGATCAAAATTAGCAAAACCCACACACAACCTCTATTTTAAATACTGTACCCGTAACTTTACTTAAAGGTTGCAACGTCAGAATCAATCGGAATATTTCGTGACGAATGACAGTGTGAGCGATCTTAGTAGTAGCACTGTATTTGCGAGCAGCGCGACTGTTGTACTGTATTATGTGACATTGACAATTATGATAATACCGTCATGAATGAAAATGTTTAGATGATAAGTTTTGAGTATTTTTTACAAAACTTTTTTATAGCAGACAAGGTCAAAAACAAATAATTAAGCATTAAACTGAATCCTTTATAGGTAAAACATACAATATAACTTAGTTTGGGTTAAAAACAGACGTCATATCATCGATGATTAACCTGCAAACACACACCAAGAAGTATAACCCAAAATGTTTAAAAACAAAGATAACCACCTAAAGTCTTAGAGCTATGTAATATGGACTTAAAGTTCGTCTTGAATATCTATAGCAATTACTCATCTCATAATAAACAGTATCACAGAATACATGCCTTCTACGTATTAGTTATCGTTACAGAGTTCATATCCATATGAGAGACGTGAATAACGAAATGTATGCATGAGTAAATTCATATCGATATGGTAGATGCGAGTAAGGAAATTTATTCATGAGTACGATGCAGTATTTCGTATCAGCCAAAGTATTCATTACTCAGTACCAAATACATATGGTTTGCTACAGCTGTACAAGACATTACGTTGTTTTGCATGTGTCATCTGGGAACTGTGAGAGTGAAGACTGAACAATGAGAAAATAACTATTCAACATGTCAGGGGCGGCTCCTAAAAGCAAACTAAAACTATCTGTTGAAAGAAGGCTGTTTCAAGATCAGTGGTATATTGACTATGTTGTATTGCAAAATAAACATGGACCAGAAACTTGTTAATTTAACAAAAACGTAACTGCTTAGAAATGGCTGTCAAAAGGTTGCAGCAGAGTTTCAGATGGCCACTCAAACTATTTAAGTTCTTACATATCTTTCTTTGAAATTAATTACGATTTGTCAGAAAAAAAGAACAGAAATTCTAAAAAACTATGAAAATATTAACTAACAATATGTTCATCTTTATTTCAATAAGAAATGTACTCTTCTATTAACAATTATATAATAAAATAGATTTTGATGGTAAAACAAATGGGTGTAATTATTTTGCACTGTTAGTTTGTCCTGTGATAATGTTGTGGCCCACTTGAAATAAAACTTTAGAGAATTTGGCCCGAGGAGGAAAAAGGTTCAGTATGGCTGCCATATTGTCTTTATTTGGTTTCCTGATGTTCCTACCTTCTTTTCATAGTGCATTTGTTTAGATATCTGAATAACTTTTTAAATATTTTACAGTATTCCTTATATTTAGCTAAATCATCATCTTTGAAACTACTCTTGGCTGATAGATACATTTTCCTTATTGTCTTACATGAAATCTTTATTCCTTGTGTAATCCATGGTTTTATTATAGACTTCTGTTTAATTCTTGTTACTTTTAGAGGAAAACAGTTTTCGAACATGATACTAACATTATTAATGAATATGTTATATTTTCAATTCATGCCAAGAGCACTACATACATCTTTTCAGTTCATGTCTTTGAGGAGATTTCTAAAATTTTCAATTTTTGGTGGGTTGACTATGCAGATTTTGAGTCTTCATAATCTGTTTAGAATCTATACCTTAAACAAGAAGCTGCATATAATGATCTGATAGGCCCTTTATTATTGGTTTTATGACATGATTTTGTTCCTTTGATTTGTCTATGAAAGTATTATCACTTGCTGTCCTAGAGATTTTAGTTATACTAGTTGGAAAGTTTATGGTTTGAATTAGTTCGAAAGACAAAGTTACTGACTGCAATAAATTTTTACTGGAGGACTGCATAAGAAAATCTGTATTAAAGTCACCAGCAACCAGTAGTATTTCCTTATTTCTTTTTGTTAAATAACCCAATAGATCTTCTAGATGATTTAGAAATAGATTCTAATTTCCTGCAGGTGCTCAGTAAATAGTTACTATTATATAGCATCTGTTAAGGAACTCTGCTTCTGTTGCACAAGCTTCTAAATGTTGCTCAAGACAGAATTTTTTTATATCAATATTCGTGAATTTATAGCAGTTTTCAATGAATGTGGCAACTCCTCCTCCCTCCATATCTACTCTACTGAAGTGTGAAGCTAAATTAAATCCTGCAATGTTTAACATATCTATATCAGTGACCACATGATGTTCAGAGAGGCAAATTATGTCAATTGGGTTAGAGGAATCTATTTCATCAATACAAATGAGTAGTTCATCATGATTATTTCAGAGTACTGTAATATTTCGATGTAACAAAGATAACTGATATTGCATACTAATGGCTTGGCTAACATTAAGTGGCAGTTTCTGAGTACTTTCTGTTAAACGTTGTTTGCTAAAATCTATCTCTTGTTTATCTGCTTTTTCAAATCTGAGGGTGTCTTCCAAGCTCTCTCAAAACTGGTTTTCTTTCCCCCCTCCATATCCTAAAAAAGGCATCCCTTTGACACCTGTAACCACTGTTATTTTGCCATTTGCGACAGTCCCCCCCCCCCCCCCCCCCCCCCGTAAGTTACTTGTTTTTACAGTTTTGTTTTGTTTGACTTTTCCTGTGTTCCATAATATCTTTACATTAGAATATATTGTTATTAAGGGATCATGAATTACTCTGAACAATGGAGGCCAGATTTTTACTTATATTAAGAAGTAGTACAAATTGCACCCTAGAATTTATGCAGTAATCAGCATTTTGGATCTTATGCTAATACCACAGAAAATGGTAGGATGTTCACTGAATTCCATCTGATGAATTTGATTTAACTTTTATACACTAGCACATTTTATTAAAGTTTTTAACTTCAGAACAGAATTACGTACAGGTATCATAATATTAAGAGGGTATTTCAGTGCCGGCCACCGTGGCCGAGGGGACAAAGGCGCTCCAGTCACGGTCTGCGTGGCCACTACGGTCGGGGGTTTGAATCCCCCCTCGGGCATGAATATTTGTGCCGTCCTTAGTTCATAAGTAGTTTGTAAGTTTAGGGACTGATGACCCCGTAGTTAAGTCCCATAAGCTTAACAAAAATTTGAACTTTTTTTTTGGTATTTTAGTTCAATTGTTCAGAGCAAATCAATAAAGCTGTAGTGAAATTGCTAGTCATTTCATGTAAACTATCTCTCCTATTCACAATTTAAGTCATGGTAGTCAGCAGTGCAGCTATTTACAACATTATTATAGACATATTAAGAGTGTAAAATGATTTTGTACTGTAGTTACTTGAAGTTAAGCTTTAACTACTAAAGAAACCGCATACACTACTCTTGTTTGTCTTTTTTTTTTTTTTTTTTTTTTTTTTTTTTTTTTTTTTAGTATTTCTGCCCACTGTGGGATCCTTATCGGGCCGATTTGACGGAGGGCATCAGAAGAGTCCAAAGAACGGTAGCTCGTTTTGTATTGTCATGATACAGGGGAGACAGCGTTCTGGTACAGGTTCTGGGATGGGAATGATAACAACAATGTAGCGTGGGCTACTTCCGAATAGCCAACATTCTCCTCTGAATGCAAACATATGTATATATTGTTGACTCCCACTTACATAGGTAGAAAAGATTATCGGAATAAAGTAGGAGAAATCAGAGATCGAATGGAGAGATTCAAGTGTTCTTTCTTCCTGTGCACTTATCGAGAATGGAATGGGAGATAAATAGTATAAAGGTGGTTGGATGAACCCTCTGCTAGGCACTTACATGTGATTTGCAGAGTATCTGATGTAGGTGTAGATAAGATGAACAATAAGGAATTGAGGACTAATAAATCAAAAACAAAATGTATTACTACAGTAGAAATATGTATACAACACACTTGGCAGCATTACAAGTGTAAAGTACCCAAACCTTCACAAGAAACCCCTATTTAAAACAAGTTTAATAAATTAAAATTACCATTCTTAAAAGTCTGATTTAAAAGTATTTTATATATTATAAGAATCTGTTGTTGTTATGATCTTCATTCTGGAGACGAGTTTGATGCAGCTCTCCACCATACTCTATCCTGAGAAGCCTTTTCATCTCCTCATAAGCACAGCAAACCACATCCATTTGAATCTGCTAACTATATGCAACTATTGGTCTCCTTCTGCGATTTTTATCCCACACACTTCCCTACAATGCTAAATTTACGATTCCTGGATGTCTAGGAATGTGTCCTAACAAGCGATTCCTTCTTTTAGTCAAGGTATGCCAAAAATTCCTTATCTCACCAATTCTGTTCATTACCTCTTCATTAGTGATGCGATCTACCAACCTAATCTTCAGCATTCTTCTGTAGCACCACATTTTAAAAGCCTCTATTCTCTTCCTGTCCGCACTGTTTATCGTCCATGTTTCACTCCCGTACAAAGCAACACCCCACACAAATGCCTTCAGAAAAGATTTCCTTATACTTAAATCAATATTCAATGTTAGCAAATTTCTCTTTTCCAAAAATGCTTTTCTTCCCATTGCCAGTCTGCATTTTATATCCTTTGTACTGCAACAGTCATTTGTTATTTCACTACCCAACTAACAGAAATCATCTACCACCTTCATTGTTTTGTTACCTAATCTAATTCCTTCAGCATCGCCTGATTTTCTAAGACTACACTCCATTTCTATGTACTCTTTCCACCTTTCAGCGTTCCCTTCCTTGCTGAGAACTGGTTTGCAGCTGAGTTCTTGATATTCGAGAGCTGTTTTTCTTGTCTTGAAATAGAACTAGTTGGCCTATAAACTTGTACTACTGTTGTTGGCGTTGGCTTCATATATGTCTTGACAATGGTAACGCGATCACTGTGCTGCTCGTAGTAGTTTACCCACAAACTTATTTTCTTATTCAACATCAGTCCTACTCTTGTGATACACCCAACTGATTTTGTATTTATAATCCTGTACTCATCTGACCAGAAATCCTATTCATCCTGCCACCAAACTTCACTAATCCTCACTATATCTAACTTCAACCTATCCATTTCCCTATTTAAATTTTCTAATTTTCCTATCCGATTAAGGGATCTAACATTCCACGCTCCGATCCTTAGAATGCCAGTATTGTCTTTCCTGATGACAACATCCTCCTGAGTAGTTTCTGCCTGAAGATCCAAATACGGGACTATTTTACCTCTGGAATATTTTACCCGAGAGGATGCCATCATCATGTTTTCATACAGTAGAGGTGCATGTCCTCAGGAAAGGTAACAGCTGTAGTTTCCCCTTGCTTTCAGCTGTTCTACATCTACATCTACATACATACTCCGCAATTCACCTTAAGGTGCGTGGCGGAGGGTACACTGTACCACTACTAGGCATTTCCTTTCCTATTCCACTCCCAAATTGAACGAGGAAAAAAAGAATGCCTATATACCTCCATACGAACCCTAATTTCTCTTATCTTGTCTTTGTGATCTTTACGCGAAATGTAAGCATGCGGCAGCAAGATCGTACTACACTCAGCTTCAAATTCCGGCCCTCTAAATTTACTTAACAGAAATTCACGAAAATAACGTCGTCTTTCTTCCAGCGATCCCCAATTGAGTTGCTGGAGCATTTCCGTGACACTCGCGCATTGGTCGAACCTACCGGTAACAGATCTAGCTGCTCGTCTCTGAACCGCCTCTATGTATGTCTTCCTTTAAACTGATCTGCTGCGGGTCCCAAACACTTGAGCAATACTCACGACATGGTCGTACAAGCGTTTTATACGCGGTATCCTTTACAGGTGAAGTACATCTTCCCAAAAATCTCCGCCTTACTCACAACTGTCCTTACATGCTCATTCCATTTCATATCGCTCTGCAATGTTATGCCTAGATATTTGAACGACGCGACAGCATCAAGAAGCTCACTACTAATGCTGTATTCGAACATTATGGGATTGTTTTTTCTACTCATGCGCATCACCTTACATTTTTCTACATTGAGAGCTAGCTGCCAATCTTCGCACCAACTAGAAATTTTGTCTAAGTCATCCTGTATGCTATTACAGTCAGTTACAGACGACACCCTCCCATACACCACAGCATCATCAGCAAACAGCCGCAAATTACAACTTACTCTGTCCATCAGATCATTTATATAGATAGAAAATAATAGCGGTCCTATCCCCTGGGGCACACCTGACGATAGACTCGTCTCTGATGAACACTCGCCGTCGAGAACAACGTACTGCGTTCTGTTACTTAGGAAGTCTTCCAGCCAGTCACAAATCTGTGAACCTATTCCATAGGCTCGTACCTTCGTTAGCAGTCTGCAGTGTGGCACCGCGTCGAACGCCTTTTTGAAGTCGAGAAAAACACAATCCGCCTGTTGCCCTTCGTCCATGGCTCGCAAGATGTCATGTGAGAAAAGGGCAAGCTGAATTTCACATGAACGATGCTTCCTAAACCCGTGCTGATTCATGGAAAGAAGCTTTTCCGCTTCAAGGCAATTTACTATATTCGAACTGAGAATATGCTCCAAAATTCTACATGAAACTGATGTCAACGATATTGGCCTGTAATTGTGTGGGTCAGTTCTCTTTCCTTTCTTATAAACGGGAGTCACCTGTGCTTTTTTCCAATCACTAGGAACTTTGCGCTGAATTAAAGATTCGCGATAAATGCAAGCTAAGTAGGGGGCCAACGCCGCAGAATAGTCTTTGTAAAACCGAACTGGTATTCCATCCGGACCGGCAGACTTTTTCGTATTTAGCTCTCTCAGCTGCTTCTTTACACCGGAAATACCTATTGCTATGTCCCCCATTTCAGAACTAGTACGTTGATCAAATGATGGTACATTTGTGCGGTCCTCCTGCGTGAAAGATTTCTTAAAGGTTAAATTTAGAACTTCAGCTTTCCGTTTGCTTTCTTCTATTACTGCCCCGGAATGATCAACGAGTGACTGGATAGTGGGCTTTGACCCGCTTATCGATTTTACATAGGACCAGAATTTTTTCGGGTCCTCGGAAAGATCTTTTGCTAAGGTATGGCTGTGATAATTATTGTATGCTTCGCGCATCGATCTTTTTATAGACGCACGAATCTCTACGAACTTTTGCTTGTCATCATTTGCGTGTTCGTTTTTGAATCGAGAGTGCAACAGCCAGTTCGCAGTAACATTATGGCAAAGTCACATTAGCTGATGTTACAAGGCTAGCTCAGTCAACCATCCAGACTGTTGCACCTGTAACTACTGAAAATGCTGGCTGCTGCCCCTCTTCAGGAACCACACGTTTGTCTGGCCTCTCCACAGATACCCCTCCGCTGTGGTTGCACCTAAAGTACGGCTATATCTATCGTTGAGGCACGCAGGCCACCCCACCTCGGCAATGTCTGTGGTTCGTGGGGGTGGTAATAGAATCTACGAAAACTAAAGTCAATCGGCCAGATCAAACTAACTGGCCGATTCACTTCATTTTTGTTTTAAACAAAAGGCACTCATCCACAGATTTGTCATCAAGTATCAGAATTTACATAACTCTCGCCTTACCTTTTCTATATTCAAACGCGATGTCCTTCTGTATATTTCTTATGGGTTGTGTTTACTGTAAAATAAAGTCAGTACGTCAGGCTGTTTTATCCGATCGATTTGCTTCATTTTTGCTCTAAACGAAAGGTATTAACTCGCACATTTGTCATCAAGTGTCACAATTAACTTACGTCTCTCCATCCTATATTCAAACATGGTATCTTCTGTTCTTGCATTGAATATTTTAATCGGCTTGATTTACGGCATCTTCGGTTTTAATTAAGGTACGCAGTTCTTTTTGACCTAACAACACTCAGCGTATCAAGATCTTTCATTTGCGTTTTTAAACACTTTCATTGATTGATTCTGAAGAAAGCTGTGCATGAACATTCAACTTTATTTCCATTTTTTCCCAACTTTTTCGCCATTCCACTAACAGTGAAAAGTATTTGCACGCATTCTCTAATTACTCATGAGAATGCAGAAATAAAGTGTGACTTCTTTTAAAAATGAAAGAGCCTTTTCCATGCCAGAATTTGCTGACACATTCTCGAAGAAATTACTTGACATACCGGTATAGTTCATGTTTGGTGAGTTAGAGGTGAGCGACAGAGTGCAGGAATATTGCATGTGAGGAATTGCTGTGAGTCGTTGCTTGTGTGCGGGGCCCTCCAGAGATTCTAACCTCCTTGGATTGAAACGAATACCAAAGATATTTATATAGTACCAGTAATATATATATATCATTGGCAGAACGCTTCGAAGATGCACTAGCTCCACCAAAGAGACTGCCTACATCGCACTTGTACATTCTCTTATGGAGTACTGTTGCCCTTTGTGGGACCCTCACCAGGTGGGACTGAAGGAAGACATTGAGAATAGCAGCTCGTTTTGTTTTATCACGTTACGGGGGGGGGGGGGGGGGCATCACGGAAATGTTGCACGAATTGGGGTGTAAATCATTAAAAGAAAGACGTTATTCATTGCGGCGTGATCTGTTTGCGAAGCTTCAATCACCGACTTTTACTTCTGAATGTGATAATATTTTGCTAGCACCCACCTACTTAGGGAGACATGACCATCCCAATAAAATAAGAGAAATCAGATCGAAAACGGAACGATTTAGGTGTTCTTTCTTCCCATGCGCTATTAGAGAATGGAACGGTAGAGAAAAGTTATGAAAATGGTTAATGAACCCTCTGCCAGGCACTTAAATGTGATTTGCAGAGTATCGATGTAGATGTAGATAATCTTCCTCCACACAGAGACATACAGTTACTCCAAATAGCATTCGTCTAATACATGATTGTATGTTTAAGGGTGTAGGGGAGAGTCGGGTAAGTTGATGAGGAGTCTAAGATGACGAATTTTGACTATCTTCATTAACTCAACAGCTGATGCTACGTGCATTATAGAATTGCTTCCTTAACTCTGCAGGCATGCCTTTTTAACTAGAACCGCTTCGTCATTTTGTTTTGTTGACAACAGAGGCTTGGAAATGGACACTGTTTTCGTAACAATTTTTCCTTCAGTTTAAATAAGTTTCATGTAAGTAATACTTTTATTTTAATGAATAATAGTTGATTCCTCTTAAGCCTTATGGATTTTCTGATGCTTTAATAATGGTTTAATGAATTTGTACTGTGAGATTTTGTCCATGTTCAAGTTTGTATCTAAATGTGTCGACTGCGGTTAAGATAGCAAATTATGCAGAAGCTAAGATTGTGAGTTAGTCATCAAGGGTTTTATGGACATAGAAATCGAGCAATTAAATTTTCAAATATTTAGTGATGAAGACTTCATGACATCGCCAACAACAGACAACATCAATGAAATTCCATGCAAAACATATGCTCTGCCTGAAATATCAGCAAACCCATCCGCAGAATTTGATGCACTACTAGGGCTTTCAGCTAACGCTGCAACTTCCTATATTTTACTTCCATTACCCCATACAGAATCTCTACCAGGGCCTCTAACCCTACATCTACTTCTGTTACACCTCCTTTACCCCATGCAGAACTCTGTGCATTATCAGCGCCCTCATCCACTTCTAAATCCAGATCTATCGCTCCTTTACGTCCGTTACCTCAAGCTGCACCAAAAGGAGGTCCAAGAAAACGAAAAACAACGATTAACATCCCTACATAAAACAAGCACACCCATGAAAATAGCTCGGAAGAAAAGAGACGAAGACAAGATGATAAAGAGAAGAAGAAACAAGACAAAAAAATTAAGAAAGATAAAGAAAATTAAAAGAGAATGCGAATGCAGAGGCAAAAAAAAAAAAAAAAAAAAAAAAAAAAAAAAAAAAAAGTGAACAACGGTCCTAAACTGAAACTTGCGTTCGGCGGAGTTCTGAACGAAAAAAAGAGGGGAGCCTAAAATGGACTTCTGCTACTCATCTCCGAACTCATCCATTGAGATTGAGTACACCGACAGTGATTCCGATCATGTCGATGAAAGAAACTGTATCCTTTGTGGTGAAGTTGGAAAGACTGAATTGTGGTATCAATGTTCTCGATGGCAAGACTGGGTTCCTGCTCAATGTATGGGCATAAATTACAGGGAAGCAAAGGAGAAAAGCTATGTTTGGGACTTTTGTGATAAATAGATAACATTCAATAAAATGTTCATTTCGCCATCTTATCCTCTTTGTAGGGTAAGTTGATGAAAAACATGTCTATCTAGAAAAATTTCAGTTCTAGGAAATGTTCAAGGGCTTGAATCTAAAGGGTATACATGAAGCAATCATTTTACCGTAAATGAAGTATTTTATTTCAACATAAGGGCCAGAAAAATATTAATACACCTTAATGTCAGCATCTTACCCAACTTTCCTCTATAAAGAGTGAAAACTGGCAAATTGAAATAAAGCAGGGAGAAGTCTTAATTGATCAGTGAAAATGAGTATGCAACAGACACAACTTTGTATCTAGAGCCATACCTTTTGGATCATTATCTTGTGTGAAAATATAATCTTCACTAAGACCCATATGATTCACTCTACTGGATAGATTTGTATTAGGATTTTTTGTAAGTCTTGTGCTCCATAATGCCACCAATAAAACACAAACCCCCCACACCATTTACACTCACTTGGACAAGGAAGCTGGAGAGGCTGTCGCCACCTGCCACTGGATGCATGACTGGCAGCCCACCACTTTCTGAAGGACTCAGTGATCACCACTCTCCGAAGGACCCAGTGATCAAAAAAATATTGCACCTGCCCCACCGCCTGCTGGTACATCACCAACCTGAGCGTCCACGACGCGAGTAGTCAGCTCGGCAAGGTGTTCTTCTTTTTCAAGGTGAAAACTTTCGCACACAGGTCGTCATTCTGTTATCTATGCAACAAAGTTTATTTCACCTTCTACACAAGAGATATTGGGGTAGTTCATACTAAGCAGTTGGCTTGCCAGCATGTCTACTAGCAGTGTTTCAATGCTGCCATCACCAACATGGTGGCACCAGAGTAAGCAGGCAGCACTGCCTCACTGTTTCTTCCTTGGTCACGGATGTCAGCCCCATAGTCACGCCAGTAGTTGTATAATGGGGCTATTGAGCCAGGGTACCCAAAATGCATTGCGCGAGCCCTCCCCCCCCCCAGGCCCATGCACTTGTGCGATCTCCACCTCCAGTGCCCCGCAACCCTCACTCCCCCCTGCCTGAAGAGAAGCCCACTTGCCTCACTTCTGCCCCTAATTAATGTAATGAAATTTGCATATCAAATTAATTCATAAACACTCACCCCAAGGCCCCCACACTTGGGCAATCTCCACACCCAGGGACCTACCACCCCGACCCCTCCACTCCCGGCAGGAATCCACTTGCCCAACTTCTGCCCCCAATTAATTTAATTTAATTTGCATATTAAATTAATTAGTAAACACTCATCCCTGGGGGTCGACTCCACTTTTCAAGATGGCTGCCACTCTCGACTAGTCCAGACCTGTCCACCCCCGAGAGAAGCCCAACTGCCTGACCACTAATCAAAGGATGCCGCATTGCACCGCTAGGAACTGCCTCCCAGGTGACTGACAGCTACACTAATTGTAGGGCATGAACAATAGCACACTTGACATCAAACGTGATAAAAGTGTATATGCGAAAGAATTGTCACATTGTGTTTATGGCCTCGCAATCTGCCCGCCGCAATTATTTTACTTGAATATCAAATTGTATGGTTTTTTTCTCTCTAAACTCGCCTAATTATTTTTTGTACGAACGTTATAGCTCTCTGTACGGCCACCACACCAACTGCCCTATTTTATTTTACTTTATTAAATTTTGTTTGCACTGGAAACGTCCACACATCCTTCTGGACCTATGGACTCGAATTAACTACCAGATAACATGTTGTCTCCAACACACTATGATTATGTGGTCCCATCCCCTGCCCCACTACGAAATTGGCGGGAATCTCGGTGTCTGGTTCTAGAGCCAGCAGCGTGAGGAACTCATCCCTCCAACAGCATCTGCAATGTCAGCCGTAAGTAGTGTTTAAACAGTATGTTACAACAAATCACAAGTCCTTCAAGTCTATGTGACTGGTGCAGGAGGGATGTGCATTAAAAAAAATGCACAAATTGGTAGGTGACTAGTTCCTCGATGGCCTCCAGGCTGGTGGACGCTCACTCATCAGACCAGTACAATATATATACTACGAAGACTGTGCACTCAGTTTAAGTAATGTAATACGTTGAACTGTAATTACTGGTCATATTGCACGCAAATATACATGTACAAACAGAAAAAAAACCTAAAAAAAGAATGGTGTTGCAAGAAGTATATACTGTAATGCGCTAATAATTATTTAGGAATTATCTAACCACACACATGGAAACGATCTGTTAACTTCCCTGTGGAGAGAACGATGACTACAACAGCTTAAGATTCTGACAATAGATGGCTCTGCAACCGTCCATCCCTTCCATCTCGCCCTACAGGCCTATGTCACATCTCCCACGCCACTCTATATCCCTCTCTCTCATCCTCTCTCTCTCTGTCTCTCTCTCCTCTGTCCCGCCGTCCCTAGGCCAGCACAAACACAAACACACACACACACAAACACAATGTCTCTTGGCTAGCTACATAAAAGAAATGTTACAGTCTCATCGGTAATCTCCTGTATACTGCAGATGTGCCCAAGCCCGCTCCCTCCATACACCTCTTCCAGTATGCTGATGACACCGCTTCCCTTGCCTTAGCTCCCACCCTCGCCTGTTCCAACCGCCTTCTACAAGAACAACTTGTCCTTTTCACTACTTGGTACAACCAGTGGCTCCTGTCTATAAATCCTTCCAAAACCCAGGCGATCATTGTAGGTCGCACTAATCTTTCCTTCCGCCCCTGTGATTTCTATCTCACCCTCCATAACCGTCCTGTCTGCTTCACACCCACCCTTAAGTACCTGGGCCTTACCGTAGATGGCACCCTCTCCTGCCCCCCCCCCCCCCCCCAATCACAGCACCATTCAAAAAAAGCCCGCTCTGCCTCCTTAAACTCTTTGTTGCCCGAACCTGGGGCCTGAACCCTTCCACCATCCTATATTTGTTGTTGTTGTTGTTTAGAGGGGACTAAACTACTTTGTTATCAGTCCCCTGTTCCTAACAAAGATCGTGCAGTGGTGTGGAAACAATTTAGAAGGTACACTCACGTATATGCGTGTATACTGTCTATAAAATTTCCTGCGGCTACAGTTTGTAGTGTATGAACTATAAATTGTAACGTCATCCGAATGCCGTAGTTTTAGTCCATGAACAGCGGAACGTTACTATTTATGTGCTCATAAATTATGTGTCGTACTGTGATGCAATTTAGATCGTACATTCAACTATATGTGTGTATACTGTCTGTAAAATTTCCTGCGGCTACAATTTGTAGTGTACAAATTATAAATTGTAATGTCATTCCGAATTCCGTAGTTTACTCCATAAACAGCGGAAAAGTAATAAGCGAGAAACTTTTTTCCTTTCTTCATTTTGGTATAGATGTCAGCGAGAAAAAGTTTAATAAAGGTTTGAAATTATGTTTAAAGTTTATTGCAAGTCGTTAAGTACTCTTATTCTCGTATAGCGTATTTATAAAGTCTCGCCGCTTTATGTTGCAGTTCTCTGCGATTCCTATTGTTTACGACGTTATATCTCCTGAAACCTGTGTCGTATGTGGTTCGTACTCGTACAGCAATTGTTATCGCACGTAAGAAATATGTGTACCAAATTTGGTGAAATCGGTCCAGTGGTTTAGGAGAAATTGAGCAGCATTGTCGCTAAATGCAGTAGTTTTAGACACATTTCTTTGTTTATAACGTCATATCTCGTGAACTATATATCGTATGTGATTCTTACACTTACGGCGACCGTCCTCATGGATTGAAGCTTACGTATACAAAATTCCATAAAGATTGGAACAAAACTGTAGATTTGTATGCAACATGTGCAAATGTACAGACACTCTGCTTTATATATTAGATATATCGGTCTTGTAAATATCGTGTAAATAATTTTAGTCCGGCATGAATCATGTAAATATATTTATTTTAATTTATACTGTGTATATAATTTGTAAATATCTTCGGTTTTATATTTAGACCTTGTTTAGTACCGTAATGGATATCTGGTGTCACGATACTGCTGTTTCCCTCGTTTTGTTTACATGTACTATGCCAGGTCAGTGACACCCCCACATTTAATTCGACTCTTAATAGCAAACAACTTTGGTCATCAAGTGTCAGTAGTCTACTTTCAGCTGTTCACTCCAGTGACTCGATGTTTATAAACAGTACCGTTAGCTAAACTCTAATGTCACTGATCTGATACTAACTTTGTAGGGTGCGTACCGTCCTGGCACAGACATGCAACATGTTTTCGTCTAATTCGGTGTAAGTGTCGTATCCGTGTTAAATGAGTCGTCCACGGTATTCTTAATAGCGGGCGACACAAAAAGAAAATTCTTTTCCACCAGTATCATATATTCTTATTTGTTGACGTTGTGGGTTTTTATTTACACTCCACGAATTAGAAGACTGCAACAAGGTTGCCTGTCGAGCGTTATTTACGAAACTGTAATGTAATTTGTTCTGCTTTCGATTTCTACTCAATGTGTTAAGTGAATTGTCAATTACGAATACGATTTTGTATTGTGTCGTGCTGGTTTCGTAGAAAGATTTTCGGATTTGGCACTGATTTCGCGGGGTTTTTACTTGACGTTTCAGCAAAGTGATCGTGGGTAACGTTCCAGAAAAAGAATTATACGCCCTCACATCATAAATGAATTTGCTTACACTTGTTATGATATGAAATTTTCGTAATTTGGGTTCTTGAAAGGGCGGATTGATATCTAAATACATATTTTTGGACATGTCTGGATACATTTTTATTAACTTCTGTTGTTTAATTTGATATTGCTTATACGTTTTAGAAAGTGTATCGTTTGTGCTGAGCGAAAATGTGATACCATTGGAATTGTTTGTTTTTAATTCTACTATTGGGTTTATATTTATCGAGTATGTGTGTCTACGTCTGCCTGTTTGTTACATTCTGTGTTACATTCAGTGTTAGTACCTCTCTATTCAACTTTTACTGAAGCAATTTCTGGCGACAATTGTTCTACGGGATCTACTAAAGGATTGTAATTTTCTCTCAGTTCACTTACGTTTCGTTCGATTAAATTAATTCACTGTTCGACCGATTGTTTCGCGGCTTTGAGGGTTTCAAAATCCTCTGTTATCCTATCCACCTTTTGACCTAAGTGGTCTTGACGTAAATTTAATCTTTCGAACTTTGCATTCATCTCGTGTAAATTACGTTCCAAACCCGCCTGCATGTTAGCCATCTGTTCCTGTATATTTGTTTGCAAATTAGTAACAGATTCATTCGTTATTGCCATTTGCTTTCGCATTGCGTGTATCTCGGTTTGAATACCGGCAATTTGTGACTGAATTTGCATTTGTGCTGACTGAGTTTGCATCTGTGCTGACTAAGTTTGCATTTGTGCAAACAACTGTTTTGCCCAATTAGGCGCACTTTCAGCAGCAGATTGGCTGTCTATTTCCGCGTCTATCCTGTGTGAAGTATCGACACAGGAGTTTGCCATTCGTTTAACACAACCATATTCACGTGACGTAAACATCTGGCAGCTAAACGTCCGAACAGCCAATGCATACTGCCGCGAGACAGACCCTTGGGTAGTACAAGTGGACGTCTGTGACAGAATTAAGCAAGCTTATGTCTACGAATACCAACAAACATTGAACATAGTGTTACTGATTTCACTTTGTATATCAAGTTTTTAACGACATTTCTTTGCTTATTTTGGCACGTTTGACCCTCTGTATTAAAAACTTTGTGAAGATACATCGTTTCGGACAATGACTTTTAACTACATTTGACATCTTGACTAGGACAACTGAGTTTATTGACAGAGCGATCCAACAAGGATTCTATTTGTACTGACTGAGGTCAGGACCCCTAAAACTCCATGATACACACTGGCCCTCCTTCAACAACCGCTGCGAAGTACGGGCATATAAGCTAGTACTATTCAACCGCTTTGTACAGAAGTTAGAAGAAATATGAGGCAGAAGTGACCACAAAGAAACGTATTGAATTTTTGGAAATGACAGAAATTGTAGAAAACACGGTTGACGGTGTTACTGGTAAAGTATCGACGTAACTGTTCTGGTGACCCCGAGTCCCCCATCGAGACCAAATAGTAACACGTGTTTATTATTATTATTATATTATTTTATTTTTACATACGCAAACCAGTGAGTTCCAGGTCTTTCTACAATATCTAAATTCACAATTCCACATAGATTTAAGTGGCGTATTGCGCGTAAACAGTCTACGAAATCTTGGTATACGCAATTTTTTGACTTTCTTTTCCTTTACTAATGAACAATCCGAGACCTTTCCTGTAGGGCTTTAAATATAAACCTTTCGTAGCTTTCTGGACATTTACTCCTAGTCCCATTTGAATTATGGTGCGCTTTACTTTATCAACTGCAAATGCAGCAATACGCTGACCTATGCCTATGCCTGTTCTGCAACGTATAGCCTTAGTTTTATCAGCTAATATCAGTTCAACAGTGTGGCGATGTTTATTTGTAACGTATGCAGTATCCTGCTTCTTGCATGCTTCTTCCAATAGGTTAATACTGTTATGCCGCATGCCAGACGTTTTTGAAGTTCGACAGAAAATTTATCAAGGATATTACCACCAGCTCTGATCCTCTTCCTTCCACTCATACCCTTCTACAGTTGTGTTTGAAGTTTGTGAGCCGTATTATATGCCAAATCAACTGTATCCACCCAACTGTTGTAGTGAGATGGGAAACCAAGCCATTTAACTAACGCTTTATTCCACCTACGTCTTATGACTCGTTCTATGAGATCTATGGTCGAATCAGACCTTTTCTGCAACTCCTCTTTGTAGAAACCTCTCGCGATTTCTTCTCCGTTACTGTCTTTTAACAGACATGTTTGAGGATTTGTTCTCGGCTCTTTGACAACTGTAAATATCTCTGGTGACCAGTTAGGCAAATAGAATTTCTCGAATGTTGTATTGTATTTTGAAGTACATACAAAATCGTTAATATTAAATTTATGTTTGCAGGGGTCAACCAATTTATTATCCCAAACATCGATCAGTTTCTTTTTAATTGTATGATGGGTTATTTGGTTATACTCTTCAATTATCTGTGGTAGAATATCCGTCCATTTGTATGATCCTCAAAGATTAAACTGCATCCACATTTTATTTTTGATCGTTCTGTTCAAACGCTCTACAATACTCGCCTCCAAGTGTGTGAATTTTTAGTAGTTCTTAATTCAGTATCGATCTATCACTGTCTTGAAAAGTCTGTTATAAAACTCACCTCCATGATCAGTTTTGTAATTTTTCCGGCTGACGATTAATTCCTATCTGAAACAGCTGTTCAAACACATGCGCAACACCTTTACCCATTTTCGTTTTCATAGGCAATGTCCAGACGAATTTGGAATAGTTTCAATAACCATTAAAATATATTTCAATACATTATTTGCTCGTGAATATTGATTCATTTCTACACGATCCACTTGCCATAAGTCATCCAATCCTCGTATTATAACCTGTCTATGGGGATATGTTTTGCAGAGATCTCTAACTACATTCTCCATTGTTATTCAATTATGCGTCCTCAAAGCTCTGAAATTATTGGCACAATTTCGTTTGTGTGAGCCGTATTACCTGCTGCGGAAGATGCTGTAAGCAGATGTAATCATGAGTGTGAACACCTCTAACTATAGAAGCGGCTAACACACGTATAATAATGTATTTGTATTTCCTACAACTGGGACTTTTATTCGAACAGTTCTTTTATGTGCGTTAGTCATACGTAATATTTCACCATACATTTTCAGATCCTTGGGTAAATAATTGTCGGGGTTGGACGTTTTTAAGAATATTAGATCCACTAAATCAGGTGTTCTTTCAAATTCCTTATTCCCCACACGTATCACATCCTTGGTTAGGCTTATTGGATGTAAACCTAGCATATAGGGTTCACCTCTGCTAACCCCAATTGTCCAATCCATCTCATTTTCGCTATGACGTCTAATTAAATCTGAGGTGGTGTTTCCTTTTCCTTCCTTAATCTTTCCACATGTGTGGCTCAGTCGCTCAATTCAGTAACTGGTTTAAACGTTTCTCTGAGAACCTGATATTGTAGACGACCTAGCCGTAGCAACCGTAGCTTATGTCGAATCGCCTTGCACGCCTCTACCATATCCCCTGCAGCAGTCGTTTCTAAATTTGTAACTCGCGGTGTATAAATTAAGATTCTCGTTCTGATGTCTGACAACTTCTTCCAACGCTATAACACTGTTGATTAAATCAAGACTTCATGCAAATGAAGTAAGGGTAAATACCATTAATTTTAGCGGCATTCGTGGTATTTCAGATGCGGCCAGTAAATTAAATGCACATGTTAAGGATACTGAAACAGTGTTAGAAATCAGATCTCGGGATATAAAAGATGCGTGTGGCTGCGATGTATGTTTAGTATGCGTCAACATGTCTACAACAAAACTGCTTGCTGAGAGGTTGTACAGTAAGATTTAACGCTGTAATTCTGAAAGAGAGGTTTTCATTAGAACATCTAACGTCTTCAGTAAGATGTTTAAGACTTTCATGTATAGATTCAATTTTCGCTGACAGGTATGAATATTTACTACCCCCACTCTCAATCAGAGCACCTGACATACATGCGAATTTCTCCAAGAGGAAGTGAATACTAAGTACTTGCACACATACCTGTGACAATAAAGATGAAATTATTTGTGTCTTACATGCAAATTTCTTGCACACCATACGAGTGGTAATTAAGATTACCTAACAGATTGTATCAAGATGTAGTATACAGTTCTGCCGATGGGCATTAGGTGGTAAACAAATTACGAAAACGAATTTTTTTATATTCCCAAATGTTTTACTTTTATTATAATTGTTTTAAAATAATTATTAATGAATATAAATAAGGTTTTTTTTTTTTACTTTTATTGACACCTAAATTTAAATATCGCTGTATTGACAATTACTAGTAAAAATATAATTTTTCTTCCCGCCTAAGAAATTTTTGGTGATGGATAGTTCTGACCAGGTTTCGAACCCAGGACTCTTGATTCAATGTCCCTGCCTGGCCCTCTCATCATATTTCCCCTTCTCCCAGTCGATCTATCGCCAAACACGCTCGAATTTAATGCACATACAGTTCCATTGACATCACAGGTAATTGTTTATCAACAATTGTTGTTGTTGTTAACCATTACTTACAAACAGCGTGACATCTACTGTTGCTCACTGACCAGAGGTGCCCATGGGGGAGGAAGGGGGAGGCTTTATAAAAAATTTCAAAGCGTGAAATAAAATATATGTCATTTAAATATTAAATGGCAAAACCATATTTATTAGGTAATAAAGTAGGAATCCAAACTTTGCATAAATACTTGGTTTCGATCTTACGTTATCAAACTTAGTGGGGTTGTGGGCAGTGACAATGGGAAAGTTCAGCCGCACTCACCGGTCACCATAGTTTTTGTAAAGGTAACTCCACCGAATGTTGTGGATCAACAATCAAAACATCTGTTCTCGTTATTAACAACACCTACCACCAAGGTTTATCAGTGGATGTCCAACAAAGATCGATAAATTCACCGCAACTGAACCTAACAATGTGGATAAATTACTCATATAAGTTGGCAACCTTTAGTTAGTGGTTGCTATGGTAACGAGACTCACATGATGGAAAGTTGGGGTTCGGAGACGATCAGCGAATGCGGTGACTCACACCCCTTCGATGTGATGTCAGTTGTCAGTTACTTGTCAGTGGTTATTGCGATTTCATTTGTTACACGTGTGTGTTTTGTAGCTTTCAAGTGTCATGGTAATTATCTATTGTGCAATTTATTGCTAAGATGTAATAATGGTGGAGTGCATCAGGATTATCACAATATTTATTTTTTTCATTCTACTGTACAATTAAGGTATTTAAAATGCCAAAAAAACAAACACTATTAAAATATAAGTGTTTGGTACCTATGTGTAATGCTAAAGTGCGCCGTGACAAGTGGCCAGTGAACTGTGAAAAGAAACATGTGTATAAAACGAACAGCTTAAGTAGTATAGCTGTGCCGGTTCTACGCCACTGAGATTCGCCCGTCGACGATAGTGTCATCGACGCCAGACGCTAGGCCAATTGCCGGACCGCAGATCAAAGGATACCGCCACAGGATGATTGATAGGTCTTCCTGGAAGAAGGAAAGATGATTGACAGTTTACATTTAGGTCCTTTTGATTCGTTACTTATCCGACCGCTAATCAAAGGACGCCGCCATAACGTACTTAAGGATGATTGACAGGTTGCAACACCTCCCTCGGCCACACACGTCGCCCCCTCCACCCCTCGGCGCCGCCACCAGACAGGCGGCACCTCCGACAGGTCCAGACCTGCAGACCCATCGACATGTCGGTACTCGCACCCTGGACCACACACCTGGCTGGTTCGACGCCCCCCTCCACCCCTCGGCACCGCCACCAGACAGGCAGCACCTCCGACAGGTCCAGACCTGTAGACCCCTCGACATGTCTGTACTCGCACCCGCGACGCCTACTCGCTCGGCCGATTGCCGGACCGCCGCCTCCGCCGCCGCTGCCGCCGACAGATGCTACCCCCTCCTCCTCCTCCTCCACCACGCTCGCGACCGCTTCTCAAAGGACGCCGCCACCCGCCCTACCCGCGAGAACAAACAATACCGCGACGATTGTCTTGACCGCACCGACACCGCCCCCACAGGCCGACACCTGCTCTCTTTTTACGGCGACCGCGCCCCGCCAGGCCAGCAGCCAATTAAATTGCATATTTATTATTAAGCGCGCCGCAGCGATCCGTACGCCAGATCTCGATTTATGTAACAACAACAATTTCCGCCGTTTATTATTATTCTTGGAAAATAAAATAAAGCTACCATAGTGTTATTCGTATGCTAAAAAACAATTTAGAACAGAAATGCTTAGTTGGTCTCGTATACTACAGCATGTAGTAGTAAAATATTAAAACTCGTATGCAAAATTTGCAAATAAGAATTTCCACTCCCATCTCTCTCCATGCTCTTCGCATAGACAACAGCCGACAGACGTGTTTAATAATAATAATAGCGCAGGTTGCGGTAACGAACGCCACAAACTTACGTATCCATCTTAACACATACTCTTTCGATATACAGAAACAATTCTAACGAAAAGAAAAGAAATGGTCCGTTTCGGAACACGACCGCAACCTTAGATCTATAAATGTATATCTTCGTTTAGACGATGCAAGCAACAGCCGTCGAACGGAATGTAACTTCTATGCCAACCACTCTTTCGACAACATAACAGCAGCAGCAGCAGAAGACGGCATATTGTTTATACAAAAATTCAAAATAGCGAAACTCGGCAATGACATCTAGCACAACGTCTCTAAATATACATCTGCAAAGCACCGTTAAACTCGTATGCAAAATTTGCAAGTAAGAATTTACATTCCCATCTCTCTCCAGGCGTGTTTAATAATAATAGCGCAGGTTAGATAATAAACGCCACAAACTTACGTATCCATCTTAACATATACTCTTTCGATATACAAAAACAATTCTAACCAGAGCCAATTAACGAAAAGAAAAAAAATGGTCCGTTTCGGAACTCGACCACAACCTTGCATCTATAAATGTATCTCTTCGTTTAGACGATGCAAGCAATAGCCATCGAACGGGATGTAACTTGTATACCAACCACTCTTTCGATAAAACAGCAACAACAGCGGCAGCAGCAGAATACGACATATTGTTTATACAAAAATTCCAAATAACGAAAATCGGCAATGACATTTAGCACAAAGTCTCTAAATAAACATCTGCAAGCACCGTTAACAATCGTCCAGAACGCAGAGCGCTCTCTCGGCAGACTACATAAAAGAAACATATGCTAAGTGTTTAAACAAAAACACCTAAGTTACATCTCCAAATGATCAAAACCTTCTATGCAGACGCACCATTCTGACAAGGATAGCTCGCAATGCATTTATTTAATGGATCTGAGCCATGCCGAAAGTTCCGAAATTTAACACTCTCTCTCTTTAGCGATCTTGCCCTGTTACGTTTCCTTCTTCTTAGATCGAGGTATAACTGCGCATTCCGAGAGTTAGGGTATTTTAATTTTACCTCTTATTTCCTTGCTACAGCAGTACACATCCCATCTAAGAAATCTCTATGTCCTGTTACGATGCAAACTACATTTATCTGACACCGATATTCCAGCGCCCCAGAAGACATTTAATCCCTATTGTGCAACGGAGAGTCGAAATAAAAGAAAAATACGTGAAATAATTTACCGATTCCGACCGTCTACACTAAAACTTTTCGAAATTATTGGCCTAACAACACCCTTATTCGACAATACAGCAACCACAGAACCGAAGTTACCTGCCCAATGCAACACAGATTTCCAGCTCGACCCGCCCTTTACCCACAAAATTCCTACTCCGAACTAAGATTTATTATTTTAATTACAAGTAGATGTCCACCGCAAACGAAGACGCTAACCTACACGCCACAACACATGATTCTATATAGGACATGCAGTGTTTACAATTTTTGTTTTGTTTATTACAGTACAACTGAGTACATGCAACGTAATGTTCGCAAACACTTATATCGCAACCAACTCCCGCACACTTCGATCATAACCTGCTCTCTAAGGAATGGATGGGAGTCACACACAGTACAAACACATTTGTCGTGTGTTCCGCTAATTTCGGCCAGTACAACTATGCGAGACCAATCCCCCCGCCTGTTTACTGTAAAAGCAAATATTTTTTCCCCACACTATCTGTTTAAACCGGGCTTGCACACATACAATAGCCTCCTTTTAAAAGCATATGTCTTCGCCATATAACCCAGTTTTCGTTTACCCTTCTTCTTCTTCTTAGGACTTGTGGAATAACGTAGACGATATCTACGTCTGTGGATAATAAAGTCCTGGAATGCTAAAAAAAAATATAGTTCCTTGCTCGACTCTACAAGTAATTTACAGTCGAAACTAAAAAAAAAAAAATAATGTCCGAGAGAGCGGTCAATTTTCTGGTACTCTTAATACCCAAGTATCAAATCTAAAAGCGTTTGCACAGTACAACGGCGCACTTTGTAAATACCGTATCTTCTCTTTTAGAACACTTAAACAATCTTCTTACACAATCCTCCATCCTGGTAATACCATCTTCTCGACCCGGCGAAAAAATAAAAGTCCTAACAATCAACTGCCTGGACTCTTTATAAAATCGATATCTTTGCTTACACCAGGGCTCGTGATTTTTCGACAAATTTATTTTGGTTCTACAATTCGACGCCAACCACGTTAAGCAGTCGTTTCCTCGCCCGCAACCACTTTGATATTGCTCCTCCCATCCGAAAGTCATACTCGGATACGAACGCCACTCGGTTAAAGTATTGTCCAAAAATCCAGGAGATAGAAGCCATCTACACGAAGCTGCTGCTGTAGTATAGATGGGAGCGCCTCCATTAAAAAACATCGATTAGCTGCAGTTTATAAGATATATACCCACAGGACGTATATATTTCCCCACATGTATTCCAGAAATAGTAACTTCGTCTTATCTCCAACCTTTGCAGTATCGAACTTGCGGAATTTACTACACACACACGCGCGCGCGCGCGCGCACTCCATTGGCTACAACTAGCGCACTTTAAGTAACGAAACTATAGGAGTTTTATAAAACACGTTGATTTTCGACGAAAGAATTATGATTTACCGCAGCAGGCATATCCGCTACGTAAACGTGTTGCACACCAGCCGTAAAGTAGCCAACACTAGCATACGATTAAACAGACGATGCTTCGACGAAAGATCAATGCACCACCAAAGTCAGTTTTCTTTATAGCTTTACCGTGACGTATATATTTAGGGTATATCAGCACTTTTTACTTACATTCCTTCCCATCTAGCCTAAAGCACTCTCTGTAAGCGCCAAACATTTCCAACACAGTAACAGAACTACACCTTGCAGTCAACACGAACCTACAACAACAAACGAATCTAGCCATTCCAACTAGTTTTTTGTCCCAACTAGCATGCTGCAAGCTATGTATACGTTCGTAACAACCCAGACAGAGCTATCCTTACATCCGTCACTAACCCAGTACCAACTCTAAACAAGTTACCACAGATGGTGTTATAACCGCGATCAGTAACAGACAAGATCTCCCAGACACACAGCGTTTTAATAAAGTTTCGATCTCGCTCTCTCTCCACCCAATAACTACGTTGGTTGCTTGACCTGGCCCTAACATCCAACCACAACTTTGTTTCCAATGCATAGCCCGGCAGACAATATTTCTGGAACGCTCTCTATCAGCCAATAGACTATATACCTAGAGCATTCGCGCACAAATCACCATCGTATTCCACTCCTTCTAACAAATTATTACTCTCGATAAACATCTGTAACACAGTGTAAAAAAATGAGCGACGTGCACACGCACAGAACAGCTAACAAGAAAAGATCTAGATCCAAGCCAAGTTCTTATAATCCTTACAAGCAGCAACGCAAAATAGTCTACAGCATTTCGAACTAATGCAACACCAGATTTTTTTTAACGATCTCCAAGAGCAATCCTTTAGAGACTAAACATACGATTAAATGCACCTCCAATGTAGGTAACTAATCCTCTAACTCGATGCTTATCGACCAAAGAACATTAATTTACCACTGCAATCATCTCCGATACGCTACCGAGAGACGTCCATTCGTAAACACAGCTAAAAGAAGATATAAATGCCCCACATCCATGCTACTAAGTATCTATATGTATTTCCACAATTGTGGACCACATCCGCGTTGCATCATATCGCACGACTAAACAGTTCGAAATAGGTACTTCGCGCAAGCTAGCATGCACACTCACATTCCATGTTATTTCTGGCTGTAGGCGAGTGCGGACCTGTTGACTCATCGTAGACGCCGGTTTGGAGCGTGTGTACGTCCTATAAATGTAAACATACCTGTCCACGCTCGCACCTAACCCGGAGAAGTTTTCGGTTTAATTTTTCCTGGCCGCACCAGATTCCGAATACAAGAGAGCTATTTTCGCGAAGATAGATTTCCTCGCAGCTGACGCAAGCGATGTTTTTACCGTACGAGCAGTCGTTAAACTTTTATACGCAGATACATATACAGACAGTAGGATGTACGCAAATTTGCGATGTAGCTCTTACAGAAACGAAACATAGTTTTTTTAGAAATTCGATAAGAAGAAGAAGAACGAAATTTATACAAGATGAACCAATGTGCAATAAGTCAAACCCCAATCCATGCAGCAATGTATCGAGCAACATCGATTTAAACGAACGCTTTGCTTAACTGTAGAATAGAACAACACAGAATTACACCTCCCTAACAGATACTTTACCGAGGAGTTACTGCTCTTTGCTAACAAGAAACATGTCTTCTGGTATCTTCTCCTAAACCCTATAAGACCGAAACTTTCTACTCGAGAAGCTAGACACAGAATACAAATCGTTCTTTATTATGTTCTCGAACTCCATTACGTATCTTCGTTTCCTCCTGCACCTTCGGGCAATGCTTCTAGACGAGAACAATCGTGTATTTTAACTTTTCCCATTATTTCCTGGTTATAGCACTATGCGTCGCTATGTGTGTACGTTACCAACTCCTGTGGTAATTTCCGTATGGAACACTAGGTTGTACGATTATTGCAAACGATTGCTTGTTATTCCATCCGTTTTTAACTCTGCAAATGACTGTCCCCAGTCCACCACATTTGGATGCAATGTAGTCCCTTCTCCAAATGATAATGCAATACGTTTTTCGTGTCTTCCGCTGTTTTCGGCCAGTACACCGACGCGTGACCAATCTCCCTGACTGTTTACTGTAAAAAGCAAATATTTTATAAGTCCCTGTCGTAACCAGATTTCTCCACACCCTCCGTTTAAGCAGGGCTTACACATATGCCATAGCTTCGTCTTTCTCCAGCATTAGTTTGTACTCGTCCTTTATGGCAGTTGGTTTAGCCATATATTCTAGCTTCCTTCTCTTGGTCTCGATATCCGCCATTTCCAGTTTTCTTTTCGCGCACATAAGACATTAACTGCACGTAGCGATGTAATTTCTTTAATGGGGGATGGCTTAAGCCTGTGTGATACATTTACTCTTTTCGCTGGGCTTGCAGAATGACATTGTTTGTAGGTACCAGACCTAATTCGGCGATATCTATATCTGGAGGCAGTGTGGAGAACAATGTTCTGGATTGGAAGAAGTATGTTTCCCCTGCTTTAATGTAGTTTTTAAGTGTACTACTTATATCGTCTTTGCCGCTGTCAGTATTACGAATCTCCACCTAATTTACAGGTAGACAATGGAAACTAAAAGCTGATAGAACGTAACGTATAAGCTTCTATCGATCTGGAAGGTTTAACCTGTACACCGATTAATTTTTGGGTATTTTTATTACACCAGTACACAAATTGCAGGACACTATTGAACACTACAAAGCATCTGGTGTCCCAGATGTTTGTTATTCGCCCCCCACATGGTGGAGAAACACTTTGCAGATACCGTTTAAAAAACTTAAAGAGTCTTGCACAATATCAAAAACACTCTCCATCCGGTAATCGTATATTGTAATACCCCTGTTCTCGACCCAACGACGAAGTAAGTGCTCAAATGCAGCAAACAGACCTCTATCTCTCTTTTTAGGGTAAATTGGGTCACGGATCACAAAATTCACACCACAACCAGCGGTTTTATCCCCTAGTAAGACTCCAGGACGTTCTCCAAATTATGGAGAAAATATTTCCAGGCGAAGTACTAAATAACCTCCATATAGGCGAGATTCTAGTTGGGTTCTTCGGGACTTGTGGTATAGAGACAAGTGCGTAGAATCGAATCCTGCATATGACAACGCGACGGTGGCAAGTTCCGAAGCGCAGCAGCTGGGAGGACCTCCAGGCTATAGCGAAGACACACATCCTCCGCAACTCCCACAAGGTGTTGTGTTGGAATATATAAGGGATGGTTGGAGAAGCCTCCACGTCACATCCTCGAAACGCAAAGCATGCTCCTGGATAGCTAACATGCCTTCTGATGCGCTAAAGATAGTGGGAAAGGTAGCAGAAAGGTAATGGGTAGTGGGAAGGGTAGCGGAAAGGTAGCGAATAGGTATCGGAAAGGTATCGAAAAGATAGCGAGCGATACTCTATAAGTACAACGTAATATTTGTATCGGTGTTAATAGAATACGAATGCTTAGAGGTTAGGGATTCGCGCATCAGAGAGTATTTTAGCTATCCAGGAGCGTGCTTTGCGTTTCGAGGATGTGACGTGGAGGCTTCTCCAACCATCCCTTATATATTTCAACACAACACCTTGTGGGAGTTGCGGAGGATGTGTGTCTTCGCTATAGCCTGGAGGTCCTCCCAGCTGCTGCGCTTCGGAACTTGCCACCGTCGCGTTGTCATATGCAGGATTCGATTCTACGCACTTGTCTCTATACCACAAGTCCCGAAGAACCCAACTAGAATCTCGCCTATATGGAGGTTATTTAGTACTTCGCCTGGAAATATTTTCTCCATAATTTGGAGAACGTCCTGGAGTCTTACTAGGGGATAAAACCGCTGGTTGTGGTGTGAATTTTGTGATCCGTGACCCAATTTACCCTAAAAAGAGAGATAGAGGTCTGTTTGCTGCATTTGAGCACTTACTTCGTCGTTAGGTCGAGAACAGGGGTATTACAATATACGAGATCGAAACTTTATTAAAACGCTGTGTGTCTGGGAGATCTTGTCTGTTACTGATCGCGGTTATAACACCATCTGTGGTAACTTGTTTAGAGTTGGTACTGGGTTAGTGACGGATGTAAGGATAGCTCTGTCTGGGTTGTTACGAACGTATACATAGCTTGCAGCATGCTAGTTGGGACAAAAAACTAGTTGGAATGGCTAGATTCGTTTGTTGTTGTAGGTTCGTGTTGACTGCAAGGTGTAGTTCTGTTACTGTGTTGGAAATGTTTGGCGCTTACAGAGAGTGCTTTAGGCTAGATGGGACGGAATGTAAGTAAAAAGTGCTGATATACCCTAAATATATACGTCACGGTAAAGCTATAAAGAAAACTGACTTTGGTGGTGCATTGATCTTTCGTCGAAGCATCGTCTGTTTAATCGTATGCTAGTGTTGGCTACTTTACGGCTGGTGTGCAACACGTTTACGTAGCGGATATGCCTGCTGCGGTAAATCATAATTCTTTCGTCGAAAATCAACGTGTTTTATAAAACTCCTATAGTTTCGTTACTTAAAGTGCGCTAGTTGTAGCCAATGGAGTGCGCGCGCGCGCGCGCGCGTGTGTGTGTAGTAAATTCCGCAAGTTCGATACTGCAAAGGTTGGAGATAAGACGAAGTTACTATTTCTGGAATACATGTGGGGAAATATATACGTCCTGTGGGTATATATCTTATAAACTGCAGCTAATCGATGTTTTTTAATGGAGGCGCTCCCATCTATACTACAGCAGCAGCTTCGTGTAGATGGCTTCTATCTCCTGGATTTTTGGACAATACTTTAACCGAGTGGCGTTCGTATCCGAGTATGACTTTCGGATGGGAGGAGCAATATCAAAGTGGTTGCGGGCGAGGAAACGACTGCTTAACGTGGTTGGCGTCGAATTGTAGAACCAAAATAAATTTGTCGAAAAATCACGAGCCCTGGTGTAAGCAAAGATATCGATTTTATAAAGAGTCCAGGCAGTTGATTGTTAGGACTTTTATTTTTTCGCCGGGTCGAGAAGATGGTATTACCAGGATGGAGGATTGTGTAAGAAGATTGTTTAAGTGTTCTAAAAGAGAAGATACGGTATTTACAAAGTGCGCCGTTGTACTGTGCAAACGCTTTTAGATTTGATACTTGGGTATTAAGAGTACCAGAAAATTGACCGCTCTCTCGGACATTATGTTTTTTTTTTTTTTAGTTTCGACTGTAAATTACTTGTAGAGTCGAGCAAGGAACTATATTTTTTTTAGCATTCCAGGACTTTATTATCCACAGACGTAGATATCGTCTACGTTATTCCACAAGTCCTAAGAAGAAGAAGAAGGGTAAACGAAAACTGGGTTATATGGCGAAGACACATGCTTTTAAAAGGAGGCTATTGTATGTGTGCAAGCCCGGTTTAAACAGATAGTGTGGGGAAAAAATATTTGCTTTTACAGTAAACAGGCGGGGGGATTGGTCTCGCATAGTTGTACTGGCCGAAATTAGCGGAACACACGACAAATGTGTTTGTACTGTGTGTGACTCCCATCCATTCCTTAGAGAGCAGGTTATGATCGAAGTGTGCGGGAGTTGGTTGCGATATAAGTGTTTGCGAACATTACGTTGCATGTACTCAGTTGTACTGTAATAAACAAAACAAAAATTGTAAACACTGCATGTCCTATATAGAATCATGTGTTGTGGCGTGTAGGTTAGCGTCTTCGTTTGCGGTGGACATCTACTTGTAATTAAAATAATAAATCTTAGTTCGGAGTAGGAATTTTGTTGGTAAAGGGCGGGTCGAGCTGGAAATCTGTGTTGCATTGGGCAGGTAACTTCGGTTCTGTGGTTGCTGTATTGTCGAATAAGGGTGTTGTTAGGCCAATAATTTCGAAAAGTTTTAGTGTAGACGGTCGGAATCGGTAAATTATTTCACGTATTTTTCTTTTATTTCGACTCTCCGTTGCACAATAGGGATTAAATGTCTTCTGGGGCGCTGGAATATCGGTGTCAGATAAATGTAGTTTGCATCGTAACAGGACATAGAGATTTCTTAGATGGGATGTGTACTGCTGTAGCAAGGAAATAAGAGGTAAAATTAAAATACCCTAACTCTCGGAATGCGCAGTTATACCTCGATCTAAGAAGAAGGAAACGTAACAGGGCAAGATCGCTAAAGAGAGAGAGTGTTAAATTTCGGAACTTTCGGCATGGCTCAGATCCATTAAATAAATGCATTGCGAGCTATCCTTGTCAGAATGGTGCGTCTGCATAGAAGGTTTTGATCATTTGGAGATGTAACTTAGGTGTTTTTGTTTAAACACTTAGCATATGTTTCTTTTATGTAGTCTGCCGAGAGAGCGCTCTGCGTTCTGGACGATTGTTAACGGTGCTTGCAGATGTTTATTTAGAGACTTTGTGCTAAATGTCATTGCCGATTTTCGTTATTTGGAATTTTTGTATAAACAATATGTCGTATTCTGCTGCTGCCGCTGTTGTTGCTGTTTTATCGAAAGAGTGGTTGGTATACAAGTTACATCCCGTTCGATGGCTATTGCTTGCATCGTCTAAACGAAGAGATACATTTATAGATGCAAGGTTGTGGTCGAGTTCCGAAACGGACCATTTTTTTTCTTTTCGTTAATTGGCTCTGGTTAGAATTGTTTTTGTATATCGAAAGAGTATATGTTAAGATGGATACGTAAGTTTGTGGCGTTCGTTACCGTAACCTGCGCTATTATTATTATTAAACACGTCTGTCGGCTGTTGTCTATGCGAAGAGCATGGAGAGAGATGGGAGTGGAAATTCTTATTTGCAAATTTTGCATACGAGTTTTAATATTTTACTACTACATGCTGTAGTATACGAGACCAACTAAGCATTTCTGTTCTAAATTGTTTTTTAGCATACGAATATCACTATGGTAGCTTTATTTTATTTTCCAAGAATAATAATAAACGGCGGAAATTGTTGTTGTTACATAAATCGAGATCTGGCGTACGGATCGCTGCGGCGCGCTTAATAATAAATATGCAATTTAATTGGCTGCTGGCCTGGCGGGGCGCGGTCGCCGTAAAAAGAGAGCAGGTGTCGGCCTGTGGGGGCGGTGTCGGTGCGGTCAAGACAATCGTCGCGGTATTGTTTGTTCTCGCGGGTAGGGCGGGTGGCGGCGTCCTTTGAGAAGCGGTCGCGAGCGTGGTGGAGGAGGAGGAGGAGGGGGTAGCATCTGTCGGCGGCAGCGGCGGCGGAGGCGGCGGTCCGGCAATCGGCCGAGCGAGTAGGCGTCGCGGGTGCGAGTACAGACATGTCGAGGGGTCTACAGGTCTGGACCTGTCGGAGGTGCTGCCTGTCTGGTGGCGGTGCCGAGGGGTGGAGGGGGGCGTCGAACCAGCCAGGTGTGTGGTCCAGGGTGCGAGTACCGACATGTCGATGGGTCTGCAGGTCTGGACCTGTCGGAGGTGCCGCCTGTCTGGTGGCGGCGCCGAGGGGTGGAGGGGGGCGACGTGTGTGGCCGAGGGAGGTGTTGCAACCTGTCAATCATCCTTAAGTGCGTTATGGCGGCATCCTTTGATTAGCGGTCGGATAAGTAACGAATCAAAAGGACCTAAATGTAAACTGTCAATCATCTTTCCTTCTTCCAGGAAGACCTATCAATCATCCTGTGGCGGTATCCTTTGATCTGCGGTCCAGCAATTGGCCTAGCGTCTGGCGTCGATGACACTATCGTCGACGGGCGAATCTCAGTGGCGTAGAACAGGCACAGCTATACTACTAGCTTAAATAAAAGTTTCAAAATTACCGAAGAAAAGAAAATCGGCGAGTCCGCTTGTAAACCCTACATAGACAAAAATGTTGAAGAAAGAATTGCAAGTGGAGAACTGAATGAACTCTGCTCAACTACGTATTTCCTCTACAAATGGTAGAATAGGCCTATTCAATATATTCCAGTACTCCTCTAGAATTTTATTTTTTAATTTAGAACATGTTGAGCTGAATCCGAAAATGCAAGTTTTTGTCGGCTGTGACCGGAAAAACGGGAAGAAGTGAAAATAAAAAAAAATAAAATAAAAATAAAAATAAAAATAAAAAATTAAAAAAAAAAAAGAACTAGGGGTAGAGTGTACAATGCAACCACTTGTATTTGTTTGTGTATTCTATCTATCAATAATATCACAAAATAGAGGGGGTGTCTGTGTGTGTGTGTGTGTGTGTGTGTGTGTGTGTGTGTGTGTGTGTGTGTCTATATCAGTATGTCTTGAGTGTGTCTGTATTTTTGTCCCAGGTAAATGCATAACTATTGAACCGACTGAGCTGAAATTTTACAGAAATGCAGATTATAAACCTAGCCAACCCACAGGACTGTTAAAATTTTTAAAATCTCCTCGAGGTTCACCCAGAATACTTTTTATGTATATACTTAGTTATCAGTACTTAAATCTTTTAGTCTAGGCAATATGTTTATTTCGATATAAATGCATTTTTATCCACTACTACTGGAACATGTCATATTTTATTTTTAGGAGTGCATCCAGTATGACTCCCGCGGCTATGGAAGGTAGTCGCATACAAGAAGATTCAAACAACCAAGAGAATATTAACAGTGTTAAACATAGTGAACAAAATAAAGCTGTGTTACTTGACCAAGACCACACATTGGAAGATTTTGAATGAGCAGAAAATTGGGATCCTTCCACAGCCAACATCAGAGAAGAAACCCCACTTGGTAAAGCTGTTTATTATCCTGCAAATCTTAGTGGAATTAGATTCACATCAAAAGACACTGACTTTGGATTGAAGTTGGAAGAACACAATATTGAAATTGATTTCGAGTTTCCTACTGTCAATAACAGGAAATTTTCACAAATATGGTGTTTTTACAATCTTGCTGATGGAACAAGAAAAAAGAGGTTCTCGATTGTCTACAGCAGAAGATATGATACTGCATACTGCTTACATTGCCTTTTATTTGCTCTGCCTCACCAACGAACAGTCTGTACATCACCTACAGGTTATCAAGGATGGAGGATCGGTAACGACTTGAAAGGCATAGAACAGCTTCAGCTGCCAGGTCAGTAGACTTCAGTGGATTTCAGGGAGGCACGTTAGTAATGATTCATGTAAATGCACAACGAGAACATTCAACACCACAGAGAGGTTCTCTCCATAATTATTGGCTGTTGCAAATACGTGATTGAGGAAGTTATCGCATTTTGAAAAAATCAGGTGGTCAAAGGGAAACTTCCCAAGCTCTTTCAAATACTGCCAAAACACAGTCTGGCAGCACGTGTCTATCAGAAGAAAATTGAGAAGATCAGAATTGAAAATAAAAAACTACGATGTAACTTTTTAAGCTAGAGAAATATTTTTGACTTGCTCTCTTTCAAATGTTTGTAAATCCGTAGCTTACAAACTGCTTAAACTAAGGTAAACTAACCTAAGGACAACACACAGACCCATGCCCCAGGGAGGACTGGAACCTCCGACGGCGAGCAACCGCGCGCTCCACAGCGGGGCGCCTTAGACCGCTCGGCTGGTCCATCACGGCTTGATCTCTTCGATTAACACTTTAGTAATAGAAAGAATTGTGGCTGGTGTTAATTCAAACCAACCATTTTCAATCATAGTGGATTCGATTCAAGATCTGAAAAGAAATCACTACGTTAATCTTTTGTTGAAAATGTAGAAGGAAGAATCAAGCCAGTAGAACGCCTAGTTAAGGTTTTCAGTTCTGCTGATACAACTGCGGTTAGAATGAAATCAATGATCACGGACAGAAGAGTTTAAGCAAAACCGACAAAATATTGTTGGTTACAGTATGGATGGAGCTGCAAATATGAGAGGGTCCTTTACAAGTTTGAAGACTTTAGTGTAAACTGAATACAAGACAGCATTTTATGTTTGGTGTACGTCTCATAGGTTTGCTTTGGTAACTGAGAAGTCAGTTGAAGTGTGCACTGATGTTAGAGAGTTGTTCTCGTTATCGAATGTCATTCACAAGATTTCCAGCTCAGGTCACAAGCGACATGACGTTTTAGTTGAGAAAATGGCAACTTTGGATAAAATAAACCTCAGACCGAAGAAACGGTCCGCATAAAGTATCAATCAAAAGGTGGTCTAGCAAGGCAGATGCCATTAAATCTATTTTGTCCTGCCGCGGTGGAGTAGCCGAGCGGTCTAAAGCGTCTCGCTGCGGAGCGCGCGGTTGCTCGTCGTGGAGGTTCGAGTCCTCCCTGGAGCATGGGTGTGTGTGTGTATTTGTCCTTAGGTTAGTTTACCTAGGTTTAAGTAGTTTGTAAGCTACGGACTGATGACCACGCAGTTTGGTCCGATATATTTACAGACATTTGAACATTTATTTTGTCCTGTTCTGACAAAGTGAAATCTGCCCTTGACAAGACAATGAAAATTTTGACAGAGAAGGTGTGTCTACTGCAAAGGGGTTATATGGAAGGCTTAGGGACTTTGAAATTATAGTTATCTTACACATAGTTCATTAAGTGTTCAAACTCATGCATCCTGCAACAGTAAGCCTCCAAGGAGTTGTAGTAGACAATGGTGGACCGCCGTCAATATTCGATCTGTAGAACCAAATCTGAAGAAGCTTCGCACTGACGAAAGCTGGGAGTATGTTTCTCAAGCTAATAAGGTCATTGCCAATCACAATAGTGCTCAATACACCCAAAACAGCGCAAAAATAAATGGATGAGCTTGGGGTATATGAACCTATCCTTGACAAAGAACGAAAGCTTAAAGTAGAAATGTATTTCAAGCTTCTTGATAAACAGATGCAGGATACTTTTTCTGACCATTCATTACATATGGTTAAAGAAATAAACTGTATCACATATTCAGGAATTTTGGAGCTAAAATCTAAACCTGTTGCAGACGAAGATATATCTTCTCTATGTGGGTTTTATGGGTGGAACTGTCAAATGGCGGCCAACGAATTGAATAGTTTCTTTGATCTATATGAGATGGCCCACGAGAACATTGCCATGGACGACATTTTAAAGCCCACAGATGAGAAGAAGGCGAAGAAGCCACAAGACCAAGATGAAAGTGATCAAGATCAAGATGAAAGTGATCAAGATCAAGATGAAAGTGATCAAGATCATATTGATGATATTAAGGATAAGAATGAATCAAATGACAATGAGCTCAGGGATGAATCAGATGACAAAGAAATGATGAAAATGAAATGGGTTAAACAAGGGTTCTTAAAATCCTACAGGTGCCTTATTAACTCTTCAGGGTTCAAGGCCCTTAAGGTCATTTATTAAACATTGTTCTCTCAGGCTGTAACCAGTTACAGTGCAGAGAGGGCTACGAGCCGACTTAAACTGACAAAAACAATATCGAGGTCGTGTATAACAAGTGGTTAAGCAACCTTATCGTCCTCTCATCTGAAAAAGATATCTTGGAATCAATTGATAATGAAGAGGTATTCAGCAGATTCGTACTAGCATCAGTCTTGAGGAAGAAACTCATCTCAAAGGTTTATGGACATGTTAAGTGCAGTATTACAGTTAATAATTTCTTAGTGCAAGCTACAAGATAATAGAAATGGAGCCTTTTCCTCTACTTGAAAGTACTGTAACTACAAACCAACCAATGTACTTTTAGTTTTATTTTCAAATAGCTCAACTTTTATAATGTTTGAAGTTATTCATAATGAACATTTTTGTTAACAATAAACAAGTATTTATATGCAAAATGAATTTATCTTCCGAATCCAGGACCTAATAACTCGGGTGTGGGGGAGGGTGAGTCACTGGCCAAGGGGGGCTGGGCACCTCTATCACTGACGAATTCCGAGAGAAAACGAAATGTTCTTTTGGAAATTGTTAATATAAATATAGGTTGTCGCAATTGAATTGATATGCAAATTAGGACTTATTTTCAAAATTAATTGGGGGCTATGGCGGAAGCAAGCGGACGTGGCGTCTGCGGCAGTGAAGACAGACCTAGGGCGGGCTCTACATCTACATCCATACTCCGCAAGCCACCCGACGGTGTGTGGCGGAGGATACCTTGAATATGACTATCGGCTCTTCCTCCTATTTCAGTCACGTATTGTTCGAGGAAAGAAAGATTGTCGGTATGCCTCGGCGTGGACTCTAATCTCTCTGATTTTATCCTCATGATCTCTTCGCGAGATATATGTAGGAGGGAGCAATATACTGCTAGACTCCTCGGTAAAGATATGTTCTCGAAACTTAGACAAATGCCCATACCGAGCCACAGAGCGTCTCTCCTGCAAGCAGTGGGCGACCAAGTGTACTGTAACCTACTTCGTTTCCAGACTGCATTTGCTTAGGATTCTTCCAATGAATCTGTCTGGCATCTGCTTTACCGACGATTGATTTTATACGGTCGTTCCATTTTAAATCACTCCTAATGCCTACTCGCAGTTAATTTATGGAATTAATTGCTTGCAGTTGCTGACCTTCAGTAGTGTAACTAAATGATAAAGGATCTTTATTTCTTTGTATTCGTAGCAGATTACACTTGTCTACGTTGACATTAAATTGTCATTCCCTGCACCATGTGTCAATTCGATGCAGATCCTCCTCCATTTCAACACAATTTTCCATTATTACAACCTCTCTATATACTACAGCATCATCCGCAAGGAGCCTCAGTGAATTCCGATGTTATCCACAAGGTCACTTTAGCAACGGACCCACGACACTCCCCTGTGGCACACCTGACGTTGCTCTTACTTAGGAAGACTTCTATCCATTGAGAATGACATGTTGCATTCAGTTATCTAGGAACTCCTCATTCCAATAACACAATTTGTCTGATAAACCATATGCTCTTACTCTGTTCATTAAACGACTCTGGGGAACTGTATCAAACGCCTTGCGGAAATCAAGAAACACGGCATCTACCTGAGAACCCGTGTCTATGGTCCTCTGAGTCTCGTGGGCGTATAGTGTGAGCTGGGTTTCACGCGATCGCCTTTCTCGAAACCTATGCTGATTCCTACAGAGCAGATGACTAGTCTCCAGAAAAGTCATTATACTCCAACATAATACACGTTCCAAAATTCTACAATTGACCGACGTTAGAGATATAGATCTATAATTCTGCACATCGGATCGACGTCCGTTCTTGAAAATGGGGATGACCTGCGCCATTTTCCAATCTTTTGGAACGCTATGCTCTTCTAGAGACCTACGTTACACCACTGCAAGAAGGGGGGCACGTTCCTTTGCGTACTCTGTGTAAAATCGAAATGGTATCCCATCAGGTCCTGCAGCCTATTCTCTTTTGAGCGATTTTGATTTTTTTTCTATCCCTGTGTCAATTATTTCGATATCTACCATTTTCTCATCCGTGCGACAATCTAGAGAAGGAACTACAGTGCAATCTTCTTCTGTGAAATAGCTTTGGAAAAAGACATTTAGTAATTCAGCCTTTAGAGTGTCATCCTCTGTCTCAATACCATTTTCGTCACAGAGTGTCTGGGCATTTTGTTTTGATCCACCTATCGCTTTGACATAAGACCAAAATTTCTTAGGATTTTCAGCCAACTCAGTACATAGAACGTTTCTTTCGAATTCGTTGAACGCCTCTCGCAGAGCCCTCCTTATGCTACATTTCGCTTCATGTAATTTTTGTTTGTCTACAAGGCTTTGGCTTTGTTTATATTTCCAGTGAAGTTCCATTTGCTTCCCTAGCAGTTTTCTAATTCGGGTCGCGGTGGAGTGGCCGAGCAGTCTAAGGCAGCCTGTTGCGGAGCGCGTGGTTGCTCGCCGTCGGAGGTTCGAGTCCTCCCTGGGGCATGCGTGAGTGTGTTGTCCTTAGGTTAGATTACCTTAGTTAAGTAGTTTGTAATCTACGTGATGATGATGACGCAGTTTGATCCGATAGATTTACAAAGATTTCTAATTCGGTTGTACCACCGTGGCTCCTTTCCATTTCTTACTATCTTGCTTGGTACATACTCATCTAATGCATATTGTACTTTGACCACTTTTCCTCAACACTATCTGTACTTGTGATAAAACGTCTGTGTTGAGCCGTCAAGTATTCTGAAATCTGTTTTTGTCGCTTTTTCCAAGTAGGAAAATCTTCCTACATTTTTTAATATTTCTATTTACGGTTGAAATTATTGAAGCTGTAACCGATTTCTGATCGCAGATTACCTGTTCTGCGTTATCTGTTCCGAATAGTTCGGGTCTGTTTGTCACCAGAAGTTCTAATATGTTGTCGCCACGAGTTGGTTCTCTGTTTAACTGCTCAAGGTAGTTTTCAGATAATGCACTTAAAACAGTTTCACTGGATGCTTTGTCCCTGCCACCCATCATAAACGTTGAGTCTCCCTGTCCTTTTTTGAATATGTAGGATGTGACATATAAACAGCTTAGATGGAATGTTGCCGGCCGCGGTGGCCGAGGAGACTGAGGCGCTTCAGTCACGGTCTGCACGGCCACTACGGTCGGGGGTTCGAATGCCCCCTGGGGCATGGATATTTGTGCCGTCCTTAGTCTTAGGTAGTTCATAAGTAGTTTGTAAGCTTAGGGACTGATGACCCTGTAGTTAAGTCCCATAAGTTAATAAAAAAAATAAAAATAATCTCACCAACCAGGTCCGAGGCCCTGCAAACTATCTGGACGATGTCACTGTCGGCGGCTCGTCTGCAGTGGACCTCGCTAACAAACTGGATCACCTTTTTCAGGTGTTCTCCGCGGCTAACCTGCATGCTGGAAGGAAATGTGCCAACTTTTTGTGCGGGAGGTCAGCTACCTCGGGTTCAAGATTGATGCTCAAGGTCTCCACACCACAAAGGATTATGTTGAGATGATCCAGACCTTACCTCTCCCCACTAACGAGCAACAATTGCAGTCTGTCCTTGGCTACATAAATTATTATCGTCGTTTTATGCCAAATGCTGCCGAACTATCGGCACCCCTTACCAGGTAATTGCGAAAAGGTGCGTGTTGGACCTGGGATGCAACTTGTGATCAGGCTTTTGTAAGGCTCAAGTCAGCTTTCTTCAACTCCCATTTCTGGCTGCTTACGACCCTTCTCTACCCCTTGTCGTCGCTGCCGATGCCTCGGACTATGGGCTGGGTGCAGTCCTTTCACAAGTGGTGGACGGTGTCAAGAGGTCGGTAGCCTTCGCCTCCAAAAAAATGACGGATGCTCAACTGAAATATAGTCAAATTGAAAAGGAAGCTTTGGCACTAGTCTTCGCCCTGACGAAATTTTATGATTACGTTTACGGTCGTCATTTCACGCTGCAGACCGACCACAAGCCCCTGGATTTGCAGTGCCCACCCGTACGGCACGCCGTCTTCAACGTTAGGTTCTTTTCCTAGCAACCTTCAACTTCGACATTGTGTATCGCACTTCTAACAGGCACACGAACACAGATTTTTTCCCCAGTTTCCTGTCTGAACAGACAGAACATTTGACACCTCACCATTGGTCTGCTTCCATGTAGAGCCGGATGTGGACGCAGCTCTCTGCCCTCCCGTTGGACGCTGGCACGCTGTCACATTTATTGGCGTCGGTTAGATAAAGACATTGCCCACCTCATATCTGCCTCCACCACGTGTCAGTGTCGCCAGGTAGTACCTCTGCACCAGTACTTTTCTTGGCCTGAGGCAGCTGCTCCTTGGGAACGGCTTCATGTAGACTTTGTGGGGCCCTTTCATGGATCGCAATGGATCATCCTGATAGACTCTGGATTGGGGTTCCTGTATGTATCACACATGGTGGCCACCACATCGGCCGAGACAATCAAAGTTCTTCGTCGCATCTTTGCCATTGAAGGGCTTCCAAAAAAGATAGTTTCCAATAACGGCCCCCAGTTTACTTCGGCCTAGTTCAAGCAATTTTGTTCCACCAATCGGATTTCTCTCGTCCATACCGCCCCCATCCATCCGGCGTTCTAACGGTCAGGCAGAACGTTTCGTGCGAACGGTCAACAAGACCCAACTCGAGAAACTGCTGTACCATTATCCGATGGAAGAAGCCGTACTAACGTTTCTGGCTGTCCCGCATGCCGGCAAAAGTTCAGCGGAGTTACATCATGGGCGAACGTTCCGCTCTCCCTTATCTGTTCTTGTTCCAGAGACTTCGTGGCCTTCCGCCTGCCCTGTGATGCACACTTTTCACGTCGGCCAGGCGGTCTGGGCGCGGGTGTTTTCCCAGCAGCGGGCTCACTGGGCACCTACGGTCATCACCAAACTCTGCGGCCGGGCGATGGCATCACTGCTGTGGGACGACGGGTTCACAGCCCGCCGACACCTCAACCAGCTCCGCCCCAGACTGGTGCACGACACAGTGCCGCCAGTGCCTACCGCCGACCACCTCTGCCGCGTTCCAGCCGCTCCGGTAGCCCCTGCTGTGGTACCACCCCTGCCTCATGAAGACCACGAGCCCATCCACCAGGATGGCCATGGACATTTTTGGGGCTGTGAACACTTTTATAAGGGGGTGGAATGCTATGGCAGCCCCTGACCGTATAGAGTGCCCGCACAACAGGCAGCCAAGGCAGGCTGCTGAGCTCCCTTTCGTAGGCGCTCACACATAATCACATATACATAAACAGCAGCCAAAAGCAGAAGAAACGGCGCTGAACGGCGACACTACATTACAGTCAGCCATGTGACAGTGCCCAGCCAATGACAGCGCAGTAACCAGTTGTAGCCCTCCGCCGATGCTGGCTTCATAAGCGCACCGAAGCAGTGTGGACGGCAGTGCAGACTCAGCCACCGGTCGTGCCTACACTGGATCCAGTTGCTGCTGCACTCAGCATAGTTTCTATGTAGTGTAGTTGTTTGCCTTGGCCTAGCACTGCACATAATAATTTATTGTCTGTTTATTTGTCCCACTATTATACTTGTTGTTGTTGTTTGTCCCTACGGGATTAACTGTTTTCTTGATGATGTGTTGTTGTACGCCCAGAAGGCTCCATTTGTTTAATAAACCGTTGGCAATTTGAGGAGTTGTTATCTTTCCTGCAGATCGCAGGACTTAACAGTTACCTCTGTGCACGCTTCAGCACCCATCATGTCATGTGGTGGTGAAACGTTGTGTGTATCAGGAAATGGGGATCTTTTCTTGACTGCCCAGGTCGTGAGGAAGGATATACCCCTAAAAAAAAACCTCACTCGTAAGGTGTGCTATATGCTGATGGGATGCATGGCTGTTCATGTGGAACAGTCGCTAGCAAACAACCTCTGGGGATACTGCCACACCTCAGTTGTATAAGGCTTACCTAGGCATGCGGGGCTCTGGCTAGGTCGACATTTAGTTCCCTAACTGCTCATGGGATCGAGAGGAACCTATAGATAAATTTTCCGCCTCCTAGTGGGACGGGTGTACCACTGGGGGGTACCAACAACCGATCAAAAAAGAGGTCTCGAGTGGCCAGTCTCCCAGACTTGTTCAAGAGTAAAAAATGTTTAGTCGAAAGTAACAGAACACAGGCTGCTAGCAAGAATGTATTTCTAGTAATTAAATGTAAAGGACATTCTTTTGAAAAGATTTCACACTTTTATATCCATATGGGTTTAGAAGATCTTACGGGAAATTTGAAACCTGTCAAGAGATTGCGGAATGTTACCCTGTTGGTGGAAACATCAACCTCCAAACAGGCAGCAAATTTGCAAAAAGCAAAGTGTCTGTGCGAATTTGAATAAAAATAGAGCTACACAGTACCCTAAATTACAATTAGTGGCATAGTTTTCTGTAGGGATCTAGTGGACATTCTGGTTAAAGAACTTAAGGAAGAATGGGCAACAGAAGGTATAGGCCTAGTGAACGTGCAAAATATTAAGAAAAGGCTGGATGGAGAACTTGTGACATCTGAGTCCTTCATTCTCACTTTTAATAGTCCTAGACTCCCTGAGCATGTGAAGGCAGGGTTTTTGCGCTTGAAAGCCCGTCCCTAGGTCCCTAACCCTATGCACTGTTTCAAATGCCAGCTCTTTGGACACACCACCCTTGGTTGCGATAAATGTGGAAAGGCTTCATATGAAGGCACCGATTGCACACCATCTGAAAGTGCGTGAACTGTTCAGGGGAACACCCTGTTTGGTGTATCATGATGAGAAGAAAATACCGGAGTTAAGACGACTACAGTCAGCGTCACCTATGAAGGCGGCCCAGTTTTCAGACGTTCTGTGCATCCCCCTCCATTACCGCAATGACAGCCAATAACGTTCATCCTGTAGGCGCATGGCTGGCCGCGAGTTGCGCAATGATTCTCCTGCAGGCGCAACTGTTAGCGTTTGGCCGTAGCTTCTTCCATCTACGCTTCACCTATCGCACCGCCTCTATGCGCGGAAGCGTCTTCTTATATGACGTCAGCTATAGGCGCATTCCCTACGTGAGGGCAAAAAGATGGTTAAGGTCATACAGCCCCCTGTATTTCCTACCTCTTTCGCTGCGGCTCTACAGAAATCGGTCGCCACAGTAAATGCCTCGACACAAACTGAGGTCGCCAGTGTGAGTACAAATACTTGCACATGTCAGTGCACATATAAGGCAGCTAAAGCTTCACTGCCTTTTGTCCAAACAAATACGGCCGAAAAAGCTACAGGTACCGCTTTTGCAGAACGTGTGGTATCTCTTGCTGCAGAAGATGTGATAGAAAGGAACCTCAGGAAATCATTGAGAAGGCACCCTGAAAGCGAAGTGCCTGTCAAAAGCAGAATTTTCCGCCAAAGCAGAGTGCTTTCTAAGTCCCCGTTTCCTCCTCATCTTCTAAAAAGAAGAAGTCGAGGAAAGCGTCTCAGCATCTGATTGAAACTCTTCGAAGGTCGTCAATGGACGTCATAATGGTAGCGTTGACTGATGAGGAGGACATTATTATGGAGCTCGATGCATCATCGCCAGAACCAACCAGTCCATCTGCTACCCAGTGCTCCAAAAGTACCCCACAATCATGGCGCAAGGATAGAGAAAAGGTAGATTCACACAGCTGACATGGCTCCAATACTGCAGTGGAATTTGGCTGGATTCACGATTCGTTTGGAGGAAATGGAGGCCTTTCTGTGTCTCCCTTCAAGAGACATACTTCAATCAGACTGACACACCTGTAATGAGAGGCTATCAACTCCACAGGAAAGACGACCTTACAGGTTATAGAGCACAAGTTGGTGTGGCAGTGTTCATTACGAACACTTTTCACTCCTCACCTGTACCATTAACCACTACGCTACAGGCAGTTTCTCTATGTATACTGGCCCATCATAATATCATAGTCTGCTCCCTATACTTACCGCCTGGTGAGCATATTGACAGTAACCTCCTGACAGCTTATTGGAGAACTCCCTAGCCCCTTCTTCTTTTAGGAGATTTTAATGCACACGATGTACCATGGAGCTCTAATAACAATTGCCCCAGGGGACGGATGATTGAGACTGTGGTACACTCCTCTGATGTTGTATTGCTGAAAATTTGCCAGCCTACACATTTTAGCACTGGTACAAGTTCGTCTGCAGCCATAGAACTCTCCCTATGCTCGCCTGCTCTTGCACATGCAGCACATTGGGGCTTGGACGATGACCCTCATGGCATCGTCTATTATCTAGTTTAGATTAATTTACCAGTAGAAATAGATCACTGCAGGAAGCCGCCGAGATTGCAGCTGAGCAAAACTAACTTGACACTTTTTCGGCAGTTTGTTATTTTCTAGTGGCGTCAAGGTGTCCAAGACTGGGTGGATGGCATCACAACAGTGATTCACAATGCTACTGACGCATCCATTCCGAAATCAAAGCCATCGCTTCAGAGACCGGCTGTCCCGTGGTGGAATGATGCTTGTCACTCAGTGATCAGGTACAGATGAGCAGCGTTGTGACGATTCCATCGGTGTCCTACTGATGCGAATTTGACAAATTTTGGAGTGGCGAGGGCACGGGCGAGGAGAATTATTAGACAGAGTAAGGATAGGTCTTGGCAAGAGTTCCTGAACTCCATCAATAGGTCCACACCTGCAAGTAAAGTATGGGAAGCCATCAAGAAGATCTCGGGGCGGAACTCACGACCGCCAATAGCAGCTGTACGAGGGCAGGGATATCTTTTATCGTCACCCAGAGACAGTACTCAATTTATGGCAAAATCCTATGAAGCTATTGCTTCTGATTCTCGCCAGGATCCAGCCTTCCATCAATATCGGGCGATACAGGTGAGGGTTGGCTTTGACCTTCATTCATCCAATGTTGAGGAATACAGCCAACCTTTCTAAATGTAGGAGCTGGAGTCCACAATGTCAGTAGCTCGTGATTCTGCATCTGGCTATGACGAGATACCGTAAAGAATGCTGAAACAGTTGACACTCCAGTCAGTGAAATATGGATGACGGGAAACTTTCCAAGTCCTTGGAAAGAATCCGTGTTAATTCTGATTTTAAAACCAGGGAAAGATCACACCGATCCAGGTAGTTATCAGAGAATTAGCCTAATGAGGTGGATGCGAAAGACATTGGAGTGTATGGTCAACTAGGGCTTAGAATGGGTCCTTGAAATGAGATCCTTACTTAGCCACTCTCAGTGAGGGCTCAGGAGGTAGCTCCAACACTGGATAACCTCACCCTGCTTGAAAGTGCGATTCAACAAGGTTTCTTACGAAAGCAACACCTGTTTTCTTTGACTTTTAAAAGGCGTATTGTACTACCTGGAAGCGCAATGTTGTTCGGCATCATTACGAATGGGGTTTCGTGGACGTTTGCCCACTTTTATTCGATTTTTCCTCCCTGAATGGTATTTTAGATACAAGGTTGGGAGTGCCTTGTTTGACCGTTTTAAACAAGAGAATGGTGTCCCGCAAGGGTGTGTTATAAGTGTGACGGCATTTTCCATAGCCATCAACAGCATTACATCCACAGTACGACCACCTGTACAGTGTTCCTTGTTCGCGGACGACTTCTCCATTTTCTGTGCGTCCTCCTCCACTGGAACGGCTGCTCGTCTATTACATTTGACGATCAGGCGGTTAGACGAATGGTGTAACACCACCGGTTTTAAGTTTTCTTTAGAGAAAACTGTCTGTGTTGATTTTAATTGCTCCCATTCCATTTTTAATATACCTGTTTTAAAACTAGGGGACACTGAACTCATCTTCAAGAACAAAGTGAAATATCTCGGCCTCACCTTTGATAAAAGACTAACTTGGCTACCACTTTAAACCCTCTTAAATGTGTTAGTCATAGGTCCTGACGAGCCGATAGGTAACGGATGCTCCAATATTATAAGGCATTTGTGCGACATCGCCTCGAATATGGAAGCCAGGTTTATTGATCGGCAAGGCCATTCTACCTGAAAATGCTGGATGCAGTTCATCATGAAGGTGTTAGCCTGTCATCTGGTGCGTACCGCACAAGTCCAGTTGTTAGCTTGTGTGCAGAGGCTGGTGAGCCTCCCCTTACTATTCGCCACCATCTCCTCAACATACGTAAAGCATATCGATTTATGGCTGTTACTGATCCACTAGCGTCCTTCGCTGTCGCACAGATTTGATATGCCGCTTTGGGATAACGTAGTGTGACGTCTAGGGATACGAATGTAGTGTCGTGCCGCGGCGGAGCTTCAGAGCGCATTGAGGCGCTATGCTGCGGTGAGTGAGGCCGTCCCCGTCGGGGTTTCGAATCCCCCCTCAGGCAAGGATGTTTTGCTGTCTTTAGTATAAGGTAGTTCATAAGTAGTTTGTAAGTTTAGGGACTGATGACCCCGCAGTTAAGTCCTATAAGCATCACAAACATTTGTCTGTTTGTTTGTTCCATAACCGTCCGCATGCAACCAGGCCATTTGCGGTCAGAGCAAGTGTAGGGCATTAAGGTCCCACGCCAGGAGTGGAGTAAGAGATCTTCCTAACTACTTCATAGACCCAGATTGCTTTTAGATCTGACTGCTTTTAAGAAGACTTGTACCTCCGTTTTTATAAAAATAGATTTCTTGAGATTTTAAACCACCACCCAGATTATATTACCATTTACACAGATGGATCCAAGCAAGGTAACTGTAATGGCTTTTATGTTGTGTACCCTGAAGCTGTCCTTCGCATAGGACTGCCAGAACAGATTTCTGTTTATTGTGCGGAACTGTTCGCTGTCCTGAGGGCACTGCAGCAGATTAAACGAATTGTGGTACGAAATTCCTCATCTGCTCAGATTCGCAAAGTGCTCTTCTTGCTATCGATCGAATGTACCCTGCTGACCGCATGGTACAAAATATTCAGAATGATCTTCTGGCATTGCAAGGCAAGGGAAAGAAATATTTTTTTGCTGGGTTCCAGGGTTACATAGGAATCTGGGAAAACTAACTGGCTGATAGGGCTGCCAAAGGAGGCTTGCTCCCTTCCACTTTCCGTACACTGTTCTATCCCCTTATTATTATTAATCGAACGATGATACAGAGCTTCGTTCAAGTACATAATTCTAATTGTATACAAATATATGTACAGGATCAGATGTACAGTGTTATACTAAATTATGTAAACATAACACAGGTTCTTCGATTACTAGGTCCAGTCTGTTGATCCAGTTCAGTCTTTCAGGTGTTGCATGGTGGATGCCATTTCTTGATCCTTCGAAGGCTCGTCTTGAGCATTCACCAGCGATGTGTTCTATTGTTTGCAGGGCAGCTCCACAATCACAGACGGGAGGCATTGCCCAGCCCCATTTGTACTGTTGATATCCGCAGTTCCCTTGTCCTGATCAGATGTGGTTGAAGAGTCTCCACTGGCGTCTGGGGAGTGTGAAACCTGGAAACCGTTGAATACAGACGATTCTTCCTAAAGACATTTCCATGCTTCGTTGATGTCAAAGTCGGTGACATCAAGATGATGTGCAGTTTCCAAGATGGTTTTCTTGACTTAAAACGCTGGTGTTCTGCTATTGATATATCGCTGCGTATGGGTAGCTGGTGGTTCTTCTGAATGTTCCTCCATATCTTCAGGAGAGCATCTGATCTTCGTAGAGCTGGAGGTTGGATGTTACTTAAAACTGGTAGCCATGCAGTTTGAGTGCTATGTATACAACCTGTGCATTGTCTGGTTGAGTTACACATCTATATTTCTACAGTGAACATTGTTCACCCAAGTTGGACAACAGTTATCAGCGACAGAATATGACAGTGCCAAAGCAGTTGATCGTACGGTTTGAGCACTGCAACCCCTGGATGATATTATTATGGATATTCACTTTAGCAGCCACGTTGGAGAGGTGTTGCGGAAAGTTAAGGACCTGTCAGTGTTACTCCAAGGTACTTCGGTGTGCTGCAGTACTACAAGGTTTGTCCTCTGAGTTTTACTTCTGGTTTATAGTTAAGAGTGCCTATTTCGTAGGTGAAATGCTGTAGTGACAGTTGTGCAAAAGTTTAGGTGGAGGCACCATTTCCTGAAGTATGTCTCCACAATTTCCATGTCGGCAGTTAATGTACTTTCAGCAGTAGTGAAGGTGGAGCTCTGGGTTACCAAACAGATGTCACCAGCATATATGAATTTCTTTGAGGATGTGGCTGGCAGGTCATAGATATATAAATTGAAAAGGAGAGTGGCCAATATAGATCCTTGGGGTAACCCATCATTTAATTTGAAAACTTGGCTTCTGTCGTTATCTGAGTAGATCTAGAAAAGTCTGTTGCTTAGCATGTTGCTAAGTAGGTTTGTGAGTTTTCGACACTGAATGATGCTCACAAATTTCAAGAGAAGGCCTTCTTGCCATACAGAGTCATAGGTGGCGGAGATATCCAAGAATGCAGCTATGCTTACAAATTTCTTCTCATATCCACTTTCAATATGGGTTGTTTAGGTAAAACACTTGGTCATTACAGCTTCTATCAGGCCTGAATCCAGCTTGCTCTACGGGTATATCTTTATTAATTGTTTCGTGGATCCTGTTGTAGATGAGTCGTTCAAGTAATTTGTAACACGTAACAGAGCTATTGGGCGGTAACTTTCAGTTTTTGTTGGGTCATTATTCTGTTTGAGGATTGATATTAACTTGGTTTTCTTGAATAATGGTTGAAGATTTCCTGAGGAGGAAATGTCTGAGAAGAAGCTAGAAAGCCATTTGATAGTTGGTGAACCACAGGGTGTGAGAAATTCAGGATAGATCCCATCGAAACTTTCCAACTTTCGTGTTTCTGATGGCATCTCTTACTTCCTCTTTAGTGAATGGATTGGAAAATTGAGAAGAATTTGGGGCTGCTCTTTTCTTGGTGTTGAGCTAAGTTTTGATTTCCCTTTTTGTCTTCTTATCCTTTGGGCTCTTGGAGTTTGAGATTTAGTGTTTGGCAGAATCATTCAGCTTGATGGCGGTTTTAGGTCTCACTGGTGTTTGGTTTGTTGCATCCAGTTTTCTGATAATAGACCAAGCTTTACGACTTCAGTGTGTGTGGTCGAATGATTCTACGGCTTCATGACAGATCTTCTTCCTATTTTTATCAAGTGACTGCAAAAGGTCTGTAACTTTGTCAACATTTGGATCTTCTTCATTTTCTTCGAGCTGTTTTTTGCTGTCCTCACACCAGCCAGGAGAATATTCTTTATGATAGCCTCTATGGATAAATCGTTTGGCTGCTCCTTTAATTATGCCTATAAACCGATTGTAGTTACTGTGTATTGGCTTGATCCATCTGATAGTGTAATCTGTTTGTTTTCTGAAATTCCACCTTGGATTCGAGTGTGACTGCACAAGGGGTATACATACTCCAGTCTCTAAAATAATAATAGGTCTGTGCTGACTGTGGGGGTGAAATCCGTAGAGCGGCGTATCTGGGTATGGCTGCTGTGGAGCTGAGTTGTGAAGCAAAGGTCAGGAGTATATCCTCTGTTACAACATTCTTAATGAAAGGTAGGTGGCTCCTTGGCGTCAAAAATTACTTTCAAGTTCGCAGTCTCCATCCATTCACAAAGAGCTTCACCATTACTGTCATTTTCACAATATCCCCATAAATTATGATGGCTGTTGAAGTCACCTAGGAACAGAGTTGGATGCTGCTGAGATGGTAGAGGAGGAGTAGGCCAGTTTACTCTCGGAGGCTTGTAGACGTTGACTATTGTTGCGCTATCAATTTTTACTGAAATTGTGAAACTATCGTTTTCACTGTTCACTGAAACTACCTGATATTTTTTTATATTATGCTTGACGTAAATTGCTAGACCACATTGTTTGAGGCTGTTAATTTATATCCTCGTATTTTACCTCTGTTCTTCATCTGTTGATCATTTGCCGTATGTGTTTCTTGGAGTGCGATGACACCGACTGCAAGGTTTTTCGATAATTTGGATAGATAGTCGCATTTCGACCTGCTTATTCCTTCAATGTTAAGTTGGAGTATGCGAATAGATTATCCAATTCTACAAACTTGTGCATCCTGAAAAGGACTTCTTGATTGTTTGCTATGCACTCTTTGACCGGAAGGCCTTTTCGGACAGTTCAGTCTCATCTTGTCGCTATTACTCATTTAGCACCACCCCCTTGAAAGCCGTCACAAAATACGTGGCACAAATAAACATGTTTTGGCTCAGTGGCTGAAAGTGGCCAATAACAAATTACGCTCCGTAAAATCTACAGTGCGCCCATGGCATACCTCATTCTGCTCTCAACGAGCTCATGAGGTTGCCCTGACTCGTCTTCGAATTGGACATTGACCACAAACACATGGTTTCCTCTTACGCCGTGAGGGACCACCAGTGTGTAACAGCTGTGAAACACAATGTCGATTAGGCATATTTTAACAGCGTGTGTTTTATATGACGGTTTAAGGTCAAATTTGGGTTTCTCACAGAACCTACATTGTATTTTAACTGACGATGAGGCATCTGTAGATTGTGTTTCAAGATTTTGTACTATGACGGGACTTCTTCCCAAAATATTGGGTATGAGATTTTAATATGTGGCAGAGTGGCTCAGTCGCCATTTATTTTTTAAGTAGTCACCAAGCCACACCCAACTGCCGACATTGTAACTGTGTCTGTAACCACATTTTACTCTGACTTGTTCTACTTCATTTTAGAATAACATTCATCATTTTTAAGACATTACGTTCTAAATTTCTGTTTTCTCATTTCATAGTCTACTCGACATTCGAAAGATTGTTTCGAGTAAGGGCGCGATGACCTAGAAATTTAGCGCCATAAATAACCAATTATCATCATCATCGTCATCATCACAAAAGAAGCTCATAGAGGAAGAAACGAATCTGTTATTATTTGTGGAACAAGATACAGCAACAAATAGACATGCTAAATGATAAAATCGATAATTATGGAATGAAATGTAATATCGAGAAAAGCGAGGCCATGGTGATAGTCAGAGGGAACAGAGAGGACAAGTGACAAATCCATATTAAGGGACAGAACATTGAAATAGTGGACAACTGGGAAGTGTATTAAAGGAGAATGCTGGAGTGGAGGCAGACCTAGTCAAAGAACACAACAAAGCAGTGCGTTTTATCAGTGTGTGAGAGGTTTAGTATGGGGCAGGGATGTGGCAATGAGGTGCAAGTTGGTGCTATACTAGACCTAATTCACATCCATACTAATGTATGGATCAGAGGCATGGACTCTGAGAAGAAGAGAGGAGAGCAGGATACAAGCCAGTGAAATGAATTTCGTAAGTAGTATGTTAGGGAAGACGAGGAGAGAATGAGTGAAAAATGGAGATGTTAAGAAGGAAATTGGAGTGGAGAAGTTTAATGAGAGAACGAAAAAGAACAGAATAAAATGGTTTGGCTGTGTGAAGATAATGGTCATTGGATGACTACCTACAAGTATGATGGAGTTCGAGAATGAGTGTAAGAGAGCAAGAGGAAGACCTAGAGCAAGATGGATCAACACAATAAAGACGAGTTTAAGGAGAAGGAACCTGACATGAACCCAAATAGTGGGAAAAATGGTGGAAAAACCTAGGAAAGTGGAGAAGTACCATTGACACCCTATCCTGGCCAGATACTGGATAGAGGGGACATGAAGAATAAGAAGAAGAAGAGATGTGTAAACACTTTGAGGACGTCGCTGCGGTCAGCAACGCCTATGGAAGACAACAGGAGTCTGGAGCAAGTACTAGCTTAGTTACTGCTGCTACAAAGGCAGCTTGCCACGCTTTAAGTGAGTTTCAACAACGTGTTATAGTCAGCTCAAGAGAAATGGTACACAATATCTCTGTGGTAGCGATGAGGAGAGTATTTTCCCATATAACCATTTCATGAGTACACTGTGAATGTCAGGAATCCGGTAAAACATCGCTGCGACCGGAAAAAGATCATACAAGAACAGCACCAAGCAGGCTGAAGGGAAGTTTTCAACATGATGGATGTCCTACCTTTCCATAAATTGCTGCGGATTTTAATTCTGGGCCAGCAACAAGTGTCAGTATCTGAACATTCAACGATTCATCATCGATATAGGCTTTCAGAGCCGAAGGTCCAATTGTACCCTTACTGAATGCATGCCACAAAGCTTTATGCCTCACTTGGGCACATCAGTAACGACATTGGAGTATTGACGACTGTTACCTGGTCTGGCGAGTCTCCTTTCAAATTGTATTGAGTGAATGGACGTGTAAGAGTAGGGGGGCAGTCTCATAAATCCATGGAATATGAATGTCAATAGGCGACTGTTAGGCTGTTGAAGGCTCTGTAATGGTGTGGGGTATGCATAGCTGAAGTGATGTGGGACCCCTGATCAGTCTAGATACGACTCTGACAAGTGACTTGTATGTATGCATCCTGGCTGATCGCCTGCATCCACTCTTGTCTAATGTACATTCCAACAGACTTGGGAATTCCAGCAAAACAATGCACCATCCTGCGCCTCTGTGACACCACAGCAATTGCGAGACTTTTGAGTACCTAAACTCCCACTCAGCACTCACATGGTGATGCACATTGGCGTTTGTTAACACCGCCCTGTCCTCAATACTCGAATCCTCACCTCATTATACAACTAAACAAAAAGACATTTGCCATGCACCTCCACAGAGCCCCATCAGCTGTGTCCATCAATTGAATGAAGCCAGCTTATGTGCTCACCATCAACTACGCTTGTACACAACCAACTGTTGAGGCATCCATGCCCACCACTGATGCTGATGTCAGCATCACACTGATGCTACTGCACCATGCTCGAAGTTCAGTCTGCCGACTGCACTGTTGCGTCACTGGTGGGAAACAGGGATCAAGTTGTGGCAGCCACACTCCCTGTCACTTTCCCTCCCACCTCCAATTCACAGTGCAGGGTGGCTAAAACTGGGCATGTGCTACCTGTTGCTGGGTCATATGTCAGGGTACCACATGTGATGATACATAGGGCAGGATACATGTGGGTTAGAAGGACAGTAGGGGAGATGGATTTTTTTTTAATTTAAGAAAATAAAATCATAATTAACTAACTCAATAACTAATTTACGATATATTTATTGTAAATTTAAAAAATCACAGATAATTCATAGAGTGATTTGTTAACTCAGGAAACAAAAAAAGAGGGCTTCTCTCTTATGTTTTAAAATAGAACAGTAGAATTAGTTAGTCTTCTTTAGTTATCTGAAGTGGTGTGATCAAGGCACAACGTATAATGTAACAGTGTGTATATTTCTTTACTTAAAGTTCGTTAAAATATATATATATATATATATTGCTGAGGAAATCTAACTTGTATGCGAGTTTTTTTCTTATTTATGGGGAATTTGTACTTGATTGGCCAAAAATGGAACCTGCACGCCCTGAGAGCCACTGAAAAGAAAAATTGTCGGGGATTTAAATACTTTGAACTTATTTACAGTATAAATGGCGCCCAGCCGGGTGGCCAATGGTTGTACAATAATCTAATGAATGTTATTTTTCTTTACATGCACGAACAAAATGCCTAAATTGTCGAAATAAAGAGGAAGAAAATTAAATAAAATAATCAAGAAAAAAGGAAAATGAGGGACTGTAGTGGGAAGAAGACGACGGTCGGTAACATACAAAAAGGGTTTTTATTACTCTCTTCATGCTTGGCAGACTTCAGCATCCTCCGCTTCTCTGTTAAATTTCCCTTTGTACCAGTAGACAAAAGTTCCAAAACTGTCATGCTTCAATAGCTTCAGTAGTTAGCGAGTGAATTCTTTGTAACCCGTTATTGTATGTCGGAATATACGACAGTCGTGTTGAGAAAATTCTTTGTGCAGAAACAGAATTTATTTATTGGTCAAAATTTAATAGTTTCTGGCATATAATTCTACCTGTTGATAAAAATTTAGATTCTGGGTGTAATTGTGAACAATTGATGAGTGTGAAGAATTCGTCATTATTGTTGAGGCCATAATTACAGTTTTAGACAAAATTTCTGACAACAGAAAACAGAATAGTCATTCAGATAAATCATCCATATCTGAAGATGAAATTAGTTTTAACAAACAATTGTTGAGGGAAAGACGAGAATTAGGTAATCAACCTTTAGCTCATGAATCTAGTACAGAAAACATGTTTCCATTAACTGCTAACAATGACCTCCTACTGAATCCTGCTCAAGATTCGCCAATTTCGTTGACATTGTAATCTTCTCGAATGTCTGAACATGTTTGTGAGGCGGATAATGAGACCTCACAAGATGCGAATATGATTGTGTTAAATGAATGGCAAACACCTGTGGTGACAGAAGCGCGAGTCATACGTAATATCTCAACTAATACTTCACACTGGATGGGCGCGGAAATAGAGAGCCAATCCAATCTGCTGCTGAAAGTGCGCCCTACTGGGCAAACAGTTATTTGTACAAATTGCCGGTATTCAGGCCCAAATGTAAACCCAGTCAGCACATATGCAAAAACAGTTAGCTCACATGCAGGCAAATATGCAAGAACAGTTAGCTCACATGCAGCCGGTTTTGGAACGCAATATGCACTACATGAAAACAAAGTTTGAAAGATTAAATTTACGGCAAAACCACTTAGGCTAACAAGTGCATAGGATAGCAAAGGAAAGCGAAAACTCAAAGCTGCAAAGCAGTAATTCGAACGATCAATAAATTCAATTGAACGAAACTGACGTCAACCAGCAAAGAAAACTGAACCATCATCATATCTCCTCCATCCAGCAATGGAGCAATCATCTTCAACTGATCCAGAAGAGACACACGGCCCAGTAGAAGACAACACTCCACCTCCAGTAACACTGAAGCCTCTAGACTCCCAGACAGACGATTTTTTATGGGCGGGCCACCAGCAAACAGGAATGAGGTTAGTGGTATAATAAAAATGCCCCTGGGAAACTCTACTGATAATGTAAAAATAAATATCAGTAGGCCTACCTGTAATCTAATAAACACCAGCAACACAGATCTTTCTATTTGCCATCAAAATATCCAGTCAATTACAAATAAAGTCTTAGACTTAGAGATATTGCTGAATAGAGAACTGAGCTCTACTAGTGTTCTATGTATCACAGAGCACTGGCTAAATATCGATCAGATTAACTCCTTTTCTCTACCAGGCTTCACACTAGCAAATTACTTCTGTAGAAATAGATATAAAAATGGAGGCTCTCTTATATTCATCAAACAAGGGCTAAAATACAAACCTATTAATAAATTCCAATATCTCAATGCAGATATGGACTTTGAGTTGGCACTCATTGAACTCAGTGACATAAATACAATCATAGCATGTATTTATCGTTCTCCAAAAGGCAATTTTGACTCATTCCTTAACAAACTTGAACATGTACTAAATGGGATTCATCTAAACAAAAAGTTAATAGTGCTATGTGGGGACTTCAATCTTGATTTCCTTGGAACTTGCAACAGGAAACAGCTATTAATGAACCTTACAGATACTTTCAATTTAAGGCAGATTATAAAAACCCCAACAAGAATAAAAAAACTACTGCTACTGCCCTAGAACCAATATTTGTAAACACAAACTGTACCTCAAAATGTATGAGTACACATCTAGGAGATCATGAAGCCCAACTTGTTACCCTTCCAGTCAATTTAATACCCTCCCAAAGCTCTAAAAGAACCATAACAGCTAGAAATTTCAATTCAAATAATATAGAAAAATTTAACTTCCTGTTATCAGAAGAAAGGTGGGAAAAAGTTTTACAAGTAGATGACACCAACCAAAAATTTAACAAATTCTCTAGTACTTTCACTGAGTATTTTGAAACTGCCTTCCCTCTCAAAACACTAACAGTAAGAGACAAAAGTACAAAAACAAAGGGATGGATAACACCAGGTATAAGAATTTCAAGTGAAAGGAAAAGACAGTTGCTCAAGTACCAAAAAAACAACAACATATCCCCTCCTATGGCTAATTACATACAAAAGTACATTAAAATCTATAGAAGGGTGATATGCCAAGCAAAAAAGTTGGACAATGATATATACATTAGAGAGTCAGCAAATAAAAGTAAAGCAATTTGGAAAGTAATCAAGAAGGAAACAAATAAGGTGTCCCCAAAAATAGAAAATATCAATCTGAAGCATGAAAACAAGTATATAACTGAACCCAAACTCATAGCAAACCTTTTCCGAAGCCACTTTACAGACATAACAAATAATTTAATAGTTTGTGACAAAGGGGATAACACAAACATACAGGGAAACAAAATCCAGTCTTGTTTCTCTTCAATCTATGTGTACGAAACAACACCAGATGAAGTCATTCGTGTTGCTTCAAGCTTTGATAAGATGACATCAGGTATTGATGTTATACCAGATAAAATCATCAAGCAATGTATTGTAAACATTTCACTGCCTCTTACAAATATAGTAAATTCCTCTTTCCAGACAGGCACATTTCCGGAGAGTCTAAAAATTGCAAAAGTGGTACCTATACACAAGAAAGGAAATAAATTAAATATAGAAAACTACAGACCAGTCGCCTTGCTCTCAGGGTTTAGTAAAATCATAGAAAAGATTATGTACAGTAGGCTAATTAACTTTCTAGATAAAAACAAAATAATCACTGATGCGCAGCATGGATTCAGAACTAATAAGTCTACAACTAGTGCCATCTATGATTTTGTACAAAATGCTATGGAAGCAGTGGACAAAAAACAAAAGGCCACTGGCATATTTTTAGATTTAAGTAAAGCCTTCGACATCCTTGACCACAACATACTACTGAAGAAGCTCGAAGCATATGGAATAAGAGGTGTCGCACTAAAATGGTTTATATCGTACCTGGCTAACAGAAAACAGATAATAGAAATAAAACATGAGCTAAAGGGAAAAACCACAATATGCTTCTCAGATGCAGCAACAATAAAAAAAGGAGTACCCCAAGGGTCCAACCGCGGGCCAATCCTCTTTCTCCTATATATCAATGATCTAGACATAAACATCGAGTCACACACAAATACTTTCTTTGCAGACGATACAAGCATACTTATTACTGGAAATACCATAAGCCAACTCCAAACAAATGTAAATAAAACTACAGCACAACTAAATAAGTGGTTTGAGGATAACAAACTCCTGGTAAACACAAAGAAAACAACTTTCCTAAATTTCTGTCTAAAAGGTGATCCATGCAATCCCTCTGTAACAATCAGCTCCAACAAAATTTCACCCTCCTTACATACAAAATTTCTAGGCATCTGGCTATAAAACGACTTCAAATGGCATGTACATATAAACAAAATAAATGGAACACTGAGTAAACTATGCTATAGTCTACGTTTAGTGTCTGTCAAAGTTAGTTTTGAAACTGCCAGAATTGCCTACTTTTCACAGTTCCACAGCGTACTACTGTATGGGATTATATTCTGGGGCAATACACCACCTAGTTCAGTGGTTTTCTTAACCCAGAAAAGAGCTATAAGAGCAATGCACCATGCCCGGCAAACAGATTCGTGCAAACCCCTCTTCCAGAAGTCATCAATCCTCCCACTCCCCTGTATGTATATACTTGAAATTTGTAAATATGTTAGGAAAAATTTAAAGGACTCAAACAAAAATTTCAATATTCATGAGCACGAAACAAGGCAAAAGGAAATTTTTCATGTCCAGCAAACAAGAACAGCAGCTTATAAATGTTCCACAATAAATAGTGCTGGTCAAATCTACAATAACCTACCACATAAGATAAAAATAATATCATCATACCCACTCTACTGCAGAACCCTAAGGGCATTTTTATTAGACCATTGCTTTTATTCAGTAACTGAGTTTCTAGATCACCTCAGATATAAAAGGCTTGCGCCAAGTCAGTGTAAATACTGCCAGTAGAGCACATTCTTTATGGCATATATGTCTGTTTATATATATGTGTGTGTGTGTATGTTTGTATCCCACAATCTGTAAAGATTTTTGGATAAATAAATAAATAAATAAGCGAACTGAGAGAAAACTACATCCCTTTGGTAGATCACGTAGAATAATTGTCGCGAGAAATTGCTTAATTAAAAGTTGAATAGAGAGTTACTAAGACTGAGATACAGGATATAAAAAGACAAATCCAAGCAGATGAGTGCGATAGTAGCAGTGAACATCGCACGTGTAAAGAGGAGTTTGAAAGATGGATAAATGAAAGGGGTGACCAAATGTTGAGAGACATTAGGTGGGAGGTGAAGTTAATAGCACGGCAAGGCAAAGATGAAGTGCCACCTAATCAACCACCGACATTTCCTATAAATACCGAACAGCTGGTATACAACCCGACAACAGAGAGATTAGATCCACTACCATTTACATTCCATGAACACGCAACCTCACCGTTGCAAAATACTAAAACACAGGAAGTAGTTGGGTCACCTGCTGTAAATGTAACAATTCTCCCTAGCCCGAACATGCAACGTACACACACAGTACCGGTCATGTCAACAGTAGTAATGCGATCACAACCTGAAAATAATGGTAAACAAGTCACTACCATTGTAGTAGAGGATGGGTTATTTGGATACCGAAAATTCCCTAACTTTTCGAAAGAGAATAAGAAAACCCATCCAGTTGTTTTCTTACAAAGGCTTAGAAATATATTACCCCGTCATGGTTTAGCAAAAGAAAAATACAGGAGGTTGTGAACCACACTGAGGGTAATGCATCTGCAAGGGCAGCCAGTGCTATAAATAGGTGCTGCACGTATGCTGAATTTGAGCGAGAATTTCTAGCACATTTTTGTTCACCATCGGTACAGGGGAGGCTAAGACGGCAGGTATTTAATCCAGAACCTTACAATAGGCGAGCCGGAAGCCTCTGTAAATACTTCGAAAAATATCTTAACAAGACTCTATACTGGACAACATCCATGTACCATGTGGAAGTAATTAGAATATTGAAATCCAAATTACCTACTGATATTGTAGAAAAGATAATGTGGGTACGGGAGTATAATCTCGTTAACTTTCTTGATGCTCTTGACAATTATGACCTTATTCATGAGGGAGAAAGGAATTCAAACCGTAATCCAAATCGAGAAAGTTACTGGGGGAACGAGTATTCTATGAACAATGGTAACTACGATCAAAGCACTGCATCAATGCAAAGTAGCTTAAACAGTGACCAGAATGATAATTCCAGCAATGGTAATAACAATAGTGGTTACAGGGTCAGAAATAGTAAATGTAGGAGAGAAGGTACAGATATGACCCTGGTTACCAAAGTGGGCAATAGCAAACCTATTTTCAAAGGAATCACAACAACAACATTCAGTCACAATCACATAACAGACCCCATCCAGACCCCAACAACAGCCCACACAGTCAGGTACAATGAGATGGGATAATACAGGCCGACAGGGAAATCAAAGCATAGAGTGAGGCAAAACAACGGCTGGCAGCAAGAACACAATCAGGTACAGATAATGGAAATTGTACCTAACCCCGGCACTGGTACACAAACTCGGGAAAACCAATGGCGTAAATTCTACAGACAATAACACACATATGACACTTCCATCGAATTGGACAAAAACATGTTGCATGTCCGTGTTGGGACGATACACTCCCTGCAAAGTTGGTATCAGTTCAGTTGCGCTGAGGCGTTAAATTTTAGTTAGCGGTACTGTTTATAAATAATGCTTCACAGAGTGAGACAACTGATGGTGGACTGTCGACAACTGACGACCAAAGTTGCTTGCCAGCAAAGAGTTTAATCAAATGTGGCTGAATGACATAGTACATGTAACACACCGAGAAAACAACAAAATTGTGACACTAGATATCCATTACTAAACAATGGTTAATCATAAAACTACGATATTTACAAATTAAACGAAGATACTTCTGTCATATGTGGAACACATCCACCAGAAGTATGGGGGTGGGTGTGATGATACATGGAGGAGGAGACATATGGGTAAGAAGGACAGTAGGGGAGATGGATTTTTTTTTAAGAAAAGGTAATTTATAATTGAATAATTAATTTACGATATATTTATTGTCAACTAAAACCACAGATAATCCATAGAGTGATTTGTTAACTTACGAAACAAAAAAGAGTGCTCCTATCGAATTAGTTAGTCTTCTTTAGTTATCATGAGTGGTGTGAGCAAGCAGATGTATAATGTAACATTGTGTAAATTTTTTTCTTAAAGTGCATTAAAATGTATCTATTACTGAGGAATTCTAACATGTATCAGAGTTTTTTTTTTTTTTTTTTTTTTTTCCTTGTTAATGGAGAATTTGTACTTGATTGGCCAAAAATACAACCTGCACACCCTGAGGGCCATCGAAAAGGAAGATTGTCGGTAATTTAAATACTTTGAATTTAATTATTTATATTCAATTACTTATTTTCAATCCAAATATTATTTTCACAATAATTTTTTTTATTTTCATTGTGTATCAGTATACACTGTTCAAGCAAGTTGCAGATACAGATATCTCCAGCAAGCCATTGCCCCCACTACAGGTCCTAACTAAGAATCCAACGCCAAAGAATCTAAGCTGTAGCCAGCTTCCGTGATAGGGCGTCTACCAGATGCGGGGAAAAGCGGCATCACTCTCACTAGTGCTCACGAGCCCTGGCCACACATGCCAGCTGTGCAGTGTGTAGTCATCTATGCCCTCCTGCATTACACCCGTCCTGTGCTCCACGATACCACGAACTAATCATATGATCTCTCAGGCAAATTTTAACGGAAATTTCGTTTTATGTTTCTTCATTTTGCTTTGAGTGTGGAATAAATGTGCTGTGCACATCTGTCTCTGTGTTCTTGGGTCGTTCAATCATTCTATTCCACTTATGCTACATATTTTTCTCCACTCCTTCTTTTCTATAGTGAGATAGTGGTAATTAACTATGGTGGGTGGCAAAATACATATGGCGCAGCTCGAATTCCCACATCAAGTGGGTCTGTGAGATAAAAGTGACTTACAAGCGCAAATAATTCGCCATCAATCTCAACTGCTAGATAAGATATGGACAGAAGTCAGATGTTGCGAGTATGAAGAAACATCCACACCAGTGTTATGATACATTTAGCTCGGATATTTATTTTGTCTAGTAGCTAAATATGATTTGGCTCTTGATTATTGTGATGCAGTGACAGCTTTTTGCAAGGTGACATGACAGACGAAATTTATCTGAAATCACTCCACCCCATACTCACGTGCCACTGGTACCGCAATTGTAATAAATATGTTGATAAAAACAGTCTTGGTTGCACAAGTTGGCTACCAAAATAAGAAATTTATGTTAAAATTCCGAAAATGGAGTAAATGACAAAAATAATCGAAGGCATTAGAAAATTTAAGAAAGCAATATACAGACTTAATCCTTTAACGGCTCTGGATGTGTATACTCGTCTTGCCCTGCCATTTCCGATGTGCTGTTGATATGCATTAAGCGTGGTCTCTGAATTTTGCAGATGTGCTGTTGAGTGGGCGAACTTCCCGAGCTGATGTCGCTCTCACTCAAATGTTAAAATGTTTGTAAACCTATTGAAGCAAATTGCGATTGTCATCAGTCAATACACTTACAGACTACTTAAACTAACTCACACTAAGAAGAATACACACCCATGCTCGAGGGAGGACTCGAAGGTCCGCGGCGAGCAAACTCGCGCTCCGCAGCAAGGCGCCTTAGAACGCTAAGCCATTCCATTATTAATTTCTAACTATGGTTTCAAATCCAAATATTAGCATTTCTGGCATCAAAATAGTCTTAGTAGCACCCTTAAAAGATTTTCCCTTATTTCATCCGCTTAATGGTTAAATGTCAAAAAAATAGCGAATCAATCAAAAATCTAAATCAGATATTTTGTATTTGTTGCTTCAGAATTGCCCTAATAGCGACGTATTTTAAAAAACCGTTCATTACCTATTTCACCCCCTAAGGGATGGGAATATAAAAAAATCGCTGATGCCTACAGTGTAAGATAAACAACGTCTACAAATTTCAAGTTTCTATCGTCTGTAGATTCACTTTTCAGCGCCGTTTTCTGTCTTTTAGGAACGAATTGAGAACGCGAAATTTCTTTCTTACGCTTTGGCATCTTTCTTGGTAGTTTTACTTTTCAAACTGCAATAGGCACTTATTTTTCTTTATTCGTACGCTTTTTGCAGAAAAAACTGAAAAATGTGCATTACGTTTTGCTGTATATAACTTCTTTGCTTCATATTTATGGAATATTCCGTTGTTAGTTGGAGGAACACAGACATATTAAAAACTTAAATACGTAGTAGTTTTGTTCCACAATATTTTTATTTGTTTGTTATTAGCAGCTTTCGGCTTCTTAGGCCATCGTCACATAATTTCGTACTAAACAGTGTATGGACTATCTGTTTACTACGAAGTTATGTGACGAGGGCCTAAGAAGCCGAAAGCTGCTAATAAAAAACAAATAAAAATTGTGGAACAAAAATACTACGTTTTTAATAACTTCTTTGTTATTATAGTGTCAACAGTCATCGCTGGTCTTCAGTTCGCATTTTATTAAGCTGACGACTTTCAACGACATCTTCCACCCTCTTATAGCTATCGACACGGATCTACTATGGTGTACAACGGGAGTCTTTGTTCTACAACAACACAAAGAGATCGTTCGTCTCTGTTGTGTAGTTTTTGCTGAAGCAGCAAAATATTGACATCCACACGTAGAATTTTATACTAGTCGGTAACTTTAAACTCCCACATCTTCCACCACCTGTTCGTTATCAACCCCCTACCACCATAGTGCACAATGGGAGACTGATACCTACCACCACATACAAATATTCGTTTGCAGTGTGTACTACTGACTGCAGAGTGAAATATAGGCATAAACACTTCAGGTTTTATATATATTAAGATGACTTCAGAAATTAATTATTTAAATATATGATAAGGGGAGAATAACTTAGTATAAAAGGATTCTAGTTTCACAAAGGTAATTTATTACCAAAAAACATACATAATTGGGAGACCGATTGATATAATCTAATAAAATGCACACAGCACATATAGGAATAAAAAATATTGCAAACTATGGCTAAAATAGCTCTTATGTTGCCCACCTACAAATGGTCTTGTGTGTATTTAATTAATTTATTTTCAGAGGGGTGACGGGAGGAATTGAGAAGTATACACGCGCAGATTCATACATACCCCAAGCCAAGCATGTACTCACCAAGCTCCAAACTCGTAAATGCAGAAGCGCCAGCAGCAACTCGGCGATCGAAGCAGCAAAGTGGAACTGCAGAACTCGCGCACCGTAAAACTAAAACTTGCTTCCGTTAGCAGTAGGCATTGATTTAAGATCAAGGAATCGGTCGATGGGATGAAACACATGTCGTTGCGGACCACAGGCGGAACAGTTGCGGAATACAAGTTCTCCGAAAATACTAAGAACATTTTAACTGCAGTAACGCGCTAACTCATGGGAACAAACAGTTGTTTTGCACAGTGGAAAGAGATCTACTGAATGGAGAAGTTTTCACGATAATTCAACACATTACTGACACGAATAATTTACAGACGAATGGAAAAACTGGTGGAATTCGACCTTGTGGAAGATCAGTTTGGATGTAGGAGAAATGTAGGAACATGGGAGGCAATACTCACTTTACGACTTATCTTAGAAGATAGGCAAAGGAAAGGCAAACGTACGTTTTTAGCGTTTGTAGATTTGGAGAAAGGTTTTGACAATGTCGACTGGAATACACTGTTTCAAATTCTGAAGGTATCATGGGTAAAATATAGGGAGCGAAGAGTTATATTCAACTTATACAAAAACCAAACAGCGGTTATTAGAGTCGAAGGGCATGAAAGGGACGCAGAGGTTGGGAAGGGTGTAAGACAGGGTTGTAGCCTTTCGCGATTGTTGTTCAATCTGTACATTGAGCAACCAGTGAAGGAATGCAAGCCGGCCGCGGTGGCCGAGGGGACTGAAGCGCTCCAGTCACGGTCTGCACGGCCACTACGGTCGGGGGTTCGAATCCCCCCTCGGGCATGGATATTTGTGTCGTCCTTAGTTGTAAGTAGTTCATAAGTAGTTTGTAAGTTTAGGGACTGATGACCCCGTAGTTAAGTCCCATAGACTCTACAAACATTTGAACATTTGAAGGAATGCAAGGAGAAATTTGGAGAGGAAATTAAAGTTCAGGAAGAAGAAATAAAAACTTTGCGGTTTGACGATGACATAGTAATCCTGTCAGAGACCGCAAAGAATCTGGAAGAGCAATTGAATGGAATGGGCAATGTCTTGAAAAGAGGGTATAAGGTGAACATCAACAAGAGTAAAACAAGGATAATAGAATGTAGCGTCAGAATTCAGGCGATACTGAAGGAATTAAATTAGGTAATGAGGCAATAAAAGTAGTAGACGAATTTTGTTACTTGGGTAGCAAGATAACTTCTGATGGCCGAAGTAAAGGAGATAAAATGCAGAATGGCTATGGGAAGAAAAGCGTTTCTGAAGAAGCGAAACTTGTGGACATCCAATATTAGTTTAAAAGTTAGGAAGTCCTTTCTGGAGGCATCTCTGGAGTGTAGCATTGTATGGACGTGAAACGTGGACAAAAAGGAGTTCAGACAAAAAGATGATAGAAGCTTTTCAAATGTGGTGCTACAGACGAATGATGAAAATTACATGTATAGATCGCTTAACTAAAGAGGAGGTGCTTAACCGAATCGGGGAGAAAAGGAGTTTCTGGCATGTCCTGACTAAGAGAAGGGATAGATTGGTTGGACACATTCTGAGACATCAAGGAATCGTCAACTTAGTATTAGAAAGAAGTGTGTGGGGTAAAAATCGTAGAGGTAGACCGAGGGACGAATATAGTAAGCAGATTCAAAGGGATGTAGGTTGCCGAAAGTATTCTCAGACGAAGAGACTTGCACAGGACAGGTTAGCGTGGAGAGCTGCATCAAACCAGTCTGGGACAACAGCAACATATTCGGACCATACAAATTCGAAAAAGTAATAAAATTTAATTCAACAGAAAATAAGATCGCGAGATAGGTCACGCAACGATTCGTTCTATTCATGGGAAGGAAATCAACTTAATGGCGATGATTACAAGATGGTACGCCACACTACGGGGTAGGATCACCAAAATTCTGCAAAGTGAAAAAGTTCATTTTAACAGGAAATAAAATCGCGGAATTGGTCATGCAACGGTTCATCCTACTCAGGGGAAGGAGATAAACTTAATGGAGAAGGTTTCAGGATAATACTCGCTACTAGGAGCACACGTGGAACTAGAGTACTAAAAACACGAGATTAGGAGTGCCATAAGATGGTGAAAATTATCAGGTTACACTTGCTAGAGACCACGGAATCTAATGCAATGCCACTACTAGTAACTTGAAGGCAAAGTGTGATCGAACAAGCTGAAGGCTTTGTGCCATCCGGGGCCACGTGTTTCGTGAACAAAGAGCGCGCACCGGCTGTTCAAGAATGTCGCTAAAAACATTAAACTTAGCGAATAAAGGGAGAAGTACAACATCGGATCATATTTAAACGTAAAAGAGAAGGATTCTGCGATTTGGAAAGCCAAGGATACCATTAAACGAACACCATCAAGATCGCGAACTACATTACTTCGGCACATAAGCGGATCCAGGAGGGGCAAAGGGTCATTCGCCCCCTCCCCCTCCGCCCAGCCGAGAAGCTAGCGTGCTATCGCTGCACTGAGTCTTCAAAATTGTGAGACTTTTGTTTGATTCGGCGTGGGGTAAAAAGGGGTGGCTGGTACTAGAGTTTTTCTACTGAGCCAGAGTTGGTAAACTGGAAACCCATTCCAAATTTAAATAAAATCTCACCGCTACGCACTACGAGGATTACGGGCACAACTAGATATGCGAATGAACATTTTTGACACACAGGCTATTCCGAACAAAGGCCTGATAACATATTAAGTGACGAGGGCTACCAAAACTAGCCACAGATTCAACTCACGCCCCCCGTGAAAACGACTGGGAGCCATAGGGTCTCTTCAGCGCTCGTACCCGGTGGAGGAGAAACGTGCTCAAAGTGCTTAGGCTAACCGCAGTCAAGTCACCCTAACGACTTGGTCACAAGCAATGAACAGTAAACACGAGAGAAAAATTAATCACTAACGATATACTGAATTCTCTGATGTTCTCTATAACAGTTTAGCAATCCACATGCAGTTTATTGATTACATGCATGTAGAAAACTTGTTCTGAGTTAAAACTGTCAAACAAGGTTTGAAGAAGAATAAAATGCCACTACCACACGACAGCTAATGTAGAAAATACTTTTCAGACATATTTACGCACGATGCGCTCTCACCATACACAACACAAAAGTTCAGAGATGCATCTACTGCCTCCACCCGTCTATTAAACCTGAAAAGAACAACATGTCTCAGAAGTGTGTTCTTTTTCCACATGCGACTATTTGGGGTTGAGAAGTGAAGGAAATTATGTTCAAAGTTCCATTAGATTGATAACTCCTGCAGACAGCTGAATTGCGTTTTAAAAACTGTAGCAGTGAATGTACTTGAACTCGCGACCTCTTATCTACGATGCGCGACACTTACCGTTGCGCTACTAGCTGGCAGGGGGCTACAGCAGCTCCAGAAGGCGGCAACGATTCGTACAGAAGTTCCGCATTCCACACAGCTGTCAGATAATGCATATGGCCGGATCTGGGCTTCTGAGAGACAGACAGTTACAGCTTTTCTTTTGCACAGCACAATGTCTTCAACAAGATAGCGCAATAGAGTAGCCCAAATGGAAAGAAACACTTCCTATTTAAATTTCTGTATCCTGCACTGTTGGCAGTTCTGTGTAGGTGGCAGTGATTTTATTTCGGTGATTACAAAATAGAGTCGAATGTATGCACTAGGTAGTCGAGGCCGCTAGTTCACGGCGATTCAGTCAGCCAAGAAAATGAATGTACTGAACATGCTTCAAACCACTACAGGGAGCTTGGGTGTCGGAATTCTCATCTAGTGTGGCGTTACGGCGTTATGATAGAAATATGAGTCACAGAGAAGAGGATTTGGTGGTCTGTTGGATTGATGATAGATTGATATACATATGATCTGGGTTCGATTCCAACTTCTGCCGATGACTTTTGATAGGGAGAGACAGATTCTGTTCAAAAGTAGAGGTTAGGTTGAACCACAATAAAGTCAGAAGTGATGACATGTAAAAATTATATCACCAGTAACCTTTCTTATACTAGTTAAATGCTATGTAGGATCACAAGGCACTTATTCCATCTTTTATTTTTGCTTCAGTATGTCGATAAAATTGGTTCTGGACTGAGAATGCAAGTCAGACCGCCATTAACACGGAATTTGATCCCTTCGTGACATTACAGCTCGACTACAATTTGTTATTTGTTCAAAACTGCAGATTCCTCAACATCTCCACATATTGCGTGTGAATAGGTTCGAATCCTGGCCCGACACTAAAGTTTTTATTATGTATTATCGAGCTCTAGCATGAGAACACCTATCTGCTGGTGGATAATAATTTTGATTTTCCGTGTATTTTTATTCGTTGTTAACACTAGCGATATCTGACGTTTTTGATTCCCAATAAGACACAGAAGTATTTGCGAGATCACAGAAAGTTCGAGAATGTTATTCCGAGCTACTGGTGGAGAAAAATTCGGTAGCTGACGTCTCTTTGTGTAGTCAACAACGATATGTTGGGGTTCGATTACCAGTCTGCACTGAACTCTTCGTCTTATTATTTCTAGTTCAAACATGCTCTCATGTGGATGCTGGTGTAACAAACCAACATTTAAAGTGCGTTTTCTCTAGAATATAACAGCGATAGGTGCCGGGTTGAAGTCCTGGGAAGGAAAACATTAATGTCTCGTCTCGTCATTTCAGTTAAAACATGTAGCCACAGCCGAGAAAATCCGATATGTCACAGTTTATTGTGCATCGATAACAATCCGATTAAGTTCTGGGTTCGAATACCTGTCCAACACAAAGCTTTACCTCACGACATTTCAAAAAAGTTACTTGTGAAGAAGCAATATTTAAAATCTCTCGTAGTTCGTTAACAGGGTCAATAGATGCTGGGTAGGAATTCCCATCCATTAAAATGTGTATGTTATGTAATTTAAAGTTGATATCTGCAAACTCATACTCTCTAAAATCGAGGTATATCACTCTCTATATTCATAGCCAGGAATGACTTAGTTTCCGTTAGTAACGAAATCTTTGCTTAGTCTGCATGACCTGGGTTTGAATCCGTATGCAGAACGAGACAGTTTGTCGCGTCATTTGAACTTCATACATATTCTCAACTACCTGCTCGTCTGTAACTTGGATTTTTAATGTCATTTTGTGATAAATGACAAGTTCAGTATGTTACTTTGAACAAGTAATCATGAATATGACGAACTTCCTACATGCATTACCTATCTGACATAACAATGAGAGTGGTAACATTTCAGGTAAATCATTTCTTTTCATAAATGTGAGCTTACAAGCCTTAAGGACAGTCTTATCTGTGATAAGATGTTCCCTGATACTTGTAGTATCATGGTATTACTTTACATGTTGATTTATTGCGATACAGAGCAGTGTTTTCTAGTGGTGATTTGTTGGAACCATTTTCAATAGTCAGACGACTGTACCGAGGAGCGATTAGAGGACCTGCTAGACAAATGCGTTATGAGGGTTGCAAGCGAATCAGGCGAAATGTAACTCAGGTTGTTCGGATACTTTTGAGCATGCCTGTACCTACAAGCGAGATAGTGTCACAACTGAAAAGTTTGCATAAAAAAATAATAAAAATAAAAATAAAAAGTTAAAAAGAATAAATGAGCCGTTCTCTGCAGATTTCTTCGCCTTCAGGCAACTTTCTTTTATAATTTGTCGGAGTAAACTTCTACCTCAGGGAAGTTCAGTTACTTGAAAAAGGCCTCTTTCTACAAGAGTTTGTGGTATGTCATCAGTTATTTTCTTTGGCCACTGAGCGCAGTCAGCCGATAAGCAGCGGTAGAGCGGCCGAGTGCATTAAGGCCCTAAGCTCCGATGCACGGAGCCGTTACCCGTGAGGAGTTCGAATCGTCCTTCGGGCATGGATGTTTATGTTGTCTTTAGTATAAGTTAATTATACGTACTTTGTAAGTTTAGAGACTGGAGACCACACAGTTAAGTCCCATAAGCTTAAACAAACATTTGAACATATCAGCCGCTAAGTTAACAATGTTTGAGGGAGATGGTCCTTCCTGCAATGTAAAATGCAACTTTTAATAAGCTGATAAGCAGCTCATATCTCTACTAAACATGTGAAAAATTACAATTAAACATAAAACAGAGAAGCGGGTGAACAAGAAAATCAAGAAGTTAGTACTTTCTGATATTTCTACAGATGCCCCGTATTGTATGTAAAAGAATATACACTATCCGAAAGAAAAAAAGTTGTCATTAGTTTCAAGTCTTATGAGCATGAATAAATTAAGCACATTGTAGCACTTCAGCTACTGCTGACATATGCACCATATTATCCGCATGTCTGCATGAATCTTATCCTGGCAGACTCGCGTTTACATGAACTCTAGCCTTGTAGACTCAACATGTCAACTGATGGAGCTGAAGTATACAGTGCTCACAAAGAAGCGAGTATGCAGCATGTCAGTTTGTAAACATAGTAAACGTACAACAGTGTATAGGCATGGAAGTGCGCAGCAAAGTCAGCAACAGGGTAAACAGACAATTAACAGTGGAGGAAATCAGTCGTGGATTAATTCTTCTGTAGGAGAATCTTTCACAGCTATATGCAGCACTTGGTTTAAGTTAAAATGTAATATCTGATACAATGAAAGGCATATTGTTGCTAGACTGCGAGGTTCAGGTCGCAGAAGGAAAATAACTGCTGTTGAGGATTATTGTCTTCGAATTCACCCAAAAACAGCACAGGGTATAGTCAACAGCCCAATTTGTGGTGCTAGAATGTTTTTCCTGTCACGGTTCTGGACATATTTTTTCATGCTATGAGGATACAGTTCCTCAGAACACTACTACAAAGACATCAGATTTGTCAAGACCAATGAAATTAAGAAACTTTTAACCCTTAACTCACGAGGTGTAGTCTCTCAGACCGCGCGAGAATTTTCGAACTCTGTCTCCAATGTTAGTTTAGACGGAATGTGCTACTGCAATATAATTGTTTTTGTATCCCCCTGAAGCACCACAGGGCTTTGCCCCGTCAGACTCCTAGCATGGCTTAATAGGAAAAGAAAGTGGCTTTTGTGGTATCTAAAAAGTGTTTGTGTGTGTGACTGTTGTGTCTCACATGTCTGTGTTAGTCCCTGAATTGTCTGGTAAAAGTGCAATGCTGATGTGCCCCTTAAGCGCTCCTTATATAGCGAACGCAACAGTGCCTTATTGTCGGTTGCATGATCGCCTTTTTTGCTTGTTGTTGACAGGTGTTACGATTTCCTGGAACGCGTCTCGAGAACTGACATCTGTTTTCTGCGGTAACCTCGTGTCTTCCCATGTTTAGGGATGGCAACCACATCTGCATGTTTCCAAACAGTGGGGTAGTTGCCAGTGGTCGTCACATAGTTGAAAACATGTGTAAGCGTCCTGGTGGCGGTTGTGGAGACCTTCATAAGCATTGCTGCCTACACTCGATAGCAGCCGCCTGCCTCCTTGGAGTTCAGATTTTAAGGTAATGGGCTTGTGAAACAAAACAGTAACGAAAATTGATTTTCAGTGGTCAACGTTCGCTACTGTTCGATGGATGGAAATAATACTGTGGTGTTCTGGAAAGAAATTGGCTGGTACAGAGATGCCAGTGGCTTAAATACTTTCCAACTACTTTCGGATCTGGCTCTTACGAAAATTGATTTTCAGTGGTCAACGTTCGCTACTGTTCGATGGATGGAAATAATACTGTGGTGTTCTGGAAAGAAATTGGCTGGTACAGAGATGCCAGTGGCTTAAATACTTTCCAACTACTTTCGGATCTGGCTCTTATGCTTTTGATTTTACCATGGCTAGATACAGCGGTGTAAAGGGCCTTTAGCCGATTAAATATGATAAAAACATCGCTAAGTACTATTATGGTAAACGCCATTATTACAGCAGAACTGGTTTTAATCGTGGTGGTAATTCCTGTCACGATTAGGAGCTGTCGGAGAATGTCCGAGAAATCGGCACCATAAGGGCATACGCCACAAATATATGTTCACCTGGCCTCTGTACTTGAGCTGTGGACAGCAAACACACCCTACTGAAGGCTGAAGACGAAAATAAGGTACTGTGGCTTGAACTACATTAATGTGGTGAATGATTTTTCCAAAGTAAGTAAACTTTCTTTTAGAAATAATAATAATAATGTGAAATGACGATGACTTTTTAGGATGGTAAATAACAATAATAAGCATTTAGAGAATTTTAACTTCAGTTCAACTAAATAAATTTTTCTGTGCTGGTAACACTGCGGACAATACATTATTAATACTGGAGTATCATGGACAATGGAATCTATTAGCACGGAATGGATTTTGGACCATCTGCAACGATATAGCCAAAGGGCGGGTTGCATCATGGATAATAAATAGTTCAGCTAGGAGAAAATTCAGTAACTGGTCTCTACCTGAACAATCTGTAAGATTTAAAAATCGCACTTACCCAAAAATATTCAAGATTTCGTGGCCGTCTATGCAGATTTTCCCGTAAATTCGTTTCTTAGAAAAAATTTATCTTTGATATTTTCCTGACGTTTCACTGAGACCTATGGCTTGCACGGTCAAAAATGTTAAGAGAAACATTACACAGGATGAATCACCAAAAGTTATCACTGCAGATATTGCGGAAATGGAAAGTGCGATTGATGTGCGGTTTTCACAGAATGGATTGGTAGTCAGGGGCTCGTATTGTCAGACAATAAACAGATTCAAAAATTACTTAGAACGATTATTTTTTATGCAAATACAATTTTTCAAATGGAACAATGGCTGTTTCTGTCATGTACTGGAATTGTTGACACCAGCTGTGTACAAAGAATTTTGAATGGAATTTTTAACACGTTTAGTTTGGCAGCTACAACCGTTCAGACTTTCAAAACTCTTTAACAAATTGATGCATAATTCAGTATTAATTGTCAGATTTTTGCATCATTTTACTTACAAAATTTATTTCTTCAATTAATTTTTTTTTTTTTTTTTTTTTTAAATAAAGAAAGATAGTGGTAAATCAAACCTGTCGCTGTCCTTGAATAACCTCCCACACTGCAGTAAAATTAAATAAAAATATAATGATTAATTATGGAACTAGGCTGGTAGGGACATTTGATTCAAGGAATTGATTTGAGGACATAACAGTTACCACATGTAATTTAGTTTCATTTATTAAAAGATTTGATAACAATAATCTCTCAGGGCCGATTTGACTGGGTGTGGGCCAACACCACCTAGAGGGAAGGCCGCGGCGCTCTCGTATGACGTCTTGGAAGAGGTTGCTCGCACTTCGCTGACTAGGTGGCAGCTGGGGCACGGCCCACTATGCCGAAGCAGCGAGCCAGTCAGCTATGCGCGCGCAACCTACTCTGCCTGACGTCACACGAGAGCGCCGCAGCCTTCTCTCTATACTCCATTCACCGAAACGAGAGACGTACTGTAAACACGGCAAGGCGCGTGACCACAGCGCAGCCGTTGAGGGGTGTACAATGCAGGGGCGCACTGCCAGCGTGGCCATCTCAATAGGATATTTTCCTATGTTAAAAATGTGGTTCGAATTGTTGTTATTCTGAATGATTAAAACATTCAGACAGAATTTTCGCTCATAATTGTTACAAAACATCTGTTATTTTTACGTAATTAAAGCTTAAAAATCATCAAATTTCACGATTAGATCACGTGATCGAAAACGCCCCGTTATTGGCTGAAGTACTGGTGACGTCATAGAACACCTACAGCGCGGCAACTAGAAGTCGCAGCTGTATTATTGTACTCGTTTCCTCCATTTCGCAGCTTTAAGTTCAGTTTTTATGCCACAATGGAAGATGGTTATGTGAAGGCTGACAGCGGAAGCCTCCCTAAAGTTGATACAATTATGTTGTTTTCATTCTTTAAAAACAATCCAAATTTTTACGTGTCAGAAATAAGAAACGTGAAAACGGCATTGTAATTAACGCATACCTACATTTTAAAGCTAATTATTTCGAGAGATATTTTATGCCATTGGAATAAAGTACCCTATTTGTTGATGTCAGCAGACTTAATCTGAAGTCACCATATTATGCAATATAGGGTGAAATTTTATCTTCCATCCAAGCGGCCTTGAGTGATTATGTTGGCAACATCAACAAGATAGAAAATCTTTGTCCAGATGTTCAGACCACATAGAATGACTAGAATTATGAGAATGAATAATTAATAGAATGAATAGAATGTATCGTTTTCCAGAAAACAGTCAAATACCCTATTGCAGGTGTGAGCTCGTTAGTGTGTGTTGTACAGCGGCGATTTCAGGATCTCTTAAGTTCATCTTTAAAGACGCTTGAAAGATAAGTTGAACCTTCGAGAAGTGGTTTTAAGATGTTCTTCCTCGGCTTGCAGTTATTGTTGTTGATAAAGCGCCGTACCATTATCGTAGAAAAGAAAAAGTTCCCAGTGCGAATTCCAATAAGCACGAAATATCAGAGTGGCTAAAATCTAAAAACCTCGATTTTAAAGACGGTATGTTGAAAAAATAACTTTTAGTTATTTCAAAATTACAGAACAGCGCAAAACGAATACGCGATAGATGAAATGGCGAAGAATGCAGGGAAAACTGTTCTTAAAACTCCTCAGTACCGCTGTGAATTAAACTCCATCGAGTAAGTGTGGGCTAGAACAAAGGCTATGTTGCAGCGAAAGACAAAACATACAAAATGCCGGAAGTTAAAAAAACTACAAGAAGAAGCAGTAAAAACAGTGACTGCAGAAATTTGGAACAGGTGCGTCCTCCGTGTCGTATTTTTAGTTGAAAGTCAAATGTGGAAATTGTAGAGGAGAGAGAGAGGAGCGGTTTGTATATAAACCTCAATGAAAACAGTTAAAGTTTGACAGAATGAACCTTGTTTCGCCATTATTATTACTGGTAATGTTAAAAATTGTGTATAAATGGAGAGTTTTGTTAGCAACCTCTATGAAAACAAATCTGTTTTGACAGAATGAACTCAGTTTCATCGTACTTTTAACATTATTGTAACTGGCTTTGAATCTTCCATGACGTGCCTATGTCGTTATTTTGTTGCCCAGGTTTCTCAGGGTCCGCTATGACGTCAGCTCGGCAGCCAGCCGACGCGACGCCACTAGCTGCAAAGCGTGCGCCAAGGATTTTTTTTTATTTTTATTTATTTTTTTTTTTTTTATTTGGCCTTCTGAGTATTAACTCAATGTGGCCATCTACAACACACAGTGGAAATGTACATATATTTAAATAAACAGACAAAACAGAAGTACATTTTGCAAAATGAAAAGTGGAAACAAAGCGAAAACTGCATTACATTACAATTTAAATATTGTTGGAAAATTTTCACATATTCACAAGCAAAACCTTATATTACCAACACACTTGATGCTTATAGATTGTGTACAGTGATCTTAATAAACTTAATTATGATTTTATATACACGAATGTCTTTTGTACACAAAAGGGAAGAAGCTGACTGGGGAAGGGGATATCCCATCTTCACCAATGTCTTCAGGAAGTTCAATCGTTCTCGGTCAAATTTGGGGCACCTGAACAGGATGTGGTTGACATCAGCTTCCGTTTCAGGATCACACTCACATGCCGCCGAATCGTAGACGTTGATCCGATGAAGGTGTTTTGGATAAGAGGCGTGATTGAAGCGAAGACGAATAATGGTAGCAATCGCGGATCGGTCCAGATGAGCCTTCATAAACCACGGCTGCGTAGAAATCCGAGGTCGCAGCACAGCGTAGGAAGCGCCTTTCGTTTCTTGGGAAACGTTCCACATCTGTTGCCACTGTTGTTTGGCGTATTCCTTTACCGCAGATAAGAAGTCTGTGTATGTTAGTTGTAGGTCCAAGACAGTGCCTAAGGATGCCGCTTGTTTAGCCAATGAATCAACTTCCTCATTATTGCAGATACCAGCGTGAGAAGGCACCCACAGTAAATTAACTGTCCGTCCTGTATTTGTACAGCGAATATATGCCGAAATCACATCCAGAATATAGCTGTTGGTTTTTTTGTTCCATCTCCGGTGTTGTAGGGTTTGAAGGACACTTTGAGAGTCAGACACAATTAATATTTTCGGGAAGGAAATGGTAGAAACAAACCTAAGTGCTTCCAGAATTGCCACTGTCTCCGCCGTAAATATAGAGGTATTCGATGGCAGTTTGAAGGTTCTCCGAATCGGAATCTGAGGGCAGAAAAAGGCACATCCAGTACACTCTTCTTGTGGAATTTTGGACCCATCTGTATATACACAAAGAAAATCAGGCCACTGTTCTGCAACGAGGCGACTGAATCCGTTATTAACAGTGATACTTCCTAAACAAATCATATCAAAATAGAAGACTGGAATCTGGCAGCCAAGTGTTCGTAGATCGTATTCAAAAGGAGGCGGATGCGGTGAACAACGCACAGAACGTATCATAGGAGACCAAGTGTCGAAGCTGGTACAAATGGCCGGATACCAGCCTTCTGTATGAGGCAATCCATAGTCGATAAATGGTGTCTCTGTTTCTGCAGACTGAACTGTCCATGAAAGCCATTCCTTGAAAGTAGAATTTATCTGACAACATTTATCGCCTAATGCCCAAGGGCATCTCTCCTGCTTCCACTAAAAGGGCATTGGTGGGGGTCGATCGCATGGCTCCAAGACAGGTTCGGATGGCTCTATACTGAAGAGTATCGAGTTTCGTGAGATGAACCTTCGGTGCATTGTGATACAAATGACAGCCATAGTCAAGCCGAGATCGAATAATCCCTCGATACAGGGTGAGTAAAGTGCTCTGGTGCGCACCCCACCACACCCGGGTGAGTGATCGGATTACATTTAGGCCCTCTTCACACTTGGTAACCGTGGCTCTGATATGAGGCGCCCAGCTTAGCCGAGAGTCAAAAATCATCCCCAGGAAACGTGCTTGAGGTTTTATCTGGAAAGTGTACGTTCCACACGTAATATGGCCATCTATGAGATTCAGTGTTGACTTGTGAAATGGGACGATTACTGATTTCTCAGCCGATATCTCCAGCCCATTAGTAGATAGCCAATCATCGATGTGTGCAATGGTACAGAGTAATGCCGTTTCAGCCTGATGATACGAATCAGCAGTAGAATAGACACATAAATCATCTGCATACTGCAAGATTTTTGTGGGAGGCATTATCACGTGTTCTAGGTCATGCGTATACAGAGTGTACAGAAGGGGGCTTAAAATCGCACATTGTGGCAAGCCCTGGGAGACAAGAAAAGATCCCATCATGTTACCTTGGTAACGGACATAGATCGTTCTTTTTGCAACCAGGGTGTACAGCTCTTCGCATCACGTGAACACCGGATGCTTTCTCTGGAAACGATCGTAGTCGCTCACGTGACACTGTTTACGTTTCGTCCCAGCTCTCGGTGAACGGACTACAGGTGGTAGTCCGTGAACACGACTGAGATATGTACGGGGAAGGAGAGGTAATTTCCTGCCTCAGCAACATTAACTTGACGTGGGCGTCAGCCGCGGAGCAATGTGCGTGTACGTCGGCGAGTAGCACGCGGCTGTTGTGCACTGCCCAGCTCTGCGCACGTTTGGATAGCGCGACCCCAGGTCACAGTCAAAGAGCTGCTCTTACCAGGCAGCGGCTGCCCGCACGTCTCCTCTGTTCTCCGGCGACCGACCAAGTCTCTTCTTCGCTGGTCACTCCCCGAGGCCCTTTCTCGCTCTCCAGCTACCTCTTCTCCTCGAATTTTGCGTCTCTTTGCTTCTGTAATAGGTGGGTTGGTTTTGCAATGCCATCCAATAGCTGATCGCCATTTTCAAGACCACGCCTCTCAGTCGCCGGCGGAAATTTTCTGTGGGCGGAGATGAGACTCGCCAACTGGCCTCTTTCCCGCGTTTCAAGCGTGTTGTCTTTATCTTCTGCATGCATTCTTGCTTCGAGAAAACAGTTCTTTGTGGCAGCTGTGTTAGGCATGTCTGGTATGCCATTTATCAGGGTCTCTTTCTATGTCCAGAAACATTGTTTTGGTGGAACCACTTAACCTATATTGCAGGTCAGTCCTTCTCCCACTCACACACGTGTGCACTGTAGGGGTTTTCTTGTCTTCTTCCCGTCTGCAAGGATCCACGTTTTATCTGCGATGCTGTCGCTATTTTTTGAAAACGACTCCTCTGGTATCTGCAGACAAGAGCTTTATCTGCCCTGCGTCCTCTGTCGCCATTTATCTAGCCGCTCCTAAAGACAGGCTGGTTTCGCCGCGTAAATCCTTACGAGAGAGCCACGGCAATTCGCCTGGCCGGCCCCTGCAGTGAGGGGCGACGGTCGGTAGCGCAGGGGAAAGTTGGGGTGCCTCCCGCTGGCTGCGTTGCGGCGGCGGGACGCTCCAGCCTGGAAGCCGGCGTGGCGTGTGGGACTGACATGTATGAATGAAAAAGAGCACTTGCTCCAGAGAAGATTCTCAGAGCAAAAGAACGTTCTCTGAGTAAGTTCTCAAATTCGTATGAATAAAAACTTCGAAGCATATGCTCTGAGCAGGTAGTTCATTCTCGCTACCTCCCCTCCTACTTGAGTAAGTTCTCCGCGTGTCATGTCCGCCACAGATCAGCTGTCCAATCGTGTATTTCTTTAAACTAGCCCAATCAGGCAAATTATTAAGTGTACAAATGTGGAGTAGGCATCGACGTGTTCAGAAAGAACTGGAATGTGTTTAGATATTTGTTGTGAAAGAGCATATTATTAAGACTAAATATGCACTTTTTACGAAAATGTATTCTGCTGGCGATACAAAATTTTCGTCACGCGAGAAACTCGTTTGTTAATGAAGTAGGGTTAGCACAATTTGCGAACGATTTAATAAGAATGCATCACATATTAATCTGTTACAACGTGGAATGCTGTCGGAGCGTTCTAACATGAGATAGGCCTTGTTAAATATGACACCCAATGGTTTGCTCATAAGCGTTAGGCCATGCGATTTTGAACAAGAAACACGCTGCTAGGTATGTAATTAATCAGTTATTAATTTTCCTGTCGTGTTTACTTACTTCTAACATGACAGAAGTTACGATTACGAAGTCAGAAAATGCATCACAAATAGCCAACCGGTTTGGATAGAAACAGTACTTCAGTAGGCCTACCTGGTATTGCAGCAATATTTATTTTGTGATAGAAACTGCGAAGTCCTGGGATACACTTTATTTGGAACTAACAGCACAAGGTCTTACTAATAGACCCTACTTTAAAACAATATTATTTTGCTATGTGACCTTTTACAGCACAAGGTCTTACTAATAGACCCTATTTTAAAACAATATTATTTTGCTATGTGACCTTTTACAACTGTAAATATACACGCCAAACAAATGAGTAAACACGCAGCTGAATCCATTTGTGTTTCATTTTTATGTCGGTAATGAAAACACCTCTTACATCACTCTCGTCACTGTATAAAATGCTGGAAGTGTCACACGATTTTTCCGAAGGAAGATACTCGTCAACAAAATGTTTTTATTTGTATTAACTTTATAGATCGCCTCGTATTTCTTAAAGGCTACATATAAAGGAACTTGCTTTTCCCTTCTCAGTAACAAAACTGTTGTCATTTTTATCATAAACCTCAGTAAAACGTAACCTTAATAGAAGTTACTCAGCACGGAGTATGCCATAGAGCTCACTCCAGAAATCTGAGAATGTTCTCCCGTCGTGAGAAACTTCTGCAGTTTTATTCATATGAAATTGGAGAATGTTCTCTGTTGTGAGCAACTTCTCCCACCCCGTTACTCACGCCGAGAACATACTCAGCTGAAGTATATTCTCCGACTCACTTTATTCATGCGAATCTGAGTATGTTCTCTGGAATTCAGAGTATAAAGTAGATACTCCATTTTATTCATACGGCCCAATGTCTCCACCGCTGAAGTCGCCGAACAAAAGCATCCCTGGTCGAAATACTACAACATCGTACCAGATTACAACAGAACAAATCCATTTATAATTTTGAATTTTTAAAGCAAGTGACTTTGCTTTGAGAATAGTACAATCCCAAACAGAAGAAGCTTCTGATATTTTCAACAGAGCATCAAATACGTTTTCTGTGTAGAAACTTAATGGCTTGATCGCTTCAATTCTGCAAGACCATCTCGTAGCACTTGAAGCTTTTAGCGTCAGCCCTGGTAAATGTTTGCAAATTGTAAGATACCTGCTATGGGAAGGTATACATTTCATATTCAAATGTATTGCGAATTTGAGACCAGTGTCAAGCTAGTCAGGCATGGGTCGTTTATCTTTGGTTGCAGTCTTATTTTTCGATGGCAGTACTACCGATATTGCAGACGATGATAGTATTGTTGCCGGGAAGTAAGGTTGTGATTATTGAGAGTGCGGACTTGCCTAGGCGCGCGTATGAGAATGAGATTGCAGAAGCGTGGGGACCGTGATTGTATGCAGTTGTCGTTCCGGCGGGATAGCCGAGGAGATGAGATTTTGAGACTTGAATGCTGAGCCAAGTTGTTTGTTTAAGATGGAGACGAACAGGAATAGATGACGTTGGAAAAACGATCTTTTGAAGTTTTTATAAAGTAAAGTTTTTCATGAAATACTTGGCATGTTGCTATGGCACAACTTCGCATTGTTAGGCTGAACTGATGGTAACAGTAACGGTCGGGAAAGATCTTGCTGTTAGCTTGTGGTCTCACGATTCATGCTAGGGACTTCTTTCTGTGATAGGAAAAGTATTTATTGTAATACTTTAGTCTGGATATTGCGTTTTTTATGAAATAGGAATTTCATGAGTAGTGTTCTTGAAATATGGTATTGTTGTAACATTGTTTGTGTAAATCGAGTTAAATTTATTAACAGTAAAGAAATGTTTATCTTTGTTTAAAAATAATTTTGTAGGCAGATTAAATACCTGAGTTATAATTTTCTCTGAAAGATTTTAAAATCATAAACATGACATTGTTAGTAATTTTCATGAAGTTACATCAGTTAGAAAATAAATCAGATATTTCATTTTTAATAATTAGTTCGAGTTTCTTAAACAGATTACCAGTTTATCCCTCCTCACATTTTTATTAAAAGTGCCATAGATGTTTTCTGTACTTAGTTTTCCAGTAGTTAGTACAGCAGGAAGCAGTTTGGCCTTGCGCAAATTTATGCAGTAAGTGAAGGTGTGAAAGAATCAGTTTTGGTCAAGCTTACAGTTCAGTATGATTTACAGTTTTCAGGGTAGGACAATTCATACAGTGTTCAGTTTAAAGTGTTTGCACTGAGTCAAATTGCATTGATAAATATTGTGTTCGTAACATTCCGTTAAAGATTGTCAGTTAAGTCAGAAACAAGTGTATAGGACCAGAATTATTAACACAGTGATTTTTATTATCAGTAATCTTCAGACAGTTAACTTTGTTACGACATTTTCATACAGAAACAATTAGCAGTTTGTGTCTCATCATAATAAACATTACGCAGTCAGATAGGTTTTGCAATACCTTTACATTCACATAGAATACAGTTAAAAATACGCAGTCAGATTAACATAACGTTGTACATAGGCTTTCAGCTAGAACAAGTTCAAACACACAACAGACGTAAATTTTGTAAGAGAGAAGGAGAAGCGAGAAACTTTCAAAATGATTGACCACCTAATTGTTGATGATGAAAAGAAGACGTAAATTTCTTCAATTACCTTGAAGAAATTGACGATCTCGTGAGAAATATTTGCTGCGTTATTTACCACTAAGTTTAAGCTATGAGCTGAGCATGAGACGTAAAGTGCACGCTTACTGATATCAGTGGCGTAGCTATCATAGGGCTAGGCGGGGTAGTGCCCCGGGGCCCCCGAGCTCCAGGGGCCCTTTGGCCCTCGTGAGCGACGATCGAAAAAAGTTACAGTAGAAAGTCGAATTTTTTATTTAATTTTCCTTTACCCTCCCACCCTATCATCCATCATGTCTCCTTCCCCTCAAACCAAGTTTCCCACAGTAGCCGCACTGGGCCACCGGCTGACGGAACAATGCTCCTAATTGGGCCTTCACAAGACGCGCGCTGCTGACAGGCGAAGCTACCAGTCAATGTGTCCAACACTCGGCACACTTCAGTCGACAGAAGTAGCGGCAGTATCAGAGATCAGAGCTGCTCACAGCAACAGCGGCGTCCTTAGTTTTGCAAAAAACCAAAGCGAGGAAAAGATTGTAAAATAATTGTCAAAATAAAATTGTGTACCCATATTATAACTATAATGTACTGCAGTCACGAAAAAGATTACCGATAATTACCGATCATAAATCATATCTTTGCCAACATCTGCAGTATCTCAGTATATTCCGTCAGTCCCACCTGGTGAGGGTCCCACAGTGGGCAACAGTACTCCTGGAGGGGACGCACAAGTGTGATGTAGGCAGTCTCTTTGGTGGAGCTGGTGCATCTTCGAAGCTTTCTGCTAATGAAACGTAATCTTTGGTTCGCCTTCCCCACAGTATTTTCTATAATTGTATTCTCTCCAGTCTAAGTTGATCGTAATTGTAACTCCTACCTATTTGGTAGAATTTACGACCTTCAGGTTTGACTGATTTATCGCGTAATTGGTGTTCGCGATACACAGTGAGGCGCGAAAAATAATTATGAATTTTTTTCAAAGACTAATAGTATTCGTGTTACAAGAAATAGAAAAATTCCCAACTTTAAGAAAACAATATTTTAACACATTGACTGCCACGTGAGTTAAGTATAAGTCACAGGAAGTCTTCTCTTCGGGCCACGTTATGTTTTCTATTTAAAGCTCCGTGGTGCAGTTGTAACTCACAGTAGCGTGCTGTGACTTCGTGTTACAGTACGTTATGGCCCCAGTAACAAATCACGCTCGTGGTCTTCAGTTTTCAAGAGCTCAAGAGTAGTTATAGACACTTGAAATCGTGAATTATATATAACTCACATGGCCCAGTCATATTGGAGTTTCCTTTTTTTATAATTTATTATTTGGTGTTACATATTAGTTATACAGTAGATTGTATATCACATACAATTTTACTTAAATTTTCCAACTCTACGATAATAAGCGAGGATATCGACTTAGTTATTTTACTTATTACTTCTTCCTGGCTAGACACTAACATATATTTCAAGAAGCCTGGTAGGAGCACGGCTCAATCCAAAGTGTTTCATCTAACAAAATCCGGCAACTTACTTTTGATGGAACCATCCTACACGAATATTTCCTCTCTTTTCCTTCTTTGACTGGGCTATCAACGAAATGAGCTAACAGCGCAGTAGTTTAGTGAGAGTGAGTTGTCGGCACTGACAACAGTCCGCCTGCTGTCACCGCTGACGAAAGGTATCCCATGGGGCATTTTCATCTGTATATCCTACCCAGGTCCAACTCTGTCTCTATCCCTCTGCAAAATTTCATCCAAATCACCTAGTAATTTTTGCGTGGAAACACAACAGACTTTCACAATTATATTAGAGAATACGATTAAACATTATCTGCTGCGTGACACATAATAATTTACTTATTAGTATTTAGGTTTGCCTTATTATGTCTTCCAGTGGGCGGTAAGGAGCTGATGATGAAGTAGTTTTGCATCTGTACAGTCTTAGTGTAAAAAAATGTCATTTTTGCCCCGGGGCCCTTGGTGACATAGCTACGCCGCTGACTGATATCCATAATTCTGCAGTTAGGGTTGCCAGATCTCCGGGCGCCGCCCAGAGTGCCCGGGTTTGGAATGAATTCTCCGGGTCTACGGGCCAATGACTCTCACTTCCGGGCTTGAATGTAACCTTCATCTTAACTTTTTTGTTTTGTTTTTTACGACGCTTTTTAAGTACTATGCTCATGTAGCGACGATCTACATCGAACTTAACGTAACTTAAACTAAGGATGAACACAACATCCATGCCATAGGGGGGTGGGGGGGGGGTTCGAATCTCTGGCGGGAGCAGCCTCGCGCACCGTGGCAAGACGCCTCAGTGCGCTCGGCCATTCCCGGCCGGCCCCTCTCTAGTAATTATGAATAACTTTATATAAATGTAAATTTCTTATTGCAACTAAACGCTACTTTTCTATTCTTCCTCTGAAAACTTTTCATTGTTGCGTCGGTTGTAATCGGCTAGCGCATTATTAAGCAAACACTGTTGCGGCAACGTGTCAACTGGCGACGTCTATTATTTGGGTTCGTTCGTTCATTGTTTGTTATCAGATAACTCAAATGTTTCAAATGTTTGTAGAGTCTATGGGACTTAACTACGGGGTCATTAGTCCCTAAACTTACAAACTACTTATCAACTAGCTACAACTAAGGACGGCACAAATATCCATGCCCGAGAGGGGATTCGAACCCCCGATCGCAGTGGCCGTGAAGACCGTGACTGAAGCGCCTCAGTCCCCTCGGTCACCGCGGCCGGCTATCAGATAACTGGCAATTTTTGGAATACTCGGATCGTGTGTGAACAGACAGGCTTTCATTAATTCAGATTAGTGAGTAATAACAGTGAAATGAAGAGACGATATCTAAGTTCGTTCCGTGAAGAATGGTTGCAGGAAGAAAATTATAAAGAGTGGCTACAAAATGTCGATACTGATGAGTATATGTGTAAGTGCAGAATATGCAATATCTCATTTATTGTTAAGTACGACGGAGTGAAAGCTGTGAATAAACATTTACAATCAGAAAGACCGAAAGCGAATATTACCACACAAGAGAAGTATCAGTCGCTTCTTAAATTCTTGCCGAAACAATTTTCTGCAGAAGACGACAGTCACTGCAACGGAATTAACTTTGACTCACCACGGTGTGAAACACCACCATTCTTACAATGGTCGAGATTGTGGTAATAAGCTATATCCTTATGTTTTTAGATATTCCTCAGTGGCAACGAAAGTAAGATGCGACCGAACCAAAAGTAAGGCATTAGTAAAAAAGGTGCTTCTGTCTTATGCTCAAGAGAAGCTACTAAGCGAATTAAAGCAAAATGTTCCGTTTTCATTAGGTTCAGACGCTTCAAACAAGGACAATAAAAACATTATCCGATAGTTGTAACATACTTCTCCAAAGATAAGGGAAAATGTAATGAAGTTATTGATTTCTACGAAGATGTTAACGAATCTGCAGAAGCCATCTCAAACAAACTAAAATCCATTTTATTGGAAAATGGTTTGACACTAAATAATGTAGTTTCGTATTCAGCTGACAATGCATCAGTTAATTTCGGAAAACACAATTCTGTCTTCACTAAATTGAAATAAGAAAATGAAAACTTATTCAAAGCCAATTGTTGTCATATTTTACATAACTGTGCTAAGTTTGGATTCAAGCTTCTAAAATATGATGTAGAAACTCTAGTTCTTAAAATATATTCAGACTTTTCTTCATCATCAAAAAATTCGGAGGAACTATAAACATTTTGCGAGTTTGCTCAGCATGATTACAGCGAAATACTGCGACACACTGTAGTGCGATGGTTGTCTTTGGAGTAAGCTATGGACCGTCTTGTTAAGATGTGGTGAGTTTTAAAGATGTATTATGTAGCTCGGGGCGAGAAAAAAACACATCCCCTAATTTGGAAGTTTATTAGTTCACAACAAGACGAAATAAAGGAGTATTCGCTAACACTACCAGAGTGCTTTCTGTATTTTTTAAAAGCAACTTTGCCTGTTTTTTGTAAAGCAATCAGACTTTTATAAAAAGAGGACACTTTCCACAGATGTTCACGAGATAATTTTGGAAGTTAAAAAGCAAATAGAGGGTCGTAAGGAGGATAAGTTTTATGGATTTGAAGTTAATATGTCTGTATAACACCTTACAGAAGAAGAAAAGGATATTGTAGTAAAACAGTGCACACTTGTTTACGACAGGTTATTAAACTATCTTGGTAAATGGTACAGCTTTTGTGGGAATGACAATGTGTATGAAGTTGTATCAGTACTAGACTTTTTAAAGACTTTACCAAAGTGGGAAAGAAATTGGAAATTAGTTTTGATGGAGACGAACTGTATCAGGAGTTTTCTGTTTTCAAGTCTGTAGTAACAAATCTTGATAGGAAGGAAACTAATTGTTGTAAAGTGTGGAGCGAGTTTTTTGAAAAAGTAGATTCACCAAACTTGTTCAATATAATGCAGCACGTCCTCGCAATTCCTGTCAGTAACGCGCATGTTGAACGAGTGTTTAGTGTAATGAGTTCATTATGGTGGGATGGTAGAAACAGAATGTCCGTTGAACTTGTGAAACCCGAGATATGTGTTCAGATGAATTTGACAATGAGATGTGAAGATTTCTACAACGTGGCTCTTAAAAACAAGACTCTTTTGAATGCAGCGAGATCATCAGCAAAATATGAATAATAAGGTATGTGCCTATAACTGTAATATTTTACTACTGTTATTTTTATTTGCTTCGGTGTAGGTTCGATTAGTGGTAAACTAGTAATGGCGGCATTAGTAAGTGATTGGTGATCATATATAGTAATAGAAGTTAATTTTGTTGTGTGTGTAACACTTGTGACCGTAATGATACACAAAGATCGGTTTGACGAAGTCTGCCCCCAATTAGTCAAATGTACAATCAGAAAAAAAAATCAACTGTTTGAGTGTCTTGTGGATGGCTATACTGCCCACGGTGAACGAAGGCGGCCGAGTTCAGGCACGTCTTTGCCGACCAAATTTGTTCCACTAACTAGTTTCGGTGATTATACCATTTTCAAAGCATAAAATATGGGGCAAGTTACATTATATACATTTTGGTAACTGAAGCTGTAAAAAACATCTAATCTTATCCAATTGACTCAAATACCTAATAAAAATTAAGACACCGTTCAAACACACTACACTGCACTACGATAGAAATTAGATGTTTTGTGCAGCTGGAGCTACAAAAATGTATATAATGTAACTTACCCCATATTTTACGCTTTGAATATGGTGTAATCACCGAAACTAGTTAGTGGAACAAAATTGGCCAGCAAAGTGTACAAATATGCATTTTTCAAAATTTATTGCTGCCGAGGATCGCGTAACCAAAATGTATGAAGTATTTTTTAATTACACATTGGGCACGGTAGGTGGATGCGTGAACGTAAATGGATCAATTCGTATTGTAAAAAGTAATGACAGGTTCTTAAGATATCATGTCATTGTCCAAATCTCCCGCAGTGCACTGTCATTTACTTATGTCACGACAGGAAGTAATTTTCGCGTAAGTACAACATAATGGAGAACGAAGCACCAGTTACTGGCCACTGCACTTCCCTGTCGAACCTGGCAACTGCGCTGCTAGCTGTCACAGCTCAACTCTCGCCGTATGTAGTATAGCACTGTCGATCAATTCACTATACAATTCGCGATCGTTGTTGATATCCTGTACTTCAGTGTATAATGTTTATTTTATATTACATTAGAACGTCGATTATCCGAACTAATTGGGGAACGTGGGTATTCGGAAAACTGGTTTATTGGAATAATCGAACTGTACAGTTTCATTTGCCAATAAGTACTTTACAGTAAATGTAATTATAACAACAGGCATCTCTTTTAGTACAGTAATAATCTCGTATTTATCTCTCATAGAAAGGACAGCACTATTACGTTTAATCATATTATGCCCTCAAGTTTACTTCTTTACGCGGCAGCAAGTGGTCGTAACAGGGAGCAGACGGTAACTGTGCCCCTTCACATGGAGCCAGTGAGAAGCTCTTCTTGGTGGCGCGCGATCCTTCACAGTGCGCGGAGCCGCAAGCGGTAGGGACGGACAAAAAATATCGATATACCGAAATATCGATATTTTTTTAAAAATATATCTATATTTATCGACGGTATTTTATTTTCCGATATATCGAAATATCAATATTAAATTTTGAATATCGAAGGCGATATTTTTAAAAGTCACCCTTTTTTAAAAATTGGATTAGATTCTTTAATGGCCTTTTGGTATGTTTTCCATACTATTGGCTTCGTCAGTGTGAATATTACATAAATATTTTTTAAGATAGAGTACTTACTTAATACATATAAGTAAAATGTTCTGTAGTAAAAAGGACACCAGACAGAAAATGTTGTTTCAGCAAAGCATTAGACTGGTTTAAGTTACGAATCTCCGTTCCTCACTATGGGTCAGAATGAAGAGTGCCCCTTGCTCTCGGCGTGACAGACAACTGAAAACTTAACTGGCCTGGCTTTTTATGGAAAATGCTGTTTGTTCATTTACGATAAGCATGCTATTTATTGTTTAGAATAGGTCTGCATATCACAATTATCTCATTCCTGAGACAACTTACCCCTTTCATTTCTGATGTTGGTTCTATGACTACCAAGAACATTTTGACAGTAAGGCAACTGAAAGAAAGGAAGGCTAAGACACGCTAGCCAACTAATGACATAAAGACGAATCCATTTAGATAGTCTGGGTAGTAGGCCGGAGCCCAGGAGTTGGCGAAGAGGATGTAAAAATGCAGAGCCAATACAAATTTTGCATCTTACGAGTCCAAGTCTCGATTATGCACGTGACACAACGCCTCAAAGTAGTTGGCGGCTAGTTTTGGCATATATTACTGTATCATACGTAATCTTCAGCGAAGAAAAGTGAACAATTTCAGAGAGAAATTTCACTCTTATCGTAATTATTCTTGTTTTGTTTTTCATTTTAAAAGATGTACTGTGACTGTGTATACCGTGAATTTATGATACCGTGTCAGCAATCTGATGTTCTGCTCTTTTAATGACTCTAGTGTACTAGCACTCTGAAATTAGTACGTTCTTGTAATGAAACTATAGTAGCAGAAACTGTAAATGCTGCATATTTTACTGCACCTTCTCCATCTTGTGTCAGATCGAAATTACGTGTGTCACCAATAAATGCTTATCAAGCATGGTGTAGAAGTGAATGAGGCAACCTGACGCCCTCGCCCCTTGTCCCGTCCATGAAAATATAAAAACTTGCCGCTGCGCACTCCGGCAACTGTCAAATCTGTGCGTTTATAGGTAGCAAGGAGGAGATGAGACGTTCAGTGCTGGCAACCTCTTTACTCCTGAGCTGTGCTCACTGCACCGTACTGATCAGTTTGATTTTATGAAAGGGGGTTACCGAAATGTTAATGGACAAATGTAATGCTTATTTCATTGTAGCCGGCCGCGGTGGCCGAGGGGACTGAGGCGCTCCAGTCACGGTCTGCACGGCCACTACGGTCGGGGGTTCGAATCCCCCCTCGGGCATGGATATTTGTGATGTCCTTAGGATTAGCTAGTTCATAAGTAGTTTGTAAGTTTAGGGACTGATGACCCCGTAGTTAAGTCCCTTAAGCTATACAAACATTTGAAACATTTTTTTATTTAATTGTAGAATAAAACTAACTAGTGATATCACTCTCACACAATGTTGGAAAAGAGTTTTTTTGGTAGAAATACGAATTCCGACCTTTAGGCGTAATTGTTGTGAAACGTCGCAGGCAGAGGCCAAATTTTCGTGTCTGCACTGTGCTTTTCCCTTTGTTTGAGTGTTTTTTATTGTTAGATGTTAGAGTGTTATCGGGATTTCACCTAGTGTAGCTAAGGCACCTTCTAGCTCAGTTGATTAGTTGTATGGCGGCATGTCCGATATCTTATTGGTGTGTCATTCGACTTCAACCAGGTTATTTTCGTCAGCTATGTCCGTTGTTTGGAAGTTCTTTACAAAAGAAGCTAAAAATAAACCTGTCTGATGCAACTTAGGTGGTAAGTCTGGAAATACCACAAATAAGTGGTGCTAATTACGTTAATGCAAGCTTGAGTATTCCCATCACACACCTGCTTCGGCAAGAAGTGGAGTACACAACTCCTTTGACTGATTTAGGAGTGTCAGTAAAAAAAATCTCTATTCAAAGGAATTCTGGAAAGGTTAATCGCCTTCAAAAAAAAATTTTTTTTTTCTCTGTGGCAACAAGTTTGGACTCCCGGTTTAAGTGTATTCATTTTGAATCCCCCTTGCAGTGTCAGCTGCAGTAGCTCATATTAACAAAGAAATTCGTTTCGAACATAGGCGAAAAGGACAATTCTCTCTTGAGCATTGCGCTTTAGATGTTGAACAAGAAAGCCCGAGGAAGATTTCCATTTGGTCCCGGCATGAAAAATTGTTCACCCAAAGTTCAGTTTTTTATAAATATCGATACGATATACATCGATATTTTTAAAATTTTGCCCATCCCTAGCAAGCGGCAACTGTTCGAAGGCGCAGCTGTTGATGTGAGCAGCTTTGATGCTGCCGCCACTTCTGTTGCTTCGCCGTCTGAAGTGTGCGATTGTTGATCCACAGCAACTGGCGGCCTGGCCGATCAGCTGCGGCATGTGAAGGCCACCCCTAGCGAAGTTCCTCCGGGGGGATACTTGCTGGGAGGGAGGAGATGATTTTTTTTTCTTTTATAATTCACGTGTAATCCTGGTTGGGGGGGGGAGTCATTGGTCAAGGGGGAGGGGGCACGTCTGGTCTCCGGGCCTGCCTCGAGTTCAATCTGGCAACCCTATCTGCAGTCCATTGTGTTTTCCACGCATGTTAGAGCCATTGTCATAACCTTGTCCACACAAATTTTAAATGTCCAGCTTCAATTCAGAAAATATAACCAAAACGAAGTTTAACAAACCCTCGCCAGTTGAACTCACAATCGGGCAGAAAGCAATGAAATGTTCCCATATCACTACTTTTTTGTCTGTGTGGTTTACATAAAGGTGCCTAAATAGCATTGTTATTTGTTCTGTGTGACTTGCATCTGGTGTGCAGTCTAACATGATGGTAAAGTATTTAGATTCTGTAACTTTCTTCAAAAAAATTGTTTTTATCATTGGTCCAGTAAATAAATAACTTCATTTTGAATGTGATCTCCTAAATAGTAGGCCATACCCATCCGGCCAGACATTGTCACGATATAAACTTAATAACAGCAATAATCCTTTCTAATACATCACACCAATGCTTTTTTTCCTTCTCTGTTAGTCCCAGTTACATTTGATTCACAGTGTTCTTTGTCTGTAACATATTATTCAATTGTACCCATGACTTTACATTTTCATTGTGGGAATCGCTTGTTCCGTGTCTTTTCAGAGTCATCGAATGCTGCCAATCTGAAAATCCATCCATATCAGACAGACTATTTGCACTCTTGCCAAACATTTACAACAGAAACAATACACTGAATCCTTTGATAAATAATAAAGATGCCAGTCTCTCGAACAGGACCACGTTTAATTAGAGTATTAACAAAATCACTGTTAAGAGGCCACCGTCCTGGGTCTTCGCTAATTGTCAAACTCTCACAAACTACCGTTATATTGCTTGAAGATTCTTCAGCAGCAATATCACATGTGTCAATGCTTTCAATGATATCACCAGAGCCGCAGTGGAGTAGCCGAGCGGTCTAAGGCGCCTCGCTGCCGAGCGCGCGGTTGCTCGCCGTCGGAGGTTCGAGTCCTCCCTGGGGCATCCGTGTTTGTGTGTTTGTCCTTCGGTTAGTTTACCTTAGTTTATGTAGCTTGTAAGCTACGGACTGATGACCACGCAGTTTGGTCCGATAGATTTACAAACATTTGGACATTTGAGACCACCAGAGGAAGTAGGAGTACAACATGTCTTGCCTTCACTTGCTTCCATAGTTCCAGATCCAGACATCGAGCATGTGGCAGAGGCAAGAATTTCTTGATTGTCGATTACAGATTTGGTCAAAAGTGTCGTAATATAACCTGCCAGTTTTTCTTTTTGTCTCTCCTTCTCTCGTTTCTCATTACGAAACTGGGCCCCATAAGGTTTTTTCTTTTCTGCGATCCCTGAAACAATTTTTGGGTGAAGCTAATGAAATTGTTTGTTGGTAATTGGTTCAACAAATTTACAAGTATGGTATTTTGTAATTTCATTTTTTTTTTTTTTTTTTGTTACTGTAGGCATTGTAGACCATGTAAATATTTACTCCCACTTCTGACACGCACGTTGTTTTCTCGGCGTATAAATGACTGCCGAATTCAGAACGTGGCCTATGACGCTACTCAATGTCTCTTAATTTTACAGTTTATTAATTTACGCTATAATTACGTTTGTGCTTAACAATGAGAATAAGATGATAAGCAGATAGTAAAAAACGAGGCATAATGTTTCTCTGTTATTAAACGTCCGCTACGTAAGTCACCTCTCCTAGCTCTGTTGATGATGAGGAGATGGAAGAAATGAATGAAGAGGTAAAGGAAATTACTCAGACAATTAAGGAAGAGGAAAACTTAATTGTGATGGGAGGCTGGAATTCGGTAGTAGAAAAAGGAAGGGAAGACAACAAATTAGGTTAATATAGACTCGGCAAAAGAAATGAAACAGGAAGCCATCTGGTAGAATTTTGCACGGCACATAATTTAATCATAACAAACACCTGGTTTAAGAATCACAGAAGAAGGTTGTATACGTGGAAGAGACCCCAGAAGGTACCAGATAGATTTTAATAATGGTAATACAGATTTCAGAACTAGATTTTGAACTGTAAGACATTCACAGGCTCAGATGTACACTCTGACCATATTTTAATGGTCATGAACTGCAAGCTGAAACTGAAAGTAGCGAAGTAAGAAATTAGGCCCAGATAAATTGAAGGAACCTGAGGTTCTTGAAAGTTTCAGAGGCAGCTTTAGGCAACAATTAAACGAAGCGGGAGTGGGAGAGGAGATATCACAGTAGAAGATGAATGGGTAGTTTTGTGTCCCAGCCTCGTCGCCGCTTTTGTGTCCCAGCCTCGTCGCCGCTTTTGTGTCTCGGTTCCGTCGTAGGTGTCGATGGCCGAGTAGGAAGACCGACACAGGAATAAAGGTAGCACGCTTGTGCAGGTACGGAGGGGAGCAGCCAGTGGGACAGCAGACACTAGAAACACTAGAGTAAATTAGAACGAGATATATATTGCACAGAATTTATACAATACTTAACTTTTACATAGCTCAGTACTGCAGAATGCTGATACATAGTTGAGTTAGAGGTCTGCCTAGTGCTTATCCGATAGCTAAGTCTTCACTGGTGCCTATCTGATTCCGAAGTGTTAACTGGTTCCTATCTCAGTCCCAAGTGAACGATGTCGTTCAGTGGTGGCCACGAGCGGCGTTGTAGCAGAGGGCGCTCGTGGCTGTCGTCGTAATAACGCCGCGCCGTGCGTGCATGGCGGCGCGCGGCGAAAGTAGGTGGCGCGCACATTGTACTTATACGACACCACAGCCCTCCCCCCCCCCCCCCCCCAAACCGCCGCGCCGTCGTGGCGTAGGGCTGAGGGCCACGGCGACGGCACTGGGAGGAGGGCCTGGGCGGGGGCGTTACTGGTGGGACGGGCATCGTAGCTGAGGCTGGGATCGAGACGCCGTCCGCGCCCCGGCATCCGCCTTGCGATCCTCCAGGATACCCACCGAAACCTGGGGAAGGGTGCACACCCCCGCCCAGAGGGAGCAGGTCATCTTCTTGTGAGGTGCGTGGCCCAAGCTGGGGGGGGGGGGGGCAGCACGGTCCTGGAGTCCCTCTCGGTGACGCCGTCATCTGCGGCGGCGACGACTGCGTCGGAGGTGCGTCGACGTCCATAGGGATCTCGTAGTCCGGGGACGAACGATGTGGCTGTGCTCCCTGGCGGTGAACTGGGTCTGGAATCAAGAAACCGGAGACAGGATCGCGCGGCCTGTGCAGGCGCAATTGGTTTGCGTGGCACCGCAGCTCCGACCCTGTGGAAGAACGTACAACAAACATATTGCGACCAAGCACGCGTTGAATGGTGCCCGGCAACCATGTCTTCTTGTTTCCAGCAAACACCCTGTACAGCACCGGCGTAGAAACCTGAAAACGCGAAGCGCCATACGAACCGACTCGGTGCGTGGGAGGCTGCAGCAGGTGAAGGAGAGTGCGGTGACGACGGCCGTGTAGCAGCTCGGCAGGAGACGGGCCGTCACGTGGCAGGCACCAATACGTAGACAGGAAAATTTGAAGAGCTTGCTGCCTAGAGTGCTGACCTTTCATCTTTTCCATGTGAGACTTGAATGTTCGAACGAAACGTTCTGCTTCACCATTGGACTGAGGGTGAAAAGGTGCGGTGGTGATATGCTGAATGCCATTCACACGGCAAAACTGTTGAAATTCCGCACTAACAAACTGAGGTACATTGTCACTGACGATAGTTTCAGGCAAACCTTCGATGTAAAACACTGATGTTAAGGCATTGATTGTACTAGACGCAGTCGAGTTCATTGCAATCACGAAAGGAAACTTTCTGAAAGCGTCTACAACAATTAACCAGCGCGTATTCCAGAAAGGTCCGGCAAAGTCAATGTGTAAACGTTGCCATGGTCCCTTGGGGCGTGGCCAGTCTGAGAAACGTAGCGGAGGAGCCGCCTGATGCTCCGCACAAACTGTACACTGTGACGTCATGCTCTCTATCTGAGTGTCCATACCAACCCAGGTACAATGACGTCTGGCCAATTGCTTTATCCTAACAATACCCCAATGTCCTTGATGCAGGAGGCGTAACACTTCTCGTTGCAGGGAACAAGGAACAATCACTCTTGTTTGGTCGTTGTCCGTATGTAACAACAGAACACCCTGACTTGACGTTGTGCAAAATAACGTCGAAACAGAGGCCGATCAATGTCTTTGGCTCTGGCAGGCCAACCAAAGCGAACAAAACGTGCTACCACACTTAGGTCTGCATCCGCAGCTGTTTCCTGTACAACCCGACGAGAGTTTAAAGGAAAGTCTGCGACAGCTAGGGTTGCCAGATCTCCGGGCGCCGCCCGTAGTGCCCGGGCTTGGAATGAATACCTCCGGGTCTACGGGCCAATGACTCTCATCTCCGGGCTTGAATGTAACCTTCATCATAACTTTTTTTCGACGCCTTTTAAGTACTATGCTCATGTTGCGACGATCTACATCGAACTTAACGTAACTTAAACTAAGGACGAACACAACGTCCATGCCCTAGGGGGGGGGATTCGAACCTCTGGCGGGAGCAGCCTCGCGCACCGCGGCAAGACGCCTCAGTGCGCTGGGCCATTACCGGCCGGCTCCTCTCTAGTAATTATGAATAACTTTATATAAATGTCAATTTCTTATTGCAACAAAACGCTACTTTTCTGTTCTTCCTCTGAAAACTTTTCATTTTTGCGTCGGTAGTAATCGGCTAGCGCATTATTAAGCAAACACTGTTGCGGCAACGTGTCAATTGGCGACGTCTATTATTTGTGTTCGTTCGTTCATTGTTTATTATCAGTTTACCGGCAATTTTTGGAATACTCGGATCGTGTGAGAACAGACAAGCTTACATTTACTCAGATTAGTGAGTAATAACAGTGAAATGAAGAGACGATATCTAAGTTCGTTCCGTGAAGAATGGTTGCAGAAAGAAAATTATAGAGTGGCTACAAAAAGTCGATACTGATCAGTGTATGTGTAAGTGCTGAATATGCACTATCTCATTTACTTGCTGGGAGGGAGGAGATGAATAGGGTGTTTTTTTTTTTTTTTTTTTTTTTTTTTTTTTTTTTTTTTTTTTTTTTCCCTAGAATTCACATGTAATCCCGGTTGGTGGGGGGGGGGTTGGTCGCTGTTGGGGGGGGGGGCGGTGGGTCATTGGCCAAGGCGGAGGGGGGCACGTCTGGTCTCCAGGCCTGCCTCGAGTTCAATCTGGCAATCCTAGCGACAGCGGAAGCATCTCTGGAGTCTATCTGATAACATGCCATTTCCGAAGAATCAAACAACACATCCTGGCCAACCGGAAGTCGAGAAAGTGTGTCCGCGTTGGCATGTTTAGAGGTAGGTCGGTACAAAATCTCATACTGATAATTTGACAATATCAAGGACCATCTCTGAAGCTTTTGTGCCGTTCGTGGCGGAATTGGCTTTGTGGGTGAGAACAACGATGTGAGAGGCTTGTGGTCTGTCAACAAATAGAATTTTCTGCCATAGAGATAATGTGAAACTTCGTGACGCCATAAATGATTGCTAAAGCCTCCTTTTCTATCTGACTGTAATTCTGTTGCGTCGGCGTCAGTAGCTTGGACGCAAAGGCAATAGGACGATCGTGACATCCAATACGATGCGATAAAACTGCACCCAGACCGTACGACGAGGCATCAACTGCTAGCACTACAGGCTTCTGCGGGTCAAGGGAATCAAACATGCATCACTGAGTAGTGCAGACTTTAATTTGTCAAAGGCAACCTGGTAACTTTGGACCATACAAAAGGAACATTCTTCCTACGTAAGTGATGCAGTGGAGCTGCAATCTGAGAGGCACTGGGAATAAATCTGAAATAATAGTTAAGCTTTCCCATTACTGCTTGCAATTCATGCACATTCTTAGGAGGAGGCAAGTCTTTGATTGCTCTAAGATGTGATTGTAAGGGATGAATTCCTTGGACATTAATGACATGGCCTAGGTACTCTATTTCAGTTTGAAAAAACTAACACTTTGCTTTATTACAACGTAGACCTGCTGCAGTCAACACTTTGAAAAGGCACTCCAGGTTTGCTAAATGTTCTTCAACTGTACGTCCGGATACCACAATATCATCTAAGTAGTTCGAGCAACATGGTACAGAAACTGTCAGCTGTTCCAAAAAGCGCTGAAAAATAGCGGGGACGGAAGAACTGCCAAATGGTAAGCGTTGAAATTGAAAAAGGCCCATGTGAGTATTAATGACGAAAAACTTTTTTGACTCGTTGTCAAGCGGAATTTGCAAGTATGCCTCTGCTAAATCAATCTTAGAAAAGAAACGAGACTGTCCTAATTTGTCCATTAGTTCGTCAGATCTGGGCAGGGAATATGTGTCTACAATTGTTTGACTGTTCACTGTTGATTTGAAGTCCGCATAGAGACGAAGTTTTCCTGACGGCTTGGGTATAATTACTAAAGGCGAGGCCCACTGACTCGCAGAAACAGGAGAAATCACCCCACTATCTTGCCAACGTTTAAGTTCTTCGGCAACTGTATCGCGCATTGCGATAGGCACTGGTCTAGCTTTACGAAATTTTGGAACTGCAGATTCTTTTAAAGTTACATGTGCCACGAAGTCTTTTGCACAACCTAGTTCCGGCGAAAACAAGTCACTGTATTTTTCACACAATGCATTAATTTTTTCCTGAGACACTACTGAAGAAATTTGAAGCACATCTCTTTGAACTGATAAACCAAACAAGTCAAATGCATCTAGTCCAAAAATGTTCTGTGTAGATTTGGCCTGAAGAACTACAAAAGAAACTGTTTTTGTTACACCTTGAAAAGAGGCGGGCAGGCTACACGTTCCTAGCACGGGAATATTTTGACCTGTATAAGCTGTTAACACTTACTGTGACGGCGACAATTTTGGCGAACCCAGAAGTTCATAAGTGTCTTTATTTATTAATGTGACAGCGGAACCAGTATCAAGCTGAAATTTCACAGTCTTATTTTCTATGCAGAGAGTCACAAAAAGTTTTTGCTTGTGGCGCTCGACAGGTGCGCGAATGTGGGCAACATTTGCTACGGTTTGTTTACTGCGCATGCGCGGGCCGCGTAGTGAAGTAAGCGGCGCAGACTCGGCACACAGCGGATTAACAACACTGTCACTAGATGGCACTACCGCCGGATCGGCGTCCGCGCAATGCGAGGCTACTGCAGATTCACTAACTACTGCACTAAAGTTTTGAGAAGCTACATTAAGTCTACTGTCACTAGCCAGTGGCGTAGCTATCATAGGGGTAGGCGGGGCAGTGCCCCGGGGCCCCCGAGCTCCAGGGGCCCCTCTGCCTTCGCGAGAGGCGATCGAAAAAAGTTACCGTAGAGCGTCGAATTTTTTTCAAAGCGAGAGGACGTTCAAAGCGAGAGGAAGGTTTGAGTGAAGTAGACGTTTGGAATAGTTGACCAGAAAATAGAAAAATTTGTGGAACACTGAAAGAGTTCTTTTCTTTGGGATATTAGTATCATTCGTACGATTGCGATAAAATTTTGCACATTTGACGTTCAAAGCACAAGAACATTCATATTAGCAATTGCGAAACATTGCCGGGTCGACTAGTACAGTATAAATACTTTTGCTGTACAGTACTTCTTACTGGCAAACAGAAGTGTACAGTTCGAATATCCGAATAAACCGATTTTCCGAATATCCATGTCCCCAAATTATTTCGGATAATAGACGTTATACTGTATATAATATTTTAGTTGAATGAAGGAATTTCGACTTTTAATTTCTCCTGCCGAAATTAACACCAACACGGACAGTTCGCCGATTATGTAAGAAAATTATGACAGAATATGCATTATTAGAATCTGAGGTTACGGAAGTATTTACCGTAGTTTTATTCTTCTGCAGCAGCCGAAAGGGCGTTCAGCAATTTAAAAATTATCAAAACGCATCTTGGGTACAGTATGGCTCAAGCTCGACTCGGACATTTGCCACTCATAGCAATCGAAAACAAGGCTGCATCAAGTCTAAATTTAACAGACCTTATTGATGCTTTTGCAAAAGCCAAAGCCAGGAAAAGATTGTAAAATAAAATAGACTACTTACCCATATTATTACTATAACGTACTGCAGCCACGAAAACGCTTACCGACAGTTACTGATCAGAAATCATATATTTGCCAACATCTGCAATCTTAACAGTTTGAAGGAATGTATTACTCCAGTAGGTATTGTTTCATTCTGACTTTGGTGCGCGAGGAAACACGAACGAAATCCCCACGACTTGAAAAACGCCACTCATTAAGTTCGTGAGACACGAAAAATTATTATGAATTTTTTTCAAGGAATAAGAGTAGTTGTGTTACAAGAAATATAAAAATTCCCAACTTTTAGAAAACAAGGTTTTAACATATTGACTGCCACGTGAGTTAAATATAAGTCACAGGAAATCTCTTCGGGCCACGTGAAGTAAATACAACTCACGGACATTTTTCCATTTAAAGCTCCGTGGTGCAGTTGTAACTCACAGTAGCATGCTGTGACTTGGTGTTACAGCACGTTATGGCCCCAGTAACAAATCATGTTCGTGGCCTCCAGTTTTCAAGAGCTCAAGAGTAGTTACTGACACTTGAAATCGTAAATTATATGTAACTCACATGGCCCAGTCATATTGGAGTTTCCTTGATTTTATAATTTATTATTCGGTGTTACATATTACTTATACAGTAGATTGTATATCACATACAGTTTTAATTACATTCTCCAACTATAATTGCAACAACAATGAAACAGACTGAGAAAATTGGGTAATTCCACTTTGTATCTCTAACACCTGCACGCACTGTGCTTTATGAAGAAACACTCTTACATTCCCATGTAGTTTGTTTGCTTTTCTTGACAGCTTGCTCTCGTCCAAATTCATTCTTCATTTTTTCGTAGCATCCTTACACCTATGACGTGCTGCTCCCATGTTCACTAAAGCACAATCTGCAGGCAGCGCGGTGGCTACGGTGACATATTTCTCAGGGGCATCGGCATCTTCAGTATGGAGTAGTCTCAAAGTCACTTCCTCTTTGAATTCTGTGATCCAAATGATATTGCTGTTGATGTATCGGTAAATCACAAGAGCATTTACCAGTGCTGACCCTGTGAACAGTTCAATTGCAAGCTTCCTGTACCATTTTACACCCCGCCTCAGGAAATATAGTACTTCATTTTGTGAGAGAGAGCTATAAATGACTGATTATAGTCAGTTATCATTGTTGGTTTTTTCTTTGTGCCTCTCTTGGTTTGAACTTCAGCTTTTTCCTCCCATGAAAAGTACGCAGCGTCAACACATTCCTCTTATTTTTCCATTTCAGTAGTATCATCATCTTTTTCACTTATGGCCATAACTTCATTAAAAGCATCTGTGCATGCCTTTGTTCATCTACATAACTTCTACGAGACACTTTCTTCTGCTACAATATCACTGTGTTACGGAGCAAACAATACTGAATAAAGACTGTAGAAACGACGCAGAAAAACAATAATGGAACTGTACGCAAATAATGTTGTGGAATGAAAGACACAGGAGTACCAACCCAAGATTATTAGCGACACTTGGCACTTTACTCTGGCGCCATGTGAGTCATATGTAACTCACACAAAAAAAAAAAAAAAAAAAAAAAAAAAAAAAAAAAAAAAAAAAAAAAAAAAAAAACTAAGGTACTAAATTGCAATATTTTCAACTTATTTGTACTTAAATAGCTTACTTCAAGCAAACTAAAGCAGAATATGCCAAAAAAGTAAATTATCCCCTGGGGGCGGTAACCCACGTATACCTTTGGCAGCCAATACATTAATATTGTTAAACAGAATGGTCTAAGACAAAATATTAAATGTGTACAGCATATATAAGTACAGTAGAACAGTATTGGGCATATGCTTTGTTGTGGGGATGTGACAGGTGACAGCAGGAAGGGGTGGGGGGGGCAGAAGGTGCGGGAAAGGGCAGACCGCTGGAATGATCAGGCATTGCCGTTCTTTGTGCGCCTGGAAAACGAATAGCGAGAAAGCGAGCCTCCACTCTGTCTACCCCATTACTTCGCAAAAGGAAATTACAAGGTGTTTTACAAAGTTATACCGACCCTTCCACAGTACACCTCATAAATCACAGATGACGTACTGCGCAGACAGACCTGGAGAGTGCGTATTTTCCACAAAATGCGTTGCGCCAGGAAACAGGTGTGATTATTTTCCACAAATGCGTTAATACTGTAATTTTTGCGTGAAAGCATAACAAACAAACAAACTTTCACAATTATATTAGAGAATACGATTAAATATTACCTGCTGCGTAACACATAATAATTTACTTAGTAGTATTTGAGTTTGCCTTATTATGTCTTCCAGTGGGCGGTAAGGAACTGATGATGAAGTAGTTCTGCTCCATACAGAAGATGCCGATGGCCCAGAGAAATATCTCACTTTAGCCACCGTGCTGCCTGCAGATTGCGCTCTTGTGAACATGGGAGCAGCAAGTCATAAATGTACGGATGCAACGAAAAAAAAATGAAGAATGCATTTGGACGAGAGCATTAGTGTAAAGAGGGCCCCAATGTATTTTTTGCCCCGGGGCCCATGGTGACACAGCTACGCCACTGTCACTAGCTACACAGTATTGGCCACTATTACAATGAGCAGTTGCAGAAGGCACTAGTTTCACTACAGGATTGCACTGTACATAGTCATTATGCTTGCCCCGAACCCTTTTCTGTTGCACAGTTTTACGCGCTCGTCGGCGCTTGCGACGTGGCTCGCTATATAGTTTTGCAGTAGGCGCAGAAAAATTGTCTTGCCTGGGAGAATCAAGAGAAACACTGTCCAAGTTCACAGTGTCTATGACATTGACAGCATGAACTGTTCGTGCACTCGGCGAAACACTGTACTTAACGGCACCGTTCTTAGAATTTTTGTTTTGCATACACACTGTCCGTACATGTCCCGATTTGCCACATTGATAACAGGTTGCGTTGCGCCTAGGGCAATGTGCACGCTTATGGCGAGATACACACTGAGGGCAAGACTTACGAACATTTCTCTGAAATGAGCGTTGGCGCCCGTTATTCAAATTACTGTTTCTAACACGACGGGGCGACCGTTGCGTCGCACTTTTACACTGGCTATTGTTCACTGTCTGTTCAGTATGGCCGGTAGAATTAAAAGAATCACTAGTGCTATACTGAAAACTACGGCTAGGAAAGCGTCCGTTGCGGCGCACTGAATTTACACTGTGGCTTTGCATTTCTACATCTGCTAAGTCAAAAGTATCATGCGCTTCAATAAGCTGCAGTACAGTGTCTAATGAGGGGTCAGACTGTTTCAGAATTGCTGCCCTAATTCTGGGGTCCTGAATGTTCTGAGTGATAGCGTCTCTCGACATCACGTCACTATAAGAAAGTCCACAAGAGCAAGTAAATTTACATTTGCGGGTTAAGCCCTTCAACTCCGTAATCCACTGCTGGTGCGACTGTTCTGGTAATTTTTTAAGTCTGAAAAATCGGTACCGTGCAGCGGCTACTAGAACTTTTCTCTCATAATGAGCATTCAGTGCATCTACTATTTGTTCAATGTCTACATCACGAGGAGATGCGTGGGTGAATAGTTTCTGCAGTAATACGAAGGTCTGGGGGCCCTCTATCGATAAGAAAAGGTTCTTCATTCTCTGACCTGTCATTTGATGAGCCGCGACGAGTTCTTGAAACTGCGCGAAATAGTCACTCCATTCTTCCTTACGTTCGTTGTACTGGCGAAACGTAGGAAGCGTTGCGGCGGCAGGTGTAGGATGCTGAAGCGGCGGCTGTTGTTGGTTAGCTGTTTGCGCTGTTAGGTGGGACACTGCCTGCAGCAGTTGTGTGATTCGCCGTCTGTAACTGAATAATTTCCATTAAGTTTGGGTTCGGGGTAGTGGCCATGCTGACCGATTAGGTGCCGCGTATACAAGTAACTTATAACAAAACACAAATGCAATAGGAAAGAGAACGCTCTGCAACAAAAAAGTCCACAAACATGTAACTGAATATGTTCCCCCAAAAATCTTATAATAAGGGTGGGTGGGCGGGAGCAATTTCTGCGTGCTCCGACTGCTGCTGTCTGGCTGCTGCGAGCGGGCTGGTCCAAGGTTCGTCTATCACTCCTCGTCGCCACTTTTGTGTCCCAGCCTCGTCGCCGCTTTTGTGTCCCAGCCTCGTCGCCGCTTTTGTGTCTCGTTCCGTCGTAGGTGTCGGTGGCCGAGTAGGAAGACCGACACAGGAATAAAGGTAGCACGCTTGTGCAGGTATGGAGGGGAGCAGCCAGTGGGACAGCAGACACTAGAAACACTAGAGTAAATTAGAACGAGATATATATTGCACAGAATTTATACAATACTTAACTTTTACATAGCTCAGTAGTGCAGAATGCTGATACATAGTTGAGTTAGAGGTCTGCCTAGTGCCTATCCGATAGCTAAGTCTTCACTGGTGCCTATCTGATTCCGAAGTCTTAACTGGTTCCTATCTCAGTCCCAAGTGAACGATGTCGTTCAGTGGTGGCCACGAGCGGCGTTGTAGCAGAGGGCGCTCGTGGCTGTCGTAATAACGCCGCGCCGTGCGTGCATGGCAGCGCGCGGCGAAAGTAGGTGGCGCGCACTTTATACTTGTGCGACACCACAGGTAGCATTGAGAGACGAAATAGTGAAAAATCCTTGGATCTTGCAGGAAATACTGAATTTAATTGATAAAAGAAGGATGATGCATGCAAAATGGGGTGCAAATGGTTAAGAAATGAGATTGACAGGAAGTGCAAAATAATTAAGCAGGAGTGGCTAGAAGACAAAAGCAAGTATGTAGAAGAACGTGTAAATATGGGAAAAATTTATACCTTCTACAGGAAGATAAAAGACATTTGGAGACCAGAAAAGCAGCTGTATGAATAGAAAGAACTCAGATGGAAAACCAGTTCTCAGCAAAGAAGGGAAAGCTGACATGTGGAAAAAGTATGCATATATATATAGAGGGGCTCTAAAAAGGAAATGAACTTCGAGGCAATATTGTAGGAAGGAAAGAGGAAGTAAACGAAGATGAAAAAGCAGAAACTATACTGAGAGATGAATTTGACAGAGCACTGAAAGACTTAAGTCAAAACAAGGCCCCTGGAATAGATGACATTCTGAAGTCTCTGGGAGAGCCAGCCATGACAAAATTATTTCACCTGGTGATTAAGATGTATGAGACAGGCGAAATACCCTCAAGGAAAATGTTATAATCCTCATTCCAAAGTAAGCAAGAGCAGACAGGTGTGAAAATTACAGAACCGTCAGATTAATAAGTCATTGTTGCAAAATGTTAACACCAATTATTTACAGAAGGATGGAAAGGCTGGTAGAAGCCATGGGAGGCAATACTCACTTTATGGCTTTTCTTGGAAGATACCTCAACGAAAGGCAAACCTACATTTCTAGCTTTTGTAGATATGGAGAAAGCTTTTGACAATGTTGACTGGAATACACTTTCAAATTCTGAAGCAAGCAGGACTAAAATATAGGGAATGGAAGGTTATTTACATCTTGTTCAAAAACCAGACAGCAGTTATGAGAGTTGAAGGGTATGAAAGGAATGCAGTGATTGGGAGGGAAGGGAGTAAGACAGGGTCGTAGCCTTTCTCTTATATTATTCAATTTGTACATTGAGCGAGCTATAAATGAAAGCAAGGAGAAATTTGGAGAGAAATTAAATTCAGGGTGAAGAAATAAAAAACGTTGCGTTTTGCCAATGACATTGTAATTCTGTCAGAGACAGAAAAGCACCTGGAAGAGCAGTTGACAGGAATGTACAGTGTGTTGAAATATGCGTATAAGATGAACATTAACAAGAGCAAAACAAGGTTACTGGATAGTAGTCTAAGAAAATCAGGCGATGCTGTCGGAATTAGAGTAGGTAGCGAAACCGTAAAGGTGACAGATGAGTTTTGTTTCTTGGGCAGTAAAATAACATCTGACGGTCGCAGTACAGAGCATATCAAATGCGAAATGGCAGTAGGAAGAAAAGCATTTTTGAAAAAGAGAAATTTGGTAACATCGAATATTGATTTAAGAGCAAGGAAGTCCTTTCTGAAGGCATTTGTGTTGAGTGTTGTCTTGTATGGGAGTGAAACATGGACGATAAACAGTGCGGTCAGAAAGAGGATAGAGGCTTTTGAAATGTGGTCCTACAGAAGAACGCTGAAGATTAAGTGGGTGGATCGCATAACTAATGAGGAGGTACTGTACAGAGTTGAGAAGAAAAGGAATTTTTGGCATACCTTGACTAAGAGAAGGGATCGAATTGTAGGACACATTCTTAGACATCAAGGAATCGTGAAGTGAGCGTTGGAGGGAAGAGAAGTGTGTGTGGGGTAAAAATCGCAGGGGGAGACCAAGAGATGAATACAATAAGCAGATGCAAATGGATGTAGGTTGCCGTTCTTATCAGGAGATGAAGAGGCTTGCTCAGGATAGAGTAGGCTGGAGAGCTGCATCAAACCAGTCTCTGGACTGAAGACCACACAACAACAACTGTGCTATTATTGTTTAAAAGTCCTCTGTTCATACAGTTGCTTACTGAATGTAAATGGCGTTTTCCGAGTGACGTTATAAATAAAAATATTATCATTCTGAAAAGGCAATAGGAAAGAAAATTAGAGTAACATTAGCCTAACTGATCGCTGTACAAATGTTACAAACTTCAGTGCACATCCTAATGTCAAATGTGAATTGTGGGCTGTGGCCAGTTTGGGAGTACATTACCTCTGACTGAGGGTTTAAAGTGCTGTATACACACTGTTCTCAGTAATTAACCTATTAAAACAGCGATTATAGTAGGAGAATATTTAGTATTAGAAATTACTAGAATTTAAATAGAAACCGTGCTCACCATACTGACGCTTCTTTCTCCGCCTACGTTTTATAAAACTAAAAAGTTGCAGTAAACAATCAACGGGTAATGTGCGGCATTGTGTATCGCGCTAACGGCTCTCGACAAGTGTCTGGAGAGCGCAGTCCGCTCAGTCAAATGCAGCCGCCGGCGCGGCGCCGAGAAGCCCCGGAGATTCCCATCACGGGACCCACCATCTGGAGGCTGGCTCTGCCGGCTTCTACTCAGTAATGTGGGAAATCCCCATAGGGGATGTTCCTTCGCAAACAGGAATACCTGCCGTTGTTAAAGTCTTCCAACATACAGACGTTTCGTAATGGCTCACTTTAGGTTACGGTAGTAAAACTAAAAGTGGGCCTTTGTGATCGTCTTTTGACAGCTCGAAATGTAAATGAAAATAACGGCTTAGCCATTCATTTGACACTAAAATTGAATAACCGAATTTGTAGAGAAGAAAATTCTCTACAACTTTGCTCCCTTATGTTTTTTTTTTTTTTTTTTTTTTTTTTTTTTCATATCTCGTATCGCTTGAGAGATATTTGCAAAAATAACGGGGATTTGATACCCTCCATTGAATTAACGAAAACCAGCCGTTCGGATATGTCACGTGACATTCATTGCCCAGAACTCTCTCTGGCATACGCTATCTTATGTTGCGTGTTTGATGATTTTCTTATTGTAACTTACACATTGTCATTTCAAATCAATGGCGCACTGAAAAATTAATAAAAATACATCGTTTTTTCTACGATAAATGATAGTCTATTGTCTAAAAATGCCATATTAACATCAGTTAAACAACTGTCATCAATAGTACAAGATTAAAGAACAGTATGCGTAATTGGTAGTAGTAGCGTAGTGCGGAATGCGTTGGGCTGGTTCGAAACCCGCCAGTACCTAAAACTTTTTTTCCCCTAAAAGGGTTTCAGACACTCTTATTAATTAAATAGAGCTATGTTCTTCAATGTTTAGAATTGTGCATACGTAAGAATGCTCCCTCTAAAATGCGTGTTTGTTCCATTTCGTGAACATGCTGTGAAATACGTAACAACGAATTGAACAGTGGTCTTCTAAAGCATATGCACGTAAACTGGGAGGATACTGTAATAATGAACATTCTGCACGAAGTGCTAATGCAGGTAGTTTCTTATATAAAGGAAGTCTTAGATTTCTGTGGAAAGTGTAGTTCCTTAATCAAACAGAAATTACCTTGTTTATTTTTTCAAAGCGTTTATTCACTATTTGTGGAATATATTGAAAGTCATTCATTAGAATAAATGCATCTACGCGTAATGTAACTGTGTTCCATCCAGGCTATAGTCACTCGTCCAAAAGCGAAATGTACGCTACGTTCGTTCCAGCCTATAGCCATTCGTAACCAGTACAGGCAAAGAAAATAAACTTAGAACTACCAAGGCAAGACAGGTGATAGTATTTTAACGGAAAAATATAATGAAAATGTGGAAGAGATATTAAAATGATAGTTCAAAGAGGTAAAAGTTCAAAACAGAGTGTGTTTGTCAAAGCTAAACTCCAACATCATATAATTTTGGCAGTTTGTTAAAATACAGTCAGAAAGAATATTACGTGTTGGGTGCATAGATATTGCCACAATAGTAGAGTCGTGATCTTATCGCCATAATATTTTATTATTTAGATTATTATTTTGCTCCAAAATGTTCGCAAAAACTTATAAAACTACAAATCCAAAGTGGGCCTTAAGTCAGTGCGATTGGTTTTAGTTCGAACAGTCAGATACAGATTGGATTCTTAGGAGAAGATTAAAACTGCAATAATTGTATCAAGCTGATTTGCAGATAATGAAACGATTCCGATTAATGGGATTTGGCTGAATTTGCCGCCCCTCTAGGCAGGCCGCCCTATCCTAAGAAATTTTGGTCTTAACTCAAAGCGGTAGATGGATCAAAACAAAATGTCCAGACACTCTGTGACGAAAATGCCATTGAAACAGAGGATGACACTCTAAAGGCTGAATTACTAAATGTATTTTTTCCAAAGCTGTTTCACAGAGGAAGACTGCACTATAGTTCCTTCTCTACATTGCGCACAGATTACAAAATGGCAGATATAGAAATAATTGACAGAAGTATAGAAAATCAATTAAAATCGCTTATATCAGTACGTTTTTCGACACGAAGGAAATTGCCCCCCCCCCTCCTCTCTTCTTCCAGCGGTGTACCGTAAGTCTCTAGAAAAGCGTAACGTTCCGAAAGATTGGAAAATGGCACAGGTCATCCCCGTTTTCAAGAAGGAACGTCGAACAGATGTGCAGAACTATAGGCCTATATCTCTGAAGTCGGTCAGTTGTAGAATTTTGGAACATGTATTATGTTAGGGTATAATTACATTTCTGGAGACTAGAAATCAGGTTTCGAAAAAGGCGATCGTGTGAAAGCCATTCGTCCACGAGACTCAGAGGGCCATAGACTCGTTTTCTCAGGTAGATGCCATGTTTCTTGACTTCCGGAAGGCGTTTGATGCAGTTCGCCACAGAGGTTTAATGAACAAAGTAAGAGCATATTGTCTATCGGATCAATTGTGTGATTGGATTGAGGAGTTCCTAGATAAGAGAATGTAGCATGTCATTCTCTATGGAGAGAAGTCTTACGAAGTAAGAGTGATGTCAGGTGTGCCACAGGGGAGAGTCGTGGGTCCGTTGCTGTTCACTATATATAATGACCTTGGGGATAACATCGGACGTTCACTGAGGCTTTTTGCGGATGATGCTATAGTATACAAGGACGTTTAAACAGTTGAAAATTGTATTGAAATGCAGGAGGATCCGCATCGAATTCACGCATGATGCAGGGAATGGCAATTGAATCTCAACATGTACGAGTGTAATGTGCTACGAATACATAGAAAGAAAGATCCTTTATCATTTAGCTACACTACTGAAGGTCAGCAACTGCAAGCAGGCATTAGAAGTGATTTAAAATGGAACGACCACATCAGTCATCGGTAAAGCTGATGCCAGACAGAGTCACTGGAAGAATCCTAAGCAAATGCAGTCTGGAAACGAAGTAGGTTACAGTACACTTGTTCCCCCACTGCTTGATTACTACTCACCGGTGTGGGATCCGTACCAGGTGGGGTTGATAGAGGCAGAAGAGAAGATTCAACGGAGAGTAACGCGCTTCGTTACAGGATTGTTTGGTAATCTTGAAAGCGTTACGGAGATGATCGATAAACTCCAGTGGAAGTCTCTGCAAGAGAGATATTCTGTCGCTAGGTATGGGCTTTTGTCGAAGTTTCGAGAACATACCTTTAGCGAGGAGTCTAGCAGTATATTGCTCCCTCCTACATAAATCTCGCAAAGAGATCATGAAGACACAATACGTGACTGGAATAGCAGGGAGAACCGATAGTGGTATTCAACGTACCGTCCTCCACGTACCGTCGGGTGGCTTGCGGAGTATGGATGTAGATGTAGATGGACAGTAACCAGCAGGGCTAGATTAAGGGGGGTGGGGAGGGAGCCTTAAGGGGCTATAGCCCAGGCCTCCAGATGGACGGAGGCCTCCACTCTGATGAAAACATCAACTAACTATCTAAAAAGTTTCTTACAAGATAAATCGTTTATAGGAATAAATATGAAAGATATTTCTTCGCTTGTTAAATTAGCACACACGAGTCATAAAACAGCAAGAAAATTGAGATACTTTTTTTTTTTTTTTTTTTTTTTTTTTTTTCATTTTGAAGCAAGGAATATTTTGTGCCTTACGTCTCATAAACAGTTTTGTGTGTCGAAATTTTTTGGTTACAGGAGAGGAAGGTCTTTACAGGTATGGTTATTGTTTGTGTACAAGGTTCATAAAGAAGAGAAAGGATGTGTTTATAAGTTTTAATTGTCACTCAAAACATTGCAGAAAAGAAACAAGAACAGAAAACGAATTAAAAACATTTGAAGTAATTAAAAGTGAATGAAGTTCAGAGATATAATTTACATAGCTTAACACTCGGGTCCGCCACACACTCCCTCTGCAGTGACAGCATCCATGTATTTCCGAGGGAAGGTGACCTGTCGACCTGATCTGGTGACCCGTGGTGAAGGAGCACTGGGTTGATTGCTGTCTGTTGTCTTCTGAAGGTTGATAGTCTTTGGGATGGAATGTCCGGAGTGGTTTCTCTTGATGTGTCTTCCAGGTTGTCTGATGAATAGGCTGTCAGAAGAAAGGCAGGTTTCAATCTGTCAATGCTAATAGTTTGTTTTCCTGTTGGCATCTCCACCTCAAAGTGGTTGTCACTGCGAGACAAGACTGGATATGGCCCTTCATATGTTGTCTGAAGCGGTGTTCGGACAGCATCATGTCGCACAAAAACAAACTTGCTTGTCATCAGTTGAGGGTGAATAAAGATCTTTTTATGGGCGTGATGTTCTGCTGGAACTAGTCTTAGGCTTCTCATCTGTTCCTTCAATTTGAAGACAAATGTTGGGATGTCAGTTACTAATTTCTGTTCATAGAGAAATGCTCCTGGTAACCTAACTGCTGAACCATAAGTCATTTCCACTGGTGAGGTATTGACTTGTGTAATTATGTAGGAGCGAAGTCCTAACAAGACCAGAGGAAGCTTCGAAACCCAATCATCAGACATTTGTGCTTTTAAAGAAGATTTTAATTGACGGTGCCAGGGTTCAATTTTTCCATTTGCAGCAGGATGATATGCTGTAGTTTTAATGTGGACAATGCCCAGTGTGCTTGTGAGACATTTGAAAAGTTGATACTCAAACTGCCTTCCGCGATCAGTAGTTATGATTTGAGGCACACCAAAACGAGATATCCATGTTGAGATGACGGCAAATGAAACTGTTTCTGCTGTGATGTCATCTAATGGAACTGCTTCTGGCCATCGAGAGAAACGATCAATGACTGTTAGTAAATAGCGATATCCCTGTGATGGAGGTAGGGGTCCAACAATATCTATGTTAATGTGTGTGAATCTTGCTGTCGTTGGTGGATAATGTCCCACTGCACTATTGGTGTGTCGCCAGACTTTACGTTTTTTGCAAGGAATACATGTTGAAGTCCAGATCTTCACGTCCTTTTTCAGTGATGGCCAAATGAAGTGCTTTCTCACTAAATTAATGCTTGCTTGAACACCAGGAGGAGCTAGATTGTGTATTGAGTTGAAAATTGCCTGTCGTAGTTGTTGGGGTATGTATGGACGAATCATATCTTCAGACATGTCACAAACAAGTTCTATACCATTTGGCAACATTATTGTTTGAAGTGCAAGGGATGTCGTATTCTTAATGTGTGGAAGCTCTTCGTCACATTGTTGACTTTCAGCAATTTGTTCCAAGGTAACAGTTGGAGGTATAGTGATTGAAGCAATTCGTGAACAGGCGTCAGCTGCAATGTTCTCCTTCCCCGTAGTGTAACGTATGTCTGTGGTGAACTGTCCAATGAAACTAATGTGTCGGATCTGACGCAGAGAAGCTTTGTCTGAACGTTGCTTGAACATGAAGGTGAGTGGCTTGTGGTCGGTGTAAATTCGAAAATCTCGTCCTTCAAGCATGTACTGAAAGTGCTTCACGGCTGAGTAGTCAGCGAGGAGTTCTCTGTCATAGGTTGAGTAATTCCTTTCTGCTTTTGATAGTTTCTTGGAGAAGAATGCTAATGGTTGCAGATTATTGTCACTAATTTGTTGTAAAGATGCACCAATAGCATAATTTGAGGCGTCAACCATTAAAATTAAAGGTAAACTTGAAGATGGATGAGCCAGAAGTGCTGAATCAACCAAGCTATTTTTCAGGTCATTAAAGGCTTGTCGAAGATTTTCTGTCCAATTAATTTTCCTCTTATCATTTTTCTTCGTCCCATGGAGGAGGTTCAAAAGATCTGCTTGTTTACCGGCTGAATTTGGTAGTGCTCTTCGGTAAAAATTAACGAGGCCAAGAAATCGGCGCATTTCTTTTATTGTTTTAGGTAGCGGATAGTCAATAATTGTTTGTACTCGCTCTGGTAGTGGTCTGATTCCTTCTGCAGCTACCATATATCCCAGAAAAGGTACTTCTGTCGAAATGAAAATGCATTTATTCAGATTGATTCTGATGTTGAACTTACTGAGGCGTTCGAAAAGCAATAGAAGATGCTTCGTGTGCTCTTCTTCATCTTGTGATGCTACTAGAATGTCATCTATGTAACAGTACACAAAATCGAGGTCTCTCAGTATATTGTCGATGTATCTTTGAAACGTTTGAGCCGCGTTTCGGAGTCCAAATGGAAGTCGTAAAAATTCAAACAAAGCAAATGGAGTTATGACTGCTGTCTTAGGTACATCGTCTGGATGTACAGGGATGTGATGGTAAGCTCTGACCAGGTCTATCTTTGAAAATATTTGTTTTCCGTGCAGTTGACTGTTAAAATCTTGAAGGTTAGGAATGGGATATCTGTCAGGTTTGGTGATGTTGTTGAAAGCGTGCAATCTCTGCAAGGCCTCCAGGATCCGTCTTTCTTGGGAACTAAATGGAGGGGACTTGACCAGGCGCTCTTTGACGGCTGACAGATTTTCATATCAATCATTTGTTGGAACTCTGCTTTAACTGCCTTGAGTTTATGTGGTGGTAGTCGTCGTGCCTTTGCTGCTACCGGATGTCCTGTGACAATCGTATGAAAAACAGTGGTATCTGGAATGTCAAAATGGATGTTTTCATGAAGCAAGCTGGGAAATTTCTTTAGACGGTCACCATGTTTTTGATCTGGAGGCATTACATGAACTGTTTCTATGCCCGAGACTTTAATCAGTGTGCCAGTTTTTGCTGCTGACGTTAATGGGTCGATAAGTCGTCTGTTCTTGAGATCTACTAAAAGATTGTAATGAAGAATGAAGTCGGCTTCTGACTCTTCAAATTCCTGAATTAATCTTGTTTTAAGCCCTGTGAATGGAGTGGTAGATAATGATCGAGTCAAAAAGTCGGAAATTAATTCCACAACATCCGCTTCTAATGATGCCACAATATGATTAAATTTCGTGATTTCGTTAGTGATACCCAACGTGGTAAACTGAGCTTCAATTTGACGAAACCATACCTTTATGTTTTTCTTCCAGAGGGCGGAATCTTCACTGAAACACGAGCAATACCCGCTTCGTCCCATGCTGATGTAGGGCGTGAATTTGCGTCGTTGCCGTTGTCGGTCATTTTTGCACTTCATAAATTAAAAATGCGTTCCGCTCCGTATTTATCACATCGGCATCACCAATATGGTTATTGTTTGTGTACAAGGTCCATAAAGAAGAGAAAGGATGTGTTTATAACTTTTGTCACTCAAAATATTGCAGAAAAGAAACAAGAACAGAAAACGAATTAAAAACATTTGAAGTAATCAAAAGTGAATGAAGTTCAGAGATATAATTTACATAGCTTAACACTCGGGTCCGCCACACAGGGAACTATTCCATAATTTGCCTGGAGTGATCCAGAAAATCGCAGCATGACCAGTTAGTGGCGGACTAAGGGGCGAGGGGGGGGGGGGGGACGGCGGAGGGGGCGGACCGCCCGGACCACTCGTCTTGGGGGGGGGGGGGGGGCGTCCAAATACCTCGAAAGCACTATTTTTTTGAGCGCCCTTGGCCTCTCGTTCTGGGGTCTACAAATCTAGAAAGCAAATTTTTAGACTGTCCTGTGCCTCTCGTCCTGGAGAAGCCTCTAAATCCAAAAACGTACATTTTTTATAGTAACACATGTATTTCCAAGTGGACGGGGGGGGGGGCCTCATTTGGTTTTCTAGCCGCCCCGGGCCTCCAACAACCTTAGTCCGCCACTGTGGACAGTCTAGTCTTTGAACTCGGCCCTCCGTAATGCGCTAATTACAGGGCTAATCCGCTAAATGGAAAGTTCTGCAGTCTCTTTTAATCATATAATAAGCAGTTCCAATCCAGCAGAAAAATTTGAAAGACGGCTGTCTGCCGTCTTCCCTATGTTTTTAACTTTGTAAATTATCTAAGTTCACTAGACTGTCTCTTTTGCTAAACGAGAACCCCTTTCGTTCGGAGGCATGAGGAATAGCATTTCATTTCATGTTTTTAAATGTAATTTTCTGTAATACTGTGTTAATATTGCTGGTATTTTATTATGCTAATAATTTATCATTCTGTCATGTGGCAATATGAACGTTTTCTCCGTGACGCCACTGTCCCTGTGAGAATATGCTTTATTCTGTATGTGCATGTATGAGAATCTTCTAGCATGGGAGTCTGAGTGTTTGTATGAGAATTTTCGTCGTCGGCTGCTGGCTACCAGTGTTTCTCTGGCTTTGTGTCGATAGGTAGTCGTTACCAACCTCTGCTTTTGAAGCTACCAAAGAGGTTCCTCCACCCTTTGGTTACAATTTGGGTTGGCAATGCCCGATAGCGAGCCTCGATAGGACGAGCGAGTTTAAGCTCTCCGCACCACCTCGTTTTTCTTGGGTTTTACCGATTTCCGGTGGACTTCCAGTGGTAGCGGGGACTGGGTGGCCGATTTGGACATTCGGTGCCTGTGTTTCGACCTGGTAAGACATTATGATTTTCTTTCCTCCCTTGATATGGTAGTGATTCGTTGTCTGGTTTGTCTAAGTTAGATCTCAGAACTTAGGTTCATTTTTCAGAATAAGTTTCTCCAATAATGTATAAAAGTGTATTAAATTTCATTTCGGTGATTTTGCGTAGGTAAACGTGATGAATATGTAACTGATTCAGTTTGATAATGGCTGAGAATTTCTTGCTAGCTTTGTGGGATGCGACTAATGTGAGGGAATATTTTTTATTCTGTGTAGTGCATGTGAAATATTCCTTTCTATTTCCTCCTTCTGCGAGTGATATTTACTCCACGTGGTGTGTTCTTAGAACAAAGCCTTCAGCTATCCCTGTGTCTGTTTCTATGCCCTTCAGGCAAGAAATTATGCATGTATCTTTCTGATTTCCTTTAGTACATCCTGATCTCCTCTTCATCTATTTTAAATTCCTGTTTTGTTTCCAAACTTGTACTTTGCATTCAGACTCCATCAGTAAATTCTCTTCTACTCTTATTAGCTTGTTTATGAAATACTAAGTATTTCTAGGGGCTGCATACCGTATTTCTTAGTTGACTTACTCCGACTTTGAATTTATTCCACTTTTCTGATTTTTGAAGACTGGGCTTCGTCCATCCATGTAAAACCTTGACAATCGCGTCCAACTGTATTTCTTTAGCTTCCTCATGATATCCTACGCATTTCTAAGGGTTGAATGCTGTAGCTATTTTTTTTTCGGAAATTGAATTTTTGTGTTTTTACTGGTTTTCGGAACCATGTGGCTCCGAACTCCTACTTCAAGGGTTTATACCCAGTCACTTGAGTTCTCGCCACTGCTCACACACCAGTACCTTACTATTGTATATTCTTGCTTTGTAATCTATGATTTCGTTGGTTTTTGTTGAAATGAATACGCTCTTTAAGAACTTCGCCTTCAGTGGGGTGTAAATATGTAATTTAACAGATACGTGCCATGTGTCTCAGTAGGTCTGCATGTTCACGGTTTGATTTTAATGGAAATTAATCTGCTACTATCGCATATCATCTCAAGTAAAGAAAGACAGACCAGACCCATCTACGAAGTTTATTTTTCTTGTGTTGTGTGGTACATCCTGGTTCGCTACGATAACGGCGCCTGCATCTGCTTCATATCAGCACGCTGAGTAGGGTGAGTTTCGCTTTGCTTCGCGCGTGTGAGCGGCTGAATGCTTGTTGATTGTAAATCTCTCCCCTGACGATGTTCAGTTCAGATTACTTTAAGTTAGTAGTTCAATGAGATGCATTTTATTGTTTAACAAAATTGGTTCACCCATTTGCTCATGTTTGAATTGAATAAATAATTGATTGTCAGTAAAACTTTATCCTGCTTATAAATATTAGTTTATGAATACCCTCCTTTTTTATTTAATGTTGTTTTTCATAGTGCTGAGAACAAATTGAGATGCATATTATCATATTTTTAATCCCATAAATCTTCTCACAGCCATCTTCATGAAATGGTTTAGTTCAGGGTGGCTTGTATATTAATGATTGTGTGTAATTCTTGTGATCTATGATGTATGTTGGCCACTGTCTCATTGTCTTTCTGCTGCTAAAGTAAACTTTGAGTCAGTTCTAATTTCTGGGCAAGGGAACAAGATTCCGTTCCAGGAAGTAGTCAGTGCAAATCCTTTAGCTGTTTTTTACGGGTAGAAGTATATGTTTAAAGCAAGCTTTTAACTGGCTCCCTTCAGCTAGATTTAATTTTCAATTAACAGTGGTCTTTCAAATTAAATCACTGCATATCTCCATAATATAAGGTATAAGTCATTTAAAATAATAGTTCTGTCTGTTTGTAAACTCTCTATTTTTTTTTCAGAGTAATAGCCGGGTTAGTTCAGAACATATTTTATGCTCTGTGTGGTATATTCATTCCACGTCCATTCCTTCTTCTTTTTTCGGTCTTTCCTCCCTTGTCTATTGTTGTAGAATGAAATTATTGATTCATGTGACAGCATTGTTTACAGCGTCAGGAGGTCGCCATTATCCTGCTGCATTACTGAAACATTTATGGATTTATTGCATTACTCGTATTTGAATTTCATTTCTGGTATTTAGGCCATGTAATTGAATAGTCTTATGTGAGAAAGTTTGTTAGTGGTGTGAGCTAAAGAAAGGCACATAAAGAAGCAGCGAAATTTGTGAACAAACTGCCAAAAATTACTTTGTACATTACAAAAAATAAATAAATAGATAAATAAAGGACTCCATCGGGAATGTTAGCGAAATTTGTAACGTAACAAACTCTCACCTGGCTGTGTGCACTTCTTCAATAGAACGTCTGAAATGTTCACGTGAATTCGAAATTATTGTGTAGCAGTATTGCATAGGTGAGGTGGTGTTCAATGCTAGTGTTAAAATAGGTTATCGTAACATCGAACTGGTGGTAACTGAGGAGGTGAAAGGTGAATTAGAGAAGTCAACATTGGAGAAATATCCAGAGAAACAATAAACGTTATCAACGAATTCGTGCAGGTTTAGCTTATTTTAGGAACAATTTAGATGATCTAAGTAAATATGAGGGTGTCTACAAATCACAAATAAGGTATAAAGCCAAAAATTTGTTCTTCAAAAAACTGCAAAATGGAGAGAAATAGAAGGAAAATTCCTATTGTATTCAGAATTTACAGAAAATGTACTTTGTGTTTTCTGTAAATTATTCAGCGACAGCATGGACTTAGACAAGTAGTGTAATCTTTTTTCTGACTGGAAGAAGGGGAAAGCGACAGTTTGTTCTCATGTTAACAGCGCTTATCATCGGAAAAAAAAATCAGTGACATGTCTTTTACTTTTCAAGATCGAGAGGCGTTTCTATATGGGATAAAAGGTGATAAAGAAATTTTTAGATCCAGAAATACTGGTTACTACTTAGGTTCTACTGAAATAATTGACTTTGACTTACTTTCAAAACAACACATCCAAACTGTCTCACGGCAGTACGCACTTGGCTGTTGTGACATTTAGCTTCCGGAAGCTTACGTCACGTGACTATCCCATATCTAAACACAAGGCTGCACCTGCTCCTGACGGAATTCGTTGTTGAAACTGTTGAATGATTCAGTTTAGCGTGAGCTGTGTAATACCCATCTCATGCTGTAGTTGTTCATCTACAATAAACAAAACGGGGTAAAAGTCACTCAGTAAGCTGTCATTGCAATTTACTATACATTACATGTGCAGAGGATGCACCAAAATACTCAACGAAATGTGTTTATTGTTTCCTTTTTCCCTGTGATAATCTGGAACTTTTAATTCTCATAATAAAATGTGCGTAATATTTCAAAATAAATGTGACTGTCCTACAGAGCAGATACGTTTACCACCACGACTTATTTCGCATTCACATTTGTTGGCTTCATCAACTCAATTAGCTGTCACAGTTCAACATAACTTGCACTAGGGATGAGTGTCAATACATTCAAGATTTCAGGTGTAAGCTGTTCATTCACATTTGGCCAAAACAGGATATATCCTTAAATAATTTCCAAGTACTCGATTAACTGTTTTGAGTTGTGCCTAAACTGGAAAAATTCGCCCATAAAGTGATTGAACTTAATTAAGTACAGCAATTTATGTTCTGAATACACAATCGCGAATCAGGTTCATAGATAATTTTTCTGTTATGGGAAAGTATTTTGACATAATAAACTCGACATTTAAACACTTACAATTTCAGACTACTTCACGTTTTTACACAGAAATTCAGCATGACATAATCATCCTATTTTTCGTATTTGGTTCTCATGCACTGCTGTAAAAACATGACAGAAATTCCATTACTTTATTATATTTTATTCATTGAAATACGATACCAAACCTATGTAGGCAGAGGACAGTATTTCGTTGTGTAGTACAGTTTCATGCCAAGTAATTAGATGTCACAGAATTATAGGGTGGGGAGTTACTGGAATGGAGCATAGTGGGTTAACATTTTATTTGATGGCTTTTTAATGAACTGCACCTTGGCGGCAGGCAGGGCATCCGGCCACCCCGTCAATATTAACACGCCAAATCCAGAATAATAAGTCGACCCTGCATGTGCGGAAAAGGGCTGAAGAGAAAGACCTTATTCTAAACTTTTAATGAACTTCACCTTGATAATGCAGTTCGTCATTGTGGACGCTACCTTTTCCATTTTTCGACACACTAATGTTCATATTGAACTCAGAACTGCATACCTCACACTTTTGGAACGTCTTGTAAAAGAATCACTCATGTTCACCGGAAGACCGTAACAATGAAATATCAGAAAACACCAACTACGAAATAAATAAGCTGCAACGAAGTTAAAATGGAGCACTCAGTGTAGCACCAATGAGCAGAATGAGAAATGGAAGCATCTTGAAACCAGATGACTGGTCACATGATATCAATTTCCGGTCAACATTTATGTCAAATGTTTGTTAAGATTAAGGGACTTAACTACGGGGCCATCAGTTCCTAAACTTACAAACTACTTACTAACTACCTTATACTAAAGATGATACAAACATCCATGCCCGAGGGGGATTCGAACCTCCGACCATAGAACATATGTCAAAACAACTAAGTGTGTACTGCCGATAGACAGACCCCACATCCAAGATCACAGGTTTCAGTTCGTGACCATCTGTCATATTTGTCCAAAACAAATTTTTGAAGAATTTATCAACCTTATTTGAAACAAGGTAATGAGTAAAATAGTTGGTGAAAATCAAACAACAAAATAATACTGGCTAGTTGTAGATTCGACAGCAGACAGGTACATTGTTGAGGGTAGAGTTCATGAAAGATTTTTGTGTTTTGTACCCATAAACATACGGGAAAAAGTTTTAAGAAGGGAGTACCAGAGCTCTCTAGGAAACACACCATGATAACAAGATTGTTGTTTGCAGTCTTATGACAATGCTGGTAACACGGATAGGAAGTATACAGGTTAAAGTGTAAAAATAACGGCAATGAATTCATTAGCTGCGCACACTTTAAATATCGTGGCCTGAAAAAGTGCACAGGTATCCTTATAACTCGGTCGATTATGTTTTCATGTTTTCCAGCTATTGTATGATTTTTTAAAGCTTTTACTCCTTGTTGGCACATAATGTGCGACGAAAGACATTGATACAAGATGGTCGAGCTGTGAGGAAGTAATATCAGCTCTTCGACAGAATTTCGATAGCATTTACATGTCACTTGAAGGAATTTCCAAAAACAAAGAAGAAAAGGTAGAGACAAGAAATGAAGCAGAGTCCATTCGTTAGAAGGTTATAAAACTGGACATTTCTATATTAATTATGTTCTGGAATGACGTTTTCTCTCGTAATGACACAAATAACAAACATTTGTAAAAGCCGGAACATAATTATCGGTTGCCAAGCAAAACAATTATTGATTCCATTTTACAGCTGTATTTGGGAGACTTTCGATCAATTTAAAAACCAAGCTACGAGTTAAACACATCAAGAACATAGCGACGAACGGAAATGCAAAATAAAAACTAAATTTTCTCATAGAGGAAAACCAGAAGAACTGACTGGACGTGATAAATTTCGTGTAACGCTTACCACAGTTGTTGATAAACTACAAGTAGAACTGAAAAAAGCGAGAATAATTTATAGTCAAGTATTCGATACTTTCCGACTACTAAAAATCAATATTGTGGAGCAAAAACTCAAGAGATCTCAGCAGTAACATAAATACTGTTTGAGAAATACTGAGTTGATCTCGACGCAGTCAGTTTTCGTTCTGAAATTCCTCGTTTTAGTGAATATTTGAAGTTTTCTCTCAAAGAAGAATCTGCTGGCACTTCACCACCCAAATTCTACAATTTAATGTATCAAAACTAACTAGGTAATGTTTTCGCAATGTAATTACTGTTTATCAGATCTTCCTCTCAGTACCATTTACTAATTGTGAAGCAGAGAGAGGAATTCATCAGAAAATGGATACATTGCAGCAAAATGAAGCAGATAAATCATCAAAACTGAAGGTAGTAACAACAAGCGTCAAATATTCGGCGCTAAAACGTCGCCTACAGCAAATGTTTTGAGGTGTGAGAATGTAAACAGTTTTGATGTTCTGTGTTCTAGTAATAGTGTCTCAGAAAGTGAAAACAATAGTAAGAAGAGTGCATCAGTTAAGAGGTGGTGGTCCTATTTTTACAATTATTTGCTCCATTTTTATTTGGATAATAATGTTTGGATTTATTTCGGAAGGATATCAATAGTATTATCTTGGTTATAATCAGTTTCTTCCATTTTGTCTTGTAATTATCAGAGGATAGGGAGGTAAATTTCTAGGATAGGGAGGTAAATTTCTGTTCTCTCGGAGTATGACTCTGTTTGTGATTATTGTAAGTATCGCTGATGGGATAACTGTCTCCGAGGCGGAAGACACTGGCGACACCCGCAGGCCAGCAGGGCCCACGAGGGGTCTGGGATCGCTGGCGGCATGTTCTCTGATGTTGCTTTCCAGGCACTCTGCCGACACCGCCCGGAGGGCGACCGCTGGCCGCCACCACCCGTGGTGAAGCCACTCCGTCTGCAGACGGACATTTATATTTGGGCTGGGCACGTCTGTGGCTGACCTGAGTCACAGACAAATATGTTACTCTGTGCCTGAGTCCAGGTAGTTTGTTTACCGCTTCGATGCTAATTTTGTGTAGGGAGGCTCTCTGGTCATGACGCACCGGAAGGGCGCTAAAGTACAATGAGCAGAGGCAGTACAAGTTGGCGTCGTTCTGGTCTGCATGTGCTCACGAGGTTTGGAACGCCAGGGGCAGTAGTCTGCGAATGTTTGTGTAAATTGCCAGAGGTGATTTCTGGGGAAGTTAGAGCGGCGCTCTCGAGACGGGACACTGGCGTCTGGTCGACAGTAAAGTCATTTCAGCGTCTGCAGATTCGTTCCCATGGTCCGCAAATTCTATGGATTTTTGAGAAATGTTGGCTTACGTGCAGAATGCAGCATGGGACAGTTTTGTGGAGAAGGAGACTGACGTGTTGAACAATAGCTCTCATATTCCATTGGTTTGACCATTAAGCAAAAATTGTGATTGGCTTGACATCACCGATGAGAGGGGCTTGAGAGGAAGATTTTGGAGTTGTGGAATTTTGCTGTGGAGAGAGCACTCCGGTGTTGGCGGCGCTGCTGGCCGCATTGTGTTGTTTTTGGGGACTCTGGTCTGGGCCGCGCTCCTGGCCGGATCACGCTGTTTTGAGTTGTGTAATTTTCGGTGTTAACTTTGAATTATTTCAGTGTGCTTTCTGCATAGTCAGGTGTTAGTCCTGCGTGGCTACTATAGAGTAAATTGAAACTTGTAATATTCTGAAGTGCGTGTTTGCTGTCAGCTACACCACCCGTAATCAGAATTTTACCGTTTCTTGAGAGTACAGTTTTATTTTCATAGTATTGTCGTTGGCTTAACCGACAAAACGTGTTCTAATCGTATCAGTCCACATTCGCGATACTGGTCTTCTCCACCTGCAACGCTGTTCAACAGAAAGACGGTAAGGTTGCACCAACGCATCTGCTGAGAAATGGGAGTTAAATGGTAGTATTAAGTAGGAGTTTATCGTGTGCCAGAAGGGACGTCCTTATTCTTGTAGATCAAAAATACACTTGATTAGAGTTGGGGTAAATTTTCATTTTTGTATTTAATTTTATACTTCCTCGGTTTACCACTTCCCTCCTGTGACTTAGCCAGTCAAAACATTTTATTTTGTGTACCAACTTTAGTTAATTTCTAATATTCATGTAAAGTCACCCATTTAGATATTAAGTGTATTTTATTGTCTTTCAAAACTAATCTATTTGTAAATTTTATATATATGTGGCATATGGTCACATGTGTTGTATCAGGCAGATAGTTTTTTATTCAAATTTGTGCCTACCTCATTTCAACCACCTTTAACCGTAAATATTATGGAGGGAAATTTTTTCTAAATATAGGTAGGTCATGGGGAAATATTTCCATTGCACAGTGTGTGCAAATAAAAGGCTTACATGTCGCCACTGCATACAGTTAGTAACAGTATACAGTAAATTCACTTTACGTATATATATTTATTTTTCTCTAGTTTTTTGTATCTAATAAATAAAAGCTAGTGGCGACCCTTAAATCAGATTTCCAAAGAGGTAGAAGCAAAATGATTGCATCAATCCAATAAGGAACTTATTTTCACATATAACATTCGTATTTTAAATACCACATACTTTCACAGTAAACTATCGGAAAAAAGTTAGGTTTGATCTTCCAAAGCCACAACGTTCAGTAAATAGAAGTGAAGTGAAAATAACGTTATCCATTCTGTGGAGAGTAAAACATCATCATATGTCTTCACATTTTGCTGATATTGATGGTAGAGGCATGGCTGATATTGTGAAAACCAGTTTTAATGGTGACGATGTTTGTGGAATCGTGAAACTAGGTGCTAAACTTCAGGAAGGTGTAGTAGGGTGTGATCCTGAAAAAGTAAAAAACGATAGTGTGATCTAATTAGGTGGCTCTAACAACGTTGCCTGCAACGAAACGAATGATATCATACAGTCGCTCCAGAAGGAAATATCGGCGCTTCATCAGTCTAAGGTATTTGTTGTTAACATGCCAAAGAGACATGACTTATTCCCACAGTCCTGTGTAAATGAGGGAATGTCACAAACGAACTCTAAATTAGCAAAGTTGTGTAAATATTTTAACGATACTTTCGTTGTAGTTATAAGCAGTTTGGTACCCTTTAAAAAACAAAAATTTTGGAAGAAGTCCACAAAAGAAACCCAAAGTTTGAACCTATTGCCCTTAATTGACCCCAGCAATCCTGTCAGACACAGTTTCAAACTCAAAATTTTCAGGAAATAGTTTGTAATGAACGAACAGCTTCTGTTGCTTCAGATAATTTTTGGGCAAAAGTTTACATCTGCATCTAATCCCATTGTAATGACAATTTTTCACCAAAATGTCGGTGGTAATAAAGCAAATGACATTACTGTTCTATTAGAGGAACCACAAGGGATAGAAGATACAGATGTATTATGTTTTAGTGAACATCACATGAAAGATATTGAAAGGTTGCAGCTAAGTTGTTACTGTCAGGCAGCACATTACTGCAGAACTATCAAGGAAAAAGGTGGAGTGGTACTTTATATATATAAAAAAACAACATATCTTACAACACGTTAGATCTAAAGAGCAACTGTATAGAGCAACAAATTGAAATATGTGGCAATGAGATTACTGTAATTGGCTCACAGTTCTAGTGTTTGTACTGTATAGATCTCCCTTAGGAAATTTTATTGTACTTCTGAAGCACTTTGATTCTTTATTATCCAAACTTTACTCGAAGTCCAAGAACTTGATAATTACTGTTGATTTTAATGTTGATGGCCTCAATGAGAGCAATAGTAAAGGTAATTTAGTACACTTAATGGAGTCTTATAATCTGGTGGCAATTGTAGATTTCAAAACTAGGGTTACTATTAACAGTAAAAGTCTGATAGATAATATATTTATAGATGAGTCTAAATGCATTGGGATAACTGTACATTCAATTATTGGCCTTTCTGATCATGATGGTCAATTGCTTAGACTCAATTACATCAGTGTGTGTAGCAGTCTAGGAAATCTTTTAGAATAATAAATAAAGAGGCCCTTCAAAAATTCAATAACAGCCTAAAAGAGATATACTGGAGCCCTGTTTACAGGGAAACAGATGTAAACGAAAACTACAATTCCTTTTTAAATGAATTCATGTCTATATTTAATTAGAAGTAGTCATATATGCAATGCCAAGAACGCTTGGACCACTACAGGAATAACAACATATTGTAGAACAAAGAGGATGTTATATGGTTGTTCCAGGACTTGTAATGATCCAAAGGAAAGACAACACTACAAATTTTACTGTAGCATTCTCAATAAGGTAATAAATAAATTTAAAAGTGTGTGCATAAAATCAGAAATTGAAAGCTCAGAATGTAATATTAAAACTATATGGAATGTAATAAAGAGGGAAATTGGCAGGAAAACGGGGAACATGTCTCCGGATGAGATTAAAATGGGGGACAGTATCATAAAGAAACCTAAGTTGGTTGAAGTAATTTTTAATAAATACTTTTTGAGACAGCAGAGAAGACAGGCTGTAATTGTTCTATGGATGACTCATTGTCCCTCCTACAGAAATCTATTAGTAATATAATCCCACAGTTATCTTTACCAGCAGTTACAGTAAACGAAGTCATAGAGTAGTTAGATAATTAAAAATATAAGGTCTGCTGGTGTTGACAAATTTTCTAGTGAAATACTGAAACACTGTTATAAATATATTAATCCCTTCTTATGTCACACATACAATACATCCCTACAAGAAGGGATTGTCCCTGACAGACTAAAATTGGCTGTAGTGATTCCTCTTTGTAAGAAAAGCGATAAAAACAATGTAACAAATTATCGCCTAATATTCCTATTAACTACCTTCTTGAAAATTCTTGATTTTCTTTCTGGTCTTTGTACCAAACAGGCAATATTCTCTTTCAGGGACCAAGTTTTGGAAGGCATTAACAAAAAATGTCTCTAGTGGGTATTTTTTTTATCTTAGAAAAGCCTTTGACTGTGTAAACCACCAATTTTTTTTGAAAAAGATAGAATACTGTGGTTTAGGTGGTATCTTTGGCTTGTAGTTACAATCATATCTAAAGGACCAGAAGCAGACTGTAATGCTATATGGCTCGTCTGGAGAACCTGCCTTGTCTGAGTGGGGCACATTAATGTTTGGTGTGCCTCAAGGCTCCATTTTGAACCTACTGATATTGCTCATCTTCATTAACGATCTTCCTCTTTGTTCTGAGTCAAACAGCAAATTTACCATATTCGGTGATGACACCACAATTCTAATTGACAATCTAATAGATCGCAATCTTGAACACAGTTTGAATAAAGTTTTCAATGATATATTAAATTGGTTCTCTTTAAATGGTCTCTCACTCAATTCCATACACCACAAAGTAATCTCGATGAAATTAACATAAAATATAGAGATCAACCAATACCGAAAGTTGAAGATACAAAATTCCTGGGTGCCTATATAGATAGCAAATGTAATTGATCAGTTTACATTCTTCATCTAAAAAAACTTAGCTTGGTTACATTTGCATTGTGGGTAATTTCTTCGGTGGCTGAAGTTGACACCATTAAGGTTGCCCACTTTGGCTACTTCCACTCATTGATGTCATATGCTATTATCTTCTGGGGAAACCAACCACTTGCAAAAAAACTGTAAAAAAAAGCAATCGAATAATTTGTGGGTTTAATCAAAGACACTCTTGCAGGCAATTGTTTCGAAAGATGGGTATCCCAAAACTGCCTCAGTACATTTTTTTTCTTAATTACCTTTGTGTGCAAAAATTATTCTTTCTACCAAGACAACAGTAAATTCCATGGCTATAACACAAGAAACAAAAACAATCTACATATCGAATTCAAATGAATCACTCTTGTACAAAATGGAGTTTACTACTACAGCATTAAGCAGTTCAATATCCTCCCCTTACAAAACAAATGTGTTCATACAGAACTGCCGAAATTCAAACAAGTTATCAAAGATTACGTGACAGAAAAATCTTTTTATACTGTGGGTGAATATTTGAAAGAAAATGTATACTATAAGTAAACTTATTGTGTCTGAAACTAGTTCAATTGATCTTTTTAGCATTATCACACTTCTTGTAAAAACAGATTGGCTGTACCTGTAACTATCCTTGTAATTTGTGATTTAACTTTCTGCTATTATTTATAACTTTCATTTGATACTCCTATATCTGTTTGTTGGTTGTTATGTTATCTAGTCTACACAGTATCTATTACTGTATTTATAGTATGTCCTTAAACCATGTACAATTTGGCTTTGCATTTCTCTTGTATTTAAATAAGTTTAAATTAAAACCTGTACAATTTGACATGATCCATATCCTTGTGATTGACTCACTAACAGGAGTTATGGAACATGAAATAAATAATTCTCCAAATTAGCTCATCTCAGAAACAATTTACATGCTACAATCCAACAAAAACGTACGTGACGCGTTTTTTAAGTAAGTTCCGTTTTGTTGTAGACACTAGTATTTCGCGCACATACCGCAACGAGCGAGTGAGTCGTGTACCAGCATTCCTCGGGAACAATTTTGCTCAATTTCAGCTCTGTAGGTAACCTATACGGTTCTGTTCTGTGCTTTCAAAATGTTTATAACTATCAACTCGCCCGCCGCATGTGAGGTTCGCACAGTGATGTGGTTTTTGTTACCAAGGAACCTGTCTGCTACAAAAATTCATCGACAGATGTGTAAGTGGGTATGAGAATTCGAAGATGACTGTGATAATGTCCATTATGAGGACCGCTTCGGTCGCCCATCTTCGATTAGAGACGATTTGGAGGTTTGAGCTGAAGCGAGGATTCGTGACAACAGGACCTTCACAATAACAGATCTCTCAAACGAATTTCCTGACGTGTCGCGATCAGTGCTTTACAAAACGGCAGTGAACTCTTGGTTATCTCAACAGGCGGCAAGATTGTATGAAGAGACTTTTACATTACTTACCTCATGTTAAAACACGTTATGGTCAAATTTAAGAATATCTACATGTAAATGATGTTCATTTAAACGATTTACATCGTCACTTCTATAAAGTGCCTCCTGCTGCTGAGAGTAGTGTGATGAATGTAAAAGAAATAGATGCGGAATTCTGTGCATTTGAAAAGTTATGTTTCAAAGACTATGCAGAGGTGACGATCTGAAAGAGAATAATGTTGTTAATAACCCAATTGTGCATCCAAATCAAGACTATTAAAGAAAGAACATTTTTTATATATTTATTTGGTTTGTTAAATGTCTGTCAGCTTAAGACTAATAAGTGGTTATGTGAATAATCTAAAAAAAGAAAAGAATGTTCGTGTCTTATTTCCATAGTCACTATATCTTATTATTTACCATTCTTGTGTATATATACCCACTGCACGTTAGGTAACTTGTCGAATTTACTACGCAGGTATAAAACATCAGCAATAATTTACCACTGCAAGCATCTCCAATACAATACATAAATGACACCATTTGTGATGTAAACACCAATATTACATGATCAAACAGGCAATACTTCTACGAAACATCAGATAATGTACATGTTTTAAAGTTTTTACAACCACATGAGTATAATCCTAAGTCGACTTCTTTAGGGCTCTATCGCAACACAACATCATCCACAACTAGAAAAAGACACTGCATTGCATATTTAGAATTCAATCACTTTTCATTAAATTCCATCCCATATAACCTGCAGCACTCTCTGAAAGCGTTTGTAATAACCATTACCAACCCACTGACTGTACTACATCTGCACTCAACACTGACTTACAACAAACGGATCTAGCCATTCCAGCTCTTTTCTATTTAAGTTCTAACCCAACTAGCATGTGACAATCTTTGTATATGTCCAAAAACTGCTTTTATGGTGGATCATTCCGGAACATTTAATCGATTGATCAGGTTTCTTTTTGCATTGCATACTCCACCAGACATTATGTCTGAAACGTTTTCTATCAGTCACTAGACCACATACTTGGTGCGCTTAACAATCACCCGTGCACAAACAACCATCAGTAGGATACAAAAGCGGATTCTGGGGCCAAAATAATCAAATTGATATCAATTTGATATCAAATTAATTATGCGTAATTAGAGTAATTGCAATTACATGTACTTAGAGTAACTGCAATTGTGTGTACTTAGAGTGATTACATGTATCAAGAGTACTTGCAATTAACTGTACATAGGGTAATTTTTATTTATTTATTTATTGTTTATTGTACGTGTTCACTCCTCCATGTCTGGCGTGGAACTGAGATCACCCCAAGGCATCACGTGACTATCTATGTCACCCCCCACCCTACCACGTGACCACCACTGACCAATGAGAGCCCAGAACGTGACCACCCCCTCCCCCACTCTACCACCTGACCATCCCCAACTGATATTCTGCAGTCATTCAGATGCAGAGTGTCGGAGGGACATCAGCAGAGAGGAAGAATGCAATTACGGTAATTACATTTGACTCCCGTAGTTGGGAGGTTCCTGGTACAACCCCTCTAATCCGGTGGAGCACTCTCAGACTGCATCTGTTTCTATATATAAAAGCAAATCAGAGCATTCTGTTCGGTAACATGATAAAAAGAGCCTTAATTAGGGCTCATATCACATCCAAAATTAGATGTGCATATAGATGAATCATATATAAGATCATCTATAATGCCATACGTATGTACTTCCATTACTCTAGTAATTATATAGAATTTTCAATCCATGGTCATTGAAATCGCTTCCTAGGCTGTCTCACTGAAAGCAGCAGTTCCAACCACTGACAACAGATGGCTCTCCTCCTCTCCCCCCACTCAGCGCCTACACTATGAAGCCATTTGTGCAGACGCTGGCCACCTGCATCCTCCTCTGGAGCTGACCAGTCTCTATTGTGTGCCTCAGTTCAAATGTTCAAATGTTTGTATAGTCTATGGGACTTAACTATGGGGTCATCAGTCCCTAAACTTACAAACTACTTACGAACTAGGACGGCACAAATATCCATGCCCGAGGGGGGGATTCGAACACCCGACCGTAGTGGCCGTGCAGACCGTGACTGAAGCGCCTCAGTCCCCGTGGCCACCGTGGCCGGCTGTGCCTCAGTCCACCAGCCGTAGCCACTGCGACCGTGGAGACATGATACACAGGCCGACTGCCCACTCACCCAGCTACAGCCCCCTGATGATCATGTACTCGCGTACATACGCGAAATACTAGCGTAGTGCACTTATGGAGCCCACGCGCAATTTTTCCGGTCGACCCCGCCACCCCGCCTGGGCCGCACTCTGCACCTCATGAAAGAATTGCCCCGAAGTCCGCGCCAAAAATTGTTATTATTTAACCGCGGCACTAGCCGTCCCGGTATGCGATTAACATTTTTTTCGAATAATTACTTTCAAAGAGTAGGACAACACGTTTTGTATATGGGTCAGAATATCATGGAATTCGGTTGGGTTATAGCAAAGGGCTTGGAGAAAAATATTTGTTTTTACGGTAAGTAGCCAGAGAGAATGGTCACTAACGGAAAACATGTCACGATGTACCCAGATGAGGGTTATACGAAATAAGTCGAAAACTCATATCTATCACGAAAAATAGTGTTAATATTAGAGCGTGTAGTTACTCTGAGGAAAAATGTGCATTGTCAGCTAGTGTTTGGAAAGAATTATACAGATTAATCTCTGGACGGTATGCTGATATCATTGTGGAATCGTCGAAAACGAGTGGATTCGGGCATGTTTACCACATCATACAGATTAAGAATGGCGGACTGGATGTTGTACATTTTCATCATCGGAGAAGCTGTTTGCAGAGAAAATAACTACAGAAATTCCACAAGAGTGGGAAGAGCAGATAGTGTTCACGCAAGATGACGTGGGTTGTATATCATATTAGATTTCGAAGGGTATTTAAAAAAAAACGATTGGTATTTACACTGTACTGGTTAACATGCATAAAACATTGATTGAGAAGGTTCTAAAAATCCTTGGAGAAAAGCTTATCCCTGCAATTTGCGTGGGGGTTTAGAACATGTAGGCGTGCAAAAAAGAAGTCTTATTTGTAAAGTGCTCTAGCGATATGTTTCTGAAGACGTTCTAATATTGTAACTGGGAATGGTCGCTGGAGAGCGGATGCAAAGTGTGGCTAATATTTGTTATATTGTAAAGCTAAAAGTTGAAACTGGTGCCTGGAATTGTTATCGACATGTCTCAAAAGGATGTGTAAGAGTTATTTTGAAAATACAGCATCTTATGTGTAGTCACAATTCACGCAGTGTATGGCTAAATCTGCTTACAACTGTAGTTGGAAAATAGTTGGAAAACTCGTCGGAGATGGTGATATTGAAAGAAAAAAATTGCATCTTGAGTTGGCAGCAAGACCGCTGGAACTCGAAGTAAAGCACAAATATCTAGGGAAATTGAAATTAGCGTGTTGTATTCTCAAGAATGGTTGCAGTGCACTAGAGTATTCAGGCAGACGCTGAAAAACACGCGCATTAGACTATATCAGTTAAAAATGCTGTATTTCGAGATCAATTTCGCTGCAAAGTGTTAACAGCTGATGCGATGTAGTGCAATAGGGATTCGTTTTTAGTTTCACGAAAAGATCTGTAACTTTCGCGGTAGTAGCGTGCCTTTTTTTCCATTAATGTTTCTGCTATGGATACACATGCAACCTGGATGCAGTGCATAATAATAATAAATAAATGTGGTCGCATGTGTGTATTGGAATATGACATATGCAATAAGCCTGACGCATTTTTTCCCTACACAATTCTGGTTCGAGAAAGGGCGATATAAGTTACATTAAAAACATATTTCTCACATTCTCTGCTAGATTGTTTTTACTTGTGGGGAATAGGAAAGAGAGTGAGGTTTGTAAAGAAAGCATGATTCGGTCATTGCTGTCACTGTTTTTTAGAAGTGATATACATTTGATAATTTTTAAGGTTTGTCCGCAGAGTGCAGCGACGAGCACTTCTTCTTTGCACGTGTGGAGTGGAACTATTTGCTTAGCCTTTACAGGTAACGCTCGGCCAGAGCACGTGTGTGATTCACCGCTGCCTGTCGGCTAGCGATGCGGCCGCGTGCGATGTTTGAAAGGCTGAGGGGGAGCAGGTATCAGCAAGGGGTTGAATGGAGAGGACGGCCGCTATTGTCGGTCTGAGTTCTGCTTTTCTCGCCAGGAGAGACACAGCAAATTGTTTTCTTGCGCGCAGACTGTTCCACTGCAAATTAGAACTTTGCGGACGTTGGTGTAGAGGCAGTAGAAGGAGCTATAGCGTTCATAGGGGAAAAAAATTGTAATGCGAAATAAAATAATAATCGGGGCGGTCGGATCGCTGTGTCTGCGTCGCCGGGATGGCTAGTGCTGCGGTTAAATAATAATAATTATAGGGGAGGGCTTCGCGGTAATTCTTTCGTAAGGTGCAGGGCGGGCCCGGCCGGCACGCTGGGATCGACCAGAAAAATTGCGCATGGGCTCTGTAAGTGCACTACGCTAGTTTTTCCACATATGTACGCAAGTACATGATCGTCAGGGTGCTGAATCTGGGTGAGTGGGCAGTTGGCCTGTGTGCCGTGTCTCCGCAGTCGCAGCGGCTATGGCCGGTGGACTGAGGCACACAATAGAGACTGGTCAGCTCCAGAGGAGGATGCAGGTGGCCAGCGTCTGCACACATGGCTTCATTGTGTAGGCGCTGAGTGGGGGGAGAGGAGGAGAGTCATCTGTTGTCAGCGGTTGGAACTGCTGCTTTCAGTGAGACAGCCTAGCAAGCGATTTCAATGGCCATGGATTGAAAATTCTATATAATTACTAGAGTAATGGAAGTACATACGTATGGCGTTATAGATGATCTTATACATGATTTATCTATATGCACATCTAATTTTGGATGCGATATGAGCTCTAATTAAGGCTCTTTTTATCATGTTACCGAACAGAATGCTCTGATTTGCCTTTATATATAGAAACAGGTGCAGTCTGAGGGTGCTCCACCAGATCGGAGGGGCAAAAGCCTTCTATTGCAACCAGAACTTGGTCTTTCCACCAATTTGTGGTTGTACCAGGAACCTCCCAACTACAGGAGTCAAATGTGATCACCATAATTGCATTCTTCCTATGCTGCTGATGTCCCTCTGACACTCTGCGTCTGAATGACTGCAGAATATCGGTTGGGGATGGTCATGTGGTAGGGTGGGGGAGGGGGTGGTCACGGTCTGGGCTCTCATTGGTTGGTGGTGGTCACTTAGTAGGGTGAGGGTGACATAGATAGTCACGTGATGCCTTGGGGTGAGCTCAGTTCCACACCAGACATGGAGGAGTGAACACATGCAATAACAATAAACAATAAATAAATAAACAATTACCTTTATTACCCTTAGTACAGATAGTTGCAAGTATTCTCGGTACATGTAATTAATCTAGGTACATGCAATTGCAATTATGCAATTGCTCTAAGTACATGTAATTGCAATTACTCTAATTATGCATAATTAATTTGATATCAATTTGATTATTTTGGCCCCAGAATCCGCTTTTGAATCCTTCTACCATCATATTCCCCTTACTAAGAAATAATTATTTTTGGTAAACATCTGTAACACATCCAATTACATTGCAAAATGATTGACACACACACACACACACACACACACACATACACACACACACACACACACACATACACACACACACACGCACACACACACACAAGCACAGACAGACAAAACAGCTAACAAGGAATGATTCAGATCAATACCAAGTTCTTTTTCTTATTTATATATCTGATAATTAGCAACACAAAATAGTCTATACCATTTCGAAGTAATAGAAAACTCGAAAATTTTTATCGAATGCCAAGAGCAATCCTTTAGACACTAAACATACGATTAAACGCATTTCCTAACAAAGCCTCATTTAAGTCATCTAACTATAGGAGATTTATAAAAGCCATTGATTCTCGATCGAAGAACAATAATTTACATCTGTAAGCATTTTCAATATGCTACCGAGAGGCGACCATTTGTAACGGTAACACCAGTAAAAGAGGATATAAATACGCCACAACCCAAACACATAACCGCACTACTAAGTGTCAATATGCATTTCCACAAATGTGAAACACCTATGTCTTCCAACGAATCGTACGACTATCCATTTCAGAATCGGTATTTCACACAAGATTTTGAATACATGAGAGCTAATTTTACGAAGATAGAATTACGGTGGTTCTATAAACAGATATAAGAATTATGAAACGATCGAAGTGTCATAGATATGCCATCGCTCTTAACGCACCACTACCCAATAAGGACCATCTCTAACTAGCCTCTACTGGTCATAGTGAAGCAACTGCGCACAGTCGTAATACCATCAAATACTGCAACATTTCTATATATCATTTCCTCATAGTTGACGGAAACGAGGTTTTTACTGTACAAGATGACTACAGCAGTCGTCATAACTTGCATGATGAAAATATAGTTAGTGTTAAACTATTTTATTCACAAACACACACACATATAGTGTAGTGTAACCATTTACACTACAAATCTGCCTGTATCAATGCCAGACGACCAAAAGATAATTAGCAGGTGAGAGGTCAAATACTGCCCAGATCTCTTTTTTGTTTGGGTCTTGGGCAACCTGTCAGTAGCAAGTGGCAACGATTGTATTTAAATCATACACGCTGTATGGTCAATGAAGAAAAATAATCATGGAATATTTACATTAGAATTTCTATATTAAGTTGATTGACTTTTGTCATTACTGTTAGATTTGATATAGAAGTTCATACTAAGACATGGATGTATGAAGTATCTCACTGTACTTGTCTGAAATAAATCCCATTGTATTTCATTGAATTGAACTTGTGGTCTACAGTTATTTAGTAGTTAATGCTTATAGATCAAGGAGCAGTTCTTTCTTTTTATATAGTAACTTTATTGAGGAGAAGAAGTCTGACTGTATAATCAAGAAGAGTACATCGAAGTTTGGTGGAACAGAGTAGCTGGTCCTCTGATAAATATGGTCTTGGTCTTGGAAGTACATCTAAAGAATTCTACAGATATTATGTGGTGGGTCTAAAGGAGACAAGAACACGGTCACACTACATAATATGGCGACAGTGCCAAAGGACTCGAACTGAGAAAAGCTGGGCGACCGGAAAAGAAACAGAGAGAGAGAGAGAGAGAGAGAGAAGACGAAATCGTAGAAAAAAATTGAAATTAAAAAAAATGTTTTTCCGATAGGGAAAATTCCCGAAATAAATTTATTAGGGAAACTTGGTCTTTGCCCATAGCAACCGCAAAAGAAAACGTAAAATGGTAACTGGCAAGAGGTAACAACAGTAAAAAGGTTACCTCTGCTACAAAGAAGAATTAAAAAACATCAATAGTGGACGTCACATCGGAGGGGGCCGCAACTTCGCAACAAACCAGGCTGGACGATAGAGCAACGCAAAAAGGGCCGCGCCAACGCAAGTAGCCGCTGTCGCCGAGCTGTGCTGATCGATGTATGCAGCTGTCCCAGAAATTCAACTGGGGTGAGCGTACATATTTCATACAAATGTTAATTTGAGTGAAATTGTGAAGTGTAGTGTATCACGAGTGTAACGTTTTTAAAAAATGTAATAGAATGAAGTAATAGCGTTTTAACAATCCCCTGTTGTGTGTACGAAAATCCTATGGAGGTATTAGAATTGTTTTAGACGCTAGAACTTTGAACAAACATATCGAGACCGAAAGAGACAGACCATGTAGTACTGAAGATCTATTAACTAAGTTTGAGAATGCTCGCTATTTTAGTTCTGTTGACCTCACTTTTAGCTACCATCATGTACAGACACAAACCGAATCTACAAAATATACAGCTTTTGGCTCACTTTAGGTTACATTAGTAACACTAAAAGTGGGCCATTGCGATCGTCTTTTGACAGCTCGAAATTTGAATGAAAATAACGTCTTAACCATTCAACTGACACGAAAATTGAATAACCGAGTTTGTAGAGAAGAAAATTCTCTAAAACTTTGCTCTGTTATGTAATTCTCATATCTCGTATAGTTTCAGAGATATTTGCAAAAATAACGGCGATTTTGGGATGTCTGTCTGTCTGTCTGTAACGTGTTTCCACTTTTTAAAACAAACTTTTAATCCAATCAGCAGCAAATTTTACAGACATAATTTTAGGCCACCAGAGACCAGAACCTCTCTTTTTCAAATTTTTCGGACAAAAAATACGGTATTAATACAAAAAAAGCCGTTTGTAATATAATTGTAATTGCAAACAAACCGTTCATCTGACACGAAAATTGAATAACCTGATTAGTAGAGGGGAAAATTCTCTACAACTTCGCTCTCTTATGTTTTTTTCATATATTGCAACATTTCAGAGATATTTGCAAAAATAACCGAGATTTGACAACCTCCATTGAATTAACGAAAACCTGCCGTTCGGAGATGTCATGTGACATTCCTCGCCCAGAACTCTCTCTGGCATACTCCATCTTGCATTGCGTATTTGATGATTTTATTGTAGCTTACATGAGGTCATTTCATAGCAATGGTGCACTGAATAGTTTACAAAATGATAATCTAGGGTCTAAAAATGCCATATTATCATCAGTTGCCAACTGTCGTCAATAGTACGAAATTAAAAAACGTAGCTTTTCATTGGTAGCCGTAGTGTAGTGGACAGTGTGTTGGACTGTGATGCTGAAGGTCAGTGGTTTGACACCCGGCACTACCAATTTTTTTTTCCTAAAACTGGTTCAGACACTCTTATTAATTAAATATAGCTATGTTCTTCAATGTTTAGAATTGTGCATATGTAAGAATGCTCCCTCTAAAATGCATGTTTGTTCTATTTCGTGAACATGCCATGAAATATGTAACAACGAATTAAACAATGGTCTTCTGAAGCATATGCACGTAAACTGAGAGGATACTGTAATAATGAACATTCTGCATAACGTGCTGATACAGGTAGTTTCGTATATAAAGGAAGTCCTAGGTTCCTGTGGAAAGTGTAGTTCCTTAATCAAACAGAAGGGAAGTGTATACATTGCAACAAATTACCTTGTTTGTTTTTTTAAGCGTTTATTCACTATTTGTGGAATATATTGAAAGTCATTAATTGGAATCAATGCATCTATGCCAAATGTATGCTGTGTTTCATCCAGGCTATAGTCACTCATCCGAACGCCAAATGTACACTACGTTCTTTCCAGCCTGTAGTCACCAGTACAGGCAAAGAAAATAAACTTAGAACTACCAAGGCAAGACAGGTGATAATATTTTAACGGAAAAATATAGTGAAAATGTGGGAGAGGTATTAAAATGATAGTTCGAAGAGGTAAAAATTCAAAAAAAAAAAAAAAAAGTATGTTTTTCAAAGCTAAACTCAAACATCATATAAATTTGGCTGTTTGTTAAAATACGGTCAGAAAGTATACTATGTGTTGTGTGCATAGATATTACCACAATAGTAGAATTGTAATCTTATCACCATACTTTTCTATTATTTAGATTATTATTTTGGTAAAAAATGGTTGCAAAAACTTATAAAACTGCAAATCTAAAGTGTACCGTAAAACATGTCAGTGCGATTTTTTGTTTGAGCGTATCAATATAAAGTATAACCTTTTGGATTGAACATTGTAGTATCATTATTTATTAGAGCTTCAGATGCCTCAATAGGAAGAGACCCTTTGAGTCAATTGATCATTTATTGATCTCTAGGACATGGGAAGAACATTGTATATTACTTGCAAAAACATTATCAAAATTTTTTGAGAAATGATTTACTGTGAAGTTAAGTAAGTCTCATTTTGGTAGAGAAGAACTTAAGTTTGTTTAGGTTACTACGTAGGGATATGTGGTATTAGACCAGATCCCGAGCAGATTGAAGCAATAAAACATTGCCCTGTTCACTGTACAGTTAAACATCTGAAAGTTTTTTTTGAAATTGTAGGGTTTTATAGACGGCATGTCCAAGGGTAAGCACTAAATAACCCTTGTATAATGAATTTATTAAAGAAAAACACAACATGGAATGAGATGAGAACACAGAGAAAGCTTTTCAGGAGGTTAAAGATACACTTGTCAATTCTTTGATTATGCGACATCCGAATATGAATCTCCCTTTTAAACTTGCAACGGACGCCTCCTCGTATGGCATTGCTGCAGAACTCTTTCAAGTATCCTGAATTAGGTGAACATAAAGCCATAGATTTCGCTAGTACGTATTTAAACATACATGAGAAGAATTATACAACTACTGAGAATGAATTATTGGCCGTAGTGTGGAGTGTACAGAAATTTCAAAATTTAATTTGGGATCACAAATTTATAATCTATTTCTACATCAAGTCCTTTCTTTTTTAATGGAAAGTCGTTTATTGCATATCTGATTAATGAGATGGATGCTTTTCCTCCAAAACTTTTATATAGAAACTTAATATATACAAGGAACGAAAACGTCTCAGATGGCCTTTCTCACCTCCATTTGGATTTAGGAAAGGTACCAGTTACCGAAAGTAAAAGGAATATTGTTTTGGGATTAATTTTTTGAAAGTTATTTATGCCGACAACAAGGTACGAGTGTTAGCCAACAGCATCTGTATAGAGATTAGATATGGTAATTTCTTTAAAGACAAATTTACTGAAAGTGGGAAAGGGGATGAGACCCATTATAAAATTATAGATGTGGACGTTATTTTGACGAAAAGATCCAAATACAAAATACTGGAGAATACGTATTCCTGAAACAGTATAGAAAGACATAATTTGGTACATCCATGAAGGTTACGGACATTTAAAAATACGCAAGTGTATTAAGCACATGTATAAATTTTATCATTTTAAAAATCTTAGTCGTAAATTTCTAAGAAATTTGAAAACATGTGAGATATGTCAGAAAGTAAAAGACAACACATGACATACTCGGTATTTGTTATACCCTATGATTCCGAAATTTTTAAATGATATCACTGTGTGTGACTTATACAGGCAACTACCATCAAGTAGGAGAGGAGTAAATTATATTTTTATAGCTGTACAATGCTGATCCAAATATTTAAGATTATACTTAATAAAGAGACCAACATCAAAATCAATCATAAATTGTATGAAGAAATATTTCACAGACATAGGAATTCCCAAGTGAATTTTAAGTGATAACGGACCACAATTTAGTAGTCAGGAGTTTATGAAGTTTTTAAACTGGCATGGAATTAGACATGGCTATTTCTAAGTGTAATTCCCAATCCAACCCTACAGAACGCATTATGAAAGAAATATCACATTTCTATAGAACATATTGTTCACAAAAACACACAACGTGGGATGACTTAATACCTGAATTCCAAGAATTACTAAATGAGTTACCACATTCATCTAGGGGTATGAAACCTTTAGAAATATTAAATCGAAAGTTTGTTGGAGAGCCTTTGTTGAACTATTTTACATGGCCACCTACATCAATAATAATGGTCAACAATTAATAGAGAAAGTAAATGTTTCCCTAGAAAAGGCAGCACAAAACCGACTTCGTTAACCAAATGAAGGAGCAGTCACTCCGGAATATAAGGTAGGTGATATCATATTGGTAAGAAACTTGCAGATTAGCTCCAGCGTGAAAAAACAAACAAGTAAATTTCTTCACAAATGGTGTGGTCCATGCAAGATTGTTGATATGCCACATTCCAGAGCTGTGAATCTGCAAGAACGTTATACAAAAGCAGACAAAGGATTAAACAACATAAATATTATTAAACCTTATTATGACAACACCTCAGGCTAATTAGCGTTCTATGCTAATTAAGGTTTGACGATCTCCAGGTAGCCAGTCATGATTGTGCAACCCCATCTTGATTATTACTTGAGTGTTTGGATCGCCACCAGATCGGTATAAAAGAAGACATAGAGACAGTTGAGAGGCGAGCAGCTAAGTTTGTACCTAGTAGATTCGATCAATGCACGAACATTTTCTATTTCATATTCCACAAATCCATGTCATGATAAAATACATGGATGTAGAATGAACCATGTTTGTAAATGTTTACAAAATATAGATATCAGTAAATATTTACACAATAGCTAAATGTTTACAAATATTTACCAAGAACAATAGGCCTATGTTTAGAAATGTTTACAAAATGTAGATTCAATAAATATTTACACATCAGCAACATCTAAAATAAAGTGGTATACTATCTTAGAGATAGAACTAGACGTAAAATTTATAAGGTATAGCTCAAATAATATGAAAAAATGACTGAGAAAGAAAAATAGCAGAGCTCCAGCAAGAAGTCATGGCCCCTGCCTTCTCAACTTAGGCACCTGGTGAGGCCATTCCTTCGTTTTGGTGGGAAGGTCACCTGAATTGCGTGTTAGGACTGGTTGTGGGGCGCAGTTGACTGCCGACTTAAGTGTATAGCCCAGCAGGCGACGTGCAACTGAGCCGGGCGCCCCTTAGAAACAAAGGATGAACTCGCCCTGCACACAACTCAAGAATTCGTGTCAGCACATGGGCCACGACTTCTTGCGCGAGTCCTTCAGTGTCTTATTTAAAGGTGTAAGATTCATAGTATATTAAACATATTAAAACAGAGTGTTACTGAAATACTTTGGGACCCAAATGGAAGTCGCTGCAGAGAAGGCGACATGATTTTCGAGAAACACTGGAGGGATGAAATTTGAGGCGGACTGCAGAACGATTCTACTGCTGCCAACCTACATTTCGCGTAAATAGCACAAAGATAAGATGTGAGAGATTAGGGATCGTATGGATTTATACATGCATTCGTTTTTCCCTCGTTTTACATGGGAGTGTAACAGTAAAGCAAATAAATAGTAGTGGTACTGAGTACCCTCCGCCACGCACTTGCTTGTGGATTGCGAAGTATGTTTGTAGATGATGGACAGTGTGAATACATTTTGACGTGACGGTGCCGTGATGTAAACCTGACGTGGTGGCCAGTGTAACTTGCCTTCAAGTGTGTGACATCACGTCATCTCCTCTGCATTGTACTTCCGACTACAATCGAAATACTAAACGTCTTTCTCAAAGCTATTTCACAGGGTCGCGCTGTAATTCCTTCACTACATCGTCGCACGAACAACAGAATGGCAGATATCGAAATAAACGACAGAGATTTAAAAGCAAGTGGAACAGCTCAACACAGGAAAGGCCGCTGCAGGTGACAGGACACCAATTCGATTTTATACAGAGCATGTGAAGGAGCTTGTCCCCTTTCTAGCAGAAGTATACCTCAGGGCTGTACAGAAGCTTTCCTTATGCCTGGAAAAAAAGCGCAGATCATCCTAGTTTTCAAGAACGGTCGTTGAACAAATGGACCACGCCATATGCCTACATCACTTAAGTCGGTCTGTTGCTGAATTTTTTAACATGTTTTACCATTTATGGAGACCAACAGAAGATCTCATCTGTAGGAATCAACAAGTGTTCAGGACATAGGCATAGACAGGATATGATTTCGGAGTGGTTTTCAATGAATGAACATTGTAATAATGTATAATCTTAGTGGAACTGCAAACAGCACTAATAGGCCCTATTGTATATGTTATATATTATTCCAAAGGACTGTACACTGGGGAGCCACCACGGTATAGGTACAAATTTAGTAAACTTCTTAAAAATCTACCTATTCTCCAAAATAGGAACAAGGCAAATCTTATCAATAAAGATAGGAAAATTCGGATCAAAACACGGATGGCAATCAGAAACGAAGTGCTTGGAGCTTGATTGGAGAAGCTCTCGAATTTTTGCGGTACATGTAAGCCGTCAATGACAAAAAAAAAAAAAAAAAAAAAAAAAAAAAAAAAAAAAAAAAAAAAAAGTGTAGAGATACTTTTTGACTAGACAGGGATCTAGAGTCGTTTACATAGGACCATCAAGAAATACTGCTGACTGACATTATAAGTACCAATAGTAAAACTCCTCATTATTTCAGCAGTAATCACCACAACTGTTAATGCATGTAACCCACTAGCTACAGAACAGGATTCTTACCCAGGTGTGCACCTCTTCACCAGAAACATACCGATGGTCATGTGTACATGATAATCAGCCAATCTAAAATATTTAGGCAAATAATTCAAAAAATTTATTTCAAAACGTCACCTAAGTTTTACAAGTGTTCTCCCAAGAACCAGTACCGACTGCTGATTCTAAAATCATGCCACCCTGATGGCCCTGTGTTGAATCTACTGACGTTCCGATGCCATCGTGCGATAGCAGTAGCTTTCATACAGAACAGACCCACTCCGGAGCCCAGCTTCTGTGAGGGGGCGAACGGCTTCATGCACCCCGCCCCCGCCATGCGGCTGTTCGATATCAGCCACTAACTCTGTGAACCTTAACAGTTACCTTTTCCATTTTTAAAGCGCTAACTTAGACTGGCACTCATTTACTGCATCCAACCTCAGGGCGAGTCCCGTTATGTATCCTGTAATTACAGAATGTAGCCAATATTAACCTGAATCCTATCTTTTATTTATCAGTCAGTCACCTCTTCCTAGGGCACCCACAAGCCTTTACTGCTTCGCCTTATTTGTTCAGCAGTGGGATGGGTTGTACAATTTTTGTATCGCCCCCAAGATAAAGGTTCAGCACTTTTCAGTGCTCCAAAACATGGAAATCGGATGGAGAGAAATTGGGACTGTGTGGAAAAATGTAGGCGGTCTTTATCTCGATACAGAATGATGCCCGTTTTTGTTCCCTTTGTCAGCATTTCGGGAGGGGTTTGAATCCCATAAACCACCCTCTGGCTACGCCCATGGTTCAGAAGACAATGATCAACTTAACCCAGGTCGTTCTATTCTTCACGATACCCAGAAAGCAGTAGATACGGGCTCCCAGTAGCTCCCATGTTTCTTGACTTCTGAAAGGCTATGATTAGGTTCTGCACTGTCGCATGGTAAATAGGAACGGATGAAATGCCAAACCAACTATGTAAGTAGTAAGTGTGAGAGCATCACGGAGATGATCGGCTAACTCCATTGGCAGATGCTGCAAGAGACGTTCTGTACCACAAAATGTATATCTGTCAAAGTTCTGCAAGATTCAACCAACATATTGCTTCCTCCTTTGTATTATCTTGCGAAAAGACTATCAGGATAAAATTAGGTTAGAGCTCACACGCAGTCTTACCAGCATTTCCCCTTTCCCCCTCGTTAACAGTTTGTGACTGCAACAGCAAAGAAGTAACAATGGTTGCAGAGTATAGATGTAGTGGAAAAAAGTATTTAAGTATGGATGTTGACAATCAGTATAGTTGGTGGAATCGACCTATTTTTGTTCACAGTTTACTTTTCTCGGTATACGTGACACTGAAGTAATATTGCCTTAAGAACACACTTTTGCATCGCATAAAGAGCAATAACTTTTAATAGCAATGAAATGCTCTTATAATTGCACCCCAACATCTATGCTCTACAACTCGAAAAGTGAACAGCATCGAACATTTCCCATATTAATATTAATTCAGTAATTGTTCACATTTTTGAGCTGTTTGTTTTTATTTATTCTGATGACTAATCCTACACCGGTGCACAAAAAAAAAAAAAAAAAAAAAAAAAAAAGCTCCGAATGGATGAGTAAATAAATAAAGCAAGGCCCCTTGAACAGGTTTTGGCAGTGTTGGCTACTCTGCGATATACGTTTCAACAGTGTGATGCAATTGCATGTTAGTACTTGGTAGTCATTGAAAGGTGATAATTTGTTGTGTGATTTGGAAAAAGTGTTTGGTAAATTTCTTGCTGTCTGTAAAGTTTGCAACGAGAGTGATTATTGTCTGTTGAGGCTAATCTGAATAACACAATGTCCGATTGGGAAACTGTTACTGTTCTACGAAAGAGACCTCCAAAGGCCTCAGCATTAAAATCCGAACAGGTAATATCAGTTTCAAGAGAATCTTAATGCGCCTTACTTTGGATATCAATTTACAAGCATGTTTCATTTCAGGCCGTAAATGCTGCCCGCCGTCAAGGCGTCGCCGTGGATACCCAAGTAAAATGTGAGCAATCTTAAGATATCGGCAAAGAAACATACTGTGTTAGTTTTTCAAGATTTCATAATGTGAGAGTGGTAAGAGGATGCATTGTATCATTAAGAGAGGTTTTCTAGTGCCATTGGAATCCTTGTAGACCAGATTTCAAATACAATTCAATAATTATAATGAGTAAGCCGTCGACATCCTTCATTTAAGAAGGCAACGAAAATAATTGCTCGCGAAATAAGGAATTGGAATGATGTAAGGTTGTTACTTTTTGTCCCGAATGTTTATGATGATTTGCGTTGAGCTTATAGCGGAGTAACGTCGGTACCTACATAAGTGAAAAGTAGACTGTAAAATATGTAGGTAAATGAATCTTGGATCTATCGCTTACAAATCCTGCCCATAGTGTTTGTGATAATGAAAACATTTTATAGTTGCAATGTAAGCTCTGAGTTTTGTATTATGTTTAGAAGCAAGTTCATAACAATAACACTAATTTCATCTTCTGTGCTGTTGAACCACGGTTACATTGATGTGTGATGCCCAACACTTACTTTGTTCTCCCAATTACATATGCTGTAATAATTTTTATAGAGGCCCAAGTAACAGCACAATATCGTTTTATGTAGACCCCACTTCAGTTTTTTCTGTATTGATATAGTTGCAATTTTTCGCGGAACCACAAATATGTTTTGTAATCTTCATTTCAATATCTGTACTTTCTAAGCAACTACAGTAACCTAATTGATGTGATAATCGAATTCACATCATAAAACTTGTTTTCTGTGTAGGCCCTACTATATACTTTGCACTAAGGTCACTTTGTAATGTAAACATTACTTTTCAATTAGTGTCTACCATTTTTCCAGTTAGTAGTATTCTTTTTTACTTTTGTATACTTATTGGCATTGACTTGCACAACTGTAGATATTGGTATATTTTTAGTCTCTAGAAAACATTAGGCAACAGGTGTGTGTGTGTGTGTGTGTGTGTGTGTGTGTGTGTGCGACAGATATAGAAAATTTAGTTTACATTTTACAGAGGCATTGATACACTTAAATAATTCGTTTTTTGTGATTGTTGTATTGTCATAGAATGGTTATACATATTCTTCTGCAATACTGAAGAACTCGACACCACCTGCTTGCTTTGACCCATGATGTCACATTTGTTGACATACTAAATGGGGTGGGGGTGGGAGGGAGGCACAAAGATGGACAAAGAAACTTTCCTTTGCCACAGTCTTCTACCAAACAACTGTCATTATGAAAAATTAAAGTTTTCAGTGATGGTTGTGTTTTGAAAGTTAAAATGTGGTGTTTTCATAGGTTGATGGGTGAATGTAAATTGATCAGTTTGTATAATGTAAAGTAATGAAACATTCATAACATAAGAAAAATTATAAATGTTTTGATTCACAAGATGCAACACCCAGACATCTGGGGTGAAAGCTGATGGCTATATTTCATGACTGGACCTTACACACAGACTGGCTACTAGGGCTCCAACTCCAAATATTAGCGAAGGTTGCTGAACTGCTGTGAAGCAGACGATTTAGGATTGTGTGGAAACTCCCTGGATATGCCATCTTGCTATGTGTATTTGTTTCTCTCACTATGTCAGGTGGTGTTATTTAAAAGTAATGATACATTCAAAAATTACAGAAAACGTGTCGTTCTTACTGGTCCGGTCTGTATACCCATTAGATTTCTATTTGATTATGCCAAAGTGCTAGCTCCTTACTTAACAGCCATATTCAACCACTTGCTGAAAGAAGGATCTGTACCAAAAGACTGGAAAGTTCACAGGTCACACCTATATTCAAGAAAGGCAGTAAGAGTAACCCACTAAACTACAGGTCTATTTCATTGATGTCAATTTACAGCAGGGATTAGGAATGTATCATGTTTTCAAATATTATGAATTATCTCGAACAGAATGATATATTGACCCAAGGTCAACACAGATTTAGAAAATAGAAACACAACTAGCTCTTTACTCACACGAAGTGATGGAGTGCTATCGACAAGTGATCACAAGTCCATATTTCTTGATTTCCAGAAGGCTTTTGACACCATACCTCACAAACTGCTTTCAATCAAATTGCCTGGTTGTGGTATATCACTCCAAATTTGTGACTGAATAGGGGATTTCCTCTGAGAGGGCACAGTTAGTAGTAATCATTGGTAAGGCATCGACTAAAACAGAGGTAGTGTTATTGGTCCTCTGCTGTTCCTTATTTACGTAAATGATATGGGAGAAAATCTGAGCAGCTCTCTTTGGTTGTTTGCAGATGATGTCATTTACCGTCTAATAAAATCATCTGAAGATCAAAACAAACTGTAGAATGATCTAAATACTGTATCACTAAGGTGTAAAAATTGGCAGTTGACTCTAAATAATAAGTGTTAAGTCGCCCACATGAGTACAAAAATAAATCCGTTAAACTGTGTTTACAAGAGAAATCAGTCAAATGTGAAGGCCGTAAACTCCACAAAATGCCTAGGAATTACTATTACATCAGACTTAAAGTGGAAAGAACATGTAGATAATGTCATAGGAAAGGCGAACCAGAGACTGCATTTTATTGGCGAAACCCGTAAAAGGTGCAACAGAACTACTAAAGTAACTGCATACACTACGCTTGTCCGTCCTTTCTTGGAATATTGCTGCCCAGTGTAGGTTCCTTATCAGGTGCGTTTGACGGAGGACATCGAAAGAGGCCAGGGAAGGGCAGCTTGTTTTGTATTGTCATGATACAGGGGAGACAGCATTGCGGAAATGATGCAGGTCCTGGGATGGGATCATTACATTAACAGCGCTTATCTCTGTGGTGTGGGCTACTTACAAAACTGAGGCTGCCAATATTCTCCTCTGAATGCAAAGATATATTGTTGACTCCCACTTACATAGGTAGAAATGATCATCAGAATAAAATACGAGAAATCGGAGCTCGAACGGAGATATTCAGGTGTTCTTTCTTCCCGCACGCCATTAGAGAATGGAATGAGAGATAAATAGTATAAAGGTGGTTCAGTGAACCCATTGCTAGGTAATTAAATATGATTTGCAGAGTATCCTACAATTTGGTGTCTGAAATTGCCACATTAGCAGTTAATATATTGCCCTAAATGACAGAATAAATTGGAGGGGAAAGTACTTACTTGTTCATTGTAGCGTAGTGGCTAGGGCTTTAGTTTTCGAAGTAAATTCACATGGGCAGTGGTTCTCCACGTATAATTTTTTCCTTTTTTTTAAATGCATTTTGCAGCAAATTGCAGACATGGTCATCTGCCACATGTGTACATAAACTGTAGTAATTTCGTATGTACTCTAGAGTTCTGTGGAATTCAGTATGTTGTTGTTTTAGCTACAAGAGGAAACACTGTCACGGTTTGAAACAGAATGTTTGCATTTTTAGTGTAGGATGAAGTAACATGAACAAAGTCATATGTAAAGTACATGAAAAACATCCACAGAAACCTGGCAAAGAAGAAAATTGTAGTAGACACATTGATTCTAATTAGTGACTTAACACATACTACATAGGGGGGAAAAACTTTCGCAATTTGTTCCAATATGTACACTTCAGTACCATTAAGAAATATTTGCCGCAGAAATCTAGTACTTAATTTATATATGAAAAACCAGTCGCTGCCCGTTGTTTACAATATTTATTACCACAGTATCTCTCCAATTTATGTGCCTGTGCATATCTGCAATTCGTTGGTACATATTTCATTGCATGTTCACTAAATAAAATAAACGCACATTTAAGACTGATAGTTCTTTCTCCTGCACAACTCACAATATCTCAAACAGTGCCCGAAAACCATGACCCAAGGTGAAGAAGAAAAAGAAAAAAGAATTGTCGGTGGTGGGTCACAAAACATCGCCCATGCTTATTTACTTTAGAATCCATTACGCTACAGCGGACAGATGGGTAATACGCCAACTAACTCTATCATTTACGGCAAATATTGACTGCAAATATGTCATTATCAGACATCAGATTATAATTAAATGTACTAAGAACAATGGGTTTTGATAATTCTTCAGTGAGCCATTACTTTCAAATACCTTCGCCTGAGTTATATTAAGAAAATCGCCCTATACACAAAGCAAGATGGTGTATGCAAGGGAGAGTTGTCACCCGATTCGTCGGCTTCATAGCGGTTTGGTAACCTTCATTAATATTTGGAGGTGGAGCCGTAGTAGCCAGTCTGTGGATACGGTAAAGTATTTTGTGGCTGGATGGACAAAATTTTTTGCTGTTTTGTCAATAAGTTGTGTGGCCTGCAGAAGTTTCTCTCCATTATTTTGATGTAACTGTGTTTTCGTTCAGGTGAAGATTTCCTGAATGATTCCAAAGTAGCTTATAATTGAATGTGATGAGCTGTGTGATAAGATGATACAGATTATGAACCGGACGATGCACAACATCAGATTTGGAAGATGAATATGCAGTACCTGGACAAAACATATACACACACATCTCAGCACTTACTGATTAGATTCCAGTGGCATAACAAATTGTTACTTGCAACTGAGGAAGAAAACGAAAAGAATAACATCCAGAAATTGGAAATGAAGAGACTTTAAGCGATGTATTCTTTACCTGTATCTATTTTTGTGATTCTATAAACAAATCATAGCACAGTACCCTAGTGACATTTAAAAGTATTGAACTAAATTAATTCAAGAAATAGAACAGGGGAAAAATCAAAATGACCAGTAGCAGTTTGCTTGTGCCTGTCCCCCCTAGTGTTAAATGCCTTTTCAGGGCTGTCTGCCCCGCCGGGTTCCCCCCCCCCCCCCCTTTCTACTTGCTAAATTGCTTAAAGTAGAGTGCAGTGGAGGAATTTCGGTCAACTCTACCACGGAACATTACTCTCTCACAGTTAATTCACTCGAAAAGTTTATAATAGCTATCAGCGACAAACTAACACACATGAAGCTGCAAAATGCGCTTGCGCATAGCTGCTTATGGAGCTCGACAACAGCTCTGTGCATGCGCAGTTCTATCGGCATAAACTGATACACACTTAAGCTGCTTATATATAAGATAATTTCTCCTCCACAATGATTATAATCCAGGAATACACTTTTTCATCTAGTCTTCCAAAAATCATCCCATTTCACCAGATTTAACCAGCGAGAACTCGCTCCTTTTAAAAGTTACCCGATCGATCGCATCTACAGTGTTTTTGACAGTCAAAGAACTGTTCATAATGTACTTAATATGTCCAAATAGGTATTTCTAGTTGCGTTTGCAGGAAAACTCGCACACAAGACTATTTAAAATTGGTAAAATGCCGTTGTTTTAAAATTACTGTGAGCAAAATGCTCACGTGCGAGTCCTCATGGTTTAAGAGTGTTTCCTATAACATCCTATGGTTGGTTATAGCAACTGTTGTAACTATGGAACAAGGCATAAGGGTAGGCAATCTTTTGTAATATCTAAAACTGTTGAATAATGAAAACTAGGTAATCTAGTAAGGGTCATCTATGACACTGGATTTGTATCACCAGACTCTTTGAGGAATATCATCCACACACTCCCAAAGAGAACAAGGACAGGTAAATGCAAGAACATTTTCACATTTCCAGTTGACAGTTCCTGTAACAGTTACCAAAATGATATACAAATGAAAGGAAGTGAGAATTGTAGACTTATTGTGGCTTTTAGTTTTCCTGCAGAACATGTAAAGGTACTAGATGAATAGCCTGATTTAATTGATAATAGAATCAAGATTTAGGGAGAAAAAAGCTTTTATACAATTTGTTGGCCTAGACAATAAACTGTATGAATGGTAATCATTTCTTGAAATGTCTAGACTTCAATGAATGCTACAGGTAAACGTGGGTAAGATTCGGTATTTACAAAAAAAAAAAAAAAAAAAAACAGAGGAATCCATTGAGATGAAAAGGGGTTGTGGCATAGGGGTAAAGCAGGCATGAAGGCATTCTTGTATATTCTTCAATCTGCATATAAAAAGAGAGTGAACAAAATTAAGACAAAAATATTAAGGAGCAGCTGAAAGGAAATCTCTTCCACCCTACTACTACTACTACTACTACATAGGGATGCTGAAAAGTAATGCCTCGGATTTTTTCCCCGTCAATACCTTACGGCTTTTGGAATAAACCAAACTGTATTACAATACATATCTTTATTCATCATTTCTACCTATTTATTTCTCTACATAGGCACCCTGGCGACGCACACATTTCTCCTAAATAGACCAGTTTGTGGATCCCGTCGCTGTAGAAGTTTGGACCTTGTTGTCTGAACCACAGCCTCACCTCCGCTTGTGTGGGTTCATCAGTTGTAAAGTGGACACCGCAAAGGTGTTCTTTAAGCTTTGGAAAGAGGTGAAAATCGGATGGATCCAAGTCTGGACTGTATGGAGGATGATCGGTGACAGTGAATGCAAGACTGCATATCGTTGCAGATGTTGCAGCGCTCGTGTGCGGTCAGGCATTGTCATGCTGAAGGAGAGGGTGTTCCATGTGGGGATGAGTTTCAGTTGTGGAGAGTCTCGCTGTACCATGCGGAGTTTATGGTGGTGCCTTTAGGCATGAACTCCATATGCAAGACACCTTGAACATCCCAGAAAACAGTGAGCATGATCTTGCCTGCTGATGGCATGGTCTTGCACGTTCTTGTAGGTGGTGATCCGTGGTGGCGGTACTCCTGCGATGCTCGCTTGCTTAGGGGGTCAAAATGGTGCACCTAGCTTTATCACCAGTCACAATGTTGTTAAGGTACCTATCACCATCCTGCTCAAAACGCAACAGAAATTGTTGACAGATGTCCAATCTCCTTTGTTTCAAGTCGGGGGTGAGCATACTGGGCACCCACCGTGCACACACTTCTCTATACCGCAGTTCTGTAATCAGGGCCTGTACACGCTCCTGTGATATGCCACACTGCAGTGAGAGTTGTGTCTGTTATTCGACAAATCTCTTTGATGAGTTGATCAAACCGATTCCGATGAGTCTCGTCCGTTGCCGTATGCGGTTGTCCACACAGTGGTCTGTCACAGACGTTGAGGTTAGGACCGTGTTTACGAGCATGGGCAGCCCAACGGCTCACATTACTGATGTCAATGCATCGTCTCCGTATAGTTTTCATTCGTCTGTGGATCTCAATTGAAGGTGTGTCACTTTACACACCGCCATGTTAATCGGTACTACTCGAATTCCTCTAGCGGCAGAGGGTTGTACTTTGCGTCAGTTACGCGGCAAGGACAACCAAGTAATATGCAGGACATGCAAAACCTCAACCATGCTGCGAACAGATGTAAAAAATGTGGAGGCATTACTTTTCAGCATCCCTCATACTTCTCTCTCTCTCTCTCTCTCTCTCTCTCTCTCTCTCTCTCTCTCTCTCTCTCTCTCAGTATGAATACATATTGTATTTCACAAATTAGCTGTTTTAATGAAATCTACAGATGCAAGCGTCAAGAATTTATGTGATGTGATTCTTCAATTTCTCTTATTTCATGATGTGTGTGTGGATGGGTGAACAGTCAGGTGTCATTGTCCAATGGTCACAATATTTTGGCAAGTGACCTTGTTGTCATCAGGTGTGCAGACACTGCTGTGTAGGTGTGGACCTGCTAGAAGGTACTGTCTGTTAGAAGATAGACAATGATCCTACCAAGAAAGTCTACATCTAATACATACTCCTCAATCCACCATAAGTTACATGGCGGAGGGTACACTGTACCACTATTGGCATTTCCTTTCCTATTCCACTCCCAAATAGAAAGAGGGAAAAAAGAATGCCTATATGCCTCCGTGCGAGCCCTAATTTCTCTTCTCTTTGTGATCAATATGCAAAATGTAAGTAGCTGGCAGGAAGATCGTACTACACTCAGCTACAAATTCCGGCCCTCTAAATTTCGTCAACACAAATTCATGAAATGAACAGTCTTTCCTCCAGCGATCCCCAATTGAGTTCCCGGAGCATTTTTGTGACAATCGCATATTGGTCAAACCTACCAGTAACAAACCTAGCTGCTCGCCTCTAAACTGCATCTATGCTTTTCTTGAAACTGATCTGTTGCGGGTCCCAAACACTTCAGTAATACTCAAGACATGGTTGTACGAGTGTATCATACCCATTCTCCTTTACAGATGACGTACATCCTCTCAAAATTCTCCCAAAAAACCGAAGTCGGCTGTCCGCCTTACAACTGCCCTTACATGTTCGTTCCATTTCTTATAGCTCTGCAATGTTACACCTAGAGATCTGAACGATGCAACTGCATCAAGACGGTCACTACAAATGCTGTATTCAAACATTATGGGATTGTTTTTCCTACTTGTGCGCATCACCTTACATTTTAAAATATAAAAAATAGACGAAGATTACTCACCAGGCGAAGGAGCACAGGTGTGACAGCATCACAAATAAATAAATGAATACACACACACACACACAATCGCAAGCTTTCGCAACCCAGGTGTGTCTTCAGGCAGTAGGGAAGGAGAGGGAAAAGGAAATGATGAGGGTTTTAAGGAAGGGGGTAAGGAGCCATTCCAATCCCGGAAGAGGAAAGACTTACCTTGGGGGAAAAAATGGAGGGTAAATAAATGCACATACACCCACACATTTACACAGACACAAGTACACCTAGGCAGACATACTGTAGATTGCTTTCTACAGTATGTCTGCCTAGGTGTACTTGTGTCTGTGTGAATGTGTGGGCATGTGTGCATTTGTTTACCCTCCATTTTTTCCCCCAAGGTAAGTCTTTCCTCTTCCGGGATTGGAATGGCTCCTTACCCCCTTCCTTAAAACCCTCATCATTTCCTTTTCCCTCTCCTTCCCTACTGCCTGAAGACGCAACTGGGTTGCGAAAGCTTGCGATTGTGTGTGTGTGTGTGTGTGTGTGTGTGTGTGTGTGTGTGTGTGTGTGTGTGTGTGTGTGTGTGTGTGTATTCATTTATTTATTTGTGATGCTGTCACACCTGTGCTCCTTCACCTGGTGAGTAATCTTCGTCTATTTTTTATATTTTATTTTTCCTGCTAGGAATTTTTCGTCTTAATATTCGTATCACCTTACATTTTTCTACATTGAGAGTTAATTGCCATTCTTCACACCAACTAGAAATGTTGTCCAAGTCATCCTGTATGCTATTACAACCAACATGATGATACCCTCCCATACACCACAGCATCATCAGTAAACAGCCGCAAACTACAAGTTACTCTGTCCATCAGATCTTTTATATAGGTATAAAATAATAGCTGTCCTATCACACTCCCCTTGCAGCATGCCTGACGATACTCATCTCTGATGAACACTCGCCGTCGAGAACAACATACTGCATTCTATTACTTACAAAGTCTTCCAGCCAGTCACAAATCTGTGAACCTATTCCATAAGCTCGTATATTCATTAGCAGTCTGCAGTCTGGCACCGCGTCGAACACCTTTTTGAAATCGAGAAAAACACAATCTGCCTGTTGCCCTTCATCCATGGCTCGCAAGATGTCATGTGAGAAAAGGGCTAGCACGAGTTTCCTAAACCCATGCTGATTCATAGAAAGAAGCTAGATTTCTCAAGGAAATTTACCATATTCAAACTGAGAATATGCTCAAAAATTCTGCAGGAAACTGATGTTAATATTGGCCTGTAATTAGGCAGGTCAGTTCTTTCCTCCCTTATAAATGGGAGTCACCAGTGCTTTTCTCCAATCACTAGGAACTTTGTGCTGAATTAAAGATTCACGAAAAATGCAAGCTAAGTAAGGGGCCAATGCCACAGAATACTATATGTAAAACCGAACTGATATTCCATCTGGACCAGGAGACTTTTTTTCATATTTAGCTCTCTCAACTGCTTCTCTACACCAGAATTTACCTATTACTATTCCGGAATTAGTATGTTGATCAAATGATTGGACATTTGTGCAGTCCTCATGTGTGAAAGTTTTCTTAAAGGTTAAATTTAGAACTTCGGCTTTCCATTTGCTTTCTTCTATTACTGCACTGGAATGATAGTGACTGGATAGTGGGTTTTGACCCGCTTATCGATTTTACATAGGACCAAAATTTTTTCGGGTTCTCGGAAAGACTTTTTGCTAAGGTATGCCTGTAGTATTATTTTACACTTTGTGCATTGATTTTTTTATAGCTGCACATATGTCTACTAACGTTTGCCTGTCATCATTTGCGTGTTCTTTTTTGAAGCGAGAGTGCAACAGTCTGCTTTCTCAGTAGTTTTCTAACATTATTATTATACTAAAGTGGATCTTTTCCATCCTTAAACGACTTTACAGGCACATATTTCCCTAATCCTTTGTGTACAAGGCATTTAAATTTAGCCCACAATTCCTCTACATCCATTGTACCAGAACTAAACGATGTCCATTCATTTTCTAAGTGTGATCATAACAGTTGCTTATCGGCTCTTCCTAACAAAAACATACTCCTAACGTTCTTGATTGGTTTATTAACTTTTGTCACCATCGACGCTATGGCGATATCATGATCAGTGGAAAGGATGACCATGGCTCTTCTCAAGGAATCCAGCTTTCCAGCTGTTAAGACGCTGTGACAGAGATCACCTATTCCACCGAGACTTTACAGTATCCTGAAGGTGGACAAAAATGGAGTGCTGTTTCGCCCCATTGTTAGCAACATTGGACCAATGTACTCAGTTTCTAAATTCCTAAAGCACATGTGTAGGGCTTACATCATAAAATGACATCACCCTTATAATACTTTCATCCTTTCAAGTTTAGGTTTTTTCTTTTCACCTGAGTGCACTTGCAAAATAATTCTATAGGCCTTACTGGCCAGAAATTTGACACAGACGACCAACCTGTTTAGACATGTCCTAACGCTGACAATTTTCTCTTCAATGGTGATTACTATGAGCAGGTGGGAGGAGTAGCTATGGGGAGTCCACTCTCACCAGTCATCACCAACTTATTCACGGAATGCTTTGAAGTGGAAGCTCTGGCTTCAGCACAGTTGAAACCTACCTTTTACTTACGTATTGTTGACGACACCTTCATCAAATGGCCACATGTTAGAGACAGGTGGATGATTTCCTCATACATCTCTTCTCAATTCCATACACAGGAGTATCGAATTTACTATGGAAATATAAGTGGATGGCGTGTTCTCCTTTCTTGGATGTCTTGGTTCAAAGAAGAGTAGAGGGTATAGTGTGTATTGTAAGAAGACACACACAGACCTATATACTTAAATGCAAACAGCTGCCACCACCCAGTGCAAAGGAATGGCATGCTCAACACATTAGTTCGCAGAAGTTTGCACCCTCTCTGACACTGAGAGCCTTAACCTGGAGAGTTTTGTTTCCCCACACCAATTGTATGTTTAGAGGAAACAGAGGAATCTTAACTGTTTAAGGCCATAGTATTTATCATTCTGTGGTGCACTATCTGGAAAGATAGACAAATTCTTTGTAAAACTGCTAAAGTGCTAATAAGGACAATATTGGACTTCAGAAAACAGGAAACTATCAGATCCCCTGCAAACGTGGCAGTACTTACTTAGGTCAGACGGTACATAGGATCGAAGATCGTTGCTGAGAACATAAACGGCACACTAGACTACAGCAGCCCAAAAAGTCAGTGGTTGCTGAACATTGCCTTTTGGAATTACACAGAACGACTTACAACCAGGCTAAGGTTCTGACACAGGTGTCTTAACTTCTGGGATTGTGTCATTAAAGAATCTGTAGAGACTAGAGTAATGGAACCGTTAATCAATCGAGATAGTGGATTCACCTTAGAAAGGCCTGGGAATTTACTTTGGATCTGATTAGAAAGAGGAACACGACATCCCACGACAAACTGACATAGAGGACAGGCAGAGCAACTGATGACACACACCAGCACATTTCCTCGGACTCGGACGCAATCAGAATAACTTGGAGATGGCGAGATGAGCAGGAGGTGTGCTGGATGTCCTCTGCCTGGATGTGGACTGCTTTCAGAACACATGGAGGTAGGGGGACAGAGGATAAAAGGCTGCCACCACTTCACGGCGGTCTGTTCATCACTGCACCTGATGCTGGCGACACTAGGCACCCGGCTGTTCATCTGTGAACTCTGTCACCTAGAAGCTGTTTACAACTTAAACAGCTCTGTGTTGAATGATCATTGGTTTCATTTATCCTGTAAAAGTTTTACTTTACACTTACTTGGCCTCTATATATAATCATCCTCTTTCAGAGCTTTACTGGTAGAACTCTTAACCAATGTGGTTGAGTGGTATTTTAGTCATCTGGCCATTTTACTTGATATTGATCTGGCTTGACTGCAAAGTGAACTCTGAAAGCTAAGAACACATTAAAGATATACAAAATTCTGGTCACATTGTAGTACCAGGTAGGGAGTTAACTATGTGGTCTTTGTTACAAATCCTATTGTTTACAAGGAAGGGACATGTAGCATACAGATCTCTGACTCCTCCTGGAGCTTTGCGTACCTGTAATGGTGTGTGGCTAACAACTACAGTGTCTCGGTAGCCTCTGTTTCAGCAATTGAAAATATAAATGTTCTTTTAAGCAGTGGGAAGTCCAGGTTGAAATATTAACAGTAATACGAAAAGGATAGATTGCTACTCACCATAAAGATGAAATACTGAGCTGCAGACAGGCACAACAAAAGGACGATCCCGTGGTTTAGTTCTCAACTGAAGCCTTTCTCAACAAAGAACACACAAACTCAATCTTACAGTTGCACAGGCACATCTCGTGCAAATATGAGTCTGGTCTCTGTGGCTAGAATCTGTTAATGTCCTTTAACTATAATTTGTGAAACTGTCTGCTCATTCAAAATACCCAGCCTGTGTAACTAGGTTGTCAGTTACAGCTAATTTTGGACGGGTTAGAAAACAAATGAAGTAGTCAGGCTTTAACAAATACAGATTTGTCAGCTAAACTTGCCACTTAGGGGTGGAAAGAAAAGGGGGGGGGGAACTAAAGATAATGGAAAGCTTAACAAAATCAGTTTTTCATATGTACTTAAAATATTTGGTTGTAGTTAAAGTGATCTGTTGTGAAGACAGGAATATAGGTTGCATTGCAAGGTGGCACATGTGTGTTTCGGTATGCACCATGTTGATAAGGACAATTCTCACATATATAATGTTTTTTGGTGTATGAAGCAGGTAACATTGATTTAAATGTTTTGCAGGGGGTGCAGCTACTAACAAGCAACACGGAACCACAAAAAATACTGCAAAACTAGACAGAGAGACTGAAGAATTGAAGCATGAAAAAATACCTTTGGATCTAGGAAAACTCATACAACAAGGACGCCAGTCAAAGAATTGGAGTCAGAAGGATCTTGCCACAGTAAGTTCTGCTGGTTAAAATATGAAAAAGTATCAAAACTATTGATAACTAATGATTGTTTTCGCAAAGTTTTGATCAAATACCAAGGCTACATTCACACTGTCAGCTGGGATATGCTGGGCAAACAATCACCTAGTCCGTGCCCACTACAGACCTGGGTGTTTACTTTGTGCACTGGGCTGGGGAAAGGGGAATCCATTTTTCCAATTTTGATGTTGTGGAAAATTATTGGTATTATAAAACACCAACCCATATCATTTTATCAACTTTTTTTCCTTATGAGCTTTGCTTTAATTCTGAAAATAGAAAATCCTTATTTTTCATTCCATGTGTGTTTTTAGTTTCATGATGCTCCTCACTTGATTTTGAAGAAAGTATGCTGTTAATAGAACACACACACACACACACACACACACACACACACACACACATATACATTTACACAGGCGCAAACACCCCTAGGTAGACATACTATAGAAACCAAAGAAGTGTGACCAGCTGGTAGATAGGCACAAAAAAAAAAAAATCACACACATACAAGCTTTCGCAACCGTTGGTCACTTCGTCAGGAAAAGAGGAAAAAAGGAAAGGAGAAAGGGAAGGACATGGGTTTTAAGGAAGTGGAAAAGGAGACGTTCCAATCCCAGGAGTGGAAGGACTTACCTTAGGGTAAAAAAAGGTGTGTGTGTGTGTGTGTGTGTGTGTGTGTGTGTGTGTGTGTGTGTTTTTACCTTCCTTTTTTTACCGTAAGGTAAGTCCTTCCACTCCTGGGATTGGAACGTCTCCTTTTACACTTCCTTAAAACCCATATCCTTTCCTTTCTCCTCTCCTTTTTTCCTCTTTTCCTGATGAAGCGACCAACGGTTGCGTGGAAGCTTGTATGTGTGTTTTTTTTTTTCCTTTCTTTTTTTTCCTTCCCTTTCTCCTCTCCTTTCTTCCTCTTTTCCTGAATAAGCCACCAACGGCTGCGAAAGCTTGTTTGTGTGATTTTTATTTGTGGCTGTCGACGAGCCTGTACTTTGGGTAAGTCATCCATTTTCTATTTTATATATCTGGGGTAGTACAGCATCTTAGTTTTTAGAAAACTTATCACTTTTTCATATTTATTAATAATCATTTTGAAATGACACTGTGCCAAGTACATGCACGAGATTTGCAAATCATGTATTGAAAAGTCGACATTGGGCAACTTGCTGTTAAATGCATTTCAAACCATCTATTACAGTGAGTGAAATAGATGTGAACATACAGAAAATTTTTTGAAATGGTAGTCACACTGATATCTCGCTCTTTCACGTGTTATTGTGAGGAGTGGAGGATAGATAACAACTCACTATAAAGAGGCTTGTTGAGCTGCTGACAGGCATGAAAACTAGACAATCTATGGCTGGACGTGGTTGTTGTGTGTGTGTATAGGTGTCTTAGTGATTGTGTGAATGTATATGTTTCTTTTTCTCATGAAACCCATGGCCAAAAATTTAAGTTGGGTGAATGTGATTGGCTATTTTTCGTGCCTATCAGCAGCTCAGCGAGCATCAACGGTGAGTTATCTGTCCCCTGTTATTGACATTACAATAGGATTTTCCATTGTTAAAACATGTTGTTATGAGTTACCTGAGTGGTGTTAATGCCATGGTGCTTGGCTTGGCGGGTATTGAGTGTATTGCGTGAAGCACTGCAACATTGACAAAATGAACACTGGCCACGTGTTAATAATAGATACCAGAAGACTCCAGATATATACAAAGCTTTTTTTGAGTGGCGACCAGTTGAATTTGGTATGGGCTTACATTAGGTTGCACTTGACTTTATAAAAAGCATTCGAATGGTTTTTTATCCACATCTTACAATTAGTTTAATTTATATTTTGTGTTTGGAACGAGAAGAGAAGAATAAATTAATCTGAACTGTGACATTGTTATTGCTGGACTAAATTAAAATTTTCTCAGGTTCTGCTTAATGGCTCTCTAGTTGATGATAAATGCCAGAAAGTGCAAAAATGTAGTTAGATTTATAAAAGCATCTATGCCTAAGTAGACTAATACACAAGATGGTCTTTTTTCTCTCTGGGAAAATTCTGTACCAGAAGGTGAAATAATTGCCTATGGTGTACCAAGTGTTTCCCATAAGACTGGAGTCTTTCACAGTAACTAGAAATGTACCTCGAACTTAAATGTTGGAGGCTTACAATAGTTATGAAACCCTGTAATGTAATTTGGTAGAGAATCCTAAGAAATTCTGGTTGTATGTAAATTATACTATCAGTAAAACCCAATTGATACATTCATGGCACGATAGAATTGATGCTACTGATGACAGCTCTGCTAAAGCAGAATTGCTTAACACGATTTTCCGAAATTCCTTCATTACAGAAGGCAAAGAAAATACTCCAGACTTTATCAGAACAGCTGCCGGCATGCGTAATTTAGAAGTAGATACTTCTGGTGTATTAAAACAAATCACTTAACAAAAGTTAATCTTCCGGTTCAGATTGTGCACCAATTAGGTTCCTTTCAGAGTATACTGATGCAATAGCCCCATATGTAGCTATCGTATACAACTGCTCGCTCAGTGAACGTTCTGTACCCAGACTGGAAAGTTGCATAGGTCACTCCAATATTCAAGAAACGCAATAGTAGTGATCCGCAAGATTACAGGTTTATATTATTGACATCGGTTTGCAGCAGGAGTATGAACTATGTTGAGGAGAATGACCTATTGGCCCATAGTCAACATGGATTCATAAAGTATCGTTCTTGTGAAACACATGATGTGATGAGTGCTATTGACAAGGGATGTCAAATAGATTCCATATTTATAGATTTCCAGAAGGCTTTTGACACTGTCCCACACAAGCATCTTCTAATCAAATTGCATGCTTATAGAATATTGCCACAGTTCAGCAATTGGATTTATGATTTTTTGTCAGAAAAGTCACAGTTCATTATAATTAGGGTAAGTCGTAGAGTAGATCAGAAGTGATACATGGCGTTTCCCAAGGAAGTGTTACAGGGCCCCTTACTGTTCTTACTTTTAAAAACAATTTATAAGACAATCTGACCAGCTCTCTTAGACTTCACGGATAATGCTGTCATTTATCACTTAGTAAAGTCACCAAAAGATCAAAAGCAACTACAGAATGATTTACATAAGACGTCTGCATGATGCAAAAATTGGCCCTTAATAAGTGTGAAGTCATCCATGTGATGACTAAAATAAATCCATTAAACTTCAGTTAATACAATAAATCAGTCAAATCTGCAGGCCATCAATTCAACTAATTACCTAGGAATAACAATTACAAGCAACTTAAATTGGAAAGAACACACAAAAAATATTGTAGGAAAGTGAACCAAAGACTGTTTCATTAGCGGAACGTTTAAAGATGCAACATTTCTACTAAAGAAACTGCCTGCTCTACACTTGTGTGCCCTATTTTGGAATATTGTTGCACATTTTGGGATCCCCACCTGGAACTGACAGACGATTTAGAGAAAGTACACAGAAGGGCAGCTCATTTTGTATTATCAAGATATAGGAGAGAGAGAATCATGGAAATGATGCACAAGTTGGGGTGGAAATCATTAAAAGAAAGGCGTTATTCTTTGCAACAGATCTAATTGTGAAATTTCTTTCACCAACTTTCTCTTCTGAATACGAACATATATTATTAGAACTCAACTGCAAAGGAAGACATGATCGTGATGATAAAATAAATCATATTGAAAACAGAAAGATTTGTGTGTTTCTGTTTTGTGAGCTATTAGAGAATAGAACTATAGAGAAATATCAAATGTGGTTTGATGAATCCTGTGCCATGCACTTCAATGTGACTTGCAGACTTACGTGGAGATGTAGAAGTGGTACACCTCGCACCTCCCCCCAGGGGGCCCACAGCTCTTTTGTGGGTACGTGTGTGGCGCGCATGGGGCTCCGAGCTGAGGCAGCCTTTTTTCCGTCCCAGGCTGCTTCACTTTTCCTCCCGGTTCATGCCTTCGCCCAGAGATGGGTGACTTTTGTGAGTCAAGGTGGTTTCCTGTCCTAGTCTTCCTTTTTCCATGGTTTCTTCCTTTCCTAACCTTTACTTCTGTCCTCCTCTCCTTGCTGTACTTTCCTAGCCTTCCTCTCCTCATTAGTCTCTGCTTCGGCGTTTGAGACACTTCTTTCTCTTCACTTCCTATATTCTTCTTCTTTCCTCCCTGTGCGTGTCTGAAGGCCGACCCACGCATTACCACGCGTAGCAGGTGATGGGGTAACGTGTAATTCCCCGCCCCGGGTAGACAAGTAGGGCACGTACGTACCCCCTGGTAAAGGCCAGGCCCAGGGAGGGATGATTACCCGAGCTGGTACCTTGCCGATTGGTCCCTCCGTCAGTTCTCGGGAGGTGTGAACAATCACATAAGGCGGGTAAGCTCTCAGAGAGGGCCTCCATTAGGAAGAATATGCCGGTAATCACGGGGGCCACTTCCGCAATGACTTCCTTCTCTTCCTTTGTGGCTTTGACCCAAAAAAGAAAGATTCGCCTCAGAATAAGAAAACTTTGCCCAATCTCCCGAAATTCCTAGTTGTCTCTCGAACCGACGGTAAAGATTTCACTTCTGTAAATCCTTTCGTCATTCAGAAAGGTTTTGATGCGATTGCTGGCCCTGTTAAGACCTGTTCACATCAGCGCAATGGAACATTGTCCGATCAGGGTGTAACAGCCGCGCATAGGGTGTTAAGAAAGGTAGATAACCAGCTGACGCCAACTTGTACTGTTTTTGACGTTCGACAGAGTTGAACTCCCGTCGAAGGTCAAAGCAGGGTATGAAGTTATCTCCGTCCGCCCTTATGTACCAAACCCAACGTGCTGTTTCCAACGCCACAGATACAACCACACCCGTCAATCTTGCCCTAATGCAGCAAAATGTGTCACTTGTGGTAGGGACGCCCATGAGGGGGATTGCCCACCTCCGTCCCCTCACTGCCTTAATTGCAACAGTGACCATGCGGCTTCCTCTCGGGACTGCCCTGTATATAAAGATGAAAAGGTCATTCAGCAAATTCGGGTCACGGAAAAGGTCTCAACATCTGCCTGCTTGTTCCTTTTTATCTTCCTTTCTTCTCTTACGTTTTATGATGGCGCTCCTTCAATCGAATATTCGCGGCTTTCGTTCCAATCGGGAGGAATTAAAACTACTCCTTCGATTGCACTGCTTGCTTCTAGTCTGTCTCCAAGAAACTAAGTTACGTCCAAGTGATTGTGCAGACTTCTCCCACTACACCTCTGTGCGTTTCGACCTGCCACCTGTGGAAGGTACCCCAGCCCATGGAGGGGTTCTGATGCTAATTCGGGACGACGTCTATCACCATCCCATTTCATTGCATACTCGCCTACAGGCAGTTGCCATCCACATCACTCTATCCACCTTTTCCTTTTCCCTCTGTAATATATATTTGCCATCGTCATCCGCCCTTACTAGGGGAGATGTGCTACACCTCGTTGACCAGCTCCCTCCACCTTTCGTGTTGGTAGACGACTTTAATGCCCGCCACCCCCTATGGGGCTCTCCGGCACCTTGTCCGAGAGGGTCCGTTTTGGTGGACCTTCTCCAACACCTCAATCTTGTCTGCACCGACCTTCCTTTCCGACACAACACATAATTATTCCCATATAGACCTCACGATATGCACTCCTCAGCTTGCCGGTCGGTTTGAGTGGTATTCACTTACTGACACATACGCGAGGGACCATTTTCCTTGTTTCATCCACTTCCTGCATCATTTCCCATCTCTTCGTCCCACCATTTGGAACATTTCTAAAGCCGACTGTGGGCTTTATTCTTCCTTGGCAGTTTTTCACGACCAGAATTTTCCCAGCTGTGACAGTCAGGTCGACTACCTCACAGAGGTTATTCTCACAGCTGCCGAACATTCCATACCTCGTACATCCTGTTCTCCACGTCGCGTCCTGGTCCCTTGGTCGACTACAACCTGCCATGACGCTCTTAGAGCCTGGCGCTATGCTTTACGTACCTTCCGCCGCCCAACGTAGGAGAATAGTATCAACTATATATCACTGCAAGCACAATGTCGTCGTGTTATAAACGACAGCAAAAAAAGCTTGCTGGATTGCTTTTACCAGTTCTTTTAACCTCTTTACTCCCTCCTCGGATGTCTGGAGTGGCCTCCGCCGTTTATCCGGCATAAAGGTCCACTCCCCGATTTCTGTCCTCTGACCGTCGAGGTCGCAGTCCTTGTGGACCCTGCTGATGTTTCCAACGCATTGGGCCATTTCTTTCCGGAGGTTTCGAGCTCTGCCCGTTACCACCCTGCCTTCTTTCCTCGCAAACAGGTAGAGGAGGCACGGCCGCCTTCTTTCCACTCTTTTAATCGTGGAAGTTATGTCTCCTGCACCATGCAGGAGCTAGACCGTGCTCTCGCCCTGTCCCGATCTTCTGCACCTGGGCCAGATTCCATCCATATTGAGATGCTGAAGAACCTTTCTCCTGCGAGCAAGTGTTTCCTACTTAGTAGCACCTATAATCGCATATGGACTGAAGGTCATGTTCCCACAAGTTGGCGTGAAGCTATTGTTCTCCCCATCCCCAAACCAAGAACAAACATCTTCCTTCCAGTTATCGCCCCATTTCTCTGACGAGCTGCTTCTGTAAGGTGATGGAACGCATGGTTAACGCTCGGTTAGTCTGGCTCCTCGAATCTCGACACCTCCTGACTAATATCCAATGTGGTTTTCGTAGACACCGCTCTGCTGCTGATCACCTCATCACCTTGTCGACATTTATTATGAATAACTTATTAAGGAAGTGTCAAATGGTAGCAGTGTTCTTAGAATTACAGAAGGCTTACGATACCTGTTGGAGCGCGGGCATTCTCCACACATGGGGCCTTCGTGGCCGCCTCCCTCTCTTTAGTCAAGCGTTTTTGGTGGATCGCAAGTTCCGGGAACGGGTGGGCTCTGTTTTGTCAGATACCTTTCGCCAGGAGAATGGGGTGCCACAGGGCTCCGTCTTGAGCGTGGCTCTTTTTGCCATTGCAATCAATCCGATCGTCCCCCCAGGGGGCCCACAGTTCTTTTGTGGGTACGTGTGTGGCGCGCACGGGGCCCCGAGCCGGAGCAGCCTTTCTTCTGCCCCAGGCTGCTTCACTTTCCCTCCCGGTTTATGCCTTCGCCCGGAGACGGGCGTATTTCACGAGTTCAGGTGTTTTCTTGTTGTCGTTACTCTTATTCCTTGGTTCCTTCCTTTCTTACCCTTTGTTTCTGTCTCTCTCTCCTTGTCCTCTCCTCGCCTTCTTCTCCTCATTAGTCTCCGCCTCGGCGTTTGAGACACCTTTCCTTCTTTCTCTTCACTTCCTCTATTCTTCTTCTTTCCTCCCTGTGCATGTCTGAAGGCCGACCCACGCATTATCATGCGTAGCAGGTGACGGGGTAACGCGTAATTCCCCGCCCCGGGTAGACAAGTAGGGCACGTACGTACCCCCTGGTAAAGGCCAGGCCCAGGGAGGGGTGATTACCCGAGCTGGTACCTTCCGAATATGCCAATTGGTCCCTCCGTCAGTTCTCGGGAGGTGTGACCTGAGGTGTGAACAATCACCTAAGGCGGGTAAGCCCTCGGAGAGGGCCCCCACTAGGAAGGAGCGCGCCATCGGAGACGCCGGTAATCACGGGGGACACTTCCGCAATGACTTCCTTCTCTTCTTCACTGACATTGACCCAGAAACGTAAGATAGATTCGCCTCAGCAAAAGAAGACTCTGCCTAATTTGCCGAAATTTCTTGTTGTGTCGCGCACCGACGGAAAAGATTTCACTTCTGTCAATCCTTTCGTTATACAGAAAGGTGTTGATGCAATTGCTGGCCCTGTTAAAACCTGTTCGCGTCAGCGCAATGGCTCATTGTTGCTGGAAGTGGACAGTGCTTTCCAAGCCCAGAAACTTATCCGGACTACGTTATTACACACGTTTCCAGTCAAAGTAGAAGCGCACCGCACACTCAACTCGTCACGTGGGGTAGTTTTTACGAGATCCCTTGACGGGTTGTCTGATGACGACATCCGGTCCTATATGTCCGATCAGGGTGTGACAGCCGTCCACAGGGTGATGAAAAAGGTAGATAACCAGTTGACACCTACTCGTACTGTGTTTTTGACATTCGACAGAGTTGACCTCCCGTCGAAGGTCAAAGCAGGGTACGAAGTTATCTCAGTCCGCCCTTATATTCCAAACCCAACGCGCTGCTACCAATGCCACAGGTACAACCATACCCGTGAACATTGCCCACATGCAGCAAAATGTGTCACTTGTGGTAGGGACGCCCATGAGGGGGATTGCCCACCTCCGTCCCCTCACTGCCTTAACTGCAACGGCGACCATGCGGCTTCCTCTCGCGACTGCCCTGTATATAAGGATGAAAAAATCATTCAGCAAATTCGGGTCACGGAGAAGGTATCAACATCTGCCGCTCGAAAGTTGTTGGCGAGTCGAAAGCCTACTGTCCTCCCAGCGGGTACATACAGTAAGGTCCTCACCTCAACTCGACCTACTAAGGATTCCAGTACCCAGACTTATGATTTCACTTTCGCTGACACAGTTGTGCGATCCGCCAGCCCGAAGATTGCCCGTTCCACGTCCCCGCTTCCTCCTGCTGCTTCTAAGGTACAGTCTTCAACAACCTCTAGTAAACCGCGGGCACCTAAACAATATGCCCGGACCTTGAAAAAGGAACCCGTCCGTGAGGATTTTCTGCGTTCTCAGGCTTCCCAACCGTCAACTGCCTCTTCCCGCCGTCACTCTTCCAGAAGAGCTGACAAGAAAAAGATTTCCTCTCCTTCCCCGCCGAGGCGTGACCCATCTGTCGCGCCGTCCAACAGTTGCCGGCCTCGGCCGTCTTCTGTTTCACCGGGACGCTCCGTTTGCCGGGCGCCCGGCCCTTTACCGGCGGTGGAAACTGCCCCTCCTGATCAACTCAGGGAGGTGGCAGGCGCGTCGGTCGAACCAATGGAACATGACCCTTTGCCCCCAGACAGCGATAGCAATGCTCCCTCGAAATCCGGTCCTCAGCGGCCGTCGAGGTGACCCCGCTCGTTACTTGGTTTTTATCCTTATTTCTTCTCTCATTTTTATCATGGCGCTCCTTCAATGGAACATTCGCGGCATTCGTTCTAATCGGGAGGAGTTAAAACTACTCCTTCGATTGCACTGCCCGCTTCTAGTCTGCCTCCAGGAAACTAAGTTGCGTCCACGTGATCGTGCATACTTTCCACACTACACCTCTGTGCGGTTCGACCTGCCACCTGTGGAAGGTGTCCCAGCCCATGGAGGGGTTCTGATGCTCCTTCGAGACGACGTCTATTTCCATCCCATTTCCTTGCACACTCACCTACAGGCAGTTGCCGTCCGCCTCACCTTATCCACATTTACCTTCTCCCTCTGTAATATATATTCGCCATCGTCATCTGCCCTTACTAGGGCAGATGTGCTAAACCTTGTTGACCAGCTCCCTTCACCTTTCGTGTTGGTAGGCGACTTTAATGCCCACCACCCACTATGGGGCTCTCCGGCACCTTGTCCGAGAGGCTCCCTTTTGGTGGACCTTCTCCACCACCTCGATCTTGTCTGCCTCAACACTGGTACACCGACCTTCCTTTCTGACACAACACACACTTATTCCCATATAGACCTCGCAATATGCACTCCTCAGCTTGCCGGTCGGTTTGAGTGGTATGCACTTTCTGACACGTACTCCCTTGTATCATCCACTTCCTACATCATTCCCCATCTCCACGTCCCACCAGTTGGGACATTTCTAAAGCCGACTGGGGGCTTTATTCTTCCATGGCTGTTTTTCACAATCAGCATTTTCCCAACTGTGACAGTCAGGTCGAATACCTCACGGAGGTTATTCTCACTGCTGCTGAACGTTCCATACCTCGTACATCCTCTTGTCCACGTCGTGTCCAGGTCCCTTGGTGGACTGCAGCCTGCCGCGACGCGCTTCGAGCCCAACGCTGTGCCTTACGCACCTTCCGCCGCCACCCAACGTTGGAGAATTGCATCAATTACAAACGTATGAGAGCGCAGTGCCGTCGTATCATAAACGACAGCAAGAAAGCTTGCTGGACAGCTTTTACTAGTTCTTTTAACCGTTTTACTCCCTCCACGGTTGTTTTGGGTGGCCTACGCTGTTTATCCGGCATCAAGGTCCACTCCCCGATTCCTGGCCTGACCGTGGAGAACGCGGTCCTCGTGGACCCAGCTGATGTTTCAAACGCATTGGTTCGTTTCTTTGCGGAGGTTTCGAGCTCTGCCCATTACCACCCTGCCTTTCTCCCTCGCAAACAGGTAGAGGAGGCACGGCCGCCTTCTTTCCGCTCTTTTACTCGTGAAAATTATAACGTCACCTTCACCATGCAGGAGCTAGATCGTGCTCTCGCCCTGTCCTGGTCTTCTGCTCCCGGGCCCGATTCCATTCATATTGAGATGCTGAAGAACCTCTCTCCTGCGGGCAAGTGCTTTCTTCTTAGTACCTACAATCGCATATGGACTGAAGGTCATGTTCCCACAAGTTGGCGTGAAGCCATTGTTGTCCCCATCCCCAAACCAGGGAAGGACAAACACCTTCCTTCCAGTTATCGTCCCATTTCTCTGACGAGCTGCGTCTGTAAGGTGATGGAACGCATGGTTAACGCTCGGTTGGTCTGGCTCCTCGAATCTCGCCGCCTCCTGACTAATATCCAATGCGGTTTTCGTCGACACCGCTCTGCTGCTGACCACCTCGTTACGTTGTCGACCTTCATTATGAACAACTTTCTAAAGAAGCGTCTAACAGTAGCCGTGTTCTTAGACTTGGAGAAGGCATACGATACCTGTTGGAGAGTGGGCATTCTCCGCACATTGCACACATGGGGCCTTCGGGGCCGCCTTCCTCTTTTCATTCAAGCGTTTTTGGCGGATTGCAAGTTCCGGGTACGGGTGGGCTCTGTTTTGTCAGATACCTTTTGCCAGGAGAATGGGGTACCACAGGGCTCCGTCTTGAGTGTGGCGCTCTTTGCCATTGTAATCAATCCGATCGTAGACTGCCTTTCAGCCGATGTTTCCGGATCCCTTTTTGTAGATGATTTTGCAATTTATTGGAGCGCCCAGCGGACATGTCTTTTGGAGCGTTGTCTTCAACGCTGTCTTGACCGCCTGTATTCCTGGAGCATTGCGAACGGCTTCTGCTTCTCCACTGAGAAAACAGTGTATATAAACTTCTGGAGATACAAGGAATTTCTTCCACCATCTCTACGTCTCGGCCCCGTCGCTCTCTCCCTTTCGTGGAGACAATAGAATTCTTGGGACTCGAGTTGGATTGTAAACTTTGCTGGTCCAATCCCAACCGCTTGGAGGACCTTCTCACACCCCTCTCGGCAGGAGAAGGTCATCCTGGCCCGGTTGCGGATCGGTCACTGCCGTTTCAGCCTCATTTGCTAACCGCCAACCCTGCACCGCTGTGCTCCTGTGGTGAATTGCTGACGGTGCGACATGTTTTACTGTCTTGTGTTAATTTTAATCATCTCCATATAGCCCTTCATTTTCTGTCTACTCTGGAGGAAATTTTAGCTGATGACACACGGGCAGCTGCTAGAGTTTTGCGTTTTATCAACTTGGCCAACTTATCCAAGGATATTTAACCCTTTTAATTGTTTTTTATCTTTTGTTTTTAGCCTTCTCTTGATATTCTAACTGGCAGTTACCAATTTTTTCGAGATCTAGCAAATCTCTGTTCTTATCTGGGCACTAATGACCTTAGCAGTTGTGCGCCTTAAAACCACAAAATCACCTCGGACCTGAGATTCAGGTAAGAATAGACTAAATAAAAAAGAACAGATAACAGTAACATAGATATAAGTAGTGGTCAGTCACTTCACAAGTAATTCAACTCCACGATTACTCTAATCCAAGCTGCGCTTTTCCCCCCGTTTTCAGGATCCAAAATATCCTTTGGCTTAGAATCAAGTGCAAAGCAAACTGAAATTTGGAAAAATGCACTAGGAGCTGCCATGATTAACTTTTGCCATTGAACATAAGTAGCTCTAGGCTAGATTTGCAGACTCGAAGATCAATAGACCTATGGGCACCAAAATTGTGCACTAATAAAAATACCAAAAAATGTGGTAGAAGATGTCTACTTTTTCTGAGTTTCAGCCACTAAACCGATACAACAAAGGAAAGAGAATTTCAGTATTGCTCATCTTTGAATGTAACACCATTTCGAATAAATGTAGAAACAAAATTAAATTTCAGTTCCATGAAGGCAACAAGGATTTAAGATTTTTGTAAAAGTTTGTAGTTGCGAACATGTTGATTTTTGATGTGTGGTTATGTAGGAACCTAAGTTGCACACCTTTAAAATACACAGTTTTGCAACTCAGAAATATTTACATGTTTCAGTGTATTTCATGTTACTAAGGAGGGAGCAAGGAAAGATGGAGTGAATTTATTTCGAAAATTGAAGTGATCGTTTGTTCTAGTGTTCTTGGCTGTGCATATTAGATTGTTGTAATTCCTTGTGATTATGGTGACAATATAAACTGATCCACTGATGGTACTCATGGTTTAAATACAAAACACTAACAATTAGAAATATCCCTTATTAGACATTACATTTGCTTGGCGGAGTGCTGTGTCAAAGCAACATTGTCTTTTTGCATAATCGAAATCTCATATTTAACCGCATTCTGAAGAAAAATGCAGTTATGTCTCCTGCCACGTTCAGAGCATAAGAGAGCTGACACATTCATACACTTGGTGTGTCAGAAATATATTGCTATTTTTCTACAAATATTTCATGATTTTTGAGTTTGTGGTTAGGTTAAATGTAATAGCACAGCCAAAGATGGAAATGCAGATTTGTTTACATTCGGAAAGACTCAGTGTCTATCTGCAACACCACACGATTAGCCATGCATGCTTCCCATGATTCATCGTGCTGTTACCGCTGACTTCTAAAAAGTATTTTCATGAACCCATCTACTGTAGTTATCTTTATCCATTCTACCTATTTCGTATGTCATGTTGGACTGAAACTCCTTTGTTTCAATTTCGAAATGCGGCTTACAACTTTTCTCCTCTCGACTTTTATTTTTCAGGTGCAGCTAAAATTTGAGTAAATACGATAATAGGTACGGTTTAATGTGTTACACCCAGCTCCACTTACATGTAACTCTATACAGCTTTCAGAAATAGTTTTCTTTGTATTTTTATTTAATGATACTGTATAGGAGGAACTGTTTTTCTACAAACATTTTCCTGAATCGCGTGAAAATGTTTTTTTTTCTTCGTTGTCTCCATGGTTCTTTCATTTTTATGTTTCCAGTTTAACTGAAAGGAAAATGCAAAGATTTAGTGTGGCCTCAAGCACTGCAGGACAGGTCAATAAAGGATGTAGAGCTTGTGTTTTGTTTTTCCTCTTGGTGGACTTGCTCCAGTCTCAAGGGAAACTAAGGGGTGACCAACACTTAGATACCATCTACTTTGAGTCAGCTCACATAGAATTGATTTTGTAATTTTATTACTACTGTCTACACAGTCTGGAAACTGAATTTTTCCTTCCTGACACTGAATTGTTACGAAACTGCTATTTCAGAGGAGGGAGGTGGTGAACTTGTGTAGTGACACTTGTGGTAATGCAGTCAGGAGACATCTGATACTGTGCCGCAGAAGAAAAACCATAGTTGCATTGGCTCGTGCAGGGAGTATTGAACATAGAAAAAGTAGCTGGCTCTCACTGTTGTGGGCCATCTGTGGGTGTGAACACTGCTATGCAAATCATTGTGTTTAATATCTCAGTATGGCCCTGTCCATTTGTCAGTGTAAACACTTAAGAGCATGTCAAAGGTAAATGGCTTTAATGTCTCATTGAAACCTACACTTAAACTAGGAAGCAGCATCTTTTGTTGTCGCTCAATATGTGGCATGGCATAAGTCAGGTATTATCCTGGTGTTAACAGAGACACTACTACTTTCTCTTTTTAAGGAGAATGTGGATTGGAGAGCCCTTACTATTATTTGATGACAGATCCATTGTGCTAGTATAATAGAAAGTTAGTTTCATGGTGCAGCACAGGATTCAACACAGCTTGTTAAGCTTTACTATGTTTTTCATTACTGTTTGACATATTTGCAAACGTAATATCAAGTTCCCAATACATTTGGAGCTAAGGTCTGGTGCGTTGAACTTGGATGTGATGTTTTGGTAGCAACAACAGCACCAGACTACCCAGAGTGACGGTGTGTGCGATTATAAGTGCTGGGTAGAGCAGGAATTAACCCGCCAAAACTTAGTCTTCTCTTGTGTACCCTGCTGTGTTTGGAATGGCCACAGCTGGTAGCTACATTGGGAGGCAAGACAGACTGAAGTTGCCATGGCATCGTGGAACCGCCTTATGTGCATGGGCCATGCATGCGCTGTTAGACTGTACGGTGCCCCACATGAGCCGTGAAGTGCCCTCTGTGGGCTGTCGTGTCATGTAAAACCTGGACGGGCCTTGACGATATTTGCTTTACCTTGTATGCTTGACAAAAATTTGTTAAAATTTATTTTACTGTCCGAGTTTCCCCAACTGTGGAATATTAGATCAAGTACAGAAACAAAGTAGCACTGACAGCTGTCAAATTATATAAAGGGCTTCCATTTTTCCCAGTTGTATATAGTTAAGAAAAAAAATCAGTATTACACAAACAGTAAGTAAGTGGAAGTGCATCACCTACACAAAATAGTTAATTGTACATGCAGTGCCTCCAGAAAAATCTCTCTTTATCGTGCCCATCGATAAATACTTAGACTGTTCAGTCAACAGTTTGGGGAGAATCAGTCAAGGTCACTAGTAAAAACTGAATTTTCTGTGATCCTAAAGCGAACATGGATGCTGTGTCATGATTTCATAATATGATACAATTGAAATAATACATTCTTCTACAATCTCACACACTCAATCTTTGATTGGCACATACATTCCTGACAAGAGTGTATTAGTCCTGAATGAGAGTAATCTTTAACTTCCATCAGAACACTTTAAAACCATGTGAACCATTTGTAACATTGAATATGGCTTAAGCACTCTACAGTGAAGACTTTCAGATGGACATGCTGTGCCTGTTTGGACCATAGCATCAAATTCTACTTTTGCCATGCAGAACTAGTTGGGGAGCAACTACCTCACCTGGTATCCACTAGAAGTGACACCTTAGTGGTCCCCCCTGTTACCACTAAGCATTGTGATATTTGCCCAGGCCAGTGCTGCTGGCAGACTTTCCCACCAGGTGTCAGAGGCTACTGTTCATTTTTTGCCCAGGATTGATAGTGGCATCTTAGTGCCATCTCAGAAACAACAATGGTAAAAACCACTTGTTCTGGTCCTGAAAGGGCAATAAGTGAATTCTGTTTCATTTGTATAATGGCATACAGGCCTGTTTGTGTTGACAGAGAGCTGCAACCTGTCATTTCAAATTGTTGAGACTTGATGTGATGCCATTCTGCCTGTTTCGCATGGATGCTGCAGTCATAAATTCCTGCAATTGTAAATGTTCCTCTTGCCACCACAGTAATTACTATAGTTGTAGTTATTCCATGGTCCTTCTCTCAGGGTAACAACTTTATGGGTCAATCCATATGAAGTGGTACAGGGATGGTTGCTTGACCATTTTTAAATATTTTAATTTTTTTATATGTGATTGCCCTATATTTGAGAAGTTCAAAACAGTTTTTTAAAGTAATTTATCTTGCACCTTTACTGAATGGCGGCCATTTTTATTTGTCGGCGTGCGCCGATTTTTCAGTCTGGAGACATTAGCGAAAATTTGAATATCTCGGCACTGGGTTAAGTTACAACATTGTATTTGACATGATTGTTTTTAGAAAAGTCTCCTCTACAACATTGTCTATTACACAAAATACCCTAAATTCAAAAATAACTAGTCAAAATGACCTCCAAAGTTTGGTATCCAAATTTTCAAAAATCCACTTTTTAGTCCCAATAATAACATACAAGGAGTGACTTATGAGAATCTATTTTGTTCCTGTAGTTAGATATCATACACTACTAGCCTCATATATAGCAAGAACACTTACAAATGTTTCCTTAATTTTTTATGAATGTTTGAAATTTGAAAATTTTCATTTTTTGTAAAGTTTGAGGCTAGTTATCTCGGATGGGACTGAATATAAAAATATGATTTTTGCACAGTTTGTACACCTATATGATAGCAATGTACTGTAAAAATTTCAACATTGATATCTGAGTGTGAACAAAGATATAAATTTTTGAAAATGAGGAAATAATTCATATGACACTACAACAGTTATTATGACTGTTGCCTAATTAAATGGTTTATTGTTTCATTCTAATAAAATTTAATTGTGATGTAGTGTTAATTAAATATATCGCACAATATTCATTTAGTTTATTTATTTCTAATAATACAATATTAAACAACAGGAGCTTTCGGTTGTGTTCTATTGTAATAAAAATGCCCATTTAAGTTTAGGTTTATTGACAATAAAGAATTACGTTATTGCTGGGTGTGGCATTGTAGAAGTACATTACTGCTGGGTGTGGAATTGTTGTAGTCAGTCTGTTCTGAAACCTCTGTTAGAGTGGGTGTACATACTTCATCGACCCCCCAGGGGGCCCACAGTTCTTTTGTGGGTACGTGTGTGGCGCGCACGGGGCCCCGAGCCGGAGCAGCCTTTCTTCTGCCCCAGGCTGCTTCACTGTCCCTCCCGGTTTATGCCTTCGCCCGGAGACGGGCATATTTCGTGAGCTACGGTGGTTCTTGTTGTGGTTTTTTCTTCCTTCGTTCCTTCTTTTCTTACCCTTTGTTTTCTGTGTTTCTCTCCTTGTACTCTCCTAGCCTTCTTCTCCTCATTAGTCTCCGCTTCGGCGTTTGAGACACTTCTTCCTTCTTTCTCTTCATTTCCTATCCTCTTCTTCTTTTCCTCCCTGTGCGTGTCTGAAGGCCGACCCACGCATTATCGTGCGTAGCAGGTGACGGGGTAACGCGTAATTCCCCGCCCCGGGTAGGCATGTAGAGCACGTATGTACCCCCTGGTAAAGGCCAGGCCCAGGGAGGGGTGATTACCCGAGCTGGTACCTTCCGAACGTGCCGATTGGTCCCTCCGTCAGTTCTCGGGAGGTGTGACCTGAGGTGTGAACAATCACCTAAGGCGGGTAAGCCCTCGGAGAGGGCCCCCACTAGGAAGGAGCGCGCCATCGGAGACGCCGGTAATCACGGGGGACACTTCCGCTATGACTTCCTTATCTTCTTTCGTGACGTTGACCCACAAACGTAAGTTAGACTCGCCTCAGCCTAAAAAGACTCTGCCTAATGTACCTAAATTTCTGGTTGTCTCTCGCACCGACGGAAAGGATTTCAATTCTGTCAATCCTTTCGTTATACAGAAAGGTGTAGATGCAATTGCTGGCCCTGTTGAAACCTGTCCACGTCAGCGCAATGGCACATTGTTGATGGAAGTGGAAAGTGCCTTCCAAGCCCAAAAACTGATACGTACTACGTTGTTGCACACGTTTCCAGTTAAGGTAGAAGCGCACCGCACACTCAACTCGTCACGGGGGGTAGTTTTTACGAGATCCCTTGACGGGTTGTCTGATGAAGACATCCAATCGTATATGTCCGATCAGGGTGTGACAGCCGTCCACAGGGTGATGAAAAAGGTCGATAACCAATTGACACCGACTCGTACTGTGTTTTTGACGTTCGACAGAGTTGACCTCCCGTCGAAGGTCAAAGCAGGGTATGAAGTCATCTCCGTCCGACCTTATGTACCTAACCCAACGCGCTGTTTTCAGTGCCACAGGTACAACCATACCCGTGAACATTGCCCAAATGCAGCAAAGTGTGTCACTTGTGGTAGGGACGCCCATGAGGGGGATTGCCCACCTCCGTCCCCTCACTGCCTAAACTGCAACGGTGACCATGCGGCTTCCTCTCGCGACTGCCCTGTATACAAGGATGAGAAGGTAATCCAGCAAATTCGGGTTACGGAGAAGGTATCAACATCTGCCGCTCGAAAGTTGTTGGCGAGTCGAAAGCCCACTGTCCTCTCAGCGGGTACATACAGTAAGGTCCTCACCTCAACTCGACCTACTAAGGACTCCAGTACCCAGACTTGTGATTTCACTTTCGCTGACACAGTTGTGCGATCCGCCAGCCCGAAGATCGCCCGTTCCACGTCCCCGCTTCCTCCTGCTGCTTCTAAGGTACAGTCTTCGTCCACATCTAGTAAACCGCGGGCACCTAAACAATATGCCCGGACCTTGAAAAAAGAACCCGTCCGTGAGGATTTTCTGCGTTCTCAGGCTTCCCAACCGTCAACTGCCTCTTCCCGCCGTCACTCTTCCAGAAGAGCTGACAAGAAAAAGAGTTCCTCTCCTTCCCCGCCGAGGCGTGACCCATCTGTCGCGCCGTCCAACAGTTGCCGGCCTCGGCCGTCTTCTGTTTCACCGGGACGCTCCGTTTTCCGGGCGCCCGGCCCTTTACCGGCGGTGGAAACTGCCCCTCCTGATCAACTCAGGGAGGTGGCAGGCGCGTCGGTCGAACCAATGGAACATGACCCTTTGCCCCCAGACAGCGATAGCAGTGCTCCCTCGAAATCCGGTCCTCAGCGGCCGTCGAGGTGACCCCACTCGCTACTTGGTTTTTATCCTTATTTCTTCTCTCATTTTTATCATGGCGCTCCTTCAATGGAACATTCGCGGCATTCGTTCTAATCGGGAGGAGTTAAAACTACTCCTTCGATTGCACTGCCCGCTTCTAGTCTGCCTCCAGGAAACTAAGCTGCGTCCACGTGATCGTGCAGACTTTCCACACTACACTTCTGTGCGGTTCGACCTGCCACCCGTGGAAGGTGTCCCAGCCCATGGAGGGGTTCTGATGCTCCTTTGAGACGACGTCTATTTCCATCCCATTTCCTTGCACACTCACCTACAGGCAGTTGCCGTCCGCATCACCTTATCCACATTTACCTTCTCCCTCTGTAATATATATTCGCCATCGTCATCTGCCCTTACTAGGGCAGATGTGCTAAACCTTGTTGACCAGCTCCCTTCACCTTTCGTGTTGGTAGGCGACTTTAATGCCCACCACCCACTATGGGGCTCTCCGGCACCTTGTCCGAGAGGCTCCCTTTTGGTGGACCTTCTCCACCACCTCGATCTTGTCTGCCTCAACACCGGTGCACCGACCTTCCTTTCTGACACAACACACACTTATTCCCATATAGACCTCGCAATATGCACTCCTCAGCTTGCTGGTCGGTCGGTTTGAGTGGTATGCACTTTCTGACACGTACTCGAGTGACCATTTCCCTTGTATCATCCACTTCCTGCATCATTCCCCATCTCCACGTCCCACCAGTTGGAACATTTCTAAAGCCGACTGGGGGCTTTATTCTTCCATGGCTGTTTTTCACAATCAGAATTTTCCCAACTGTGACAGTCAGGTCGAATACCTCACAGAGGTTATTCTCACTGCTGCTGAACGTTCCATACCTCGTACATCCTCTTCTCCACGTCGTGTCCAGGTCCCTTGGTGGACTGCAGCCTGCCGCAACGCGCTTCGAGCCCGACGCTGTGCCTTACGCACCTTCCGCCGCCACCCAACTTTGGAGAATTGCATCAATTACAAACGTATGAGAGCGCAGTGCCGTCGTATCATAAACGACAGCAAGAAAGCTTGCTGGACAGCTTTTACTAGTTCTTTTAACCGTTTTACTCCCTCCACGGTTGTCTGGGGTGGCCTACGCCGTTTGTCCGGCATCAAGGTCCACTCCCCGATTCCTGGCCTGACCGTGGAGAACGCGGTCCTCGTGGACCCAGCTGATGTTTCAAACGCATTGGGTCGTTTCTTTGCGGAGGTTTCGAGCTCTGCCCATTACCACCCTGCCTTTCTCCCTCGCAAACAGGTAGAGGAGGCACGGCCGCCTTCTTTCCGCTCCTTTAATCGTGAAAATTATAACGTCGCCTTCACCATGCAGGAGCTAGATCGTGCTCTCGCCCTGTCCCGGTCTTCTGCTCCCGGGCCCGATTCCATTCATATTGAGATGCTGAAGAACCTCTCTCCTGCGGGCAAGTGCTTTCTTCTTGGTACCGACAATCGCATATGGACTGAAGGTCATGTTCCCACAAGTTGGCGTGAAGCCATTGTTGTCCCCATCCCCAAACCAGGGAAGGACAAACACCTTCCTTCCAGTTATCGTCCCATTTCTCTGACGAGCTGCGTCTGTAAGGTGATGGAACGCATGGTTAACGCTCGGTTGGTCTGGCTCCTCGAATCTCGCCGCCTCCTGACTAATATCCAATGCGGTTTTCGTCGACACCGCTCTGCTGCTGACCACCTCGTTACGTTGTCGACCTTCATTATGAACAACTTTCTAAAGAAGCGTCAAACAGTAGCCGTGTTCTTCGACTTGGAGAAGGCATACGATACCTGTTGGAGAGCGGGCATTCTCCGCACATTGCACACATGGGGCCTTCGGGGCCGCCTTCCTCTTTTCATTCAAGCGTTTTTGGCGGATCGCAAGTTCCGGGTACGGGTGGGCTCTGTTTTGTCAGATACCTTTTGCCAGGAGAATGGGGTACCACAGGGCTCCGTCTTGAGTGTGGCGCTCTTTGCCATTGCAATCAATCCGATCGTGGACTGCCTTTCAGCCGACGTCTCTGGATCTCTTTTTGTTGACGATTTCGCAATTTATTGTAGCGCCTAGCGGACGTGTCTCTTGGAGCGTTCTCTCCAACGCTGTCTTGACCGTCTATATTCCTGGAGCATCGCAAACGGCTTCCGATTCTCCACTGAGAAAACTGTGTGTATCAATTTTTGGAGATACAAGGAATTTCTTCCACCTTCTCTACGTCTCGGCCCTGTTGCTCTCCCTTTCGTGGAGACTACGAAATTCTTGGGACTCATGTTGGATCGGAAACTTTGCTGGTCCACACACGTGCCCTACCTGGCTGCCCGTTGTGCCCGATCCCTTAACGTTCTTCGTGTCCTCAGTGGCACGTCATGGGGAGCGGATCGTACCGTCCTGCTTCACCTTTACCAGGCCATTGTTCAGTCGAAGCTCGAGTATGGAAGCCTTGTGTACTCTTCAGCACGGCCGTCGATTCTCCGCCGTCTCAACTCTATCCACCATCGTGGATTACGTCTGGCGACCGGTGCATTTTATACCAGCCCTGTTGAAAGTCTGTATGCCGAGGCTGCTGTATTACCCTTGACCACTCGACGTGACATACTCTTGTGTCGGTATGCATGCCGCCTACGGTCGATGCCCAACCATCCCTCTTACAGATTATTTTTTGACGACTCACTCGATCGCCAATATCAGTTGTCTGCGATTGCCTTGCTTCCACCGGAAGTTCGGTTTCGCCGCCTGCTACAACGGCTCGAATTTACCCTTCCTTCCACCTTTCGGTTGAGCCAAAGCCCATTGCCACCGTGGCATCAGGCCCAGGTTCACACACACCTCGAACTTAGTTCGCTCCCCAAGGAGAGCACTCCGGATTTGGTATTCCGCTCGAGGCTTGTCGAACTCCGTTCGCGGTTCGATAATGCCGTATTTATTTACACTGATGGTTCCAAGAGCACTGCCGGTGTCGGATCTGCCTTCGTCGTCGGGGACAACCGGTTCCAATACAAGCTCCCTGACCGGTGCTCGATCTTCACGGCTGAGCTTTTCACCCTCCACCAGGCCGTTTTGTATACCTGCCGCCACCGCCAACCTTTCTATGCCATATGTTCTGACTCCCTTAGTGCCCTGCAGAGTCTTAAGGACCCTTTCTCGAACCATCCTCTCGTGTATCGGATCCAACGCTCCCTCCAGTTGCTGGCGGATGACAGCTGTCACGTTTCTTTCCTGTGGGTCCCTGGCCATGTGGGTGTGCCCGGGAATGAGGCCGCCGACACAGCAGCCAAGGCAGCAGCTCTTTTGCCTCGCATGGCTACCTTTTGCGTCCCATCGGACGATGTTCAACGGGCTCTTCGCCGGAGTATCGTGTCGCAATGGCACAGTGTGTGGCTTTCACTGTACAACAATAAATTGCGAACCGTCAAACCGATCCCGACCGCTTGGAGGACATCCTCACGCCCCTCTCGGCGGGAGGAGGTCATCCTGGCTCGGTTGCGGATCGGTCATTGCCGTTTCAGCCACCGTCACTTGCTATCCGCCGAACCTGCACCGCTATGCTCCTGCGGTGAACTGCTGACAGTGCGACATGTTTTACTGACTTGTGTTAATTTTAATCATCTCCGTGTAGCCCTTCACTTTCCGTCTACTCTGGAGGAAATTTTAGCTGATGACACACGAGCAGCTGCTCGGGTTTTGCGTTTTATGAACTTGGCCAACCTATCCAAGGATATTTAACCCTTTTAATTGTCTTTTATCTTTCGTTTTTAGCCTCTTGTTGATGTTCTGACAGTCACCATTTTTTTGAGATCATAGCGACTCAATGTTCTTGACTGGGCGCTAATGACCATAGAAGTTGTGCGCCCTAAAACCACAAAAAAAAAAAAAAAAATATACTTCATCGAGAGCATAGAATGTGTTATGTGCTTTGTTTTGTGTATAATTTGTAATTAACTGGAATGCAATAACATGGATGAACAGTGCTCTGTTGGACAGATAAAAAGTGAAATGGGTCACAAAACAGTTTATGATTCGGTTACAAAAAACTATGAGGATCATTGTGTCAGTAAAATTACATCTCTCTCTTTAACGTTGAATGACATAGTAGCATGTGTGTATGATGGACAGTGGTGGCTTGCCAAGGTTGAAACAATAAGTTTGGAAAAAATGAGGATTTTGTGCATTTTTACCACCCTCCTGGCCCAAGAACATCATTCAAGAAATCTAATAGTGACAAAGTTTGGGTACCAATGAAAAATGTTTTAAGGAAACCTTCAGTGTTATAACTTACCACAGCGACTGGGAGGTCTTATTCTACATCACAGAAGCTGTCAGAATAATTAAGTGTTCTTAACATTCACCACCAGATTCAGGAATAGTCTCATCTCGAACGATGTTAATTGAGAATATTTATTTTAAATACCGTATGTCAAAATAACATACATGTTAATTTCAGTGATGTTTTCACTTTTTGTATATAATTCAGTACCTTGCTACAATAATAGATTATATTCCACCAATATCATACATGAATAGGTAACAGCCATAAGATCTGTTGTATAGTAATGTGAATTATTTCCTCATTTTCAAAAATTCATATCTTTGTTCACACTCAGATATCAATGTTGAAATTTTTACAGCATGTTGCTATCATATAGGTGTACAAACTGTGCAAAAATCATATTTTTATATTCAGTCCCATCCGAGATAACTAGCCTCAAACTTTACAAAAAATGAAAATTTTTAAATTTCAAAAATTCATAAAAAGTTAAGGAAACATTTGTAAGTGTTCTTGCTCTATATGAGGCTAGTAGTGTATGATATCTAACTACAAGAACAAAATAGACTGTCATAAGTCACTCCTTGTATGTTATTATTGGGCCTAAAAAGTGGATTTTTGAAAATTTGGATACCAAACTTTGGAGGTCATTTTGACTGGTTATTTTTGAATTTAGGGTATTTTGTGTAATAGTCAATGTTGTAGAGGACACTTTTCTAAAAACAATCATGTCAAATACAATGTTGTAACTTAACCCAGTGCAGATATATTCAAATTTTCGCTAATGTCTCCAGACTGAAAAATCGGCGCGCGCTGACAAATAAAAATGGCCGCCATTCAATAAAGGTGCAAGATAAATTACTTTAAGAAACTGTTTTGAACTTCTCAAATATATGGCAATTACATATTAAAAGACTAAAATATTTAGAAATGGTCAAGCAACCAACTTAATTTTTACTGTACCACTTCATTTGGATTGACCCTTATAGTAGTTGAACAAATAAATGGTATACTGTACTTGGAAGTAAAACACTTTATTGGTCTAAGAACTGGCAAGAATGACAACTGCTACAATAGACACTTTAGAACCAACCTCTCAGCCATTTTGTGTACACAGATCCACAAGACCACACACAGACTTCCACCCTCATGCCGTGGCCGGTGATGGTGTAATGCTTGCTGGACAGTGGGGTCTTTGCAGTATTTATTTATGACAATATCTAAAATTCTAGTCTCATTATTGTAGAAGTAGACATAAATTTTCTCAGCCTCGTTACAATCTGGGAAAGACGAATTAGTTTCTTTGGATATGTATATAGAATGGAGGACAAAAAAATTAACTAAAAGAATCAGTCATTGATGAAAATTTGTAGAGCAAAGATTAAAGAGAGAGAGAAGATTCTCATTGCAGAATGAGAGAATGGAAAAAGTTTGACAATGCTTCAACACAAACCAGTTTTCAGATCCACTTGAAAATAGCATGAATTGTAGGCTGAAACTGATCAGTTAAATGAAGTTATTAGAATATAGGGGGGGCCTAAGAGCTTTCTCTGAATATGGAGTAACTAATACATTAATGAAATTACTGGGAGAATCCACATTACTCCTCTGACAAGGCAGCATCATCAACTCGACCTTGTATTTTCTTGAGGAAAAAAAGACATGAGATAGATATCAACTCCAGAAATTGATATCAGGTCAAAATTTGGGCCATTATTCAGATACTACGCAGTTACAATCTCCTTACAGTACAGCTTTCAAACTTTCGCGTGCTCAAGTTGTTCCTCACTCGGCCTGCTTCACTGCGGCCACTTAATGACCAAACGTCTAGTACTGTGAGCAGAGTCTAGTAAGAAGTTTGTGTCGGCGATGTCAATTAATCCACAGGTTGTCATTCCAGTATGTAATTATGACTAATCTAAGACGATTAAATGTCAAATCATTAAAGCTCTTTAAAGTCGTCACCAGTAAGAATAATCACTTGCAGTTATTAGACGTACTAAACACTGTAAAAGAAAATACATGGCACTTTCTTTATGCTTTTCCTTATATCTTTCAACTGCGTTGCTGATATCATAGACAATTGAACTGATGAAGACGTGCTGGATATAGAAGAAAGTAGCGAGTTGGCATTTGGTGCAGATTAACAAGAGGGTGACATCGGCGATAACGATGCTTCCATTTCACCACCGTCAGATTTATCAAGCACTTTCATTGCTTCAACAAAGCTTGGGCGTAGAGTTGAGTTCGTCAGTGATGGTGAAGCATTTTTCAACAAGTAGTGTAATATAATTTTGAATACATTTTATGCACATAATTTTGTTACAGGTAAAGCTGACACTATTGAAGTGGAGTAAACTTGAAAGGGTTACAGTATATATCTTTCATTTTGTAATATTATTTCCTCCTCCATTTTCCTAGCTCTTCCAATTTCACATTTCGGGAGACTTGGTGTTGTCCTTTCACTGATAACACTTCACGTTCGGGCATTAAGCGGCCACAGTGAAGAGGGCCGAGTGAGGACCAACCCGAGCACGCGAATGCTTAAAAGCTGTACTTTAAGGAGGCCGTAACTGCATTGTATCTGAATAATGGCCCAAATTTTCAGGTGATATTGATTTCTGGAGTTGATACCTAGCTCACTATTTCCCCTCTCTCAGAAAATATGAAGTAGAGTTGTGATGTTCCAATGTGAGTAATTCTTTCACATGATTAACAGTTGACCATGTTCAAAAAACAATAAAAGAAAAAAATGTAGTATTTGCTTTAAGTGTTTGAGGAATTTTTACGCACTTGTGCCGCCTGACTCTTAAAATCAGGCAGGGCAACATTTTGTGGCCATGGTCTGGATTCCCATGCTAACTAAAGCTTGTGGGAGTAATACACTGATATGAATCACTTCTGTTTCCACACATGCCACTCCAATAAATTATGCCTCAGAAGATATTTATTTTATGTACACACCACTTCCATGAACCACAGACATTGCCGAGGTGGGGTGGCTTGCGTGCCTCAACGATACAGATAGCCGTACCGTAGGTGCAACCACATCGGAGGGGTATCTGTGGAGAGGCCAGACAAACGTTTGGTTCCTGAAGAGGGGCAGCAGCCTTTTCAGTAGTTACAGGGGCAACAGTCTGGATGATTGACTGAGCTGGCCTTGTAACATCAGCTAATGTGGCTTTGCCACACAGTTACTGCGAACGGCTGAAAGCAAGGGGAAACTACAGCTGTTATTTTTCCCGAGGACATGCAGCTCTATTGTATGAACATATGATGATGGCATCCTCTTGGGTAAAATATTCCGGAGGTAAAATAGTCCCCCATTCGGATCTCCGGGCGGGGACTACTCAGGAGGATGTGATCATCAGGAGAGACAGTACTGGCATTCTACGGGTCGGAGCGTGGAATGTTAGATCCCTTAATCGAGTAGGAAAATTAGAAAATTTAAAAAGGGAAATGGATAGGTTGAAGTTAGATATAGTGGGGATTAGTGAAGTTCGGTGGCAGGATGAACAGGATTTCTGGTCAGGTGAGTATAGGATTATAAATACAAAATCAATTGGAGGTATCACAGGAGTAGGATTGATAATGAATAAGAAAACAGGAATGCGGGTAAACTACTATGACCAGCACAGTGATCGCATTATCATTGTCAAGATAGATACGAAGCCAACACCGACAACAGTAGTACAGGTTTATATGCCAACTAGCTCTGCCGATGATGAGGAAATCGAAGAAATATATGAGGAGCTAAAGGGAATTATTCAGACAATTAAGGGAGAAGAAAACTTAATTGTTATGGGCGACTGGAATTCGGTAGTAGGACAAGGAAGGGAAGGTAAGATAGTAGGTGAATATGGTCTGGGCAAAAGGAATGAAAGAGGAAGCCGCCTGGTAGAATTTTGCACAGAACATAATTTAGTTATTACAAACACCTGGTTTAAGAATCACAAAAGAAGGTTGTACACGTGGAAGAGACCAGGAGACACCGGGAGATACCAGATAGATTTTATAATGGTAAGACATAGATTTCGGAACCAGGTTTTAAATTGTACGACATACCCAGGGGCAGATATAGACTCTGACCATAACTTGTTGGTTATGAACTGTAGGCTGAAACTGAAGAAACTACAAAAAGGTAGGAAAATAAGGAGATGGGACTTGGATAAATTGAAGGAACCTGAGGTTCTTAAAAATTTCAGAGGGAGCTTTAGGCAACAATTGACAGAAACAGGGGAAAATAAAACAGTAGAGGAGGAATGGGTAGCATTGAGAGATGAAATAGTGAAGGCAGCAGAGGACAAAATAGGTAGGAAGGCAAGACCTGCAAAAAATCCTTGGATATCACAGGAGATACTAAATTTAATTGATGAAAGGAGAAAATATAAAAATGCAGTAAATGAAACAGGCAAAATGGAGTACAGACGACTAAGAAATGAGATTGACAGGAAGTGCAAAATGGCTAAGCAGGAGTCGCTAGAAGGCAAATGCAAGGATGTAGAAGAATGTATAAATAGGGGAAAAATAGATACAGCCTACAGGAAAATAAAAGAAACATTTGGAGATAAGAAAAACAGCTCTATGAATATCAAGGACACTGAAGGAAAACCAGTTCTCAGCAAAGAAGGGAAAGCTGAAAGGTGGAAAGAGTATATAGAGGGGCTCTATGAAGGAAATGAACTTAGAGACAATATTGTAGGAAGGGAACAGGATGTAGATGAAGATGAAATAGGAGACACTGTACTGAGAGAAGAATTTGACAGAGCCCTGAAAGACCTAAGTCGAAACAAGGCCCCTGGACTAGATGATATTCCCTCAGAGCTACTGAAGTCTCTGGGAGAACCAGCCATGTCAAAATTGTTTCACCTGGTGTGTAAGATGTATGAGACAGGTGAAGTACCCTCAGACTTTAAGAAAAATGTTATAATACCCATTCCAAAGAAAGCAGATGCAGACAGGTGTGTAAACTACAGAACTATCAGTTTAATAAGTCATAGTTGCAAAATATTAACACAAATTATATACAGAAGGATGGAAAAGCTGATAGAAGCCGACCTCGGAGAAGATCAGTTTGGGTTCAGGAGAAATGTAGGAACACGGGAGGCAATACTCACTTTACGGCTTATCCTAGAAGATAGATTAAGAAAAGGCAAACCTACATTTCTAGCTTTTGTAGATTTGGAGAAGGCTTTTGACAATGTTGATTGGAATAAACTCTTTCAAGTTCTGAAGCAAGCAGGAGTAAAATATAGGGAGCGTAAGGTTATTTACAACTTGTACAAAAAACAGACAGCGGTTGTCAGAGTTGAAGGGCATGAAAGGGATGCAGTGGTTGGAAAGGGAGTAAGACAGGGTTGTAGCCTTTCTCCAATGTTATTCAATTTGTACATTGAGCAAGCTATAAAGGAAAGCAAGGAGAAATTTGGAGAAGGAATTAAAGTTCAGGGTGAAGAATTAAAAACATTGTGTTTTGCCGATGACAGTAATTCTGTCAGAGACAGCAAAGGACCTGGAAGAGCAGTTAAACGGAATGGACAGTGTGTTGAAAGGTGCATATAAGATGAAGATTAACAAGAGTAAAACTAGGGTAATGGAGTGCAGTATAAGAAAATCAGGTGATGCTGAAGGAATTAGATTGGGTAACGAAGCAATAAAGGAGGTAGATGAATTTTGTTACTTGGGCAGTAAAATAACAAATGATGGTCGCAGTACAGAGGATATAAAATGCAGAATGGCAATGGGTAGAAAAGCGTTCTTGAAAAAGAGAAATTTGTTAAGATCGAATATTGATTTAAGCCTAAGGAAGTCCTTTCTGAAGGCATTTGTATGGAGTGTGGCCTTGTATGGGAGTGAGACATGGACGATAAACAGTGCGGACAGAAAGAGGATTGAGGCTTTTGAAATATGGTGCTACAGAAGAATGCTGAAGATTAGGTGGGTGGATCGCGTAACTAATGAGGAGGTACTGAACAGAATTGGGGAGAAAAGAAATTTCTGGCATACCTTGACTAAAAGAAGGGATAGATTGGTAGGACACATTCTTAGACATCAAGGAATTGTGAATTTAGCGTTGGAGGGAAGTGCGTGGGGTAAAAACCGCAGAGGAAGACCAAGAGATGGATACATTAAGCAAATTCAGACAGATGTAGGTTGCCGTTCTTATGTGGAGATGAAGAGGCTTTCTCAGGATAGGTTATCGTGGAGAGCTGCATCAAACCAGTCTCCGGACTGAAGACCATAACAACAACACACCACTTTACATCTTTACATTTCTTTGTGCATTTTAAACATTATTTCTCTATTTAAGATGATTTACAACTGCTCACTCTATCGTCCCTGAATTTCTTCCACAGACCAGATTGCAGTGAATTGTGGATTGGATCTTTTAGGTTCCAGCTGTCCACCTATGCTTTACTCTATAAATATTAAAATTGTAAGCCCATTTGTATTTATTTTTTGTGATTCATGTTCATCCTTTTTCAACAACTTAATGAAACATACCTTTGTACTTCCTGTGCAGTCGAAGATGATAATTCTTATGTGCTTTGTTGCCATTGAACAGGGTACTAGATAAACATTTTCATGAGTTGTTTTCATCAGTTTCATTGTCACTTTGTTTTGATCAAATTGTGCATTGCTGCACTGTTATTCCTCAAATAATAAAAAACATATTTATATTCCTGTGACCTGCTTAATTTGCAGCATTTTATTTCTCCTATCATGAAATTTAGTATGTAGAGGTCTTTCTTTTTGCCTACTTGATCCTCTGCTGGCTTGACTAATTATTACTAAAAGCTATGCTATTCATTTGCTGTCTTTCACTTAATCATTGCTTAATGTTCCCTTTGAGCCCCAATTGTTTAACTTTTAGGTACTAATGTTATGTTCCCTCATTTGATTTTTGTCAATAGCTTTGTACTCGTCTTCGTACATCCTCTTTGTTCTACCACAAACATTTCCGTTCCTCATTTTTCTTTTTTATAATTCAATATATTTATAATTACACTTTTTTCATATCTGTGTGGAAACTTGGAAGTTTACGTGTAACTCATTGTTGTGTGATTATATTTGTTATATATAAAAATTGTGTGAAAAAGATTCTAATTGAAAGATCATTTGAAAAAATATGTTGCTTCCACAGTGATTATGTATAGTATTCTATTTCAGAGAGTGAATGAAAAACCACAAGTTATCAATGATTATGAAGCTGGCCGTGGTATTCCTAACCAAATAGTACTCGGAAAAATAGAGAGAGCTATTGGTGAGTATTCTGTAGTGTTTAATTGTTTTAGTTCAGCATATTTATATCCGTTTTACACACACACACACACACACACACACACACACACACACACACACACACGGAGTAGTTGTTGTCTTGTTTAAAATATACATTGTACACATCCCCTCCCAATCTTATATCTATCTACATCATCCCTCAATCCCATTTCCATTTCTGCATGCCCTCTTTCCCTTTCACTGAGCAAAGGCACATAATGGTAACACACTAAACTTGCATTCAGGAGGATGGTGGTTCATGTCCACTTTTGGCCATCTAGGTGTAGGTTTTTGCGATTTCTCAAATCAATCCTTACAAAGGGCACGTCTGATTTCCTCCCCCATTCTTTACAAAACAATCAAAGCTTGTGCTCAATTTCTAATGCCCACAATGTCAGTGGTTGTTAAACCCAAATCTTCCTTCCTTTTAGCTCTGTCCACACTTTTCATTTCTCAACCCATCCAGTTGTGCCCACCTACACATGTAGCCCTGCAAAAACATGTAGATACAGCAGTCCCGTACTGCTTGTATGCCACAAGCCATATAGGGTTGCGTACTATTCAGGGGATGGAAAACCTTTACCTCATTTGGGCTGACCTGCAAAGTGGAATGATAAGGCATACTCAACAGTATTGCCACTCAACATACCTTCCATTGGTTCTAGGAGGTTAGAACAATCCCAGTGCTAATTCTAATGGGACAAGCAGTCAGCACATCAAATTTAAATCAAACCTTGGATTTGGAAGAAACTTTCAGCAAGAAAGTTTGTGGTCTGTTAACTAAAGAATGCATGTCACATCACTGAAAAACTTCATTGACCAGGAACTATAGCATCTGCAGTTGCCAGCTATTTCATATTAATAATAATAATGGTGATGATATAAATCAGCATGACTTACTTGACATAAAGCAAATGGCTGTAGAATAATTTATTGTAGAAATAAAAATAATAAATCGGAGTCTGTCATGACATCATTGCATCACTAAAAGTCAGAGTTTACAGCTTGGGTTTTTGGATTTTCTGCTGAATATGGTGTCGTATTTACATGAATTGTAGTTACATAGCTTTCAGTCCACTGTGGTTTCGGATGTTTCCTTTGCGGACCATGTTGTTAGGCCCTGCTCCTAGATGTTCCATTTTCAGCCCAGTGTACTGGGCACTTTGCTTGGGTATTGTTTTCTATATCCACGACTTCAGTTTTTCTATTTGAGTTATGCTGAAGCTGTCCCCATTGCTTCAACAATTGCAGTGTATGCTCCCATATTCTATGTAATTGGTAACCCATCAGAAAAAGACACATACAATCATCCAGACATAACTCAAGGACACATGACCACTATCTTTGACCACTCCAGACAATGAATGAGGAGGGGGTTGAAAGGGGGCATAGAAATTTGCTTCTTGCGTGGTGGGTTGTAAAGGTGCATTGAGATGCACAGGGTGTATAAACATCGGGAGATATGGGGAAGAAAGCGAATATTTTCATCTGGGAATTTTTATTGAAGGGTTTTTTACAAGAACCAAATACGTCCAAAAAGACATTGTTCAGGAGACACAAACTTAATACCATTGACATGTATTGAGATGGTGTGATTATTTTTCCTAGAGTACTATATTAGTGCAGAAAGTGGGTCATTGTCGTAATATACATGTATGTTTCGCACTATACACAGAGGAAAAAAAAATAATAATTTGGACTTACTTGGTTCCTGCAGAAATAAAGGCTCTACTAGTTGCTTTATGCTAAACTCTTGGCAATTATGAAAAGAGATTACAATCATTACATTATTGCTTTATTGCATATGCACAGAAATAAAAAAAAATAATAATAATAAAAGACGACGCTCCAGCACCCTCAAAGCGCCATTGTTTGGCATTTTTCAAACAGAAAGTATCGAATCATCACATCCATCACTATTATCATCTTCATCGATTTCAGTATTCTGTTTGCTCTCCGCAAGACCTTTGTTTGAAGGTATTACTTGCTGCAGCAGATCTTCATAAAACTTCTGGTGGTCTGATTCTGATACGTACTTACTAAGATTTCTGATTTCTTCAATCTTAGCTGGTGTCAAGCCAGGATCCCTCTTATAAAGCTGTTGCAGATTCAGAGAACTGTTGTTATTGTGGTAGTTCTTTCCCCGAATCAAATGGTTGCTTCATGGGCCCCAGTAGGATTTTCGCAAGCGAACACATGTATTAATCTGCATATATCTGTAGCATTCTCACTTGCTGTAGTTGCAATGGCGGTTTTGATGTGCGAAGGAAAAGACCCTCAGTTGCTCCTTTTATATCTTTAAAATCAGCAGAATGCATGACCTTCAGACAGAAAGGCTCGGGATGTTTCCTCGCTTTAAGAATCAGCTCATCCCACTTCTCTGGCATTTCAACAACATTGTTTTTCTTCTTCTTCATGCCAATCAGAACCAAGTCCTGATCACTGGGTAAATAGCTGTGACCTCTTATGGGGAACATGGACAAAGCAATATAAAAGCTGTACTATTTGTCTGTTTTTGTTCTGCCCAGGACAGCCATCACTGATCAAAACTAACTCTTCGCACATCTGTGAATGGGAAATGTTGTTTATGAAATCTAAAATCATTGTCACGACTTCATTTGGACCCTTTCTCCCTTCATGTTCAAGATAGCGATATATTGTTACACTGTCATTTGCTAGATTATGCACTCTAAACACATTATACCAAAGCTGCATGATAGCATTGGATGGTATGTGGGGCAGAGGAAGATTCTGCATGAAATCAAAGGCAATACACATCACTGTCCCCTCTTTAGCTTTCATTGTGTATTATCGCTTCTCCTTGTGAAATGCATCTTCTTTCCTTAAATGTTGCTCCATGTTGATATATAATTTGTGCCTCTGTTCTTCATCCTCCATTGTTTTTAGTTTTAGTTTAATAGCATCACAAAATATGCATGTGTCTGATCACGGGTATCCAAATGATACACTGAATGTTTTGAAAACAGACCAATATGCTTTATGTGGAACATTAATCCTGTATAGTTCCAAGAAAGCTTCATGCATGTCAACAACTCTGATCATCAGGAAGATACCTCTTGTTTGGATTTTGTCGTAAGAAATAATGGGATTGTCGAGCTGGAAATGAGTTTGTGACACTCAGTTTTATCACAGCACCCGAGTCTTTGTCGGGCGATTATGATGCGAGCCCCTTTGATGTCTTGCGAATGCCCAGTCATGAGCAAACTTTGTTGAAGTCTGTACAACCGACTCTGTGTTATGCCATGCAAACTGACAAAAGCTTTCTGATAGACAGGAACATCGTTTCCGCCTACCCGAACTCTGAAGGTGTAAGAAGCTGCATGATCCTTTCCTGATGACTCTTTTTCGTGGTCTCTTCCTTGCAATTGAAGACATGATCAATCGACACAGATGAATCTTGGTCATTCTAGTCTCCTGTTTTATTGAAATCATCCAAGATCTTATGCCTAGTGGATTCATCTAGTTTATCGAAGCAGCGATGTCTTGATCATCTAAAACAAAGCAAAACAGTGACGAATGGAAAACATAACCTCAATTTGACATAAGCTTCCTGTTCACTTTTTCGAAAAATGATTGCCTCAACAAACATTATTGTGCAAGCTATCTACATGTCAATGAGTACTTACTTGCAATCTTCTCCTACGGTACTGTTAGGTATCAGCTTTCCAGCGGAATTTATATACTGTTTCCCTGCTGCTCTGGCACATTTACGCACTGTTTCTTTCTTCTCTGTTCGTTCCTTCCGTCTTGGTCACAGATTATCAGATTTTGTATTATTTGACCCCTCCATATTCTCACTACATGGTTCTATTACATTCACAGCAACTGTGTGTTAATGCAATAACTAAACTACACGAACTGCTGGGAAGTAGACGATAAAGAAACGCGACAACATGACAAACGAGGGCCAATAATGTCAATGTCAATGCCAGTGCCATCTGTTGATACCAGTAACCAAACACGTCCTGGACGTATTTGGTTCTTGTTCGAACTGTTGTGGACAAGTGTGGTTCTTGTAGAAACAGCGATATTTTGCAACCTAATAACTTGCTACGTATTTGGTTTTTGCCCAAATGGATTAAACCAGCGGATGGTGCCTCTTACAGGGAACAAACTCATGTAAATATTTCAAAATGTCGAATTTTGGACTTACTTGGTTCTTGTAAGAAACCCTTCAATTGTTTACATTATCAGTGAAATTTTTTGTAATTTTGGCTGGCAAGTGTTTTGCTTTAGCCTGCAGAATATTGCAGCAATAAAACATAAACAAGAGATTAGAATTATACAAAAATTATAGTTTAGGTGAAAAAAAGGCGCAATTTACAACAACAAAATACTGTGCGCATAGCCTACAAGCATGTGCCAAAAGGGGAATTCGTCAAAGGTGTCAGGACAACGAGTATGTAATACTAACTTATATGCTCGTGCTTCGCAGTGGTTGTTAAAGAGGTACTTGTGTATATCAGTTTTTTAGGGTTCCAGACCTAGGTCAGCAAAAACAGAATCCTTGTTGGATCGCTCTGTCAATAAACTCAGTTGTCCTAGCCAAGATGTCACATTTAAGTAGTAGTCATTGTCAAAAACAATGAAAGTTCATTACGTTTTTCTTACAAAAAGTGAAATTAATTTATGACCGTACTCTGGAACGATGTAAATTCGATGTTAGGTTGTGTTCATAAAGTTAAGACTGCGGTGTGTAATTGACATAAACTTCTTACAACACTTCCGTCGTCGTGATTAGAAATAATAACAACAATAACAGTGCCATGTTTGGTTCTATGGTGCTTATCTCTGACAGTGAGTGTATTCTGAAGTATTAGTATGTTGCAGTGTTGCACTGGAGACAATGTAGTTATTCTGTATGCAGTGCTCCCTATTATTGAAAACTTGGCAAATTCTGAAAGTCTGGTAATTCAATCACCAGACCAGTTCAAGTCTGTTTAAATAAGACATGGTGGTGTCTATGTGCAATAAAGTAAGTCTGGGTAACCGTTGAACAAATTGTGTCAGCTGATCGTCTGTATAGAACTTTACATTGAATATAGTATTTCCAGTGAATTGTCTTCACTGTGTTAGCAGCTTCACCTACAGTGAATACTTTATTAAGCACAAAGTTGAAATCGACCTTGTGTAATAGAACTATATATTCAGAAGTCAGATTATAACTCAAAGTACAATTGTCTCTGCAAAAGAAGACATCTTTCTCTATCTTAATGTAGTCCGCTCCAAAAGTAAGTAATTACAAATTTTAATTACAATAGTGCACCGAACAATATGAAAGCAGTGAGGTTTCTGATGAGTTCGTCGCTTGTATATTATCTCCTGTGGCAGGTGCAGAGCAGAAAAACATACTAATCGCTGACTTACCTTGGTCCTTTCTTGTTCGGTTAAGGCACTATGTGTAAATTGCCCTTTTAGCGACACTTCCTTGACTTTCTGGTTGCTTCTGTGACACATTTATTTAGGTATTATTTCATGTTACGTGGTTTCTCTGCAAAAGGAGGTGGGGCTTCTTTACAGTCGATTTGGTACAAACCAATCGTAAGAATAATGTGTGGAAAGAGTGGATTTGTCTCAATGTCACATGGTAATTCCAAGTTAATGTTGAGAAGATTAACAGAACGCAATGCTCACTCCGTAAATATTTCTACTCTTGTATAAATTTAGTGGTTATATTTCTCAAAAGATGCACTTCTTTTCTTTCCATGGCATTGCAAATCATATGGGATACAGCTAGGAAGAAAAAAATAATTGTCCTATCTGGATTAAATTTTACTTGGAGTGGCAGCGGTTTAGTTTGCTATCATTGACAACGAACTATTTGCTTTGAGGATGATTAATTAACTGATCAGAACAGCATAAATTATTTATTTCATTGTGAACATAATGAAATATTCCCCCTCATTCTATGCGTCTGATTTTTGAAAAAGCATTCAGCAGCCATTGCCAACATCAGCGCACAACGCCGCTGCCATAAGTAACAGTGTACCCCTTCTTGTAGTGTGTTACACCATACTTATGAGAATGGAAAAAATGCAGCAATGCCATAATTAGTTATTTGATGTACTAAGTAACTGTCGCTTCACTTTGTCCTTTCCTGTACTATGGCATTTTTTGAGGCATTCCAAAACAGAACACACTCAAAAAGTAATGAGAATTACACCTTAGGTATGAGAATAAAAAAATGCAGCATTGACAAATATCTTCTCTTCCTCTGATCAGATGTTGATGAAATGAAGCCTATGTTACTCTCAAAACTATTCGCAATTTACCTGTGGAAACCCATGAAAGTTCGTGTAGCACTTTTGGAGATTATCTTTAACAAATATACATACAGGATGGCTCTTAAACAAAGGATTAAATTATGATATCATTATTTTGTCTGATCCAATTTTAATTATTGAAGCCTTTATGTAACCGTACAATACGCTTAAGTTATGTGTGAAAACCCCATGAAAATTCAACTAGTTTTGGAGATAAATGTGTTCAAAGAGACAGACAGACACGACAGTCGTAGATAAACTTCACTTCACAATATTCTTTTTTTTCTGTGATCCAATTTTTATGAAACGACGTCTATATGTTGTCCAGAGTTAAGCTCAAGTTAGCTGTGAAAACCCCATGTAATTTCATGAAGTAGTTTTGGCACAAGAAGTTTTTAATACTTGAATAAACAGACATGACGGTTACTGAAAACACTTAAAATTGCAATATCTTTTTCTTTATTTCAACCCAAACTTTTCTCATGTTTCCTGTGAAATCTGCATGAAGATATGTCCAGTAGTTTTGTAGATTGAAGTGAACAGGGAGGCCTACATTTACAGATTTATTATTAGTATAGATTTGAAAACAAACTGTTGTGGATGAGTGTAATGCTTCAGCTGTTTGTTTCTGCCAGGTCATGGGTAACAATTTTTGAAACTGAAAAACCTAAATTTCAAAGTGGCCTTTCGTGCAATATGAATTATATTAATAATAATGTGCTATGTAGTTTATAAATCAAGAACGGTTTGTATCCCATTCAAAACGACACATTGGGGACCAGTCACTTTGAGAATTTAGGGCTCAGAAGCCCAACCATTTATGCCATTATTAACAAATATATTGGCACATTTATTAAAAGTGTAACAAACACTAAAAAAGACTAAGCTTCAAGGTTTGTTTGTTGTATTTGTTGTAGTTCTTTATTATATAGATTAAAAATTATGCAATGATGGCGCAAAAGTATTCTCTATATATAAAGTGTCGCATTGGTTTGTGTGTGTTTCAAAATCTCAAAACGTTATTCACTGATTGAGGTCCAAATTTGTCACAACGTTACACTGTAACATAGGAAGGTTTTTAGATACCTGTTGAATATATTACACATAATATATATGAAAAGTAAAGAAAAATTGACTTACCAGGCAAAAAGTCATCGGTTTGTTCACACACACACACACACACCAAGGTGTGTATATGTGTATGGGTGTTTGTTTGTTTACCTACCCTCCCCCCCCCCCCCCCCCCCCAAGCAAGTTTATCTTCTCCCGGGATCACACTTTAAATTCTCCAGCTGTCTAATAAGTAAATGTTAAAAATTGAAGTGGAACCTATCAGGTGCTATGATAAAAATGCAACTCTAAAGTAACAACTTTTCCTGGAAACACATTTTAGTTATGTTCATGTTTAATGGTCAACTTTCAGTAAGTTTGATCATGATAATAGTAGTGGAAATCAAAACAACATAAAGCGAAATTTAAACAAAATGTTGTTTATGGGTGTAGTTATTTCATTTAATTTTATATAACAGTAACTTTGTGATAGTTTCCAGCAGATGACACAAAATTTGAAGCAATTCGCTAATTTTTAATTTCTTCGTTTTATATAGGTACAACGAGTGAAAGACGATACGGGCATAGATATAGATGGAGGATGAGATGGAAGATGGATGGAAGGAAAGGGAGTGATGAACAGAGGCCCGGGATTAGATAGAGGGGAAGCTGGAGATAGACATACCGGATGGGAAATAGATGGAAAGACAGTAGAAAACAATAGTTTTTAACTAAGGCGAATTATACGTCACATCGCATGGTCCAGAGTCGGTAAACTGATCTGTGTGTTTGTGGAGAAAGATTACATTTTTTGTTGTTCACTATCTTATTGGTTTATAATAATGAATATCTGTGAAGCTATATTTTTTTATAACTTTTGTTTCACATAGACACAGTAGCGCAACAAACGATATTGAATTGATTGAAACATTCTCTCGGTGATTCTATGTGCACGTGAATTACAGTATCTCCTTTTCTATTTATTTCATATGAGAGTAAGTAACAGCGAAGCATGGCCGGATTTAATTAGTTATCCACTAAATAAAAAAGGGGTGAAGACTGATAATCAGGAGTTCATAAATAATTATGCGTTGTCATATTTTTGTTGTTTTGTTAGGTTCATGCATCACAATTTACTAAAAAATCTGGGCACAATCAAATAAAACAGAAAAATATATTTGACAAGCAAATAAAGCTGTTGTGTTAAAGCATAAGAACTAGGGACCTGAAATTAGCACCTGTTTTTGGCCAAATTAGCATCTAATTTTCCAAAATCAGCATCTATTTTTTTGACATTATTATAAGTATATAGTCTATTTAATAAGACTCTGGTTACTTCCTCTTACAAATGTACAGTGTCTCACACCTTTTATGTGATAAATGCTTTGATTAAATAGTAGTAGTTAATACTCCATTTAAGGAAGGAAACATATTTTACAAAATATTTAATTTTTTTCCCCCTCTTTAAATTTAAAAAGAAAGGATCGTGTATATATATTTCAGCGTTGCTCTCTTTGAGATTGCACCGCGTATCTGTCACTACTGTGTTGTAGTGTGATAACATATGCTCGCTGTCAACATTGTTACTTGGAATCCACAACAAAGCCAAACAATGTTTTGCAAACATTTCATGATCTTTTTCAGTGCAAATGACACTCAAAACAGCACTGATATCGACACTATCACTTTATTTAAGCTGCTGTTGTAAAATTCTTTTTAAATGGGCATACCCACTGGACATCACTTGTCTTGATAAACTTGAAGATGTAATTTCCATTATTACAACAGCTTTATCAAGATTGTTCAAAATGGTATTCCTTAGAAAAAGTGTCTGAGCTATAGACTCAAATCCCTTACGTTTTGGGACTTTGCTTCTCAGTAAAGCCAGTTTGCTCTTGGCAGAATTAGCTGCCTTGCTATGCAGCCTGCTCTAGAGTATTTAGAGCATGCAATACTTGTTGTTCCTTCTGAGAACTGCCTTTACATACAGTTCCCAAATTTAATTCTAGATTGGCCAGATTTGGTTACAGAATATGAGCTGTAGGATACTTTCAACCCTCAAGCAAAGTTGAGAGCTCCACAAGCTACCTACCATGATCTTTCACAAACACCTTGTGTGTGTGTGTGTGTGTGTGTGTGTGTGTGTGTGTGTGTGTGTGTTTTCTTCTCACGTCTTTGTTATATTTTTTATAAAATTTACACCAGTTATTTGCCTCCCTCATTTCTGACAACTTAAAGAACTTTACGATGTCAAGGAAATAATTTTCTAAATGGAATAATGATTCAAACCAGCTGTTCCACCAAGTGACTACTGGTAATCGAAACTGTTTAGCTTCCTTGCAATCGTTCTTTGCCTTGAGAAACTGGATGTATTTGTATTTTCATTTCCTTGTATTTAGGAATGCTGATTTTACTAAGTTCAGCACTTCATTTAGTTCACACACAGCTGTTCAGAAGCATTTGCCAATTAAACTGAGTTTGTGTGCCCAACACTGCACATGAATCAGATAGTCACCAATAACCACTTTTAAAATATCAGATCAAAGTGTCATGTACGGAGCACTGTCAGTAATAAATATACAGAAGCATCATATTACACTTCGTGCGTATTTAGTGTTTGTAATATTATTCTGCAACAGTTTGTGGCATTTGCTGCTTCTAGAAATTTCAAAGCAGCAGGGAATATCTTCCATTCTTTTTCATCAGACATTTGGAAAATAACAAACACAGTGTCCCATTATGTCCATTGTTTCATCACAAAGAATATTTATTTTTTTTTGCTTCAGTGATCGATTGTTTGTGGTCAGAAGCAATTTCTAGGAATAAAGAAATAAAATCATGTAACACAAAAGACAATCACGAGATTGTCATAATAGTTTCTCTTACTCTTAGTTATTTTGTGGAGTGAAATTGGTGTAGATCTGGTTTTAAAATTACAAAATAAGTTTGTAACGATAGAAATTGATACAGTACTTTCATTATATCCAACAATCAGTTTTTTTCCTTTACTTTGTTATTAAGACAAAACCTTTTCTCAGAAACATACCTTTTACTGTAATGTGTAATCTTAAAAGTGATTGCTGTGTGTGAGCTGTTGCAGTAACTGTAATGTAATACAAATACACGAAAATTTTTCAGTAAGTAGGCATACTGATACATCTTTTTTATAGCTAGTGCAGATATAAAACTAATTGTACTTACAAAAAAAGTGCACTATGAAAATGTGGATCATATAAAAGGAAGTTCAAAATTCTGTTAACTGCAAGAAGTTAAGGATTTTTATGTTATAGCTGCCAGGAAAATTCGGACTGGTTATGGCTCAGATGATACTCATTTGTCTCAGAGTTGTACCAATTTTTCTTTGTATCCCCCAAGTTTTCGTATAACCACTCTGGAAGAAAAATAAGCGCAGCTTTCCTCCCACTGCTACTTGCCTGGCAATTTAAACGGCACAGCAAGGCACACCCCCTGCTGTTCTCGACAGCCACTGCATGAATCACCAATTTATCGTGACTAAAAGCAGCAATTAATATACATAACACTAGTAACGAAATACAGCAAAAAAAAAAAAAAAAAAAAAAAAAAAAAAAACACTTTGCAGTGGGCTTATTTATGAAAAAATTTAAGTTTTACTGTTCCAAGCTAAGTATGACAGAAAAAGCACAATATGACCGGAAAACATTGTATTTCACCCCAAAAAAAGTGTTTTCACCCAGTAAAAAATTTTACTTTTCACCTGGAAAAATTGAAAAAAATCTGGGAATTTTTCTTTATGTCCATGCATACAACCTGGAAGCAGCGTGAAACACAGTAAAGGGAGGAGAGTATGTATAACAGAAAACAAGGCAACCAACGATTTGATGGGCGGTCTGTTAGGCATGGGCAGCGGTTATTTTGGGTTGAAGACAGAATGGTTGTGGTATCATGCATGTGTACAGTCCAGCAACCATCCTGGTCTCAATGTAAGCTAACTAAAACCATCCCTACACCACATGTCTAACATATCTCCTCCCCCTCCCCCTTCCCACTTCATCTTGTATTCTTAAAATCCATGTCTCTTCCAACTGTGAGCCACCTATCTTTATATCATTTTTTGATATTACAATATTTCTTTTAATTCTCTCTCCCCTCCCCCCCCCCCCCCCCCCTCTCCCAAATGGAGAATCCAAACACCCAACAGTACACTAATTGGCAGCCAAACTGGCTCAGCAGCTTCAGAGTGATAGGAAGGGATAGAGGAGAGCCAAGTCCTCATAGATTTGAGAGTTTAGTAGAGTGAAAAAATTTCCTTTATCAACTTACTTTCTTGGTACCCATTGAAAAAACTTAAGTTCATTGATCAGCCCAGGAGAAAATACAGCTGAGTCACAGATGACATTTGCAGCCATATCCTGATCCTGTAAACTGATGATGTGGCCCTTCTTGTTGTAATCCTGGCATTTGGCCAAATGTTTAAGAGAAGCAGCATGGTTGTGGCTAACAAGGGAAGGGGTGAATGCAAGTTAACTTGTGAAGGGGTTATTGGCATAGTGCTGGTGGCTGCTATCACATAAATGGCTAGTTTGACCGCCACAATGTAAATTGCAAATCCTTTGTGTGAAATCTGTGGAATAAAAAGAGCTCAACAATTGTTTGCATCCATGAAAATGTTCCTCACCTGCTTTTCATATTCTTCCCACTTCTCAGCAGCTTCATTGTAAGTACGAAACTACAGCTGGTAAGTGACAATGGAAGTTGTTTACAACAGTTTGGGGGCATGGGTACCCAGTTGAGGCTGAAACTGTAATAAGTCTGGTTCCCCAGTTCCCTGGCAAACACAGTTGTGCGATTTCAAAGCATTACACTGAGCAACACCACAGTGAGAAGCTCTTGGTGATAGTTGAGCCAGCATAGATAAACTTTGTATAATGCAGTGTCCATCATTGTGAAGCAAGCATAGAACACACCATGTTGGAAGAGAACGTAGTGTAAAAATGCACTTGTTGCCAGTGAGTTCAGTAACTTGATATACACACAAATAAATGACAGAACTAAAATGGTCTTTGTCAGAAGGCCACATATAGGTTAGACAAGTACAACGTAACTTGAGGGTAAGCAACAGACTGCAGTGATGACAAAGTGGTCTGGCACTCTAGTCGGTAAAAGTTTAGCACATTGGCATTTTGTAGAAGCGTGTCGTAGTGTGATGAAGTTGGCAATGGTCAGTCGGCGTTCAGGCATGAATCAGTGGGAGTTGATGGTGCAATTCAGTCGTGTCCCACTGAAAAAGATGATTAAATACTTTTCATCGCATAGCAGTTACCATTGCAAATTACCAATGTTTCAAGCGATTAGTATTGCGTTAAAAAAAAAAAAAAAAGGGGGGGGGGGGCAGACAGGTCTAAGTTTTATTCCAATCACAGAGGTATCCAGCTCAGTAGTATTAGTATTAGCGGTAAGAAATTGAAGCTATGATTGGCTGACAAATATGTTATAACAACACAGCTTTGACTGACATGTTTCTCTTGACTGACTTTTATTCAAAGTTATTACAGAATAAATGCAATAAATTTACATTACATACAACAAACCTGTTACACACACATAGTGACTCGTACTTTGTGTAATTTTTAATTTTTCTGCAGCGATTTCTTCTGCAATGAAAGTGAAATGTATAATTTTTTTCTTCGAAATTGTAACAAATTTCTAATAGTTACTCATAAAAATATGGACATGTCATGGCGTAGTATAACACCATGTAATAGAATCACCTGTATGTTGATGCAAATTTTGACACACACACACACACACACACACACACACACACACACACACACACACACACACCAAACCATATACAGGCTTCAAATAAGGAGATATCAATTCAATCCATCATTCCTTGCCTCTCATTGGTTACATCAAAGTGCCAGGCCATTGGCTACATGAGATGTGTGTTGCCAACCTATGATGCATGTACTTTCATGCACTTTTATTTGACTCCTCCAAGATCGGCAGAAGTTGGCTGAATTTGTCTGCCTACGGAATGTTCATGCTCTCTGCCAACCTTACCTACATAAGTGTTGTACACCATAGCCATCGTCAGTGTATTGTTGATTCATCCATGGGTATGGGTATTGGTATTGATTGTTGTTTTCCAACTTGTTATTTGCAAAAATAACTCTACATACCCTGGCGATTCCTTCGAGAAAAGATTAAGCTGTCATTGAAAGAGGTGTGAGAAATGTAATTCTTATTGTTATTCAGTGCTGCAAGAATAAAAAGAGGAGAAAGTGTCGCTACACGTGCTTCATAAGTTCCTTAAAATAATTATATTTCATTGATATAAGTTCTAGTTTTCGATAACGGAAACATAAAAAGGCACAGAGGCAATGCTGACTAATGAATGTATTTGAAAAGTTGTGGCGTTGCCTAACCTCTGTATCTTAAAATGTTGCCCCAAACGCCAAAACGGTTCTCCATCCCAAGTATTGATTTTATCTTATCACCAATTTTGTGAAATGTGGTTTCATCGATTGAGTAGGTAGCGCTTACAGTCGGTGCACAGTACTTTAAATTTCTTATTACATTTACTTACACTTATTTTAATATTACAACAGAAATTGCTGACAACTTTGTACTAATATATTGCTTGTTTATCTTTCAGGGATAAAACTTCGAGGAAAGGACAAGGGCCAACCGTTACTGCCCCCTGGGACGAAAAAGTAGTTTCGTCCCCGGGGGCATAACTGAACTGCATGTGTGTGTATTTGACAAGTTTGTCCTGCTGGTGGGAATCTATTTCTAGAATATTCCTGGCAGCTTTGCGTCTTCAGTTTTAAGATGAAGGGATTGGGAAAGATTGCAGATTCACAATTACTTTAGTGTGTTCAGCCAATTGGTTCCTTCCAAAATTTGTTTTCAACACATGTAACGGAGGAAAGAAAATTAAACTACTTATTTCACTATCTAGAATATGTTGACAGAGTTGTTTCTTGGATAACAATGTAAGGGAAATGTTTAATGTTCTTTTATATATTTTGTTGTCTTATTTTTTGCCTGCAAGTTCTCTCATTACATGCATCATCCTATTTGCTCTGTTGTTAAGAGTACCAGTATCTGTTAAAATAGAAACAATGTCTTGTTCTGAAAAGGCTTGACTGTAAGGTCGGAGCAGTGTCGAAGATACTCTCTATACTGCATTCATTCAAAGATCAATGTATAAGCTGGTGCATTTAAGACTCATTCAGAAGTATGTTTTGGAATTTCATTAACATAATCTTGTAATGTAGGAACATATCAGAGATATTGCAAGCTATGTTATAATTTGACTATCTAATGTACTAATGATATGTGGTTCTTTTATTATTTGTTCTTATTATTCAGTGTGTATTGTTGATGGTTCTTACACATAATTCCCCTTTTCCAACACACTCGATGATAAGAATTACGTTTAGAGTAACACATTGTTTGTAACATTCCTGAAAAGTTTCTTTCAGAAGTCACCCTTAAGTGCAAGATTAGATATTTCAGTGATTCAAATTAAGGTGGTACCCAGGAATGTTTGTAAAGTCCGGCCTGTTGCCCATAATCAGTGGGATTTTGTTCAATTTTGGAGACATAGATAAGATTTAACACACAATGTTTTTGCAGTTAATGTTTTACCGTATTAGAGTCTCTCGAATATTTGTACACAGAGCTTTTGTTTCAATAAATATTAGTGGTAGTTATAGTGAGAGACTGATGCTGTACGTCAAACTGTTGTATCATGGTTTCTGTGTCAATTATTTGATAACTGTTTACTTCGAAAATTTTCTTTAAGTTTGTATTTTTAACAGTTATAAATTGACTGGACTTATATTACAAATTTTGTATTGTTTTTTTACTCTCCTTTACTTACACACAGCACTTAATTATTTTATCTTCACTTGCATAGACTTTCGAAGGAGTAGAGATTAACTGGATATTACTATTTGTTGCACCCCCCCCCCCTCCCCCCTTACTGAAACATGGTGCTGCCATGTATGAAATTAATTATTTCATGGCAATCGAAAGACGGAAGTTTACCGAGATGGTGCAATGCTTAGACATTACTCACATAAGAACAGTAGCAGTTTAAATCTTCCTTTGGCCATCCAGGTTTAGGATTCAGGATAGAATTTGTAGGTGGAGTCGTATGATTTCTACAGAGATCTTTCTAGAGATCTTTTTGGACTTTTGGGATGGTGTTATTCCTAGAGATCTTCTGGGAATCCATCTTCCATCTCACCCCAACAGCACCACGCACATGGCCCTTCTTTGTGCTCCCCACATTCCACAAACCAAAAATCCTGGATGCTTGATTGTGGCTGGTTACTGTGCTACTACCGAAAGTATTTCAGCCTTCATTGACGAACACCTTCAACGAATTGTCCAAAATCTATATTCCCATCATCAACGATACTGACCACTTCTTTCACCCACTCTCCACCATCCCCATCCCTTTACCTCCTGGATCCTAACTTGTCACAGTGGATGCCACCTCCTTATATACCTACATGCCCATGGCCTTGGCATTTTCAAACACTGTCTCTCCCAATTTCCTTCTCAATTCAAGCCCAATACCTCATACCTTATAACCCTCAGCAACTTTATCCCAAAAAACCATCAAATCTGTGGCACAGCCATGGGTAACAGCATGGCTTCCTCCAATGCCAACCTCTTGGTGGGCCGTTTGGAGAAATCCTTCCTAGCAGCGCAAAACCCCCAAACCTCTGGTCCGGTTCAGGTTTATTTATGTTTTTGTGATCTGCATTCAGGGCCAGGACACCTTATCTTCCTCCCTTCAAAACCTGAACTCTTCTCCCCATCCACTTCATCTGGTGTTATGCCACCCACCTGGGCGTTAACATCTGTCTCTCAGATGGCTCCATTCAAACTGCAATCCATATGAAACCTACCAACCATCAATAGTACCTACTCTTTGACAGTTCCCATCCCTTCCACAAAAAGTCGCTCCCTCACAGCCTGGCTACCTTTGGATAGCATTTCATTGTAAATAAAGCCCTGGAGAAATGTGCTGATAAAGTGGATAAATGATGGGAAAGACAAAAGACCCACCGTAGTATAATAGTAACATTCGAAAAATGCTGACAAAGTAAAGGCAGTTGACCTCTCGGTTCAAAGGAGGTCAATCAGATCAGACAAAAGTTGTTAGGGACTTGTGGGTCTATAAAAAGAGCAGTATGTGAAGCATACAATAACTACTACTGCCATATCTTAGGAAAAGATCTTGCTGAAAACTCTGGGCCTATGTAAAATAGATAAGCTGAACAAAGGTCTCTACCCAGTCACTCGTTGATCATTCTGGAGTGCTGATAGAAGACAACAAAGTGAAGGCTGAAGATTTAAATTTAACATTTAGGAAGTCATTAATGCAGGAGGACCATGCAAACATTCATTCATTTGATGGTCACACTAACTTCCGCTTGGAGGACATAATAGTAGGCTAATGTGGCTTTGCCACAGTTACTGCGAACGGCTGAAAGCAAGGGGAAACTACAGCCATTACTTTTCCCAAGGACATGCAGCTCTACTGTATGAATATATGATGGCATCCTCTCTGGTAAAATATGCCAGAGGTAAAATAGTTCCCCATTCAGATCTCCAGGTGGGGACTACATAAGAGATGTCATCATCAAGAAACACAAAACTGTCATTCTATGGATCAGAGTTTAAACCCTTAATCGCATAGGTAAGTTATATAATTTGTAAAGAGAAATGTATAGGTTAAAGATAAACATGGTAGGGATTAGTGAAGTTCGGTGACAGTATTTCTGGTCAGGTGAGTACAGGGTTATAAATACAAAATCAGTTGGTGGTAACACAGGAGTATGTCTGATAATTAATAAGAAAATAGGAATTTGGGTAAGCTACTGTGAACAGCGTAGTGAAATCACTTGCTCCCATCTTCCACAGTTACTCTTCTTACTGCTTTTTCCAGCAGTTCTGTTACTTCCGGGATTTTGTATGTTTTGTTTTTCTCTGCAACGTAACCTTTGATTCTGGCCCACACTGGAATTCAAAGAATAGTTTTCCCTGCATTCTTGTGGCTTGTACCACTACATACTCCCTCCTCAGCCTTGAGATAACCATCAAAAATTTTAGGCATAAAAGTTTGAGCCAGTCAGATTAATTAAGATGTGGCTATTTATTGATAACTGTAAGGTAAGCAACCATGAATACATTTCGTAACACATCTGACAATGGATAGTTTAGGCGAACTATGACAATCTAAATTGGCAATAGACAAACTTTCATTATCCATCTTTTATTTGAAAAGGATATAAACAAACTTAATCTCTCTTAACTCTCCTTGGGGGGGGGGGGGGGGTGGATTTATTCTCTTAAATTAAGTAGAGAATGTCTAACTCCTTAACTTCCTACTTAAATATTTGTGCCGATATATATTTTGTTTCTTTCACATATTGTGAAATATGAGCAGTATTGTAGTAAAAGTACCCTCAGACTAGCATGACTTGTGTGAACCTCGATTTACAGAGTAAGGGGCATTTCTACTTATATATTACTCATCAGACATAGAAAAGACAAAAAAAGAATTTTGAAGTACCAAGCTTTATGCTTGAGTTACTTCTAGGTGTCAGTTGTTATCTTTCGAAACGCACATCAATACAAATATGTTAGGTCCTCATTGTAGGCACCTAACAGGAGCTAACAGCCTCATTTTACAGGTCTGCCACTCCCAACACTTTCTCCATCCCTTCAATTGTCTTCTGAGAACAAATATTGTTTAATGTCCTCCCTTTTAACCCTTTATCTGGTTCTATTCATATACCTCTAGCTTTAATCTGGGATTTCTTGTTATTGCATACCATCTTCGGACAATACATGTACTTCTACTCTTTCACTCTATCGTGCACTCCTAATCGTCACAAATCGTCCCCCCCCCCCCACCTTAAAGGAGTCTACGAGGAAAGAGAGGGGGGAAAAACCCTAAAGTCCACTTATCAGACTAGAATCGTGTGCTGACGATGCAACTTAATCCTAGACTTAAAACTAACAATGTATTTACAACTTAACTACTAAAAAAAAAAAAAAAAAAAAAAAAAAAAAAAACAACCCACTTAAACCCCCGTGTGTGTGTGTGTGTGTGTGTGTGTGTGTGTGTGTGTGTGAGAGAGAGAGAGAGAGAGAGAGAGAGAGAGAGAGAGAGAGAGAGAGAGGACTAGACCTCGGGCATTACCCTCAGGAGTAATCAACTGGGGCTGTAGTCAGACAAAGAGAGAAAAAAAAAATCTGACATGGAAAATAAGAAGGGTTTCAGCAATAGAAACTATTGAAATATGGAAAGGGGTCTGAAAGGCTACTGCTCTATAAAAGTGTAGTAAGAAAAGGAAAAGAAAGATTTGGGAGTTGGAGCCGAAGAAAGACAGAAAATAGCCCAAAAGACAGGAAACCCATACCTCCCACCTACCCCGGGAACCCCTGATCTATCCAGCATGGCACCTAACACAATGGAGGGCAATACTATGGCACGTAGGAAGTTCACGGCCCCACTACAGAACAGATGTGAAAGGCTGCTGCCACTATTGCGTTGCTTTGACGAGTGTCTAGTGTCACGTGTTTGTACAGTGTGCTTTTAATTAAACTCCCCAATAAAAATTTTAAAGCCAACCCTAAATAAACTTGAAAAGAAGGGGGAAAAACCATATAAAAGTAAGAATAACTTACATACTAACATCGATAAATTGTGTGGGACTATGGACCACTATAGGCCAGTACGTATGTAATCTATCTTTAGTCATCTTCTGCTTTGAAGATACCGCCAAAGTGAAAATGTCATTCTAAGATCATTTTTTATTGACATCATGTCAACAAAAATTAAATGAAGTCCTTAACCAAGGTATCTCGACAAAATATTCCCAAGGGTATGGATAGCAATGGGTAAACATTGATCCTCCCTTGTTCAATCATTAGCTGATTTTCTCAGACTTATATTGGGTCATAACACAATAAGATTACAGAGAATAACTAACTCTCTGAATAAAAATTATATAATAGATCAGATAATATTGACCTTTTGTCATGAAATAAACAATAAATTGGCATTAATTATTAGTATAAAAGTCATAAATAGGTTATACATGTAAAATATAACACACTATCAATTTGATACTTAATTATAGACACATCTATTACTTATTTTAGGTGTCTTATCAGCTGATCAATACTCTTTTGTTTTACACTGAATATCCATGAGCATGGATTAAAACAGATCGCTGAAAACCAACGTCTCTGGATGTTATGAGTTTCCATGTCATAACTCAAAGAAGTAATAGTGGAAGAGGTGAAATGGAAAGGATAGGAATAGTATTAGACATGTCGCCGGAAAAAATAGGTGAAGAAAGCAACACACGGACTCTGGCACCTAACAAGTGTCAGTTTCATGAACAAATTGTTCATGTCCTAAGGTTTTTAAGGTTTAATATAAGGTCGTATAATATTTACATTGTACAAACCTTTGTATGTTCCAGTCGCCGTATCTTCCACGTGAACCGCTTTTGCGTGAGGTATTTTGACTATTTTGTATGGCCCACAACACGTCGAAAAATTTACCTGTTTGTTTCTTTATATTAGAACTAAGCTGAAAATTTCGAACTAAAATGATATCTCCAATATTATATTCAGAGTTTCGAGCCTTTACATTAAATTTACTTAAGCGAAGATCAGCTGCTTTGTTTAAGTTTCGTTCTACTACTACTTGGATTATATCATAGTTTTTCTTTTGACACAGTGGCCATACAAAATGTTTTAATAGGTTCACCCATCAACTTCCTATTAAGAATTTCCACAGATCAACCAGTTAAAATATGCGGAAGTTCGTTAAGAATCGTTTGGAATTTGTATAACCAATTAGCCCATGTTGTGTGTTTGAGCAATATGTTCTAAATAAGCGTCCCAATTCTAGCATTATTCTTTCTGCTGGGTTAGACTGTGGATTATATTTTGAGATGGTAACATTTTAATATTATCCGACGTAAAGAACTCTTTGAATTCTTTGCTGACAAACTTTGTTCCATTATCTGATAGGATTCGCTTTGGTTTTGCAACCTCTTCAAAATATTTCTGAAAACACTTTATTATTGTTGGAGTATTGGCTCTTTTTATAGTGTATAACTGCACATACTTTTACTAACATTCTACTATTACAAGCGTGTATTATACTCCACCCAGACCAGTCGGTAGTTTTCCATAGAGTTCACAAGCTGTTAGGTCATATAACCTCTTAGGGATAATCGGATACAAAATGAATGGGAAAGGTTTATTAAAATCTTTGACCTTTTGACAAGTACCGCATGCTCTTATAATTCGGATTACTCTTCTACTGACATTTGGAAAATAATAAAATTTAGTCAGGTGTTCAATACACTTTTTTATTCCAAAATGTCCATATCCTTGTTGTATAAACCAAATGAGGTCATCTTGAGCCTCTTCTGGAACGCATAGTTTCCAATTATTATTGACGACGCTTTTTGTCCAAAAGAGGGCACGGTCGTTAATTTTGTAAAGGTTATTCTTACCCTTGGCAGCCTCCTCAAATTTTTGCTTAAAAAAATTATCGTTTCTGATGTTAACAGAAATTCTGTACCGAAATCTGTTGAACCTATTTGCATAAAGTTAATAACAGTCCTTTCCCTTCACTTATTTCAACACTTTGCATTCCAACAGGGAGACGAGATAAAGCATCTAGTACTATGTTTGTGGAACCTGTAATGTATTCGATTTCAATATCAAAGCTCTGAAGGAATAAAGTCCATCTCATCAGGCGACTATGTAGAAGCTTACTTTGAAATGAGAAGGAAAGAGCCTGGTGGTCGGTATAAACAGTGTGATTCTTCAGTCGGCGGTCGCTGAACATTGTTTGTCGGAGAATCATGCGAGTATGAATGCACTAGGATTCTGGTACAGACGTCGAGATACTGGGACTGCGTCGTTAGGGAGGCCATTGAAATCCACACAAGTGACAACCTCATAAACCGTGACTGGCTATAATCTTAGCAAAGCTTGAGAACCAGCAATTGGGTTAATTAAGAGTAAATCTAGGAAATGTAACAAAGTGACGACCACGGCGAACAGAGCCCTCACACCGACGTCATCTCAGACGCCTTCGCAATTGGCTCCACGACGCGGACCACGGAGAGGTCGCACCACGGGCCAAGGGTATTTAAATTGCCCGCTACTGGGCTAGAACCCAGTTCCCTTCGAGCAGCCATAGCATGCGGATCTCTGTGACAGGGTGTTTCTAGGAGCTCAGTCCGTCAGTTCACCTGATGATGGTGACATGTATGATCGCCGAAATATTGTGCCTGTTGGACACTATAGACCGGCAGTACACCCGTGGATATTTTGGGTATAAACAATGATTTTTGACCCTGTAACTAAATTTTGAAATTTGCTAATTGCTCATACAATTGCTAATAGTTCCTTTTCGGTTGTAGAATAATTCCTTTCGTTGTTGGTAAGACACCTACACCTACACCAGTGCGATTGTTCTATGATCTCCTTCCTCAGGATTCCAACATCCTTTAAATAATTCGGCCGCTACACCGTAAGATGAGGCATCCGTAGCAAGTTTAAAAGGCTGACCCAACACTGAATGTTTCAAAATATTTGAAGAAAGTAGGGCTCCTTTCATCTCATCAGAAGCATCTTTAGACCAATGCCATCTGGTACCTTTCTTTAAGTGGTTCAATAGGGCAGGTTATTTAGTACTTGACCTTTAACATAACGCCTATAAAACCGATGAGCTCGAGGAACGCTTTCAATTGTTTCACTGTTCTTGGTTGCGGACAGTTCTTAATCGCTTCAATGTGTTCTGGGTTAGGTTTTATTCCATCTATACCCACACAGTGCCCTAAAAACTCAACTTCTTTTCTACCAAAATAGGATTTACTGATTTTTTAATGTGATTCCTTGTTCCAGACAGTGTTTCAATAACTACTCTAGTAATTTGATATGCTGAGTCCAACTTTCGGAAATTAAGATGTCCTCTATATAAATGATAAATTGCTGTACTAGATCTCTAACACCTGTTCTAAAGCATGTATGAAAACTGAGACTGAAATGTTAAGGGCAAATGGTAGGACTTTATACTGATAGGCCCTCCCATCAAATAAAAAGGCAGTATATTTTCTAGAATCTTCGTGGATTTTTACTTGATGGTATCCCACAGTTAAATCAACGGAGCTGAAGTACCTAGGCTTCTCAAATCTTGTCAGAATGTTGTCAATGCTAAGGGGACGATCTCTCTCTGTTTCTGTATATTTATTGAGAGTGTGTACATCTAATACAATACGTATGCCTTCATCAATAGCTTTGCCCAAAAATTTGGCTTTGGTTAAATAATCTTGTATGTACTACTTAATAGTACCTTGTCTCTTATCGTATGGAATAGGATCAGAAAGTTCAAATTTAAGTTTTCCTTGTATGTTTTCTGACCAATATTTTTCCTTAAATTTGTTTTTGAAATCTGTCCATGTAGTAAACTCGTCTATGTTGGCTGCAGCCCCTCTGCCGCCTCGCCAACTAAATAACATAATGTAAAGTTAATTTTCTGATTGTCTGGCCAATTACTTGGTAGCTTTCTTGGAAAAATCTGTATAAAATTGTTCGGGTGGGTTTCTCCCCCTGGTTTAAACTTTGGCAATTGTGTTGACAGATTTATGCTTTGTGAGAAATTAAATAGACCTTCTGTGGAATCCACTGGTAGTGTAGAAATAATGTTGTTGGGCATGGCAGAATGTATGAGGTGCTGGTTGTTAATATTGTTGTCCAAAAGGTTAATAGTATTGGGACAATGTTCTTTGGCCTTTTTATTTATTAAAGTTTCTAATTTATGGTCACACAAGTTATCTCCATCCATAGAATACTTGTCACTACCTTCACAATGTACCTTTCTTAAAGATTCCAATTGGTTTTCAGTAGATATTATCCTCTCCTTAATTTCTGATAGGTCAGTGTTAGATTTTTCTTCTAGAGTTTGCAATCTCTCTTGACGGTTAGTTAAGTTTATATCTGCTGAAAGTAGTTTATTAGATAACTTGTGGAACTGTAGCAAGTTCTTGGCGCTTAATAGTGACTACTTTAACAATTGCATCTAATAAATTTTGTTTATGTACAGAAAATGTAGTTGAAACAACTTTATCAACTATATCTGGTAAATCATTTTCGGATATGAAAGAATGTTTTACCGATATTAATTCCTCTTTTAAATTGTCATAGTTTTCCTGACATTTATCAGTATATTGTTGCAACATAATTTGAAATGTGTCAAATTTTTTGTCCTGTTCTGTAATGTGAATTTTCATATCTACTAAAGTATTATGCACTTCAGTTTTTTGTGTATGAAATGAAACTGAAAGATTATCTGTTTGGTGAAATCATCTGTAAGTTGTATAATGTCTGATTTAAGCTCAGTTTTAAAATTATTAAAGTTCTTGTTTTGTTGTTCTGTAAAGTCTTGTGATAATTTGGTTATAGTTTGTAAAGTAGGAGTCATCTCTTCCTCCATTTTATTCTGTGCAAATTGTTTTCGTGTGATAGGCATACGATATGTTGGAATAATCACACTACACACAGCACTAACACGGTATCACTGAAAATTAAAATAAGAAAAAAAAGGGAAAAGGCACTCTCACCATGGAAATACAGCTGGTACTGATCTCAGTAACATAGAATAAGCCGTGTACCACTGCTCTGGAGACCGGAGGTGAAGCTGAATAAAGTCATACCGGATGTTGTAGGTGTGGTGTGGCCAGTCCTCGTCAGCTGCTCACCAAATCTTCTGTTCTTGTTGTACTAGATGCGCACAAATTATTCTTCTTGTAGATATTTTGTGCTTGCCATAGGTTATCATACAGATAATGGCAAAGTCCATATAAAATATAACTTCTTGATAATACTAGTAATTATTCAATTAGTGAGATCTTCTTGAACTATTACTGGCTGCTGCCTGACCACGAGTTGAATGACTTCTAACATAGGCAGTGTAATAATTCTATTTTGTATAAGCTTGGAAATTCACCAGTCAATGAAAACCAAACCAGGGTGGCCACCAAATCTTCATTTTCAAATTCAAGGTTTTTTTTTTTCCAGGTTAAAAATAATTATTTTCCAGGTTTTCACGAAACTTAATTTTGCTCAAAGGAGTTAGCAAACAACTATATCATAAATAAACTAGTTACATATTTAAAAAAAAAAAACATGTCGTCCAAGTTGAACCATGTCACGTTGTAATATACACCAAGCAGTGGCGCAGGATTTGTGATAGGATGGGGGGGGGGGGGGGCAGAGCTCATGAAATTGTGGCATTGTACCTCAAACTGATCTAAAAAGAAAAAAAGAACCTGCTCATTTTATGAGGTTTTCCTCGTGGTTTTGCGGGACCTGCAGCCCCATAGACTCCCCTCTCCCGCCCAAGATTCAACATTGACACAATGTATAGTACAGGGTGTACATTTTAAGTTGACAAACCAGAATGACTAGGGAAAAAAAAAAAAACAGTATATATTCAACAACAGTTTTCACCATTATGAATGGCCGGCAGAGGCTTAGGAAATGATACTAAACTCGAACTGTCTCCACAGTTCGGGATTGGTGTGGGTGGCTAGTGCAAAATTTTTAAATGGAAACTCCCATTGTTAATTGCAGATTCAGATTCTACAGACCAAATCAAGTGTAGTTTGGTTGAATTTTTTCCCTTTCAATTGGCACACTGTAATGGTAAGAATTGTTTGCCATATTGTACTCCGTTGCACAGTGGTAGAGTGCCAGACTACAAATCCAAAGGTCGCGGGTTCGATCCCCGCCAGGTCCTAGGATTTTTATCTATCACTTTCCACTTTTTTCACCTCTGGCAGTATAGCTCATGTGAAAAATACCGAGTAGCACAATGGTTCGGAACCCACGTTAAACTGTATGTCCCCCTATAACTGGCTGGATAAGTCAGTTCGAAGGTCAGAGGAAGGCAATGGTATACCACCTCCAAACAGGACCATGCCTAGTAAAGCACTGTGGTGTTCAAACCAATCTTCGGATTGTTGCCTGCTTTACCTTATTGCTGAAGAAATGTACCACCCAGGAAAGAAAAAGGTTAATCATATTGATGATGTTTCAGAACCCAACCAAATGATACCAGATGTACATTTCTTCCCGGCTAGTTCAGTTAAATGTTTTGTCGGCAATTCATAACTGGTATTCAGACAAGGGCAATCTGGACTAAGGTATCACTTTGGAAGACTGCCCTGTCCATTGCGGGGAGAGAGAAGGATCACTTTGGGGATCATTTGGTAGCGTTCTAAAGTATCATGAATATAGTTTTCATTTTTTTTTTTTTTTTTTTTTTTTTTTATTTCCTGTTTAGTACATTTCTTTACCAGTATGAAAATCTTACTATTACAGCGCCATCTGATGTAAAAAAAAAAAAAAAAAAAATCCACCAGACCATACATGATGTGGGTTAAAGGGCAGTTTATGTGGCAGGAGCTAGCAGTCGCTCTCACTAGGTTAGGAACAGCAGAGCAGCCAATCAGGAGTCGAGTTATACCAACCAATAAGATTGCGTGTTTCATGACGAGTAAATTTGGCGTCAATTTCAAAGTTTATTCAACGATTTCGGTACTTGCGTCTCTGTAAATGTGTGGGTGTGTGTATTTGTTTACCCTCCTTTCCCCCCCCCCCCCCCCCAAGGTAAGTCTTTCCTGTCCCGGGATCGGAATGACTCCTTACCCACTCCCTTAAAACCCTCATCATTTCCTTTTCCCTCTCCTTCCCTTCTGCCTGACGAAGCAGCTAGGCTGTGAAAGCTTGCGTTTGTGTGTGTGTGTGTGTGTGTGTGTGTGTGTGTGTGTTTATTTGTTGCTATCACTGCCTGTGCTCCTTCGCCTGGTAAGTGGACTTCATCTATATTTTTCCTGTTAGGAATTTTTCCTCTATAATATTCACTATATACTTATCCATTTTAACGATTTTCACATGCAAGAAATTAACCCTTTTAACCCCAAATTTTATTGATTTATGAACAAAAATATTTCTGTGCACATATCTATAAATAATGATTGGATTAATGTATATGTACCAGAATGTTTGATTATTTTTAGTTTTTGGATAAAAATTTGGGATGACTACAGATGGTAGTGTGCAGGTTATGTTTCCTTTATCGTAACTAATAACATTTTCAAACTGTTGACTACTAATTTAGACATTGGACAGTTATTTAGTAATAAAGTTTTTAAACTGTTTTGTTTCCTTTACCTTGATACAATTATTTGAAAGTACTGTTGCATTTACTCCAACCTAGACATCAAGCAACGATATATATTTTGACAATGCATTGTAGCCTAATGCTTTTTGTTTCCTCAAGGTATCAGTAAAAAATCTAGTCACAATGAATTATTGGAAGCCCTGCAATGTTATTTACAATCTGTGAACAAATGGTTGTGGCTAGACGGACAGATAAAGATGAGGGGATGGAAAGGTTAAGACGTACTTCCATGCACAGGTGACACAGGTCAAAAAGAGCAGAAACTAAGGTCCGACTACTACGTTCAATTGTTGAAGCATGAAAATTCAAATTCAGAGAGAAAAAAAAAAAAAAAAAAAAAAAAAGTCTATTACTAGATGTTGCTAGACTTCCGCAAGTTGTTATGAGGACTGTCTGTTTACAGAACATTTTAGCTAGAAGGGATAGGGCAGTCTTCACAGCAAGTATGTCGGCTCACTGGTAATGTATGTGGTTGTCAAAAGATTATCTCAAAAAATACCGGGAATTAAATTCGTAGTGTAAACATTTTCAATGTATCGTACCAAACCCAATTCAATTACCTGTTTAAAATAATCTATTTAGAGTGGTGTCTTACAAAAGCCAGCCGGCCATCAATGGGATGAGTCTATTTTAATTACAGTCAAGAAATATATCATAAAGAAAAAATGATACCAAAATTTTCAGTGGAGTATGTCTAGCATACCCACTAAAATTTTGGGGTATGCTTGAGCGACCGAGCATACCCGTAGTCGGCGTCTACGCTAACGAAGCGTCACAATACCAACTTTTGTGGAGTTTATAGTTAAAATCAACAAAATGCTTCCGTGAAGAGATTTTTTTCAACACAGAATCAGACAAACGAGATATGTGTTGATGAGTATCACTGAGGGGGAGGGGTCAATTACGAAAATTGCTAAAATGTAGTACAAATAAATAACGCCTTTCATTCTAGCTGTGATTTCGTAGCCGCGCCTTGCGATGACATCCAGTCTCTTCGACATACATCGCGAGGAATTGAGTCGCATGTTGAACAACATTTCGAGATAAATACAGAAATAGATAACGGAATACGTAACCTATAATTATAAAACATTTTAAACTGCCCAGGAATATATTTGAAAATGTTTTTGTACACAAAAAGCGATGAATATTATTTAACCCGCAGGCACTAGCGATCTGAACATTTAGGTCACCGTAAATTTAAAAAGACTGGCATTTTGTTACTTTTAAATATTAAACATTGAGGTTTTTTCTTACTAAAACTATAGGAATTACTTGTTTACACTTAATAAGTACATTTCGAACTGGTCGTGTAATCTGAGCAATAGGCCATACAGGCGAACGATTGTTCAACTCTTAAAGCCGCGAGATCTCATGAGTTAAAAATCCCGGTTTCTGGCTGAAATTCAAGGTTTTTTTTCCTGGTTTTATCAAATTCAAGGCTTTTTCCCGGTTTCAAGGTTCGGTGGCCACCCTGCAAGCCGACAGCTCTTCTTTATTAATTTTGATTTCTCAACTTGTAAGTTTTCCTTTCTATTTCAATGCAGCACAATCTTGAGATAATTAGATCCAGCAATAGCTGTGTCTCCAAATTATATTATCCATCAAGTGATTTCCAGATAATCTGTCATTTTTCTTTACCTATACACTTTATAGATTAATTAAATCATTTATACTTTAAACTTCATATTTATTACTATACAAGAAGTTATCATCTCCATAAGCACATAGTGAATTGATGCACATATCATGACAGATAACAGACATGGAATATCAACCAAAATCAACAACTAGGATAGCAACAATCACCACAAACTCTTCCATGGTATTTCCAAATCTCTTTGACTGGGTAGACGTAATATCTGAGTCCACTTGCTGCTGCCACCACCTCCAGACTCTGAAACAAATAGATTCTGGCGGCAGCTGCTGTTCCTATCATGCCTAATCAATTCACTAAAATTAATTGGTAAATATTTGGGTATCTTAAGGTATTGAAGACGTGGGGAAAAGTGGCTTGTACCACTACAAGGTGCGCACATTGCGCGCTCGTAATGGATATTCTTTACGAGTAAGATATCATAAACAAAAATATTTTGCAGTCTTTGGAATACATTTCTTCCACATGCTCATCTATATTTACATCCATGTATGTACATACTCCGCAATCCACTGTAAGGTGCTTGGCAGAGGGTATCTCATCCCGCTACCAGCCATAGCCTTGTATATCCCACTCCCAAATAGACATAGGGATAAACGAATGGCTGTATGACTTGCTTTGAACCCTAATTTCTCTTATTTTACCTTTGTGGTCTTTACGCAAAATGTAAGTTGGCGGCAGCAGAATCGTTCTGCAATCGGCTTCAAATTCCGGCCCTCTAAATTTCCTGAATAGTGTTTACTTCTAGTAGTTACTTAGTCAGTTTAGGACTTCTTAGAAAAGGTATGATTTTTATTTAAGAGTGGATATAAATCATGTGTATCAGATTTTTTAATACATGATTTAAAACCACCTCATTATCACAAGTACAATTGGGCCTAATTAGTGACGCACTTCGCTGATTGTGCAGTTTTCTGATGATGCATCAGCTCCAGTGAATGAAAGTTTATTAAAGAGCCTGCTATGAAAGACTACATTTTTTACAGAGGATTCTGCTGTAATGGATTAATAATATTGTGGTGAACAAAGCTACATTTCATTATCTGGCAAGTGGTTTTTCCCCCCCTACCAATCATGACAAATTGGAACCTTCACTCTCTTTTAATGAGATTTTTAACATGACCATATTAATTCTAAGATTTATAACACGATTATCGGTAGATTTCCAGAACGTTGGATGTACAAATTACATCCTCCGGTACGTAAATGTTTGCCGAAATGTGTTTTTTTTTCTTCCACTCACAAAAAACAGAATGAGACTGCTCATAGATAATTAACCAATGAAAGGCGTACATTTAACTACACATTACGCAGGGCAAGGAGGTCTACGTAATGTTCTTTGGCTATGTCACTGTCGCCGACACGAGTTTTTAGATACCTTATGACAGAAATGAAGTCGAAGTGACAGTTCAAACTATCATTACAGAAACATTCTATTGTTTGTTTCTTTTTCCAAGTGCAGCACTGTCTTTTCAGTATTTGATATTACATTACGCATTATGAATCATTAAAGAGACATCGAAACATGTTTTACAGAAACAATCTAATGTAGATCAAAGTTCAGTAAACCAGTTATCAACCAGAAGATGGTTTGAATACCGAAGTGCGTTACCAAACATAGACCTGTTGTTTTTCCAACCTTCGAACTGACTTAACCAGCCATTTAAAGGAAGACCTACAGTGAAATACGGAATCCTAACCATGTTGTGTCTTGGAATTTTTCACATTTACAAACATTACCAGAAATCAAGAATGAAATTTTTAATCTGCAGTGGCGTGTGTGCTGTCCTGGAGGGTTAAAACTGTATGCCGGAACCCGGATTCAAACCTGGGACCTTTGCCTTTCATAACAAAGCACACTCCCCTGCAGAGTGAAAATTTCATTCTGGACACGTCCCTTAGTCTGTGGCTAAGCAATGTCTGCACCCTGTCCTTTCTTCCAGGAGTGCTATTTCTGCAAGGTTCGCAGGAGACGTTATGCGGAGTTTGGAAAGTCGGAGGCAAGGTACTGGCAGAAATAGAATTGAGAACGGTCCGTGAAGCGTGCCGGGATAGCTCTGATGGTAGAGCACTTGCACGCGACAGGCGAAGGGCACAGGTTTGAACCCTGGTTTCAGCACACAGTTTAAATCTGCCAGGATGTTTCATTGCCAGAAATGAAAGACATCATAAGTGAGGTATAAAAATGAGAAGGGTTCAAACTTATGAACTTTACATTTGTAATTTGGCAATTTACCAGCGAACCACAGAAGCACTGCCTAACATTGTTTTATTCTATGTATGCATTCTCATTGACAAACAAATTAAATAAATACCAATTACTTTATCTTTCTGACGGTTTACCAACTTTATTGTTGTGACTGAAAATACGTGATATATTTTCACTAGATTAACAGAAATGAATAGTCAGCATAATTACAATTGTTTCTTAGAATTTCTTACAATTTAGTATAAAGCTGTAGAATTGTATGCAAATGTATAGACACTGGACAACATACAGAAGTCATTCTTATTGTAGATCAAAATGATTTTTCAGTTCTTCTTGCAACGTTTAGATTTTATAAAAGGCTAGCACTGATTTGTTGTCCTTTAGGTGTTAGCGCTTGTTGTGGTCCTGTTTAAACGAAAATGTTATTGGCGGCATTCAGCGTCAGTGGATTAAAATGATGCTGCTAATCTCGCCAGCAAATAATGCAATTGGGCTAATATCCGTTAAGGGGTACTATTAAGTATTATTAAAAACATGTAGACATAGCTAAATGTATTTCCTTGTAAAACTGAACACATTACTCGTTAGTCCTGAGCAGGACATCAGTACTAGTAGACTAGCAGACAACCTGAAAGAAGATTGCATTTTCTGTTATCTAGTGTACCGGTATTCTTCCTTTTTCTCTCTTCCGTCGTTCATCACCATTCTGTAACTGTCTTTTGTAACATTTATTATCTCAGTAAATTTACACAGAAGGGATATTTTCTCAAGAGTTTTCTTTTATAACATATAGTACAGCTGTTAACAGTTTATAATGTTTATTATTATTTTTAATCAGTCATTTCGTATGTCACATTCCAAGAGATTGTACATCACACTTGGCCGATTTCCCTTCCGCTATGAGTTTGACCGAGTCGCCTCACTCGCTCAAGCCACGAGCTGCTCGCTGCGCCACTGACGAGCAGTGGTCGCGCTTATAAGTAACGAGCGAGCTTGTTGCGCCTGCTGACCGGCTCTAGTTACACTAAATTGCGTCCATGCCGGACATATTTGAAATTCATTTCAATAATTTATAAAATGTAGTTCTTTGAAAATTACCAAGATCTGCATCTTTGTTCACGGCTGTAAGCATTTTGTCAGTTCGTTACGAAAAAAAAAGAAGATACTGTAGTTACCTTCGTATCTCATTTCTATCGAAGCATCAACACTTTCAGAAAGATTGTTGTAATTTTCCTTTCTTGCGAAACTTCAAAGGGTGTATGGCCTTGTATTTACTTATCACATGATACACTGAATTTCCAACACCTCTTGAGTTCATAAATAATCTCTCGAATACTGATACAACTGCAGTAATTCACACCGACAGCAGAATTACTTTGGACTCTTTGCGAAATCCGAAGAACCACAACTTGTTGATTGAAGAAATAAGAAGTAATATCAGAAGGTTGCAGACACACAACTGGCTGGTGCATTTCGAATGGGTTAAGGCACATCATGGGATATGGGGAAATGAACTAGCTGATAACCTTGCTAAAAGAGCAGCTCGATCACGACAGTCAACACGCTATAACAAAATACCTACAAGTGCCGTAAAGAAGAAACTTCGAGAAGAGTTTAGAAACAAATGGGACATTGAGTGGCACAGAACAAAAAACGGGGGAAGCACTAAACCGTATTTTCCTACGATCCGACAACGTTTAATGATTAAATTTCCAATATCTCCGAATTTTACAGCTATGCTAACAGGCCATGGGAAACTGAAAGCCTACTATCAGCGGTTCAAAATAATTGACGACGGAACGTGCACATGTAACAGTGCTGTCCAAACTATTGACCACGTGCTTTTCGACTGCTGCAATTTATTGAAAGAGAGGGACCATCTCAGGGAAAAAAATAGCTGCCAAAGGAGGAGGATGGCCCGTCAGTAAATATGACTTAGTACATAAATACACTACTGACTTTTACAATTTTTGTAATTAATTAAGATTTCCTAATGCATAAAATTGTTTGTTCCTTTGTAAACCCTGTCAACTTGTATTCTGTACTTGGGTTTGTAAGAACATTTGATGTAACGGCCTGAATCAAACCATCAAACATGTAATATTGCTATGTAATGGGACATGTTAAATAATAAATAAATAATAAAATAAACACCTGTAGCTGCAGGTGTTACTGAAACAATGTCACTCATTGACTGCTCTGGATGTAATTGTTCCACTTTATACACATTAAGAACCACGTGTTTCTCTGAAGAACTTAATGATGTCTTCTTTGGTGGATTCAGAACTCACACGTCAACCTCCCAAGCTGTATCAATGAATGACATAATGAGGACAGCCTTATGTGATGCTAATTAAATAAATATAAGAAACCATGTAATACTATTGGATGCACATATAAACAGTAAATGCACTGTACAACACACACTAACAAGTTCACACCTGCACTCTGAGTGACTGAGTTCCCCTTGCCCAGTACATCTCTCGTTTCGGTGAATGGAGTATAGTAGTGGTACTCAGTATTGTCTGCCATGCACCTTTGGGTGGATTGTGGGATATTGCAGATGTATCTTCAGTGGCAAGAACTTCCTCTCTCAATATGCTGAAGATCTCACAAAGGCTTCACATAGTAACTATCCCACAGACCTAGTCTGCAAGCAGATCTTCCATGCCATGTCTGCACACACCTCAAATCATCACTACATCTACATACATACTCCGCAATTCACCGTAAGGTACGTGGCGGAGGGTACACTGTACCACTACTAGGAATTTCCTTTCCTATTCCACTCCCAAATGGAATGAGGAAAAAAAGAATGCCTACATGCCTCCATATGAGCCATAATTTCTCTTATCTTGTCTTTGTGATCTTTACACAAAATGTAAGTAGGTGGCAGCAGGATCGTACTACACTCAGCTTCAAATTCCAGCCCTCTAAATTTACTTAACAGAAATTCACGAAAAGAACGTCGTCTTTCTTCCAGCGATCCCCAATTGAGTTGCCGGAGCATTTCCGTGACACTCGCATTGGTCGAACCTACCGGTAACAAATTTAGCTGCTCGCCTCTATGTCTTCCTCTAAACTGATTTGCTGCGGGTCCCAAACACTTGAGCAATACTCAAGACGTGTTCATACAAGGGTTTTATACGCGGTCTCCTTTACAGGTGAAGTACATCTTCCCAAAATTCTTCCAGTAAACCGAAGTCGGCTGTCCGCCTTACTCACAACTGTCCTTACATGCTCGTTCCATTTCATATCGCTCTGCAATGTTGCACCTAGATATTTGAACGACACGACAGCATCAAGAAGCTCACTACTAATGCTGTATTCGAACATTATAGGATTGTTTTTTCTACTCATGTGCATCACCTTACATTTTTCTACATTGAGAGCTAGCTGCCATTCTTCGCACCAACTAGAAATTTTGTCTTAAGTCATCCTGTATGCTATTACAGTCAGTTACAGACGACACCCTCCCATACACCACAGCATCATCAGCAAACAGCCGCAAATTACAAATTACGGGAGTCACCTGCACTTTTTCCAATCACTAGGAAAATGCAAGCTAAGTAGGGGGCCAATGCCACAGAATAGTCTTTGTAAAACCGAACTGGTATTCCATCCGGACCAGCAGACTTTTTCGTATTTTGCTCTCTCAGCTGCTTCTCTACACCGGAAATACCTATTGCTATGTCGCCCATTTTGGAATTAGTATGTTGATCAAATGATGGTACATTTGTGCGGTCCTCCTGAGTGAAACATTTCTTAAAGGTTAAATTTAGAACTTCAGCTTTCCGTTTGCTTTCTTCTATTACTGCCCCGGAATGATCGAGTGACTGGACAGTGGGCTTTGACCCGCTTATCGATTTTACATAAGACCAGAATTTTTTCGGGTTCTCGGAAAGATCTTTTGCTAAGGTATGGCTGTGATAATTATTGTATGCTTCACGCATCGATCTTTTTATAGACGCACGAATCTCTACTAACTTTTGCCTGTCATCATTTGCATGTTCTTTTTTGAATCGAGAGTGCAACAGCCTTTGCTTTCTCAGCAGCTTTCTAACATTATTATTATAACACGGTGGATCTTTTCCATCCTTAATCGTCTTTACTGGCACATATTTCTCTAACCCTTTATTAACAATGCACTTAAATTTACTCCACAATTCCTCTACATCCATAGTCCCGGAATTAAACGATGCCCATTCATTTTCTAAGTGCAATCGTAACTTTTGCTTATTGGCTCTTCCCAACAAAAACATGCTCCTAGCCTTCTTGATTGGTTTATGAACTTTGGTCACCATCGACGCTATGATGATATCATGATCATTAATTCCTGTTTCTACACAGACATCGTTAATAAGGTCAGGCCTGTTTGTGGCTATAAGGTCTAGAATATTTCCATTGCGCATAGGTTGCCAGTTTAACTGCTCAAGACAGTTTTTGGAGAATGTGTCCAAAAGTAGCTCGCAAGACTGCTTGTCTGTACCGCCTGAAATGTAACTAGCGAGGTCCGAATCTAAACTCTTAAAGTTGAAGTCTCCTCCGACTAATATTACATGGCCTGGATACCTACGCACTAACTGGTGTAGACTTTCTTTGAATGATTGTAAAACTGCTACAGCAACACTGGGGGGCTGGTAAAAACACCCAACTATTAACTTTACTTCTTTTAGACCTGTTATACGTGCCCAGATAACTTCACAGTTACTTTCAACCTCGATCTCAGTAGAAACAATATCTTTGTCCACAGCGATGAGCACTCCTCCTCCAGTTGTATCCGATCTATCTTTCCGATATACATTCCATGATTTGCTAAATATTTCTGAACTTGCCACATCATGATTTAGCCAGCTTTTGGTGCCTAAAACTATCTGAGCGCAATAACTTCCATGCAGTGCGGCAAATTCGGGAACTTTGTTTCTAATACTCTGTAAGTTTGCGGCTAATATTTTGATGTTCGAATTTTTGTTCCGAATGTGGCCTGAATTCGCTGTTTGAATGCTGACAGGCGACTGCTCATCAGAGTTAGCGCCTAGCCTAAGAAAACCCTATGTGCACTCCACAAGTACTCTGCTACCCGAGTAGCCGCTTCTTTAGTGTAGTGCACCGCTTATCTATCTAGGGGCACCCTACAATTCCCCACCCGATAACACAGACCCAGAAATCTGCAGCCATGACTGTCACAGAGTTGGCGAAGCCTCTGGTTCAGAACCTCCACTTGGCTCCAAACCAAAGGACCCCAATCAACCCTGGGAACAATGCTACAAATCGACAGCTCTGCTTGCACCGCGCGTGCAAAGGCAGCAGCCTTCACCAATTCCGCCACCCACTCGTAGGACCTGAGGATGTCCTCAGAACCCAAGCGACAAGCGTCATTGGTGCCGACGTGAGCTACGACTTGCAGTCGACTGCAGCCCGCACCCTCGATAGCCGGCGGCAAGGCCACCTCTACATCTCAGATGAGGCCCCCTGGCAGACACACCGAGTACACGTTGGAATTCTTTCCGGATCTCAACGCTATCTGCCTAAGGGGCTCCATCACGCGCCTAACATTGGAGCTCCCAATAACTAATAATCCCCTCCCCCAGTGCACCAGCTCGGACCCTGCTGAAGGAGTGGCCACACGCCCACTCACATGACGAACAGGCGTGGACGGACGTCCAGCCTCCACATTGGCTTCCGCCTCGAGCGACGCGAACGCCGTACAACCCGCCACTCCCCTTGTGGAGAAGGCGGCTCGACGACGTCCGGTACACCTGAAGGTGCCTTGGTAGCAGGGACAGAGAGCAAAGCATGAGACACCTGAGGTGTCCCACTCGACGCACCAGACTCTCCACCATCGCTGCACCCTGAGACAGCAGCCTGAAGACGGCTGACCGTAGCCAACAGCACGTTCAGCTGTTCGCGAACTGCGGTCAACTCCTCATGTGTCTGCACACAGCAGGCACACATCCTATCCATCCTATCAATACAATTAACTGCAGAAAGTAGAAAACTAAATAATCAACTTTTAAGTAGCCTAGTACTCTAATAACGGCGGCTGGCTGCTGACTGAACTGTGGTCAGTGGTAACTACACTGTCAAATCAACAAAACTGAGTCCGGCCTCTACCACCAGTAACCATCCACAAAAAGAGTGCATTCCTCGTCACCCAGTACTACCCTGGATTCGAACAACTAAATTGCATCCTTTGCCAAGGTTTTGATTTTCTATCCTCTTGCCCAGAAGTAAGACATCCTGACAAACATCCTTCTCACCCCTCCCAAAGTGGTATTTCGTCATCCTCCAAACCTAACAGCCCAGTCTATCCCCATGCCACCCCAAAGTTCAGCCCACTGTCACAGGGATCATATCCTTGTGGAAAACCCCACTGCAACACTTGTCCAACCCACCCACTCAGCACTTCTTATTTCCAGTCCCATCAGAGGCTGGACCACCTGTGAAAGCAGCCATGTAATTTAGCAACTGTGCTCTAATCATTAACCAACTGTTAGGGAGAGGGGGGAGGTGTGTAGCATGCTTTCATCCCCTCAGATGCCTCCCCACTCCATTTATAAGCTGCATTTTGTTCCACCCATTTCACAAGTACATACTCCATAAGTCTGTGCTGTATCCATACCCACCACCATTATGCAACCTTCCTATCCACCCCCACCGCCAAATCCCCTATTTCCACACCGTTGAGAGTGATTCGGCGTGCGGCAGCTGGAGATGATGGTTGTGTGATTGTGAAGTGTGCCTGTGTGATAGCTTGAATGTTCTTCATCCTTAAGAACAACATGGCCAATAGCTTGAGAGTTCTATGTGTGTGTGTCTTATTTTTTTACCTGCCGAAGCTCGTCATTATACCTTTGTAGTGAGTTGTAAACTGTCCTCATTATATTGTTGATACATCCATGAAATTTGGCCTGCTTATTCTTTATCCAGTGAGAACTTGCATATTCTGCACTTCTTGCATATTGTGTTTATTTCTGTGTAGTTGGTCAATTTTATTTTCAAGTTCATTGATCAAGTAGAGCAGCGGTACTCAACCTGCGGCCCGCGGGCCACTTGTGGCCCGCCGAACCATTTTGAGTGGCCTGGCTAGGTTGTCATCCAGTATTCAGAATTTCGCAATAAAAGTCTCTAATGACTAGCTGATGAACTTGGGCGAGAGGTGTACAGCGAAATCGACGAAGCCAGTGCTCTGAATTTAAGCAGCACGTTCTCCACAACGCATGCCTTTTGTTGTGTAGCAGGCTCCTGTGCCTGGAGCACTCAAGTGTTTGCACGCCCCGGTGCTTTTCCCCTCCCTGACTCCTCTGGTGGCGCCTATGGCAGCTCGGACAGCGCTCGCAATTACGTCCTTTTCAGTGCGCTGAATTATCCGTTCGGAATCCTATCAAGTGTGATACTGTTAATCTGTCTTGTGACGTTCAGCATGAGCAAAACAGGTTAGGATATAAGTGTACCATTTCTTATGCTTACTGGGAAGATTCATATTTGTTTGTAAAGTGTGTTGGTAAAGCACTGTGCTTAATATGCAAGTCAACCATAAATATCAAAGCCACTGCACTGTCACTTTGAAAATAAACACTGCGTAACACACGAGGGGGCAAGGTAAAAATAAATTAATTGGTACCACCGTGTTGAAAGTTATTGCAGCTTTTGCTTTCTAAAAGTCAGCTTCAATAAAGAAATTTTGACAATTTTCTCTTTCTAAAATCATCAAATTTATGTCATTTACAGACACTGTAGAAAGAATTTGAATATGGGTTAAAAAAATAAAACAAGTAAAATCTTCACTCAGAGTTTTTATGATGCCTTTTTCGGTGTGCCAACTGGATGGCCCATCAAGACTCCGATTTTAGTTGACAATAATACCGTGTGATTCAGTTGAGACAAACTGCTATTACCATTACATTGGAGATTTGATTTCATTTTATAAATACTGTATCTGTATAAAAAAAAAAATAAAGTTATACTTGAAAACGTAAACAGTGTATTCCGAACTGTTGATTTTTCTGTAACATCTCTCTGATCTTAATTCCTTGTGGTTTGGTTGAACCAGTGTCACCTAGATGGCACTGGCTTGTGTCCCTTGACGCTGATGGGCAGGTGGGGAATAAGCGGATGATTTCCGCAGGATTTAAGCTCACTTGTAGACAAGTCCGTATGTTGTTTTGCTTGTCTTGTGGGTGCTGTGAGAGTGAAGACTGAAGAGTGAGAAAATAATTACTCGCCATGACAGGAGAGGCTTTTAAAAGTTAACGAAAACTATCTGTTGAAAGAAGACTGTTTTGTAGTACAAAATAAAAATGGATCAGCAACTTTTTTAACTGCTGTCAACATCCATAGTAGAAAATTAAAAAGTGAAATCAAATTTAATAAAAGAAAAGGGGGGGGGGGGGGGGGGAACAACTCTCAAACACTATCATTTATTTACTTTTGAAACATGAGCCGGTGAGTGTCAAAAGCTGTATGAAGTTACTTAAGCAAGATTTTGACTAATTTTTGATACTTGAGTGTATCTTACACAGTAGCTGTGAATGTATGTATGTTTTATGTTATATTTGCTATATTAAGCTTTGGTGCCTGTTAATCATTTCCTTGTAAGCTTCAGTAATGTATAACAATCACAAGGCATTGTTGCATTCTGAGTAGTGAGTAGTTACAAAATTGGTCCCACCTTTGCATATATGATCACCTTAACAGAGATTTATTAGAAGGAAATAATAATAATAATAATAATAATAATAATAATAATAATAATAATAATAGTAGTAGTAGTAGTAGTAGTAGTAAAAGTCAGAGGAATACATATACGCCAGTTTGCCTACTGAAAATACCATTTCTGCAAAAACACTCTTTCAAACAATCGACATTAATTGTAAATACTTATTGGTATGATGTCTTTCAAAAGAACAGACATCACACCAATACATAAGTAGACAACTGGCCATTAAAATTGATACACCAAAAAGAAATGCAGATGATAAACGGGTATTCATTGGACAAATATATTATACTAGAACTGACATGTGATTTCATTTTCACACAGTTTGGGTGCATATAACCTGAGAAATCAGTACCCAGAACTACCAGCTCTGGCCGTAATAACGGCCTTGATATGCTTGGGCATGGAGTCAAACAAGAGCTTTCATGGCGTGTACAGGTACAGATGCCCATGCAACTACAACACGATACCACAGTTTGAGATTAGTGACTGGCGTATTGTGACGAGCCATTTGCTTGGCAACCACTGACCAGACATTTTCAGTTGGTGAGAGAACTGGAGAATGTGCTGGCCAGGGCAGCAGTCCAACATTTTACGTATCCAGAAAGGCGCGTACAGGACCTACAACATGTGGTCGTGCACTATCCTTCTAAAATGTAGGTTTCTCTGGGATCGAATGAAGGGTAGAGCCACGGGTCGTAATAATTCTGTAACGTAATGGCCACTGTTCAAAGTGCTGTCGATGCGAACAAGAGATAACCGAGACGTGTAACCAATGGCACCCCATACCATCATGCTGGGTTTAACGCCAGTATGGTGATGACAAATACACACTTCCAATGTACATTCATAGCGATGTCACCGAACACTGATGCAACCATCATGATACTGTAAACAAAACCTGGATTCATCCGAAAAAATTACGTTTTGCCATTCGTGCACCTAGGTTCGCCATAGCGTACACCATCACAGGCACTTCTATTTGTGATTCAGCATCAAGGGTAACCGCAGCCATGGTCTCCGAGCTGATAGTCTATGCTGCTGCAAACGTCCTCGAACAGTTCGTGCAGATGGTTGTTGTCTTGCAAACGTTCCCACTTGTTGACTCATGGATTGAGACGTGGCTGCATGAACCGTTACAGCCAGGCGGATAAGATGCCTGTCATCTCAACTGATAGAGATACAAGGTCGTTGGGATTCAGCATGGCGTTCTGTATTGTCCTTCTGAATCCACCGACTCCATATTCTGCTAACAGTCTTTACAACATGAGCAGCAATGTCGCGATACGATAAATCGCAATCGCCAAAGGCTACAATCCGACCTTTATTAAAGTCGGAAACGTGATGGTACACATTTCTCCTCCTCACACGAGGCATCAGAATGTTTCACCAGGCAACGCTGGTCAACTGCTGTTTGTGTATGAGAAATCGGTTGGAAACTTTCCTCACGCTGTAGGTGTCGCCACCGGCGCTATCCTTGTATGAGTGTTTGAAAAGCTAATAATTTGCATATACACATCATCTTCCTGTCAGTTAAATTTCGCGTCTGTAGCATGTCATCTTTGCGGTGTAGCAGTTTTAATGGCCAGTAGTATTCACATGCGACGATGGCGTCCTGCATTCCAGTCTTCATCGCTAATGTGATACAGTGGAACTCATCATATCCGACCTCGGGATATCCGACCATGTGCCCGACTGTCTTCTGCTGGCGATGAGTCAAACTGACTCAACAGTGCTGTGCATTGTTTCTCTGTTAAACTGCCAGTTGTGTTCTGATTGTCGACGTGAACGTTGCTCAACTTGATTGTTTTTTGTTTTCGTGATTACTGTATCTTTGGTGATAAACTGTGTTGTGCGATTAGTGAAAGTTCGCCATGGCTTCTCAAAAACGTAAGCGTGTGTGCTTTACCCTTCAATAAAAACTTAAAGTGCTTTAACGTTTGGACCGTGGTGAGTCACTAGTCAAATTAACTGCAGAGCTAGGGGTCAGCGTGACAACTGTAAAAGACTGGAGATAAAACTGTGAAGACCTTGAAAGTTATTCTATGACAGTTGAAACGGAAGATACTTAAAAAATCGGAAAATGTTTTTAAAAAACCTAAGCTAGAACTTGTAGAGGAAGCTCTTTGGGTTTGGTTTTGTCAAGAACGGCGCAAAGGGACTCCTTTGTCAGGGCATCTTGTGAAAGGAAAAGCCGTAAAGCTGTTTGAAAAATTTGGGGGAGATGTTGAGATTTTCCAGGCAAGCGAACGTTGGTTGCGCCACTGGAAGCTTCGCCACGGTATTAGACATGTTGTCATTGCCGGCGAAAAGTTGTCTGCTGATGACGATGCTGCAAAAGATTTTGTAGAAACGTTTCAAAACTTGGTGTCGGATAGTAATCTTGTAGCTGAACAAGTATATAACGTAGACGAGACCGGACTGAACTATAAAATGTTGCAAAAATCTACTCTTGCTGCTAAAAGTGAGCCTGTTTTGGGTACAAAGCTAGCTAAGGATAGACTCACAATTGCTACGTGTAGCAACACCAGTGGCAGTCACAAACTGCCGTTGTTTGTTATCGGCAAATCTAAAAAGCCGAGAGCTTTTAAAAATCTCAATATGGCGACACTCCCGGTGTAGTACCGTAATCAATAGTCTGCTTGTATGAATTGTGCTCTTTTTCAAAGATAGGTATTTCCTTGAATTTCATGCCCGCAGTAGAAAAACATTGAAAATCAAGAAACCTGCCACCGCTAGCTGTGTTGTTGTTAGATAACGCGCCAAGCCATCCTGCAGAGTTTGAATTAAAGAAAGGCAATATCAAAGCTATGTTTTTACCTCCGCACGTTACACCACTGATCCAGCCCATGGACCAAGGGGGTCATGAGTGGCTAAAAAGTCGGTACCATAAAAAATATGTAGGGTCTCTTTTGGACAAAACGGAAGGAGGTGGCTCACTCTTGGAGGCTATGAAGATTTTAAACATCAAAGACGCAATCTATACCGTCGCTTCTGCATGGGATGAAATGAAACAGACAACTCTTCAAAAAGCATGGAAGAAAATTTGGCCATCATTAAAACAAAGTGACACTGCTGATAAGGAGGATGATCAGCCCACTTCATTAATGGAAGTTTATCTAGAAGCTGAAGAAAACGATGTCGCAGAAACTCTTCAAGACCTTCAGGAACTGCAACACGATGTCCAGTTGCAGGTTACAGATGCGTAGAAATGGCGGACCGAAGCTGACATGGCAGAGTCTACAAATGAAGAACTGAATGATGACAAAAATACTTGCTGTAGTTCAAAGCGTAACAAATGAAGACAGCGACACTGAATAAGAAGAAGAAGAAGAAGAAGTTGATCGTGATATTGGTGTGACGCATTCAGAGGCTAAAGATGCATTTGACATTGTGTTAAAATATTTGGAGCAGAACCCGAAACCCACCCTTATGGACGTGTTGTAGGCAAAGAAATGGCGTGATTTTTCAGCGGAATCAAAATTGGGTAAATTGAAGCAAAAGAGTATTAAGGACTTCTTTTCTTGAAATGAGGTACTGTACACACTATATATAATTGTTTGCCTTTTCGATTAAACAGTACAGTACTGTATTTTTAATGTTTTCATTAACTTTTCCATTTTATAAGAAAGTGGTCACTTTTTATTAGAATATGTCGTGTTTTATTGTTCCTCGGTATATCCGACCTTTTGGCCGTTCCGACCACGGCCCGGTCCCGTGAAGGTCGAATATCGGGGGTTCCACTGTAAAATCGTAGGACCTCATGTGGGAATCCCCGATGGTGAACGTCGAGGAATATGGTCGAGAGATGCTACTTTGTTAGCGTGGCAGTAGTGAAAATTTTGGGCGGATGGGAGACGCGCTCCAGATAGACAGGAAGTTAGTGCGACTGCTGGCCCAAAGTTTGTAATCCATTAATACACATTAACGTAATATTTTATCTTCTTTCTGAAGTGTTCAGTTCTTTCCAGCACTAAGCCCACAGGGTTCAGAATGAATATTAATTTTTTCTTAAAATGTTTCAGTTTTTTTATAACAGGTAAGGTAATATGTTTCACTTAATTTGCTCTATTTCATCGTACGCCGAGCGCTCTGCGGCGCACCAGTCACAGTCTGCACGGCCACTACGGTCGGGGGTTTGAATCCCCCCTCGGGCAGGGATATTTGTGCCGTCCTTAGTATTAGCTAGTTCATAAGTAGTTTATAAGCTTAGAGACTGATGACCCCGTAGTTAAGTCCCATAAGTTCTACAAACATTTGAACATTTCCTCGTACGAAAACACACAAATATAAATTCAGAGACTGAAGGTGAGATTTCATGACTGCACAATACAGTTCCATAAAGTGACATTTTAATATTTAAATAAGTTAACTTTTTTTAGTAATGGGTTAATGATTAACAAAGCTAACTTTTTTCTTAACATTTTCCAACTCTGGCAAGTACCATAGTGGTAGTACACAGTAATCAACCTTGAAAAAAATTGCTAAATGCCATATTCCATTGATTAAAGTACGGTACAAGCAAAGATATTGAACAAAAACGGAACTGCTTGGAAATGGCTGTCAAAATTTTAAGTTCTTTCATATCTTTCTTTGAAAGTAATTATGATTTGTCTAAATAACATGTGCACAATATAAATAAATAAATAAAAACTGTTTCAAAAAGCAACATACCCGTCTATTATATATTAAAACAGATTTCGATGATAAAACATTTGGTTGTAGTTATCTCGCAGTGTTATTTTATCCTGTGATAATGTTGGGGCCCACTTGAAATAAAACTTTCAAGAATTTGGCCGAGGAGGAAAAAGGTTGAGTATGGCTGAAGTAGGGGATATCATGCATGTATCTTACAGTGTTACACTGTTTGACTGGTGCTATTTCTTGAAATAGTCTTTTTTTCTATTTTGTCATTGAAAATGTTTGATAAATTTACTGAAATGGAAGAGCCTATTGGTACCCCCTTTCCTGGATATGTCTGTTATAAAAAAAATAACATCCACTCATTCAGCATTTACAGGAAAACTATTGCTTTAGACACAGTATTACTGCAGTCTCTAAACTTCCCAAAAGTGCAAAACGAATCAGCTCTCAGATACATAATAATGGAGGATAGATAACAACTCACCATAAAGGGGCTCGATGAACTGTTAATGGCACAAAACATAGACTCATGTACACACAACTTAAATTTTCGGCCATGGCCTCCATCAGTAAAAAGAAAAATGGGGATGGAAAGTTCCGTGTTGCATGACGGATTGTAAAGGCTGTGATAAGTGGGAATTTGAATTGCAGCAATGAATACAATGAAGGGAAGGGCTGGGAAAGAATAAAAGAAAGGTTGGGGGGGGGGGATTTGAAATAATAAAAATAGAACTATTAAGGGATATTGTAAGGGGGTAGCACACAGTTGCAGTGAAGACATTAATTGGAGATATAGAGAATGAGTTGGGAAGGAGGGGAAGATGTTAGGCATAGGGTGTAGGAAAATTTGCATCTGCACAGTTCGAGAAGAGCTGGTGTTGCAGGGAAGGATCCAGATGGTTATGGTTGTAAAGCAGCCATTGAAATCCAGAGTGCTGTGCCACAGGGTGTCCATCTTGGTTTTCACCACAGTTTGCCAATGGCCATTCATCCTGATGCACAGCTGGTTTTTTGGTCATACTAAAGTAAAATGCTGTGCAATGATTGCAGCAGAGTTGGTAAATCACATGGCTGCTTTGACAGGTGGCCCAACCTCTGATGGGGTAGGATACACCTGTGACAGGACTGGAATAGTAAGTGGTGGGTGGGTGGATTGGGCAGGTTTTGCATCGGGGTCTTCACAGGGATATGATCCCTATGGTAAGGGGTTGGATGTGGCATACAAATGGACTAGGAAGTTGTGGAGATTGGGGGGGGGGGGGCAATGGAACACCACTTTAGGAGGGGTCACAAAGATCTTTGGTAGGATGTCTCATTTCAGGGCATGATGTCAGATAAAGCCCAACAAAAGATGTGATTTAATTCTTTCAATCTGGGGTGGTACTGGGTGACAAGCAGGAGACTCCTTTGTGACTGGTTGTTGTTGTTGTTGTTGGGTTTTTTTAAGGGGGCTAAACGACTAGGTTATCAGTCCCCTGTTCCTAGCCAAGAGAGAACATCTGTTAGTGAGCACGTAAGAAGTATGCCACGTCTAATGCATGAGACGTTCAAGGTGAGAATGCGTGTTAAGACAACAACATGTAAAAGAAAAAAAATCACTAAAGCAGTGGACCAAAGAGACAATAACACTAAAAGAGCACAGCAGAAGATTGTGACTGGCTGATCACAAAGATAATATAGGATGAGCCAGCCATTCTGCACACACTAAAATGCGTCATAGATGGGATTGATGTGATGAAAGTAAAAACAGATTAAAACCGGTTAAATAGCGGGTGCCTGAAATATCATGATAAAAACCAGCAGTGCGAATAAAATCTAAAACACATTCGACCATAGCAGCATTGTCTCCTAACATAAAAGAAAGCGTATCTGGTAAATTAAAAGATTGTCTCAAGGCAACTAAAAGTGGACAGTCCACCAGAATGTGGACCACTGTCAAGGGGGCGCCACAGTCACACTGTGGTGCGTCCTCCCGCCGAAGAAGGTGGCCATGCGTCAGCCATGTGTGGCCGATTCTTAGGCGACAGAGAACAACCGATTCCCTGTGAGACGACCGCAGTGAGGACTTCCATGCAACCGTAGAGAGCTTCACTGCACGAAGCTTGTTGGGTTGAGCAGAGTTAGCCCACTCGGAATCCCACAGGCCAAGGATCCTCTGATGGAACTCCAGTCGGAGATCGCTCTCCAGAACACCAATAGCCAATGGACTGGAGGAAGTAGCCTGCTTAGCCAGCTGATCCACACATTCGTTTCCAGGAATTCCGATGTAGCCTGGGGTCCAAACAAAGACCACAGAGCGACCAGACCAAATAAGCCTGGAAACAGACTCCTGTATGGATTGCTCTAAAACCGCCTGAAACTGGTGACAGAGACTGAGTGGCGCTACAGAGGCTTTCGAGACATGTGCCAAGTCCTGCCGAAGCTGTGGACGTGAAAGAGACCAAGGAGCGGTACGGTAAGGCCAGTGAAAAGCATGAGGGATAGGAAGGGACTCAAGAGATGGCAGGACAGAACGAACACAGACTGCGATCAGAAGACCCGACCTCGGTCGTTGTCGTGGAGATGGGAGTGCAGCAGCTGGAAAAAGAAGCCTGCGATTCGGATGGTGCGCTATTGCATGAACATGGGCAGCATAGGAGGATAACAGCTGCTGCCGGCGAAATTGCAGGGGGAAAGACACCAGCTTCAGCAAGTAGGCTTGCCACTGTACTTGTCAGAAAGGCCCCTGTCGCTAAACAGACGCCACTGTGGAGTACTGGGTCCAAGGCCTGTAATGCAGATGGGGCTGCCGAACCATACACAAAACTCCCGTAGTCTAAGCGTGATTGAATTAGTGCTCTGTAGAACTGCAAAAGACTCGTACAGGCAGCTCCCCAAGTAGTGTGGCTGAGGCAGCGTAGAATATTGAGGTACCACATGCACTTCTGCTTAAGCTGGCGAATATGGGGCACCCAAGTGAGCCGGCTGTCGAAGAGCATGCCAAGAAATTGGTGAGTCTCTTCGACACGAAGAAATTCATCATATAAATATAGCTCTGGGTCCAAATGGACAGCTCGACGGCGGCAGAAGTGCATAACCCGGGTTTTTGATGGAGAGAACTGGAACCCATGGGTTGAGGCCCATGACTGCGCCTTTTGAATGGCTCCCTGTTTACGCCTTTCAGGTACCCCTATGCTAGCTGAGCTGAAGTATAGGCAGAAGTCATCAGTGAACAAAGAGGAAGAAACCGATGACCCCACTGCCTCAGCAAGTCCATTGATAAAAATAGGGGTACACTAAGGACAGAGCCCTGTGGGACACCGTTCTCCTGGACGCGAGAGGAGCTGAGGGAAGTACCAAGCCGTACCCGAAAAGATCGGAAGGAAAGAAAGTTTTGAAGAAAAAGTGGGAGCGGACCTCTCAAACCCCAACCGTGGACTGTAGTCAGAATGTGGTGGCGCCAAGTGGTATCGTAACCTGGGACCACACCCGAGATGCAGAGGCGCGACGGCCGATGCTGGCGACATACGTCTCCCAACAGTCCCATTTACCCTGCCGGATGAGCTGTCAAGCCCGGGCCCAGAGCCATTTAAAAGCTATTAGGTTTCTACAGTGGGGTGTCGACGATGCCGCTGGAGAGCCCGACGACGATCCCGAATGGCCTCAGCGATTTCCGGCGTCCACCAGGGCACAGACTTATGCCGTGGGGAGCCAGAAGTCGTGGGAATGGTTGACTCAGCGACTGAAACTATCGTACTGGTTACCTGGTGAACCGTCATGTCCACGTCAGCCGGCAGTGGAACAGGAACCGTAGCAGCTGAGGTGTAGCGTTGCCAATCAGCTCAATGGAGAGAGCATCGAGATGGGCAGACGCAGGTTGAAAATCCAGGAGCGACATGAGGACAGGAAAATGGTCACTGTTGAAAAGGTCATCATGGACCCTCCACTGGAAATGCGGGAGCAGGCTCGGGGCACAGACAGAGAGATCTATTGCTGAATATGTGCCTCATGCCACGCAAAAGTGTGTGGGTCCACCAGTGTTTAACAGGCAGACGTCTTGCTGCGATAAAAGATAAAAGCGTCTCTATGTCCCTACCGTGGCCTGTTGTCTGCACTCCACCCCACAAGGGATGGTGGGCATTGAAGTCCCCCAGAATCAGAAATGGTGGGGGAAGTTGTGCCACCAGGGTAGCAAGATCAGTAAATGAAATCATCTCATCTGGAGGAAGGTAAAGAACAGTCACCGCCTCAAGAGTCGTGTGTAGAGGCACAGCAGCACTGGGGACAGTGGCAAGGACGTAGATACAGACACCTCCAAAGACCCTGTCATAAAATAAACGATTTTTGTAATAGCCCCGATACCCACGAAGGGCTGGGGTCCTATTTGTAGGAAACCAGGTTTCCTGCATGGCTACACAAAATGCTGGGAAGCGGCACAACAATTGCTGTAACTCTGGCAGATGGCGGAAAAAGCCGCCACAGTTCCACTGGAGGATCAGAGAGCCTCATGGTCGCTGGGACATGCTGAATTTGGCGGCGCAGTATCTTCTGCCATCGCCGATTTCTGAGGTAGAGCCTCAACGTCCATGGCTTCCGGAGACTCGGCAATTGCCAAGTCTTTGGGGGACGCGAGGATCTCTATCTCGTCCTCAGAAGAAGAGGTGGAGGGGGTGGTGGCAAGGTGGCCACCGGGGTATCCTTCTCCTTGGATGGTTTCTTGTCTTTCTTCTTCTTGGTTTCGCGCTTCTCTTTAGGCTTCTCATGCTGGGAGGGCGCTGCCAGCTCAGTCCCCGGGACTGAGGAGCGGCGTGCAGCCCTATGACCAGCTGGCGGTACTTTCTGCCATCCACTAATTCAGCAGGAGAAACCTTAGAGGGAAGGGATCAAAGTGGCCTCTTACTAGTGCGAGGAGCCAGAGCAGGCTGTTGTGACTCTGGCTCTGGGGTGGGGACCAATGTCCCCTTTGGTTTGGTGGTTACTGCTCCCAAAGCAAGGTCTTTGGGGGCGATGGTATTTGAGGTGCCCCCAGTGGTTAAGGGGCCAGAGGTGGATGGTTGGACCTGGGAGCCCACTAGGACCGACTGTACACATGGTAATTCTATAGATGAAGATGTGGCTGCAGCAAAGGACGTCTTCATACTGATGGGATGCAGTTTCTCACACTTCCTCTTTGCTTCCGAGTAAGACAGCCTATCCAGGGTTTTATATTCCATGATCTTTCTCTCCTTATGTAGAACAGAGCAGGTGGGCGAGCAAGGGGAGTGGTGTAGTCCACAGTTCACACAAAATGGAGGAGGTGCACAAGGGATGTTAGGGTGTTCCACATGTACACACTCTCGACACGTGGAGTTGGCAGTGCACCTGGAGATGTGCCCAAACCTCCAGCACTTAAAACAGTGCATGGGGGGAGGAACATAGGGCCTTACGTCAATCCGGTAAATCATCACCTTGACCTTCTCAGGCAATGTGTCGCCCTCGAAGGCCAAGATGGCTGCACCGGTAGTGACCCTGTTGTCCTTCGGACCCCTATGCACTCGCCGTATAAAATGAACTCCTCTCCGCTCCAAGTTCTTACGAAGCTCGTCATCGGTCTGCAACAGAAGATCTTTATGGAATATAATACCCTGTACCATGTTGAGGCTCTTATGAGGAATGATCGTTACGGGAACTTCACCCAGCTGGTCACAAGCAAGCAGTGCTCCTACTGTGCTGGGGATGACGTCGTAATGACTGAGCCGGATCGCATCTTTGACATGCCCTCCACATCGCCAAATTTATCCTCAACGTTTTCAACAAAAAACATGGGCTTTGTGTTGGTAAACGATTCACCGTCAGTCTGGGAACATACTAAGTATCGGGGGGCATACGCCTCACCTCGATTTCTTGCCCTACGTTCCTCCCATGGCGTTGCCAAGGCAGGGAGCGACTGAGGGTCATATTTCTCAGCATTGAAGTCAACCTTACCACGCTTTGAGACGCCGTTTTCGCGACCGGCCACGCTTTTATTAGCTCGTTTCATCTTGGTCCCAGAAGGGAGCAGCTAGGGAACTAAAGGTCCACCCAGGCACAGCCCCGCTTGCCTGGGTAAGCCTTTTACATCTGAGGTGCGGCAGGTTCCTCAGAGGTTCAACCTCAACAGCCATGCATCTTCTTGGCACATAGCACACCTTGTGATTGAGGTTTTATTTATAGAGGTTTGTACCGTCCTCGCGACCCGGGCGATTAAGCCAAGATCCCCGGGCTCTGAAACATACAATGTTCGACTGTCATGCCGAACGATGGTTGTTGAAGCACGCACAGAGCTTACGGTGTAGCAGACTGTTGGAGCGACACATCCCACGGCTCAGGACCCCGGGTTCGCCAAGCCCGTACCCAGCAAACTAATGCTGAGCCCATGAGGGGTTTGTGACTGGTTATTGGGGTGGATGGAGGATGGGTGGTGTGTGGGGATATGGCATGAGAAATCTGTTTGTGGGCTAGGTCAGGAGGGTGATGTCTGTCTGTGAAGGATTTTGTGAAGTCTTCGGCATATTGGGTAGATGACTTCTCATCTGAGCAAATTTGCTGTTCACGAGTGGCAAGACTAAGGGAGTGAATTTTATATAAAGGAGAAATTCCTAGCAGGAAATATATATATATATAAGTAAAAAATAGATGAAGTACACTTACCAGGTGAAGGGGCACAGGCAGTAATAGCAACAAATAAACACACACACACACACACACACACACACACACACACACACACACACACACACACACACACAAATGCTAGCTTTCGCAGCCTAGCTGCTTCATCAGGCAGAAGGGAAGGAGAGGGAAAAGGAAATGATGAGGGTTTTAAGGAAGGGGGTAAGGAGCCATTCCAATCCCGGGACAGGAAAGACTTACCTTGGGGGAAAAAAATGGAGGGTAAATAAATGCACATACACCCACACATTTACACAGACACAAGTACACTTAGGCAGACATACTGTAGAACTATATATATATATAAGATTACTTACCAGGCGAAAGGAGCACAGGAAGTGATAGTAGCACAAATAAATCAATACACACACACACACACACACACACACACACACACACACACACACACACACGCTAGCTTTCGCAGCCTAGCTGCTTCAGCTAGCGTTTGTGTGTGTGAGAGAATTTATTGATTTATTTATGCTACTATCACTTCCTGTGCTCCTTCGCCTGGAAAGTAATATCTGTCTAGGTGTGTTTGCGTTTGGATCTGTGTGTGGGTGTATTTGTTTACCTACCTTTTTTTCCCCCCCCCTAAGGTAAGTCCTTCCATTCCTCGGATTGCCTTGATCGTGTACACCTTCCGGGTTACTGGACTGGAGTGACTCCTTTTCCACTTCCTTAAAACCCATATCCTTCCCTTTCTCCTCCCCTTTTTTCCTCTTATCCTGAAGAAGGGACCAACGTTTGCGAAAACTTGTGTCTGAGATATATATAAGACTTTCCTGGTTGGACAAATATGTATAAAATAAAGATTGTTTGACTTACTGAAAGTACAGGCTCGCTGATAGAAACATAAAACACAAGTAAAAACACACAAACATTCAAGCTTTCGCCACCGCAGGCAGCTTATTCAGGAAAAAGATTAAGGAAGGAGAGGAGAAAGGGAAGGATACAGGTTTTAAGGAAGTGGAAAAGGAGTCATTCCAATCCCAGGAGTGGAAAGACTTACCTTAGGGGACAAAAAGGAAGTAAACAAATACACTCACACATATACACACGCAAACACACCTAGGCAGACATTTGTAGAAACAACTCCTTTTACACTTCCTTAAAACCCGTATCCTTCCCTTTCTCCTCTCCTTCCAATCCCGGGAGAGGAAAGACTTACCTTGGGGGAAGAAAAGGAAGGCGAACAAATACACACACACACACACACACACGCGCGCGCGCGCACACACACACAAACACCAATACATTTACACGGACGCAAACACCCTCCTGCCTGAAGAAGCAACTGGGTTGCGAAAGCTTGCGTGCGCGCATGTGTGTGTGTATTCATTTATTTATTTGTGATGCTGTCACACCCGAGGTGACGCCTGGCGAGTATTCTTCGTCTATTTTTTGATATATAATTTTTCCTGCTAGGAATTTTTCGTCTTAATATTCGTATAGCAGCTGTCAAAGTGCAGATACTGTTGGTAAAGAGTAGGTTTAATGTGGACAGAGGTTTGGATGGAGCCTTCAGTGAGGTGGAGGTGAACATCCAGGAAGGTGACATGCCAGGTTGAGAAGTACCAAGTGAAACTGATGGGAGAGAAAGAGTCGAGATTATGAAGAAACGTGGATAGGGTGTCCTGATCCTTAGAATAGTCAAAATCAAGAAAATATTATCAAGTAAAGTGAACCAGATGTTTGGGAGGCTTGAAAGGTTTCTTGTAAACAGTCCATGAGTAGTTTGGCACAGGAGGGTGTAATATGGATGCCCAGGGATGTGCCACAGACCTGATTGTATACTTTTCCTTCAAAGTTGTTTGTTAGAATGTAATTGGTAAGGCCATCTTCAGACAATCTGCAAAATACACACAATTTTATATAATCACCTTTTTGTTATATATACTTTCAAGTTAGGCCTGTTTTTTCTATATAATTTTTTTTTTTTTTTTTTTTTTTTTTTTTTTTTTTTTTTAGTTATGACCATGTGACACCCCTGGACAATGTCTTGCTGTTTATATAAAATTGTGTATTTCACAGATTGTCTGACAATGGTTATTTGTGCTGAAATGGATCCATAACAATATTATAATAAACTTTAAAGCAGTGTATTGGTATAATTATATTATGTCTCTTAGAGCTGTATTCTGTGCTACAGGCCTATTGGATAGAAAACAGATTTTAATTGTATACAAAGCAAAATACGCCAGCATTGGAGCATTCACATTTGTGAAGGTGAAAAAATAAGGAATTTGAGGAACTGTATTATTTTGTTGCTTTTGTTCATGGCTTGAGTGAAGAAATAGAAAATTAGTGACTATTGGGCCAGAGACAGACTCTTGAACACTCCAATTTTCAGCAAAATAATGTCCAGAGACCACTTCCCCTTAATTATAAGAATGCTTCATTTTAGTGATAACTCTGCCAGTACTGAAGGAGACAGACTATTTAAAATTAGAAAAATTGTTGACACAGGTTGTACAACATTCCACAGCGCATTTCACCCATATCAATAGCTGGTCGCAACAAACTGTCCATTTGCATGAATGGTCACAGGCAGGCAGTGTTCGTTTGTAATGATGATGACACTGTGGCTAAACATGACTTGGGGCACAGCCAGCACATCTTGGCACAGTGTTACACCGTCCGGATTATCTGGATACTTCCCATCGACACCAATCTTTCAGAACTCCGGAGATGGGAACTTGCCCTTCAGCATATTCTCTCTTCCTGTTGCCCACCTGGTCTCAACCTCCGCTAAATTCAAATTCCCACCCACCTACCATTCTTTAACATCTTTTCCTCGGTTCTCTGGACAGAGCCTCTGCCTCAAGTGGAATCCCTGTCCAACTTCTTTGCTTTCTACAAATGTGTTTGTGTGGGTGTATTTCTTTACCTTCCTTTTTTCCCCATAAGGTAAGTCCTTCCACCCCCGGGATTGGAATGACCCCTCATCCACTCCCTTAAAACCCACATCCTTTCCTTTTTCACCTCCTTCCTTGCTTCCTCTTTTCCTGTCAAAGCGACCAGCGGTTGCAAAAGCTTGAATGTTGGTGCGTTTTTATTTGTGTCTATCGGCGAGCCTGTCTTTTGGGTAAGTCAAACAACCTTTATTTTTATACATGTTTTTCTGACCAGGAAAGTCTCCTATAATACTAGATGTTAGTAGATTACTTATTGTCAATTCACAACATGTTTCAGGCTTAGCCCTCATCTGGTCATTTAAAATACTGTTATGTATTTTCAAAGAAGAAATACAGAACAGTATTTTAAATGACAAATTTGAATGCATCAAAGCTAAATACGTATTATATCGGTCATCAGATGATGGGCTAAGCCCGAAACATGTTGTGAATTGACAATAAGTAATCTACTAACATCATCTAGTGATTATTCGAGAAATCTTTGAGTCATTAAAAATCATGAAGGTTGCATACCTCTACCAAGACTTTCAGTCTAAAATAAAATCCCCTAATTGTTTTGACCACTGTATGCATCTTTTCAGTCTTGCTGTACAGAAAGATCTTCCTGTGTGTCTTTGCATTCCTATTTACAACAGTGTTATGTGATGCTAGAATGGCCTTACAATCACTGAGTGCTTCCTTGTTCTACACTAACCTAGCAAAAGTTCACTTCTGTTATTAGCAAATATAAGGTGTCATCTGAACTAGTCAGTTCCCTGTTAAACAGCTAAATGTAATTTTTGGATATGCATGTACAACATTGTCACTTGGTTCTATTTCACTACCACCTATTTTGAGCATTACAGTCTCTCAGTCTATATCCAGTAAAATAAAATCTCTATCTAATACTATAACATCACAACAATATTTAAGCAAAATATTTTAAAATAAAGCCAAAATAGGATGATCCCTGGTGCTTGCGCCAATCGGCTTTAGGTGCCAGCTGCGGCAGCAGATCATTGGAGTGAGTGAAATGCGAGCTTTGCTCCGCGCTTGCGCGCGTCCGGCTGCACTGTGCACTTTTGCCAGTTCTGTCAGACAACAGTGACTGTTACCTACACTGTGCGGCAGCAAACTATTTGGCAACATGGTTGCGTTCAGTTTCTGCGGCCGGGGCGGTCTCCCAGACTAGTAGGTGGTGCCAGACATATTTTGGCCTGACTATAAAAGTTTTGCCTCAGAATTTCTGTCACTACTACTGTAGAGGCAGAGGGTCTACAGAAGCATCTAACGAGCACGTCTGATCAACTTTCAACTCGGATCATTATGATTATTTCACTTTCTTGCTCTGTGCTAATTGCATTACATATTATTGTATTTTTTGTCCACCTTTAAGTGTTCAGCCTAGTTCTGTATGTACTTTCCAGTCTGAGTTTAGAATTTGGTTGCTGTTAACATCTGATTTCATCCAGCTTTCTGCTCTAGTACTATGTAGGCACTTGTGATCCTTCCATAGATGCTCTTGTAATTAACTATTACTATGTTAACATTTTCAGTTCATTTATGTCGAGTAATAACATGTCTGAACTCAGAACACATCCTTTTGAACTTGTGAAGGATTGCTTGAATCTAAAAAAATATGTATGTGTACGTCACACATACTCGCCTAACCTAGTTAACTGCTTACGTAGCTTAGTGCATGCTTGATCTAATAAGGAGAACACTGCATTTCCTGCAAACAGTGGAGCTCAAGAAATCTGCATCCAACGCAGAATCATCTGATGCTTTCATTAAGCATTCCACTTTGCTCCAAATGGAAGGAACATAGTCTGTTCTTGGAATGATGCTACAAAAATACAGCTGCTTCTACCCCACAAAAAATAAGAGGATCTTATGATATTTTCAATGATTTATCATCAGGATGACAATACAGGGATCCCAGTTAAATGGAAAATTTCACACCTTCACCAAAAATACTACCAGTAGCATATTACATCAGCACCACAGTGCTTGGAGTGGAAGCAGAAGAGATTTCGCAATATGCAGTTTCACACTGATTAGTGCCTTCGAGTGCTTTTGCCTGGTGGTGTAAAAATTCTGGGAGAAAAATCAAAACATAAAAACAGTACATAAGTAGTCTTTCAGTATTAAAACTTCCATGGATTTTTCCTAAAAAGTACACAGTTTTACATCTCTAGATTATGTCACAAAATAGACTTTGTGGTAATTTCTTCAGTTTTTAATTATACAGACATTGAAATAACAAAGCCATTTACTGTTACAATTAAAACATTACAATATATCGTGTCCACGCTCAGTCTTGGCGCAACTTGAATTTATCCACAGTTACACCATCTTTTGTTATTACATTTATCAGAATGCTGTCTCCCGTGTATATGTCTCTCTCAGCAGCAGAAATAAATCCATCTTTAATTATTGCCAATGCTCTCTCTGCTGGAACAGGTTCTTTGGGTACATTCTCCATGTTTTTGTAACCAATCTGAAAAAAAGAATATTTGGTGTTAGATTGGAAATTATTGGCAACAATGGAAAATTCTGGCATTCTCAGTGGGGGGCACCAATAATAATAATAATGCAAAAACAGCCTCTTGCTTACAGCTGAAGAGTTGAGTGGTTGACACACAAAACCAAGGCTGGGGATGTACCAGTTGTCTGACAAAGTGCTCAACAATATAATGAATATAGTTTTCAACTCAATGCAAAGACGAATGAACTGTGATAGGAACATTCATTCTGGAAACATCCCTCAGGCTGTGGCTAAGCCATGTCTCCACCATATCCTTTCTTCCAGGAGTGCTAGTCTTGCGTGTTTGCAGGAGAGCTTCTGTGAAGTTTGCAAAGTAGGAGGCGAGGTACTGGCAGAAGTAAAGTTGTGGGGCGGCATCGTGAATCGTATCGGGATAGCACAGTCGGTAGTGTGCTTGCCCGCGAAAGGCAAAGGTCCTAGGTTCGAGTCCTGGTTACGGCACACAATTTTAATCTGCCAGGAAGTTTCATATCAGCTCACACTCCGCTGCAGAGTGAAGTTTCATTCTGGAAACTTTTCTCCTTCTCTAAACCATTCAGGCAATTATCAATCTGAGTTTCTCAGTTCCACATCCAGGGCAAATTTTTCTTTTTCAGATATCTCAATTGATAATAAATTGGCCAATTTCAATAAAGCCATAAATGTTGAGGTTTGACCTCAGAGCTCGATCAAGACCAGAAGATATAATAAACATTTGATTTTTTTTAAGGGCAACTTCTTGATTATATATGCAGGACCTCTAATATATGCTTTCTTTAAGACTGACAAATTCTAAGCATGTGGCATCTGATTTAGATGACTGTTTAAATATTTTTGCAGCATTGCCTCCTATAAAAACAAGCTCATCAGGCAAGTGGTTTTGTGTGTTTTGCACATGAATGACAACCAAATCACATTTGTCTACTGCAGACATAATTTCACGTTTCAAAAATATGCTAGAAATTGTTTCGTGAGCTCAAAAAGCTTCACATGTACTTCATGAAGAAGATATTCCATTGCTTGAAATAACTTGACATACCTATTAAAATGTGGCAAAATTGCAGTGTATGCTCCTGCATAAAGCAAAGTTGTCTTCTGTTCAACAAAGTCTTTGGACAATTCTCTCCTTTCTTTTCTTTCCATCATCAGTTGCAGGTTTCTTTTTCAAAACAGACTGAATCTTCTTTATCCTTTCCACCTGAACATATTCTAATTGATGTTTCTGAAAGATATCTTGAATACCACCTGCATATGAACGAACATCAGCGTCATAAATGTATGAAAAATAGAATAACAGCGCATCCCAGAGGTACTGAATCTATTGTAATAGATTTAGTACATACAGCCAACAGTGGTCAGGTCGATTGAGTGGCTTCAGTGGCTTTATGTTGATGTTACATATTTCAAAAAATAGTTCTCTTTTATCTGTACTCTTCAAATCAAGATACTGTACTGTATATGTTGTCACAGAGAATTTTTGTGTGTTTCAGAAAAGGTTCTGTAAATTTCTTGAAGCAGTTATTAATGGTATGACAGGTATCTCTATCAATGTTTAAAAGATGAGGAGCTTTGTTTGTTCTAAGTTTGATTTCAATGCCACCTTTTCTCCCTCTCATTGTGTTACAGGAATCCATCAAAACACTCACCAAATGTTTCCAGGGTATGCTGCTTTGTCATTAGTGAAACTATTGAAGAATATATTGTGTCAGAGTTACAAGCTGATAATTTTATTGATGCTAAATGTCTTAGAACTATCATTTACCGTTCTCCGAGTAATATTGCACTAGAATAGCCAAAATACTTTCTGAAGCCTTACTAATACTTTCACCTATATTCAATGAAACAGGAACATACTTTAATGTTTCTAGCTGTTTTTCCTTAATAGTTTTAGCAAGCCCACATTTGAGCTTGTATGCAACACTCGTCTTGTTAAGGTGAAGCGAATTCAAAGAGCTCATGTCATGAGACAACATTTTACAGAGGTCAATAATTTTGGGAGGTAACGAAAATGAAAGCGGATGTTCAGCAATGAATGATGTAATCAGTGCCTCTGATCTTGCTTTTCTAGTAGCATTATCTACTGTTCGATCATCTAACTAAATGTTTTCACTTGCAACAGGGTAAGTAGAACAAAGAACTTGAGTTCCTTTTACTGATTCATGTGACTTTATGTGCACTGCACTCTGTGCATGCCTCAACAATGATTTAACTCTTTCAGAGTTATATTTGGAGCTCATATTGCAACATGTGCAAAAACAAGTGCCAGAAACATCTATTTTTTTTCTTTTACACCAAACTAGAATTTCTTTGTTGTCGGAATCACGCCTATTGAGCCAATCCCATCAAAATTTATTTTTTAATCTGGCCTCCAAGACAGAAATATGATATTTTTCTGTTAAAAATTTCATATTTGGTTATTGTTACATACACAGAATTATACAAAAACAATTAAACGCACTTCAATAACACTTCGCGATCACTATCCATGTTTCTTCATGTATCAAAGAACATAATAAAACCACAATACATACCGATTATACACAGGAAACCACTAACAGACTACAATACTAAGAATTATATAGCTCATTGGTATTAGGTTACTGTATGCAGAAGAATTCACTATTCATTCTTTGTTTGAACATGGCGCACTAAACCTTTCTACACGGAGTGAGCAAAGCGCACAACAAAACCAATGGCAACTGTAGTGCTCCAAGCGGCAAACAAGAAAGCTTTTGATAGCAACACAGCTTTCTTACACGATGTGTACCAAGTTGTGTTCAACCAATCATCTGCTAGATATGTACAGAAAGTAGTTCCCAGTTTTTTCCATCACCTTTCAGAATTATACTGCTGAAGTTCCATTTCCTTGAACATCAGATATTTTTATTTTTATAGTGATCACTGCGTTCAAATATGTTTATATATTTAATTTTTTGGTATTGTTGAAGGATCATAGAATGTACAATTATGAAAGTGTTGTTTAGGTTAACATGAATTGCCTAAGTATACGTATTTGCCGAAATTTAGTTTCAGCTTTAAACAATTATTGTGAGCAGTTGCGAGCTGGATGGGTAATCTTTTAAGCTCACGTCTCGTTATAACATTTTTTATTAATCCCAACAACGAATGCATTTTGCAGTGATATCAAGTAAACCAAGCAAAAAAACTGATAGATCATGCACGTAGCCATGTATAGCAGATACTTCATCACCAAGTGCCTGCGACAACAAGATACAAGCAGGTCTCAAATTCAAATATCGCTCATTGTCGCGTCTGACACTTAGCGCTAAAGATGTTGCCCACATAGGACAGACTCATAGCAGTTGTGATTTGTCACTTGTAGCTGTCGCTCTCTTTTGTCGCCCACGTAGGTCAAGCAGAGCGGCGGATGAATACATTATAGATCGTATGCTGCTGCTATATATAGAGAGAAAAGAAAATGTTTCGTGTATTGAAAAGTACTGGTATTAAGGAAAAAAATTTCACGGCTAACCACCTATATGCAACCCGGAACTATCCGGGTTCGTAATTAAAAACTCCCAGATAGACCCTGAAAACAATCAACCCTGATTTATGAGTCATCAGAAGTGTCAAAGAACCGCAATTCTGTGTATTACAACATTATTTGTAGTGAATTAGTTTTCGCCCATGAGATTTCAGCCAGCCACAACCAAGAGCTACGATCTTCGTGAACAATACGAATCTACAAACTACAACCAGGTAATGTCACAAATTGTAAGGTTACCTCCTATCTTGTGCAGGTCAAAAACTTCCTGGCAGATTAAAATTGTGTGCCAGAACTGGGACTCGAACCTGGGACCTTTGCCTTTCGCGGGCAAGCGCTCTACCGACTTAGCTATCCTGACACGACTCACAATCTGCCAGGAAGTTTCATATCAGCGCACACTCCGCTGCAGAATGATAGTTTCATTCTGGTCTCATAATACACTATTTCAACGCTGCTTCACAACCAATTTGTACCCTCTCCCCCCACTCAATTCAAGCTTTCCTGAACTACTCAGAGGGCATTTATCCCTACAGTAGGCCTACAGTCTCCACTTCCAAAATCATCCAGGCCTAAACCTACTGTGTTTTAGTATATCTAACCCCACTCCACCCCGCATTCCTTCCCCTTTCCTCTCACCTTCCACTCCAAGTTGCTCTCACTGCAGCGTAGGAGCCAAAGATAATGGTTTTCTCTTAGTAAGTTATACCTGTGTGCAAGGTACCCTCGTAATTTTGAATATTTTATTGATACGAACCTTCAAACCTTCCAGGAATTCCTTACTTCTCACCTTGCATCCCAGTCGTTCCTGAGAAACCTTAATCCTACTCCCAACACTACCGCAGCTGAATCCCGAGCTATCCGTGATCTGAAGGCTGACCATTCCATCATCATTCTCCCAGCCGACAAGGGATCCACGACCGTGGTACTTGATCGGCAGGAGTATGTGGCTGAGGGACTGCGTCAGCTTTCAGACAGTACCACAATAAAGTCTTTCATGGCAATCCCATCCCTGATGTCCAGGCAGAGCTTCAAGGAATCCTCAAAACGTTAGGCCCCCTACAAAACCTTTCACCTAACTCCATTAACCTCATGACCCCGCCGACACCCCGCACCCCCACCTTCTACCTACTTCCCAAGATTCACAAACCCAGTCATCCCGGCCGCCCCATTGTGGCCAGTTACCAAGCCCTACAGAATGAATCTCTGCCTACATAGACCAACAGCTTCAACCCATCATGTCATACGCAAACTTATTCATGGGACGCTTAGAGGAAGCCTTCCTGGATACCCAAGCCTGTCAACCCAAAGTGTGGTACAGATTCATTGATGATATCTTCATGATCTGGACACACAGTGAAGAAGAACTCCAGAATTTCCTCTTCAACCTCAACTCCTTTGGTCTCATCAAATTCATCTGGTCCTATTCCAAATCCTATGCAACTTTCCTCGATGTCGACCTCCATCTGTCCAATGGTCAACTCCACACATCCGTCCACATCAAACCTACCAATAAACAACAGTACTTGCATTATGACAGCTGCCATCCATTCCATATCAAACGTTCCTTTCCTTACAGCTTAGGTCTTCGTGGCAAACGGGTCTGCTCCAGTCCTGAAGCTCTGAACCAGTACACCAATAACCTAATAACAGCTTTCACATCCCGCAGCTATCCTCCTAATCTGGTGGAGAAACAAATTGCCAGAGCCACTTCCTCATCCCCCCAAATTCAGAACCTTCAACAGAAGAATCCCAGAAGTGCCCCTCTTGTCACTGGATACTTTCCGGAACTGGAGCGGACTCTGAATGTGGCTCTCCAGCAAGGATACGACTTCCTAAAATCCTGCCCCGAAATGAGATCCGTCCTTCATGACGTCCTTCATACTCCACCGAGAGTGTCTTTCCGCCGCCCACCTAACCTCCGTAACCTCCTAGTCCACCCCTATGAAATCCCCAAACCACCTTCCCTACCTTCTGGCTCCTACCCCTGTAACCGCCCCTGTTGTAAAACCTGCCCTATGCACCCTTCCACCACCACTTACTCCAGTCCCGTAACCCGGAAGGTATACACGATCAAGGGCAGAGCCACTTGCGATAGTACCCACGCGATTTACCAACTGACATGCCTGCACTGTGAAGCGTTCTATGTGGGAATGACCAGCAACAAACTGTCCATTCGCATGAATGGACACAGGCAGACAGTGTTTGTTGGTAATGAGGATCACCCTGTGGCTAAACGTGCCTTGGTGCACGGCCAGCACATCTTGGCACAGTGCTACACCGTCCGGGTTGTCTGGATACTTCGCACTGACACCAATCCTTCAGAACTCCGGAGATGGGAACTAACCCTTCAGCATATTCTCTCTTCCCGTTGCCCACCGGGTCTCAACCTCCGCTAAATTCGAATTCCCACCCACCATCTTAACATCTTTGCATCGGTTCTCTGGACAGAGCCTCTGCCTCAAGTGGTATCTCTGTCTAACTTCTTAACTTCTTTGCTTTCTACAGTATGTCTACCTAGGTGTACTTGTGTCTGTGTGAATGTGTGGGTGTGTGTGCATTTGTTTACTCTCCATTTTTCCCCCAAGGTAAGTCTTTCCTGTCCCGGGATTGGAATGACTCCTTACCCCCTTCCTTAAAACCCTCATCATTTCCTTTTCCCTCTCCTTCCATTCTGCCTGATGAAGCAGCTAGGCTGCAAAAGCTAGCGTTTGTGTGTGTGTGTGTGTGTGTGTGTGTGTGTGTGTGTGTGTGTGTGTGTGTGTGTGCGCGCGCGCTCATTTATTTATTTGTGATGCTGTTACACCTGTGTTCTTTCGCCTGGTGAATAATCTTCGCCTTTTTTTATATTGAATATTTTATTGCTAAGACTAAAAAGTTACACAGCTTATGATTATCAAGAACAAGCTCCTATATTGCTATTTCACAACACCAATCTGCTACATCCACAAAACTAGAATTTGTGCCCTGCCCCTCTATTACTCTGTCTTGCAAGTAACATATGAATAATGGAATGATTACCTCGGGGAATGCAGATTGCAGCAGGAAATGACACAGTAACAGCAAGTGGCAAAATCAAAAGAAGTTATCAGTAAACTGCAAGAGTGGACAAGTTTTTTTGTATTGAAAAAGTGAGCATTTTATATGTCTTTATACCAATTTCAACAGTCTGCCTTTGCAAAACCCAGTTTTTTTTTTTTTATTTAACACTTTGAAGAAAAAATATAAATCTCAGCTAATAATAGAAAAAGAACTTAAAATGTGTACTTCTATGTTAAACTCTCCTTCAGTAATCTCTTCACATGTTAGTCCCATGGGACTCGTGAACACCTACTATAAATGATTTCAATTTCTTATTGAAAGTTAATTATAAAATGCATTCTGCAGTAATTATAAGAGTTTTACATAAGTTTAAAATTTAATTTTATTGTGCTACAACAAATGTTACTTTCCTTTCAGTAAATTAATCACTATGAGTTCAGTTTTTTCCTTTGCAATAAACTCTTATCCTTTCACCCTAGTTTGTGCACAACATATTGAGAATCTACGCAGAACTATGGTGGCACACACATCTTCTGCTGTATGTAATTTACTACCAGCACAGATTTTTTATCTTTGAGCTGATCTCAGAAATTACTTAGTGAATTTTGATATGGTATTCATTACTACATAGGACTGATGAGGAAGGTTGTTGTATATGTGTTTTATGGTTTATGTATATAATTCATAATATTTCATGGAAACTGGCAGAACCATAATGAAATACTCTGAGTGTAAAACTGGTGTGATACAGGACAGATCAGATACAATTGATTAAATAAGAAAAGGAGGACATGTTTAGCATGTTGGGGCAATCTACTGCAATTATTAACAATGAATTTTCTGTCAATATAGATTTTTTTCATTAAGGTAGGATCTTCGCAAAAAACCATTATGTTACAACAGCACGACAGTGATTCATAAAGAAAATCATTGCTGTGCCAGGTAAGTTTCCTGGTCACGGGTACTTTATGCAAGCTAAACAAAGTTTGGTTGGGTTGAGAAATAAAAATAAAAACAGGTTTACAAACCTGGTTGTCAAGCAGAGGTTGCAGAAGAGCGCCAGCCGACCCACCAGCACGGTAATTAGATCTTTCACAATGACCAATAGGGTCGTAACTGAACACACAGCCACGTCCATCTGTGTCCAGTCCTGCTAGGATGTTGGAGACATAATATGGGAAGAACCTTTTATAGTACAGCATAGTGGACAACATCTGTGCCACTGCAGGTGTCGCCATTGGTTTTTGGTGTTCATGCAAGTACATCTGGAAAAAAAAAGGAACATATTATATATATACACACAAACATCCAGCACACTCAGGGTGTGCTTGCGTGTGTATGTGTGTGGGTGTGCGCGGGCTTGTTTATCTTTCCTCCCCCCCCCCCCCCAAGGTAAGCCCTTTCACTCCCAGGATTGGAATGACTCCTCTTCCACTCCCTTAAAACCCACATTCTTTCCTTTTCCCTCCCTCCCTCCCTTCCTTCCTTCCTCTTTAGCTGAAGAACTGGCCAACGGTTGCGAAAGCTTGAATGTTGTGTGTGTGTGTGTGTGTGTGTGTGTGTGTGTGTGTGTGTGTGTGTTTCTTTTTGTGGCTATCTACAAGCCTGTGCTTAGCGCAAGTTATTCGATTTCCATTTTTTATACTTATTTATCCCACCAGGAAAGTTTCCTTCTATAATATCCGTATCATCAATTTGAACTTAACAATAATGAACATTTGTTATTGCTCTGTTGCCTTTCAAAATCTCTTATGTCATCTTCCTCATTCTGTTTATTTTCTACATAGTATTTTCACTCTATATTTGCCTCCCTTCTTAGTTTACTATTCATTTTTCTCCTGGTCAAATAGGCTATATACAACAATCACTAATGATTTCCAAACCTTAACCTAGAAGTACATCTAACGTCTTTTTTGTTTTTATTCATACTCTGATAGTTACCACCTTCAACACTACACCCCTCTATAATATTCACCACTCATCTACACTTCTCATTTTACTGTGTTAATACTATTTCACAACTTCAGTTTAGTATAACCTCTAATTACCATTTTCGGCATTTACTAGCAACTTCACGATTATTTCCATTCCTGTTGTTCCACATTTACGTTCATTCTTCCCACATTTCTGATCATTTTTCCACACATTTTAATCTTATTATACATTTGTCAGACTATTGTTACCCTCTTAGTCGTAATCTACCACTTCATAACCAATCCTAATAATATACTTTCCTTTCATTCTCATGCGGATTGCTCAAACTTTCCCAGATTTTCTCTACCCCATAACCTGTTTTGTACGCTTATACAACCATCAAACACTTATGCATTATGTTGTTTAACTGTAATTGACCACAGTTTCAACAACATTTATCTTCTACTACTCTCTTGAACATTCTTTTTCCTAGCTGAATAATTCCTTTTGCTATCTGTTCACATTTATATCTCTCCCATATATATTTTTATTATTTATTTATACACATATTTTTATTATATTATTTTATTACTTTGCAGTCTCTTATTCAGCACACATTTTTCACTTTTCCATTCGATACATCATGTCACCTTACAACAACCACACCAAGTTTTATCTACATTCCCTCCGCAAGCATGCTTTCTGCCCAGCCAGATTAAGGCCCCACATTTTATTTCCTCTGGCTTGTCTGACGTTTGGCATCACCCCCAACGGCCTCACACTAAAAGTTCCCATCTTTGGCTGTAACCTATCCTTTCATCCTGCTTTATACCAATTCCAAACAGAACAATCCACAGCCCTCACCCGCCTAATCCTTAACCTATACATCAACTCCGCCAATGAACACGCCCGTCAACTCCTATCCCTAATCAAAATCTTCAACTTTTCCACTCCCACATCCACACCTATAGTTCAGAACATCCTCTTACAGGCCAGCCGCAAATTGGAACAGCATGCCACCATCCACCTCAAAAAATCTATCCAAACTCCTGGTCACCCACCCCCGGAAAGGCAATACACTCTCCCTCAACAACATCTCCAATAAACCTCAAGCTCCTCTTATTGCATAGAAACCCAGTCTTAATCTCCCACTTCAAGCTCCACCCCCCCCCCCCCCCGAAACCTCTAAATCCTAAACCACACAATCCTGAACCAAATTCTAATTCAGTAGTCAACCTCTCCCAATCTGAAACCTCCGTCCCCAAAGGCCTCACCTTTAGCCCCACTCCCAAATTCAACCAAACAGCCCTTGTCAACAATTTACTATCCAATACTCAATAGTCTGCTGGAGATATCACTTTCCCCACAAAGAAAAATAATCCTACTCCTAATGATCCAGTTCCCCAAAACATCATTCAAATTGAACCCTGCCTGGAACAGTTCCATCCTCTGTCACAGTGAGACCCACCCCGTTTTCCTCAAAATCACCCTCTTCAAACCTTCCAGAAATTCCTCACTTCCAACCTTGTCGCTCAGTCTTTCCTGAAAAACCTTAATCCAACTCCCAACATTACTGCAGCTGAATCCTGAGCTATCCGTTATCTGAAGGCTGACCATTCCATCGTCTTTCTCTTGGCCAACAAGGGATCCACGACCACAGTATTTGATCAGCGGGAGTATGTAGCTGAGAGACTGTGTCAGCTTTCAGACAACACTACCTACAAAGTTTGTCAAGACAATCCCATTCCTGATGTCCAGACAGAGCTTCAAGGAATCCTCAGATCCTTAGGCCCCCTACAAAACCATTTACCTGAGTCCATCAACCTCATGAACCCACTGACACCCCGCACCCCTACCTTCTACCTACTTCCTAAGATTCACAAACCTAATCATTCAGGCCGGCCCATTGTGGCCTGTTACCAAGCCCCACAGAACAAAGCTCTGCCTACATAGACTAACACCTTCAACCCATAATGTGCAGTCTCCCGCCCTTCATCGAAGACACCAACCACTTTCTCGACTGTCTGAAATCCTTACCCAACCTGTTACCTCCGGAAACCATCCTTTTAACTATTGATGCTACTTCCTTATACACAAACATCCCGTACGCCCAGGGCCTCGCTGCGATGGATTACTTCTTTACACGCCGAAGTTTCTTGAATCATTTTCTGACATAACAAAATGGTATTTTTTTTTCTCATCATGGTTACCATCATTTTTCTCAGTTCAAATAAAGAGTGTTGGTTAAAGTCTAGCGCATGATCCTGGACTGGTGCTTGACATGTAGATGTTGACAATGGTGTGAAGGCAGCCAATAAGGAGTCGCGTTCGTGTGGCCACTAGGATTGTTTGTTTCATGTCTATTGAATCTGGCGTCAGTCCTGAATTTGCAGTAAGCCCGAAATGGAAGATTTCGTTATGAATTTCAGTGATCTCATGATTAAAGATTATAAGGTTTGTTAAATATCCATATAGTTTTCGAGGGCAGTGTTTCATGAGGATAGCTAATTTATTGACCGGACAAGGGTACATCGAGAAACCGTCAACCATAGAGCAGGAACAGAATTAATTAATTTCCCCAAATTTGTCATGAATTCCGAGAGAAATGTTAAGTTGAGACTGAAATTGCAGTAGGCGAACATTCGTGACGAGAAGACCTGTAAAATTCACGTCCAACATGAGCAAGTATGTGATAGCATCCCTTTGTCTATTACAATTATTTGTTTACAAGCCATAAACATTAAAGCTGTTTCTTATTGGACGCGCAAATGCGACTCCTGATTGGCTGCCTTCACCTGCCTCATTCATCACGCTGTTACCAACATCTACACGCTGAGCACTAGTGTGTTTTGTTACTGAACCCCAAATCTGTTTTATACTTTTCAGATAACTATCAGTACAAGCAACAGGAAATGCCAATTGATCAGTCCTCCTTTGCTAACATTTGGCCACCTTGTTTGGTCTTTTCATATGCTAACTAACTAATTTCTCAATGCTGCACTGCCACTTCAACAACACGCACCTATTAAAGAACCGTATGTCTACATATACATCATCATTCCACAGTTACTAAATATATAGGAACTATCATCAAGTAACTTGTGTGATTAAGAAATTACTATATTATACAGAAATAGATTGCTTAGTAGTTCAGTGGGTAAGTGACAGACCATAAAAAACAAAAAAGAACCGTATGTCTACATATACAACATCATTCCACAGTTACTAAATATATAGGAACTATCATCATGTAACTTGTGTGATTAAGAAATTACTATATTATACAGAAATAGATTACTTGGTAGTTCAGTGGGTAAGTGACAGACCATAAAAAACAAAAGGCATATAGGACCACGTTCCTTCCACATACAACTTTAGGTGGCTTAAACAGAGGAGCGTCCCTATTTCTAGGAAATAATATTTATAGTAGGAGTGTCATAAAAAAGTAAATTATATAGATTTTTAAGATATTACTTTCAGACTATCAGCATTTATATTTTTAAGTGAATACAAATAAAGTACCATTCATTTTTACATATGGATAAATTAGATTCCTTTCCCTATTTAGACTACAATAAATAAGTCACGGAAAATATACAAACACCTGTTTTGTATATGGGAGGCTTCTATTGATCCTGATAGTTACGGAAACAGACGTTTAGTAGTCCTAGTTCAAAACATACTAAGCGATCAGTTTTTATAAACTGTTCCCATACGAAACTTAGCATAAATACAATTTATACAGGTTTACTAATAATACCTGCATCCTAGCTTCAAGAATCCTTGTTAGCGTCAATGTATCGCACCAACAGCCTGTGCAGCCCAGCACTGTTGTATTTGACAGACGAAAGAGCTTAGACTGTTCCCGAGTATAAATCGAGAATCCAGCACTAAGCCTCGTATCGGCAGCAATTATAGCATAATCTTCGCCAGCAACTGCAACCACGCTCCTAAAAAAAACACATGATTTTAAATACTTTCACTTTGTCATATGTAACAGATAGCAGAATATATTCCCTGCTCTTTCTAAAGAAGCCTAAATTCTATTCTGTACGAGTATGAATTCAAACATCAATGTAATATTAAGACTCAAACAATTAGATAGCATAATTTTCGTCAACTTGCCCGCCATTATCCGAATACGGATTGAAATGCACAGTCTTCGGAACAGCTTGTGAATAATATCCCTCAACAACAGCCATTCCGTTTTAATTGTAACAAATCACCACAGTTTTCTCAAACATAAACACAATGATAAGTGAATTCAACTTTTTTAGTAATGTCACACTGCAAAGATGTTAGCAACTATACAAGTGAGGAGCAAAGATCTTGTACAAAAATAACTCGACTCCCTAACGGCGCTGCTGTCGCGGGATAATTTGAACCTCCGGCCGACCGACACGGTAGTGGCAAGCGCAGCATAAATACGAGTGTTGTTAACAGGACAATCGTGTATTATATTGCTACTGCAGTATATATACAAAATTGATAGTCACGACTGTATTGTTTGATTATTGCAGTGTATATGAAGCACGATGGTGAAGAGCTGCTCAGCGTTAATGCATAAATCAATTTAAGAAAGGAATAAAAAGAACGGCTACTGTCTTCCCATTTACAGTGGCATAGCTATGTCACCAAGGGCCCCGGGGCAAAAATGACATTGGGGCCCTCTTTACACTAATACTGTACAGAGTAAAGTGCCAGGTGTGTCATTTGCTATGTCGCTAATAATTTTGGGTTGCTACTCCTGTAAGTCTTTCATTACACAACATTATTTGCGTACAGTTCCATTATTGCTTTTTTGCATTCTTACTACAATCTTTATTCAGTGTTGTTTGCTCCGTAACACAGTGATATTGTAGCAGGAGAAAGTGTCTTGTAGAAGTTATGTAGATGAAAAAAGGTATGTACAGAAACTTTTAGATGAAGTTATGGACATAAGTGAAGAAGATGAAGATATTACTGAAATGGAAATATAAGAGGAATGTGTTGATGCTGAGTACTGTTCATGGAGAGGAAGAAGCTGAAGTTCAAACCAAGATGCCCCTGAGAAATCTCTCACCGTAGCCACCGACCTGCCTGCAGATTGTGCTCTTGTGAACATGGGAGCAGCAAGTCATAGGCGTACGGATGATACGAAAAAAAGAAGAATGAATTTGGACGAGAGCAAGCTGTCAAGAAACGTAAACAAACTACATGGAAATGTAAGAAATTCTGACTCATATTTTTTCGAAGAGTGTTTCTTCATAAAGCACAGTGCATGCAGGTGTTATAGATAAAAGGGGAATTACCCATTTTTTTCAGTCTGTTTCATTGTGTTTGCAATTAGAGTTGGAGAATGTAATTAAAACTGTTTGTGATATACAATCTAATGTATAAGTAATATGTAATACCAAATAATAAATTATAAAAACAAGGAAACTTCAATATAACTTGGCCATCTGAGTTATATACAATTCACGATTTCAAGTGTCAATAACTACTCTTGAGCCCTTGAAAACTGGAGACCACGAACATGGATTGTTACTGAGGCCATAATGTACTGCAACACCAAGTCACAGCACGCTACTACGAGTTACAACTGCACCAGGGAGCTTTAAATGGAAAATGACCCAAAGAGAAGACTTCCCGTGACTTAAATTTTTAACTGACGTGGCAGTCAATGTGTTAAAACTCTGTTTTCTAAAAGTTGGGCATTTTTCTATTTCTTGTAACACGAATACTATTAGTCCTTGAAAAAAATTAATAATTATTTTTCGTGCCTTACTGTGTATCACAAACTTAATGTGTGGCGTTTCTCAAGTCATGGGGATTTCGTTCGTGTTTCCTCACGCACCAAAGTCAGGAGAAAGTGTCTTGTAGAAGTTATGTAGATGAAAAAAGGTATGTACAGAAACTTTTAGATGAAGTTATGGACATAAGTGAAGAAGATGAAGATATTACTGAAATGGAAATATAAGAGGAATGTGTTGATGCTGAGTACTGTTCATGGAGAGGAAGAAGCTGAAGTTCAAACCAAGATGCCCCTGAGAAATCTCTCACCGTAGCCACCGACCTGCCTGCAGATTGTGCTCTTGTGAACATGGGAGCAGCAAGTCATAGGCGTACGGATGATACGAAAAAAAGAAGAATGAATTTGGACGAGAGCAAGCTGTCAAGAAACGTAAACAAACTACATGGAAATGTAAGAAATTCTGACTCATATTTTTTCGAAGAGTGTTTCTTCATAAAGCACAGTGCATGCAGGTGTTATAGATAAAAGGGGAATTACCCATTTTTTTCAGTCTGTTTCATTGTGTTTGCAATTAGAGTTGGAGAATGTAATTAAAACTGTTTGTGATATACAATCTAATGTATAAGTAATATGTAATACCAAATAATAAATTATAAAAACAAGGAAACTTCAATATAACTTGGCCATCTGAGTTATATACAATTCACGATTTCAAGTGTCAATAACTACTCTTGAGCCCTTGAAAACTGGAGACCACGAACATGGATTGTTACTGAGGCCATAATGTACTGCAACACCAAGTCACAGCACGCTACTACGAGTTACAACTGCACCAGGGAGCTTTAAATGGAAAATGACCCAAAGAGAAGACTTCCCGTGACTTAAATTTTTAACTGACGTGGCAGTCAATGTGTTAAAACCCTGTTTTCTAAAAGTTGGGCATTTTTCTATTTCTTGTAACACGAATACTATTAGTCCTTGAAAAAAATTAATAATTATTTTTCGTGCCTTACTGTGTATCACAAACTTAATGTGTGGCGTTTCTCAAGTCATGGGGATTTCGTTCGTGTTTCCTCACGCACCAAAGTCAGGAGAAAGTGTCTTGTAGAAGTTATGTAGATGAAAAAAGGTATGTACAGAAACTTTTAGATGAAGTTATGGACATAAGTGAAGAAGATGAAGATATTACTGAAATGGAAATATAAGAGGAATGTGTTGATGCTGAGTACTGTTCATGGAGAGGAAGAAGCTGAAGTTCAAACCAAGATGCCCCTGAGAAATCTCTCACCGTAGCCACCGACCTGCCTGCAGATTGTGCTCTTGTGAACATGGGAGCAGCAAGTCATAGGCGTACGGATGATACGAAAAAAAGAAGAATGAATTTGGACGAGAGCAAGCTGTCAAGAAACGTAAACAAACTACATGGAAATGTAAGAAATTCTGACTCATATTTTTTCGAAGAGTGTTTCTTCATAAAGCACAGTGCATGCAGGTGTTATAGATAAAAGGGGAATTACCCATTTTTTTCAGTCTGTTTCATTGTGTTTGCAATTAGAGTTGGAGAATGTAATTAAAACTGTTTGTGATATACAATCTAATGTATAAGTAATATGTAATACCAAATAATAAATTATAAAAACAAGGAAACTTCAATATAACTTGGCCATCTGAGTTATATACAATTCACGATTTCAAGTGTCAATAACTACTCTTGAGCCCTTGAAAACTGGAGACCACGAACATGGATTGTTACTGAGGCCATAATGTACTGCAACACCAAGTCACAGCACGCTACTACGAGTTACAACTGCACCAGGGAGCTTTAAATGGAAAATGACCCAAAGAGAAGACTTCCCGTGACTTAAATTTTTAACTGACGTGGCAGTCAATGTGTTAAAACTCTGTTTTCTAAAAGTTGGGCATTTTTCTATTTCTTGTAACACGAATACTATTAGTCCTTGAAAAAAATTAATAATTATTTTTCGTGCCTTACTGTGTATCACAAACTTAATGTGTGGCGTTTCTCAAGTCATGGGGATTTCGTTCGTGTTTCCTCACGCACCAAAGTCAGAATGAAATACTGGAGTAATACAATGCTTAAAACTGTTAGATTGCAGATGTTGACAAAGATATATTTCTGAACGGTAATTATCGGTAAGCGTTTTTGTGACTGCAGTACATTATAGCAATAATATGGGTACACAATTAAAAAGTAATCGCCAGCCGCGGTGGCCGAGGGGACTAAGGCGCTCCAGTCACGGTCTGCACGATCACTACAGTCGGGGGTTCGAATCCCCCCTCGGGCATGGATATTTGTGCCGTGCTAGTTCATAAGTAGTTTGTCAGTTTAGGGACTGATGACCCCATAGTTAAGACCCATAGACTATACAAACATTTGAACATTTTAAAAAGTAATCAATTTTATTTTAACAATTATTTTACAATATTTTCCTGGATTTGGTTTTTGCAAAATCATCAATTAGGTCTTTTAAATCTAGACTTGAATCAGCCTTGTTTTCGATTGCTATGAGTGCCAAATGTCCGAGTCGAGCTTCGGCTGCTGCAGAAGAATAAAACTGTGGTAAATACTTCCGTAACCTCACATTCTAATCATACATATTTTGTTATAATTTCCTTACATAATTGGCGAACTGTCCATGTTGGGGTCAATTTCGGCAGGAGAAATTAAAAATCGAAATTCCTTCGTTCAACTAAAATATTATGTACAGTATAACGAAGTAATTTGGAGACATAGATATTCGGAAAACCGGTTTATTCGGATATTCGAACGGTACACTTCTATTTGCCAATAAGAAGTACAGTACATTAAATGTATTTATGATGTATTTGGAGGAGCGCAGTCCTTCACATTGCACGCCGCAACACTTGGAAGACGCCGCTGTTCCTGTGAGCAGCTTTGACGCTGCCGCTACTTCTGGCGACTGAAGTGTGCCGATTGTTGGACACACTGGCTGGCAGCTTCGCCTGTCGGCAGCGCCACAGAGACGTCGTGCCGGCCGCGGTGGCTGAGGGGACTGAGGCGCTCCAGTCAAGGTCTGCACGGCCACTACGGTCGGGGGTTCGAATCCCCCCTCGGGCATTGATATTTCTGCCGTCATTAGTATTAAGTAGTTTGTAAGTTTAGGGACTGATGACCCCGTAGTTAAGTCTCATAAGCTATACAAACACTTGAACATTTAGAGGCATCATGAAGGCTCAATTAGAAGCATTGTTCCGCCAGACGGTGGCCCAGTGCGGCTACTGTGGGAAACTTGGTTTGAGGGGAAGGGGATATGATGGACGATAGGGTGGGAGGGTAAAAAAGTTAAATAAAAATTCGACGCTCTACTGTAACTTTTTTCGATCGTCGCTCACGAAGGCCAAGGGGCCCCTGGAGCTCGGGGGCCCCGGGGCACTGCCCCGCCTAGCCCTGTGATAGCTACGCCACTGCCCATTTATATTTCTCAGGAATACAACTAGCCTTACTAAAGGCCAATTCACACTGTCCGTCACGTCACGTCACGTCACCGTCCGTCAGAACATTCCGCAATGTATTTCTAATGGCGGCATTCACACTGTCCGGCACCGGACCGTCACGTCACATCAACGTCCGTCAAGTTTTCTCGAGAAGAATGTTTTGACGGAACGGCCGTCTGCTAACATTAGAAGTTAACCTATTTTCGTCACGCGAATTACATGTTGCAGTCGCAGATTGCACTGTTTATATGCAAATGTGTCTTATTCATCCTTGTGTTGTTGTTGTACCTCGTTTTAGGGGTAAATCTCAAATGTTTCATGACGACTTAAATATTTTTGTGAATTGAGTGTCCCCCTAAAATCGAGGTCGGATATCTGAAACCAAAAAATGGTTTATGTTACATAACATTGTAACAGAAATGACTGAAGCAAACTGTTTATTTGAATAAGATTGTAATTTGATTACGCATTTTTCATTAAATAACACTTTAAATGAAAATGTCAGTTCTAATGAAAGACAAAAAATCAGTTGTTTACGACGGTATTAACAATGTCAGCGAGCAAATCGTAATGGTTAAAGTATACAGGCGCTATTTATGCTTTTACAAGTATGGTTTGATGTCTTCATATGTTTATTTTTTCGCTTGAAAATAGATGTCGATGTTTTGAAATGTTGTTTCAGTTCCCAGTAAGTTGGCCAAAAACATACACTGTAAAGTTTTCTTTAGCCGTTAATAACATTTAGCGTTGTTGTTCCCCCTTTCTAGTATTAAACTATGACTTTCTACATAACAGATCGCCACTCATAACCTCACTTTCAACATCGCGTATTGAGATGGACGAATTGACGTGACGGACACGGACGGACAGTGTGAATACAACTTGACGTGACGGTTCTGTGACGTGACGTTGACGTGACGGACAGTGTGAATTGGCCTTAATTGTGTACAGAGATAGTTTCTCTTGCTTAACAGGTTGTTATTCAAGACAATATAGTATTGAATGAAATAAATAACAGGCTTTTACAATACTGGCAGGTCTTAAAAAGGAGCTACTTTAAGCAATACTGGTGAACAGGAAGTTCGAAAAGTTTCATTTAATGCTTGTTTAAAATAACTATTGGGGTCATGAGATTAGTTGCCGAACTGCAGTTCGAATTTTTGTTTATGAAATTAACATTAGCAACTTGTAACACAAAATTTAAAGGTAATCTGCTATACATATAGGTATAACAACTGAAATGGGTTTGCAGAACTATGTGTAGTTCCATATGTGAATGACACATAGCAACACTGGATGCACTTTGTGAAGTTAAACCCTATGACAATTGTTGCTGACTTTTGAGCAGTTCATGCTACTGCAAGGTATCTGGCTTACAGCATTGAAAATGCAAATATTTTTGCTAGATACCCTAATGCTAATGTTAGATGCATTAGTTAAGAAAAAGTTATGGCATACTTCGTGTTCTTCAAAGAATTTGGTAGTGGCTGGTTGCTGTATTCTCAAGGTAAAACGCTATTTTTCAGTTATGTATCTGATGGTATATTTCACTTTCACAATCGATTTTTAACATGAGCTGTTTCAGGCAGCCCTTTTTCATTTTTTGATGCTATGAAATATCTCAATATTAGAGAATACAGCACTAAAGCAAAGACATAGAGTGTGTACAGTAAAGGCCAATTCACACTGTCCGTCATGTCACGTCACGTCACCGTCCGTCAGAACATTCCGCAATGTATTTCTAATGGCGCCATTCACACTGTCCGTCACCGGACCGTCACGTCACGTCAACGTCCGTCAAGCTTTCTCGAAAAGAATGTTTTGACGGAACGGCCGTCTGCTAACATCGGAAGTTAACCTATTTTCGTCACGCAAATTACATGTTGCAGTCGACGATTGCACTGTTTATATGCAAATGTGTCTTATTCATCTTTGTGTTGTTGTTGTATGTCGTTTTAGGGGTAAATCTCAAATGTTTCATGACGACTTAAATGTTTTTGTCAATTGAGTGTCCCCCTAAAATCAAGGTTGGATATCTGAAACCAAAAAATGGTTTATGTTACGTAACATTGTAACAGAAATGACTGAAACAAACTGTTTATTTGACTAAGATTGTAATTTGATTACGCATTTTTCATTAAATAAACTTTATATGAAAATGTCAGTTCTAATGAAAGACAAAAATTCAGTTGTTTACGACGATATTAACAATGTCAGCGAGCAAATCGTAATGGTTAAAGTATACAGGCGCTATTTATGCTTTTACAAGTATGGTTTGATGTCTTCATATGTTTATTTTTTCGCTTGAAAATAGATGTCGATGTTTTGAAATGTTGTTTCAGTTCCCAGTAAGTTGGCCAAAAACATACACTGTAAAGTTTTCTTTAGCCGTTAATAACATTTAGCGTTGTTGTTCCCCCTTTCTAGTATTAAACTATGACTTTCTACATAACAGATCGCCACTCATAACCTCACTTTCAACATCGCGTATTGAGATGGACGAATTGACGTGACGGACACGGACGGACAGTGTGAATACAACTTGACGTGACGGTTCTGTGACGTGACGTTGACGTGACGGACAGTGTGAATTGGCCTTAATTGTGTACAGAGATAGTTTCTCTTGCTTAACAGGTTGTTATTCAAGACAATATAGTATTGAATGAAATAAATAACAGGCTTTTACAATACTGGCAGGTCTTAAAAAGGAGCTACTTTAAGCAATACTGGTGAACAGGAAGTTCGAAAAGTTTCATTTAATGCTTGTTTAAAATAACTATTGGGGTCATGAGATTAGTTGCCGAACTGCAGTTCGAATTTTTGTTTATGAAATTAACATTAGCAACTTGTAACACAAAATTTAAAGGTAATCTGCTATACATATAGGTATAACAACTGAAATGGGTTTGCAGAACTATGTGTAGTTCCATATGTGAATGACACATAGCAACACTGGATGCACTTTGTGAAGTTAAACCCTATGACAATTGTTGCTGACTTTTGAGCAGTTCATGCTACTGCAAGGTATCTGGCTTACAGCATTGAAAATGCAAATATTTTTGCTAGATACCCTAATGCTAATGTTAGATGCATTAGTTAAGAAAAAGTTATGGCATACTTCGTGTTCTTCAAAGAATTTGGTAGTGGCTGGTTGCTGTATTCTCAAGGTAAAACGCTATTTTTCAGTTATGTATCTGATGGTATATTTCACTTTCACAATCGATTTTTAACATGAGCTGTTTCAGGCAGCCCTTTTTCATTTTTTGATGCTATGAAATATCTCAATATTAGAGAATACAGCACTAAAGCAAAGACATAGAGTGTGTACAGTAAAGGCCAATTCACACTGTCCGTCATGTCACGTCACGTCACCGTCCGTCAGAACATTCCGCAATGTATTTCTAATGGCGCCATTCACACTGTCCGTCACCGGACCGTCACGTCACGTCAACGTCCGTCAAGCTTTCTCGAAAAGAATGTTTTGACGGAACGGCCGTCTGCTAACATCGGAAGTTAACCTATTTTCGTCACGCAAATTACATGTTGCAGTCGACGATTGCACTGTTTATATGCAAATGTGTCTTATTCATCTTTGTGTTGTTGTTGTATGTCGTTTTAGGGGTAAATCTCAAATGTTTCATGACGACTTAAATGTTTTTGTCAATTGAGTGTCCCCCTAAAATCAAGGTTGGATATCTGAAACCAAAAAATGGTTTATGTTACGTAACATTGTAACAGAAATGACTGAAACAAACTGTTTATTTGACTAAGATTGTAATTTGATTACGCATTTTTCATTAAATAAACTTTATATGAAAATGTCAGTTCTAATGAAAGACAAAAATTCAGTTGTTTACGACGATATTAACAATGTCAGCGAGCAAATCGTAATGGTTAAAGTATACAGGCGCTATTTATGCTTTTACAAGTATGGTTTGATGTCTTCATATGTTTATTTTTTCGCTTGAAAATAGATGTCGATGTTTTGAAATGTTGTTTCAGTTCCCAGTAAGTTGGCCAAAAACATACACTGTAAAGTTTTCTTTAGCCGTTAATAACATTTAGCGTTGTTGTTCCCCCTTTCTAGTATTAAACTATGACTTTCTACATAACAGATCGCCACTCATAACCTCACTTTCAACATCGCGTATTGAGATGGACGAATTGACGTGACGGACACGGACGGACAGTGTGAATACAACTTGACGTGACGGTTCTGTGACGTGACGTTGACGTGACGGACAGTGTGAATTGGCCTTAATTGTGTACAGAGATAGTTTCTCTTGCTTAACAGGTTGTTATTCAAGACAATATAGTATTGAATGAAATAAATAACAGGCTTTTACAATACTGGCAGGTCTTAAAAAGGAGCTACTTTAAGCAATACTGGTGAACAGGAAGTTCGAAAAGTTTCATTTAATGCTTGTTTAAAATAACTATTGGGGTCATGAGATTAGTTGCCGAACTGCAGTTCGAATTTTTGTTTATGAAATTAACATTAGCAACTTGTAACACAAAATTTAAAGGTAATCTGCTATACATATAGGTATAACAACTGAAATGGGTTTGCAGAACTATGTGTAGTTCCATATGTGAATGACACATAGCAACACTGGATGCACTTTGTGAAGTTAAACCCTATGACAATTGTTGCTGACTTTTGAGCAGTTCATGCTACTGCAAGGTATCTGGCTTACAGCATTGAAAATGCAAATATTTTTGCTAGATACCCTAATGCTAATGTTAGATGCATTAGTTAAGAAAAAGTTATGGCATACTTCGTGTTCTTCAAAGAATTTGGTAGTGGCTGGTTGCTGTATTCTCAAGGTAAAACGCTATTTTTCAGTTATGTATCTGATGGTATATTTCACTTTCACAATCGATTTTTAACATGAGCTGTTTCAGGCAGCCCTTTTTCATTTTTTGATGCTATGAAATATCTCAATATTAGAGAATACAGCACTAAAGCAAAGACATAGAGTGTGTACAGTAAAGGCCAATTCACACTGTCCGTCATGTCACGTCACGTCACCGTCCGTCAGAACATTCCGCAATGTATTTCTAATGGCGCCATTCACACTGTCCGTCACCGGACCGTCACGTCACGTCAACGTCCGTCAAGCTTTCTCGAAAAGAATGTTTTGACGGAACGGCCGTCTGCTAACATCGGAAGTTAACCTATTTTCGTCACGCAAATTACATGTTGCAGTCGACGATTGCACTGTTTATATGCAAATGTGTCTTATTCATCTTTGTGTTGTTGTTGTATGTCGTTTTAGGGGTAAATCTCAAATGTTTCATGACGACTTAAATGTTTTTGTCAATTGAGTGTCCCCCTAAAATCAAGGTTGGATATCTGAAACCAAAAAATGGTTTATGTTACGTAACATTGTAACAGAAATGACTGAAACAAACTGTTTATTTGACTAAGATTGTAATTTGATTACGCATTTTTCATTAAATAAACTTTATATGAAAATGTCAGTTCTAATGAAAGACAAAAATTCAGTTGTTTACGACGATATTAACAATGTCAGCGAGCAAATCGTAATGGTTAAAGTATACAGGCGCTATTTATGCTTTTACAAGTATGGTTTGATGTCTTCATATGTTTATTTTTTCGCTTGAAAATAGATGTCGATGTTTTGAAATGTTGTTTCAGTTCCCAGTAAGTTGGCCAAAAACATACACTGTAAAGTTTTCTTTAGCCGTTAATAACATTTAGCGTTGTTGTTCCCCCTTTCTAGTATTAAACTATGACTTTCTACATAACAGATCGCCACTCATAACCTCACTTTCAACATCGCGTATTGAGATGGACGAATTGACGTGACGGACACGGACGGACAGTGTGAATACAACTTGACGTGACGGTTCTGTGACGTGACGTTGACGTGACGGACAGTGTGAATTGGCCTTAATTGTGTACAGAGATAGTTTCTCTTGCTTAACAGGTTGTTATTCAAGACAATATAGTATTGAATGAAATAAATAACAGGCTTTTACAATACTGGCAGGTCTTAAAAAGGAGCTACTTTAAGCAATACTGGTGAACAGGAAGTTCGAAAAGTTTCATTTAATGCTTGTTTAAAATAACTATTGGGGTCATGAGATTAGTTGCCGAACTGCAGTTCGAATTTTTGTTTATGAAATTAACATTAGCAACTTGTAACACAAAATTTAAAGGTAATCTGCTATACATATAGGTATAACAACTGAAATGGGTTTGCAGAACTATGTGTAGTTCCATATGTGAATGACACATAGCAACACTGGATGCACTTTGTGAAGTTAAACCCTATGACAATTGTTGCTGACTTTTGAGCAGTTCATGCTACTGCAAGGTATCTGGCTTACAGCATTGAAAATGCAAATATTTTTGCTAGATACCCTAATGCTAATGTTAGATGCATTAGTTAAGAAAAAGTTATGGCATACTTCGTGTTCTTCAAAGAATTTGGTAGTGGCTGGTTGCTGTATTCTCAAGGTAAAACGCTATTTTTCAGTTATGTATCTGATGGTATATTTCACTTTCACAATCGATTTTTAACATGAGCTGTTTCAGGCAGCCCTTTTTCATTTTTTGATGCTATGAAATATCTCAATATTAGAGAATACAGCACTAAAGCAAAGACATAGAGTGTGTACAGTAAAGGCCAATTCACACTGTCCGTCATGTCACGTCACGTCACCGTCCGTCAGAACATTCCGCAATGTATTTCTAATGGCGCCATTCACACTGTCCGTCACCGGACCGTCACGTCACGTCAACGTCCGTCAAGCTTTCTCGAAAAGAATGTTTTGACGGAACGGCCGTCTGCTAACATCGGAAGTTAACCTATTTTCGTCACGCAAATTACATGTTGCAGTCGACGATTGCACTGTTTATATGCAAATGTGTCTTATTCATCTTTGTGTTGTTGTTGTATGTCGTTTTAGGGGTAAATCTCAAATGTTTCATGACGACTTAAATGTTTTTGTCAATTGAGTGTCCCCCTAAAATCAAGGTTGGATATCTGAAACCAAAAAATGGTTTATGTTACGTAACATTGTAACAGAAATGACTGAAACAAACTGTTTATTTGACTAAGATTGTAATTTGATTACGCATTTTTCATTAAATAAACTTTATATGAAAATGTCAGTTCTAATGAAAGACAAAAATTCAGTTGTTTACGACGATATTAACAATGTCAGCGAGCAAATCGTAATGGTTAAAGTATACAGGCGCTATTTATGCTCTTACAAGTATGGTTTGATGTCTTCATATGTTTATTTTTTCGCTTGAAAATAGATGTCGATGTTTTGAAATGTTGTTTCACTTCCCAGTATGTTGGCCAAAAACATACAATGTAAAGTTTTATTTGGCTGTCAATAACATTTAGCGTTGTTGATCCTTCAATTCTAGTATTAAACTATGACTTTCTACTTAACAGATCGCTACTCATAACCTAACTTTCAACATCGCATATTGAGATTGGCGAATTGACGTGACGGACACTGACGGACAGTGTGAATACAACTTGACGTGACGGTTCCGTGTCGTGACGTTGACGTGACGGACAGTGTGAATTGGCCTTAATTCTTCCGAAATTATTGTGTACAAAAGTTTCACATACATAGAATATACTGAGACAGTGTCAAAAAAATCGTGTCTGATGATAACTTCCGTTCATTCGCTGCATTTAGAACGCTAAAAAACGAAATGTTATAGTTCAGCTTCGTTAGGAAGAGGAAACAATGTTGGCCAATTTCTACACCGCTATGTGTAATAAATTTACACACAACCGATAGTTGCTGTATATTCAAGGAGTCTGATGCTGTTTTGTAGTTATACATTTCAATTAGACATAGTTTTCGTGACTTAAGGCCAATTCACACTGTCCGTCACGTCAACGTCACGTCACGGAACCGTCACGTCAAGTTGTATTCACACTGTCCGTCCGTGTCCGTCACGTCAATTCGTCCATCTCAATACGCGAGGTTGAAAGTGAGGTTATGAGTGGTGATCTGTTATGTAGAAAGTCATAGTTTAATACTAGAAAGGGGGAACAACAACGCTAAATGTTATTAACGGCTAAAGAAAACTTTACAGTGTATGTTTTTGGCCAACTTACTGGGAACTGAAACAACATTTCAAAACATCGACATCTATTTTCAAGCGAAAAAATAAACATATGAAGACATCAAACCATACTTGTATGAGCATAAATAGTGCCTGTATACTTTAACCATTACGATTTGCTCGCTGACATTGTTAATACCGTCGTAAACAACTGAATTTTTGTCTTTCATTAGAACTGACATTTTCATTTAAAGTGCTATGTAATGAAAACTGCGTAATCAAATTTCAATCTTATTCAAATAAACAGTTTGCTTCAGTCGTTTCTGATACAATTTTACGTAACATAAACCATTTTTTGGTTTCAGATATCCGACCTCGATTTTAGGGGGACACTCAATTCACAAAAATATTTAAGTCGTCATGAAACATTTGAGATTTACCCCTAAAACGAGGTACAACAACAACACAAAGATGAATGAGACACATTTGCATATAAACAGTGCAATCTGCGACTGCAACATGTAATTCGCGTGACGAAAATAGGTTAACTTCTAATGTTAGCAGACGGCCGTTCCGTCAAAACATTCTTCTCGAGAAAGCTTGACGGACGTTGATGTGACGTGACGGTCCGGTGACGGACAGTGTGAATGCCGCCATTAGAAATACATTGCGGAATGTTCTGACGGACGGTGACGTGACGTGACGTGACGGACAGTGTGAATTGGCCTTTAGTAAGGCTAGTTGTATTCCTGAGAAATATAAATGGGCAGTGGCGTAGCTATCACAGGGCTAGGCGGGGCAGTGCAACATTCACTTGTTCCCTCCATGTCACAGACGCCATTTTGATTTGCCATATATCTCACAGTTTTAGTTTTATAACTCGCAGTAAACAGTTTCAGCGCAACAGCGAATTAACGACGAATTACAAATCATCTCTGGATGAGTTTATTATAACTAAATGTAATTAAACTCAAATTAACATTAAGAAACAAACTTGTGGGAACGAGTATATAAAATTTTAAGGGAGCAATAACATCGAGTTGCTGTGGTCAGTGGTGTAATGGATACCGTGCTAGACTACCGAGCAAGACGTTCTGCGAACGAAACTCGTCCAATGCAATTTTTTTTAATCTTAACGTTTGCAACACATTGTGGGAGCTATTTATCCACAACACTTTGTGGAATTTTCTTATTCACATAACAGAATTATGTTATGGAGTACTCTTCTATGCTGTCTCAGGGGCTAATAACATCGATTTGGTGATTTTTATGTGTGACTGAAGAACGGAGAATGAAAGTGCTGCTGCAATTGGTACGATCAGCAATGACATTTATGTTCTTCCTTCTCACAAATATTTGACTTTGTTCCAACTATGTTGCGATTTTCGAGAATATGGTTGGAGACAAAACTACAGGAACGTTAAAATTGCTGGTACAGTAAGTGAAATGAGTATTAATGACATTTAGGCCTACAGCATTCGCTGGTCAGAAAGATGTGGCTATTTATTTGCGAATATTTTAGCGCTTAGTGTCGAATATGTCGCGATTTCCGAGAGTGTGCTTACACCGATATTCCTTGTCACCAGTATTTGGTGGCTTGTTTCTGAATATATCATGATTACAGTCTGTGCGGTTAACTAAGATCCTGACAGGATAAATTTAATTTCTGTTGCAAGTGCATACAGAATATTCAGAACAACGTCGTCTGCTGGCATATCTACATATGCCTTTAATGGGCAGTCTTGAGGCCTATAGACATTTGTGTTCGTTGTCCTCTTTAAGATCTTAAAACGTAAACAAAGGCATTTAACGGTAAAAAATAACGTTTCTGTCGTAATTATTTAATGCACATTAGCTTTGAAATTGCAAGCTACGTGTCTTGGAATTCAAACGCGAAGCTTCCACTTTTCCAAGTAATCGCGAGTCAAATGCAGCATTCTGGCAGTGAATTGTAGTTTCGGAATCGGAAAGTACAAACAACATTTTACTTTCAACTCGGAATATAAATACATAACAGGTATGGAAATGCAGGTAACACTTTCCAATTACACAATTAAACAAGTAATGAACAACTGGTTTAATTCGTCTGGTAGAATGGCTACTGCCATGTGGATGTCATGTCTGGACTCAAGTCCATGTGTACTGAAGGTCTGGAGGCCGTTGCCTTAATGTCTTCTGCCTGAGTTAGTCTAGTTAACATGTTGGGGTTTGTTTGTTCATGTGTTGTTGTGTATTGTGTGTTTTATACCCTGTACTGTCGGGTTATTATGTTCCTTGGGTGCTTGTAGTTAATGTGGAATGGGTCGGTGCACAGTGTTGCTATTAGGTTGTGTGGTGAGTTTACAGTGTTAAAGTGCTTGTGTGCGTTTTTTTTATGATTGTTGATATGTGTGGTGTGTTTGTGTCCCTGTGTATGTCTGAGTTTCGGACGAACCAGGGAGCGTCTGTTATTATGTGCAGTGCCTTGTTCTGCACTACCTGCAGCTTGTTTATGTGAGTATCTGCGGCTGTGCCGAAGATCTCACAGCCATAAAGTATTTTAGGAAGAACCACCATCTTCCAGATTCTTAACTTTAATTTGGCGGTTAGTCCGTTGCCTTTGAGCAGCGGGTATAGTTGAAAGATGCAGCCCGAACCCTGATTACTTGCATCTGTAATATGAGCGTTCCATGTGAGTTTTCTGTCAATTTTTAGGCCTAGGTATTTAACTGTGTCGCACCAGGGGAGGTCCCTACCCTCAATGGTTAGTTGGCGGTCTGGAGGTCTCCTTCTGGGATTAATCTTGATTTTCCATAAATTGCACCACTGTGTAATTCTGTCTAGGTGCCTTTGAATGTTGGGGACAATGTACTTGGGATTCGGGTGACTTGCATATACAGCAGTGTCATCTGCAAAGAGTGCAAGATGAGTGCTGGGAGATTTTGGGATGTCGTTGGTGTAGACACTATACAAGATAGGTCCCAAGACAGATCCCTAGGGTACCCCAGCCTCAATTGACTTAATACTACTCTTATGTTTGTCTAGACTAACATAAAATTTCCTGTTCGTTAGAAAGGAAGCCGGGATTTTTAGAAGGTGCCTTGGGCAGTCATACTGGTGGAGCTTGTATATCAGACAGTTGTGCCAGACCCTGTCAAACGCCTTTTCGATGTCTAAAAAGACTACCCCTGTGCTTTGTCCTTCAGCCTTTGCCTTGCAGATGTGCTCAACTACTCGGGTGGCTTGGGTTATTGTGCCATGCCCGGCACGAAAGCCGAACTGCTCTGGGATGATGATGTTTCTCTCTTGGAGGAAGACTTGCAGTGGCGTGAGGATTAGGCGTTCTAGGCATTTGCCAAGTATGCTTACGAGGGAGATGGGTCTGTGGTTCTGAGGGAAGAGTGGATTTTTATCAGGTTTTGGAATGGTAATGACTTTTGCAGTTTTCCAGGAACATGGGAAATATGTGTGTTTGAGACAGGAATTGGATATTTTGGTAAGGGTTTGTATTGCTGAGGGTGGGAGATTTTTGAGTTGAGGTGGCCTGATGCCATCAGGGCCAGCGGATTTGTGGAGGCCGAGCCCTTTTATAGTTGAGTATACTGCTTGGCAAGAGACTGGTCTTCTGCGGACAATTCCCGGAACTGCTCTGATGACGTCCTCTTCATGGTCGTCAGCTTCATCGTCGTCGACTATATTTTCCATGAATTGCAGTTCCAAGGAGTTCGCCATTGCTTCTGCCTTGTCTGGTGGATCATACACAAGGCCGTTTTCACCGTGTAGGGGTTTTATTGATTTGACAGGGTTTTTCCTGGCTTTGGCCATTCTCCAGAATTTCCGGGGGTTGTCGTGAGTCTCGTTGAGGGCTTCTTCCCAACGAGCGCTCATGTATTCCTCCAAGAGAACTCTGACTTCCTGTGCAAGTGCGTTCGCAATCCTCCTGTCCTCTGGATCGCGATAAGCTTGCCACCTCTTCCTGATGCGCTTCTTTGTGCGAAGGAGTTCTTGTATTTCTTCAGGGAGGTCTTACCTACGGTTGAGGTATCTTGTTTTTGTTGTAGAGTGTTTGTAGCACTCTGTGAGGACATTCGAGAAATGGTCTACGGCGTTGTCTATTTAACGTTTATTTTCCAGACAGGGAAGCTCCCTGGTGTGTATGTCCACTAGGTTTGTGTAACTTTCCCAGTCTGTCTGGTATGTGTAGAAGACCTTTTGCGAGCCTGAAATTCTTGCTCCAGCTATCTCAAGAGTTACTGGGTCATGGTCTGAATCCAGCTCCTTGAGGACAGTTGGGTTATATGCCCCTTCGAAATTTTTTGTAACGAAGATGTCCAAGATGTCTGGCCTGTGGTTGGGATTTCTGGGGAAGTGAGTGGGCTCGTCAGGAGCTATGATGTTGGTGTTGTTGTGGTCCTGTAGGTAGGTGTGCAGCGTCCTCCCACTGTTGTTGTTGGAGTTACATCCCCAAGCCAGGTTTTTTGAGTTCAAGTCTCCACACAGTATGACTTTGGGTCCAAGGCCTAGTAGTACATCTAAGTCCCTAGTAGGCAAGTTACCATTGGGTGGGTGGTAGAGTGCTACTAATATTACTAGCCCTTGTTCAAGTTTTATTTCAATGGCTGTGGCTTTAGCTCGTTCTAATGGTGGGATGTCTACTAGCCTATGTGGAATTCTATTCTTAATTAAAACTAGTGTGCCTCCTTTGGGGTGATCTAACCGATCGTTCCTGTAAATAATATAATTTCTAATACTAAAGTTCTGATCCAGTTCTAGATGAGTCTCTGTTATGAGCACGATGTCTAGTCTGTGATCGTCTAGGAAGAGCTCTAGCTGTCTTTTCTGGAATAGAATGCCGTCGGCATTCCAGTTTAATATGTAGTAGTTGCTATCGTGATTACAGTCCATTGAAGAAGCTCATGATGTTAGACATGATTACCATCAGTTTCGACAGCATTTCTGGTGCTGCCTGAACGTGAACCATTGTGCTCTTGATAGCGCTGAGGATCTTGGCGATGTTGAATTGTTTCAGCATACTTGCAATGCCAAACATTTGATTTAGGGTTTCATTCCCAAGCCCGGGAAGATCATGATTTGGTTCTTGTGTGGTGTTTGTTGGGATGTTCCACGGGTTCTGGGCTTGTCTGGTGGATGTGCACGCCCCAGAGCTTGAGGGAAGGAATGAGGTAGAGGGGGCAGCGGCTGCCTGGGAGGCAGTTGTCGCTGCTTGTGCTTGGGTCCTGTGACCATGAGAGTTTGTGGTTGGGAAGTTGGCAGTGTTGTTAGCAGGGCTGGCCTGGTTCTTGGTCTGCCAGCTTCCACTGTGTGCTGAGTTTTCATAGACTCTACCGGTTTGAGGTAAGTTGGGCACTTTTTGTAACTTGCAGGGTGGTTGCCCTTGCAATGTACACAGGTTGGCTCCCTGTTTGTGGGCTTTAGACACAAGGTGGTCAGATGAGGTCCAGCACAACGCAGCGAGGCTCTGTGTTGCAGTTCCGGCTGCCATGGTTAAACCTCTGGCAGCGGTAACATTGTGTGGACCCCTCTTTCCTCCTGTATGCCTCTATTTTTTCTGCAGTATACAGTAGGTGTTTAACTTTGTATATTGCACTGGCTTCGTCACCTTTGACCAGTGAAACAATGTAGTTGGGCAGTTTAACAAGGGTAGTTTTGCCGATTATGTCTTTGTACTCTTTCATCTGTATTACACTTTGAACACGAAAGTGTAAGTCTTTGAGTGCGTCTTCGACTTGAATAGGTTCGACGAAGTAGGGAAGGTGTTTTATGACGACTCTTTGGAGCCTGGAGGGCTCAAGGTCATACGTGTGGTATGGAATACCTCTTAATGCGAGGTTTTGCTTGACATATTGAAAGTCGTCGGAATTGTCAACCTGGTATTTCACTGTGTCGCTTCTGAAGGTGCACAGTATTTTGCTTTTTAGGCCTGGTTCAAGTTCTTTTAAGAGTTCAATGTACCCTTTAGTGACATAACTAATTATAGGGGGAACTCTGTACTTTTTTACAGGTCGCGGTGCCTCCTTTTGGGGGGCATCAGGTGCGTCCTGAGGAAGCACCTCAAATCTGTTTGAGGTGGGAATGTTTGCTATTTCCATGTCCTCATCGGGGGGGGGGGGGGGGGGGAGAGGGGTGGCAAGTGCTGCCGCCTCGTCTAACATAGCCTGTCGTTTGCTGCTGCAGGCAGCCAAGGCATCTGGTTCGCTTTCCCTCGCGTGTGATTTCCGCGATGTTTTGCGGTTCGCCACGTTTCGTTCGCGGTCGCCCATAGGGCGTCCGCGATTGAGTGTGTGGCTGTGTGTGTTGCCTGGGTAGGTGGGGCTAACTCAGACGTCGGACATAAGGGTAGACCACCGGACACCACGTGGAGTGTATCAGGTACATCTTGGTTAACACTGCAAGGTAGCCAGTGCAGTGCTGAGCCTAACAGTCCACACGAGCGCGGGTAACCGGGCAGCGCCGCGGGCCCTGACTCGGAGTTTTCCCTAAGCTCGGAGGATAGAGAGAGGGTGTTCTGCAGCGTGGTGTGGTGGTTGGTGCAACTTAGCGCCACAACTTTCCAGAAGCAGTGCACAGACCCGTTACCCGGGAAGCGCAATAACAGCTGTGTGACACGACAATTTTGCAAGCGTTTAATGACCAAGTACACGTGCGTGAAGTAACCCGCGCCCTGGGAATGCAGAGCGCAACGGAAAGTCTCCGCGCCAGGCAGACCAGCTTCCGCACACAAAGGATAGCTGACTCAGACTTGACAACCACAGATATATATGTATCGTTGCCTCCATGGTTGCGGGAGAGCTTATGTTCACGACCATGGAAACCCACGTGACGTCATTATGACGTAGCCATGCTGTATCGAAGAAGACAGAAGCCATATATCGACCTTTCGACTTCGGTTAACATTCGACATGCTGAACTAAATGACAGTTTTGTTTTGACGTCTCCAGCTGAAGAAAGACAGTACCGCGGCATATAGTTACGTATTTCGTCAAAGCAGGATTAAAAGGAGCTAGATTTTAATACAAATATTCCCGACATACCACTGAAAAAACTCAGGAAGTAATCGTTTCGTAGAAAACCTACCTATTTGCCGATTGGGTTGTTGCCGTACTGTAAACGTCTTGTGGAATACACAATAGATACACAATTTATGTACTGCTGGGTACGACTGTGAATGAATGAATAATCATTACATGTGTTTATGTGCTTAGCTAATAAAGAACGTGTTTCAAAGCTAGTTTACAAAGATTAATTTAAACGTAAAAATGTCCGTTGTTGTTATACAAGTCCATATACGTGTGATAACCGAAAGCAAATGACTTGATGAATATAATAATAAGAGTTTTAAAATGGAAGAGTGTAACAGATAATGTTACTGTATTACTTAGTTTATGTCAACAGTTACTTGCAAAAGCAAGAATACGTGAAATGTGTAATGCTTCTCATTACGACGGGGAAGTTGAAACTAATCTTGTTGCATGAAGAAAATGGCACCAATAGGCTAAAGCTTGTCCATTCTTGTGGAAACCATATTTTGGTTATCATATGCTCAATTCAACTTTGGACCCTAGCATTAAGAGCATATAGAAAAGTGAAAATATTGTAGAATGCTTTTCTTATCAAAGAAATCTGTAGGTTACAACTCATAAGAAGAAACTCACTGAGCTACCAACAGACATAAAAGACAAACATTCAAACCAGATATTTAAAATTTTAGCTGCAGTCTTTATCAGAAAACAGTATATTCACACAATCACTTATCCACACATGAAAGCTACCTGTGCCGTAGCAGCCAGTGTTGGCTGTCATGTGTGAATGAGTTAACTCTTTTCTGACAGTTCAGTGATCAATTTTACAGCAAGTTATTATCTATTCCCATATTATTGACATTTCAATCTGGACCTTGCATTGTCGAAATTTCTCATTTGAAAATGTAGAACACGTCTCATGAGCTTTATGGTGACACCTCCATTGTAAGGAGAGAGGTGTTAAAAAAGCAATCAGTCTGTATGGTCTACATTTGCAAAAAGATGGTTACACGTATTCCTCAATTAGAGGCGAAAAAATGTGCAAGAAGAAATGAAACTAAAATGATGGAAGATGAGCAACAGAAATGAGCATCAATTATTGATGGGTAAAAACATGAAACACACATCACCCCTGTGTGTATCAAACAGGAAGTTAGCAGCACATGCATCCTTACTTTATGATGTCTCCTGCAACTTAAAAAAAATAAATAAATAAATAAATAGCACAATAGGGAAATAACCACCCAGTGGTGTAACAAGCTTAAGAGTTGTGTGCAAATATCGATTCAACGAAATGTGTTAAGAGACTTAACTACAATTTATTTCTGTGCTGAACTTAACAGAACATTGGCTCGAAGAGATGATGTCGAAGATCATAAATGTCCATTTTTTGTTAGATGTCTATTTCTGTATAACTATACAAACTGATGGTCAGGAAAATCTAAACTATTTATGAAAACAGGAAAAGAAAAGAGTTGGTTAGAATTTTCACCTATTCACTGCAAAGGGGTGAAAACAAAGATTCCTCCATTGTTCCTCAACTGTAGGTCCAGAGAAACTGCACTCTTTCATTTTGTAAAAGAAGTTACTACTTTATAGATTCAAACCACACAACTGAGCTGGCAGCTAACCAACACAGACTATATTATACTGTCACAGGTTCAATCCTCAGTCAAACCAAAGAGTTTTATCTGTCACTTTTAACTTTTCACACTGTTATTGGTGTGAAAAATGCAGAGTTCCACCATGGTTCAATATTCATTTTAAACTGAATGGTATACTGCCTGCAAAACAGGACCATATCTACTAAAGCATTATAGTATTGAACCTAATCTTCAGAGTGTTGACTGATTTATTTTACCTTACGATAGAATTGAAAAAAGTATGCAATTAACACTTTCGCTGCAGCTGATGCTATTCTACAGTGAGCGTGTTCACTTATAAGTATCAGCTGCAGCGAAAGTGTTTAACTACCTGGAAGGTAAAATTGTACTTACCACATCTGCAGTGTACTGTGCAGACGTTGGCAACGACCATTGAATGCTCCTTGAAAACCCCATCGGAAAGAATGAGTGGAATAACCTTTCATATTGACCATGAAATATGTAATTATCCAGCCAGTATATTACCATTGCAAAGCAAACATTTCATTTCCAATATTTGTACACTCCTGTTGCCAATGTGGTTAGTAAAATTTAACTGTGCAGAAGTGTTGTAAGTAAATATAGGCTGTAGTGTAAGCACTTTCTTCTGTGTTGCCCCCTCCCCCCCCCCCTTTTTTTTTTTTTTTTTTGTTAATATGAGAATCTGTCATTTCAAATCATATATGATATATCATAAATGACATCTGACATAGATTTAGATCTTGTAAAGACTGCTTCTGTAATTGGACCAGCAGCATATCCAGAGGTGGTTTTCTCTTTATAAAGACCATTTTCAACTTGGTTTAGCCCTCTCTAAAAGTACTTGGTTTTAGCTCAACTGGGTCAAGCCCCTCCCAAGCCAACTGTGTTTAAGACTGTTGAGTCTCTAAATTTTCAAACACTAAGTAGAGAAACATGGCCATTATTACGAAACCTGATTGGAAACAAAAGTTTGGGACAACATATCAGCTAATATGATTACATTTACTGTCCATATCCAGGAATCAAGGATAAAATACACGACATATTGTTCAAAAATAACACTAAAGAAAACATTCTCTGTATTTAAATTTTCTACTGATCTTAAAACTTTAAAACCAGAAAGTAATGAAATCCATTCTGAATTTCTTCCGCATAGTAGCAACTAGACAAAAAGATGATTGGTAGATTGCTTGTCTGCATCTCATAATCTCAGTTCAATCTCACAGGTGGTTCTCGGTAACATAGTCGAGTGCTAGACTATGAATCCAAAGGCTGCAGGTTTGATCCCTGCTCAGTTCTAAGATTTTTATATGTCACTTCTTTCACCTCCGGCAAAAATGCTGAGTAGCATCATGATTTGGAGCTCAGGTAAACTATAAGTTCCCCTTTAACTGACTGGGTAACACAATTCAAAGATTGGAGGAATGCAATGGCACACCAAGTCCAACAGGACCATGCCTAGTAAACCACTATGGTATTCATACCAGTCTTCAGAGTATTGACTTCTTTACCTTTTACCAGTCCCTCAGCAAATAAATCAATGAGAAATTCTAGCAGTACACAAACCCAACATGGCATCATGTCAGCCAAAGAGCTATGATGTTCTGAAGAGTGCCCATATGATAATTTCTAAGGAAAGCCAAACCAGGGAGAAAAGTATTTGTAACGTTTGCAAGGCAAGCAATTACTTTTAAGTAGTCATAATGAAGTTCAGGTACCAACCTGTTAAAAACTTAGTTCTGTTATTACAATGCATACTTTAAAATACGTTTATGGGAAGAAAAACTGCTGACTGCACTAAATTTTTTCCTTTTCCTGAGAGATAAGAAGACAGGGCCCCCTTGTCATTGGAAATGGGTGCCCTTGGTAGTTTTCAATCCTTTTATTGAAATTACATTCAAAACCAAGATATAAATATTGTAATTTAAAACAGTGCAATGCATTAATCACTGTGGGTATTGTTTCTTATATGGCATTACTGATGGGTGACAGAGTTACAACACTTATCACAAACTTACACCATAACTAATGAGAATGTACTTAAGAAAAGTGGTCTTCCTTGCACACAAAATGGCGACATTGTTCATAGAAGTTGAAAGCTAGTATGCTGTTTGTAATTTTTCCAACTACTGTACTTTAATATTTCATCTCATTTTATTTGATACTCAACATGTATAGAACATTGTCTAATACTATGAAATTCTGTTCAAATTTTAAAATGTTTGGAAATTATATATCAGATTAGATATGGTAGCAAAACTGTTTATTTTAGTGATTTTCAGATATTGTTGGATTAGCGCAGTTACCAGTATCTTTGAAATAATAGTTGTTTGGTCACTTGTGAGAGCAGCAAAATTGGTTGTAGTAGTAAAGCATGATTTTTAAAGTACAATATTTGAAAGTAAAACTGTTTTAACTAATAAACAAGCTGTTCTGCCATTTTAGTTTCACACCAGTCTTCTCTAGAACTTTGGAAAAATTTCAGTGCCTAATTGTGACAAGGATAACATTTTGGAAGAAATCAAAGACCTAAAATAGATTATAGGAATTTGTAGGGCACAAAAATTTAAAATGTTGCAGAAATGTAGACAGAAGTAATGCATGGCATGAAGACATAAAAAATGCACATCCCTGTTTACACAATTTCTGCTCTGAATTTGTTATTGTTTTAAGAATGTATTGCAAATGCTGTCAATTTTATTGAAATCTTGCACAAAGACAAAAATACAGTAAATGGTAATTAATTGCATTTTATAATCTATGACTACATGTTAATATTCCAGATGATTTACAACTTGTGTCCAGTTTACATTCAAAACATACATACAAGAGACACTATTAAATCCTAAGTATGATACCACAATTAGTGAAAATTTTTATTCATTTTCAGCTCTGTTTGAAATACACATGAGAATACAATGCCAAACTCTGCTAGAACACATCACCCTTCAAAGGTGAAACAAATTGTTACTTCTGTTCAATACATAACAATGATGTGCAAAAATAATATGATTCTTCATGTGCATTCCTTGGAAAGTAATCAGAACAGAAAAAAAAGCTTACATGAAAAATCAGATTGCTGAAAGGAATAATACACAATACATTCTGTCATACTAGAAAAGAAACTAGAAGACAAATCTTCACAGGCTACATCAATTATAACAGTAATCAACAAATTCTCAAGTTCTATAAATCATATAGAATAACGCTTGGAGAAGCCCTACATGTTTAATAATTCTGTTACTATCTGTTACATCCTTCAGTAACATAAGTCAACAGATTTGGCTGTAGTTACTTTATGTTTATTTTTGTCCTTGGAAGCAGGCCTCAGGGTCCAACAAGCCAGATGGATTTTTTTGGACACTTGTCTGTCCTACAATAATACTAACTTAGTAACAATTTTATTTTACTAGTATCTTAGTGCTGGTAAGATTTCCGCTTTTTTCCCCCCTGCAAAGCAAATCCCTAACGACCATGACTAAATACAATGATGTTGTAGGAAACAGCAATTGATCAGGATATGCCGCAAGTGAAGGTAAATTAGTGAAGGAAGGAAAAAATAAATAAATAAATAAAAAGTAAAATAAAAAAAATTGATGATGACTGGTGGAAGTGCCTGTTTTCAGACTTTGTACAGAGGTTGATGGAGAAGTACATCCACTCTTCTTTTGCTATCAGATTGCATGACAAAGGGAACTACTGAGAAAGTATGGGACAATGCGCTTGCTTGATACAACGTAAAAGACCATCAAGTGTGATAATCCACTACTCTTTTTAACAGTAAAGGCAAATGTGTGCTATTTAGTGGTAGGTTCTATTTACATTCAAATAGAAGACACATGGTCAATTTCAGAAGCATTAAATATTTTCGAGGAGTGGAACAAAAACATGAATCCTGTTTACTGGGTTACTGATTTCTCTGCGTCCAAAATAAATGCAATTCAGTCCTTGTTTCCCCGTTTCAAAGTGTATCTGTGTTCATTTAACAGAGAAATGATTTGAGAAAGGTGGTTATGGTCTCACACAAAAGAACAAAAAAATGCGAGTTAGAATTTTTAATCTGTGGAACGGTAATGCAGAGTCGTCTTTCAAGCAAGAGTATATTGATAATTTACTAATTTGAGAATCCATGTTTTCGATAAACCAAATGATTCTGCTTTGCAGTACTTTGATAAACAATGGGTTCCAGTGCATAAAGGTGGGTGAAGGCTTTCAAGTACAAAAGTATGTTTGCTGTTTCAGTAATGAACAAATTGGTGAAACATTCACACCTAGAGCATAATACAAACACAGAATTAACAGACCTCATTGCAGTTTTAGTTAACAGTTACCTTCCTAGCCCCATTGAAAAGTATTGCAAGTTAAATTCCGCAGTTAAATTTTACAGCAAAGACATCTCTTTATTCCTGTATAGGAAGACACCAAAGTTTGTTAAGCATGTGATGATGTAATATGAAAAAATTGACTAAAGTGCAGAATCAGTAACTGTGGTGGCTACAGGACTTTTTCATGTAACCAGTGCAGAAATTGAAGAATGTTTTTACAAAGTAGATTTTGCAAAACCTGATTGTCCATGTCCAGATTTCCTAAAGTTTAAGTTTCTGTGCAAATACTTTTGTGCCATCTTCTGTTTCTTCTCTGAATGGGGATTTGACAAATTAAATTTCACTTATAGGATTAATCCTCAATTTGTTTAGATGAAACATATGGGTTTGGTTCAAGAAGCAGTTATAGTACACAAACACTGCAGCACAGGGGTTACAGAATACTAGCAGCAATCCAGAGCAAATGCATGGCTCAACATTTCTGAAACATTAAGCACTAATTTCGGAGCACGTAACGGGCAAGAGAGATCTGTAAGAACTTAATAAATCTGACTGATAATTGCAGTACTGAAACAGTTGCAAAAATGACTGAACAGCTTGAAATCTCGCAACATGATGTGAAGGTATCAAACCCTACAGGCAATGAACTTCCGTTAGCAGTGGTGTCAACTTTTAAAAAGATAGAAACATATATTTCAGCAGTGATCCCACACCTCCATTGGGTATATGTAATTCTGCAGTAGCAATTAGTAGGTGGGGGGGGGGGGGGAGAGATTTGATCTGGTCTGCTTCTCAAGAAGTTATGAAAGGTTGATTGTTGTTGATAATTAATACAATATTTTAAGTTATTCAGTTAATTTATCACTTTATCTAGTGATTCTTCATTGACTCAATCACAAGTCGCCCCAGTGGCGTCACATAAAAAACTTGCACCAGACAGGCCGAACACGATCCCAGCTGGGATCTTATGGCCAGAAATGCCACAAAAAAATCAGCATTGAGTCAATGTTTTGCTTCATGTTAAAATTATCTGCAACAGAATACAAAAGTTTCAATTATGCTAGCACAAATAGTTGCTCATGCAATATGCAAATAATTCGGGTAAATTTATGCTCACTATGTTTAATTTTTGTAACTAACACTTTAAAAATTTGTTGGTAAATAAATAGATCTTAAAACAAATTTTCATGCTACACAGATTATGAGCAACAACAATTTCTTATGATTTGATTTCATCATTAAAGTCAAAACCACCACCAACAATAAGAGAAATAATACAATTACCCAAAACCAATAACTCATCTGGAGAAGTACTATGGTGACACCTGATACTATATCAGAAATATTCAATCAAATTTGGAAAACACAGTTCACCATTAGTATGGACATCTGCACTAATACATCCACTATATAAAAAAGAAGCAAACAGATGCTAACAACTATAGGAGACTCTTCCTCCTACCAGTGACCTACAAGCTTTTATCCAAGGTGTTTTGAAAAAGGTGCAGAAGAAATACTTGACACAGATAATGAGGAGAGTATCAGGCACAATTTAGAAAGGGAAATTAATTTACTGAGGAATAAAAGTAGCAACTTAATATAGACCTATATGTACTTTTATGGACGTCAAAATAGCGTAAGAGTCAATTAACAGAAATGCACTGATTTATGTCAAACAAATTTTAATTTGATAGTAAAACAACTAAAATAATTAAAGCAACTTTAAGAAACAACTTCCAAAGAACAGTGTGGGGGAGGGGGGAGAGATTGTAAAAACGTTTGAATTGAAGTCACTTGTTGAGGGAGATAGTTTGTCACCTCCCTTTTTCCCCGGTTTTTATAATACCAAATTAATAGTGAATTGCAGGACAGCATATACCCAGTCTTCAATTACGCCTTACTTTTCTTAGTTCACGCTGTAAACCAACACTTATTATTATTTACAGATGGATAAGAAATGAAGTAATGAGATTACCAACCAGGTGATCTCGAACTGCCGCCTCCTTGTCTTTATAATACTTAGGTCCAAGAATACATTTACGGTGATTTGTGCTTACTATAGAAGATGGAAATCCGTAAAATCGGATCTCAACGTTGCCTTTACTTTGGGTGAAGAAGAATTTTGGACAACCTGCAAATGTACAAATAAAATGGTTTAACGAAACGGCCAAAGAATCGGACATGACTGTGTGAAAAATCATTTTCTCACAGACAACGAAGCAGAGGAACTTATTAAACAACTGAACACACATTATTTTATCGGCTACATATGTTACAATTACTTTTGCTTAGCTATGTACAACTGGTAGACACTCCAAAATGCGTTTTCGTGATCACACAGAAAGATTAAAATAAAATTGAGCGATATACGGGCTACAATAACGAAAACAAAACATTACCTTACTTCTGACTTCACCTGCTTATTTTAGATGCTGTGTACTATCTCTCACGGAGTAAGAGTAGCCGATGCACTTGAACTGCGTAAGAAGCATAAACTTATTCTTGTATTTCGCAGTAGCCACACAATTTTCCGTCATTATTAACGCTCAAATGTTTCAGCTTTTCTCTCAGTGTGCTCTCATAGTAAGTCGACATACTAAGAAAAGCGATTGAAAACAAGATAACTAACAACGTTTGAAGGAAACGCAAAACGCTACAACAACGAATTGAAGGAGGCGCTACGCAGTACACAGTATCTCGAAATTCACAAAAGTCGATATGTGATTATATGGCCTCTTCGATACAGCATGTACGCGTCATAATGACGTCACGCTGGCTCCCAAAGGCGTGAACTTAAGCTCTCCCCCATGGTTGCCTCCAAAGTATATCTTTGAGAGCCGAAGTACCACTCGAAAACGGTTCTACGAATAAAGGCACGTACAGCGCACTCGACAAAAAAGTTGTAGAAGAGTTGTATGGTCGACATTGCCCTTACCACATGTAAAGTATAACTAAGTAAAGAAAATCCATTTTATGTTTTAACATGTAAACAGGAAAGCGAAACATTGTTAATGATATTCGTCTTTCGGAAGCTGTCTTGCTTGTAACCTCACTCACTACGTTTACATGGAACACATCTTCCGGAAGACGAAAACCGATTTTCGTAAACCGTTTTTCGCTGTCGTGTTTACATGGCACAGCCTGAATCGGATTTCCAAATCCACTTAAGATGGCGGCTGAAAAACAGCTGATTCAGTCCCTGATTTAGTCAGCATAATCGCTATTTTTCTTTACTTAAATACACAGATTCATGCTCTCTCTAATATTAATACTTTTATTTCATATTAGAAAATATCACTCGGTCCATATGTGCCGAAAATTCTTACCAAAAAAACACAATCTGACAAGCCAAGAACGCTTCAAAAACGGTTGCGTTTACATGGACACGAAAATCGATTGTGGAACTGGAAAACCGCTTTAGAGAAGTGGATTTCCAGAATCGATTTTGGAGTGTTTACATGACCAACCAAAAGCGGAATTGGGAAATCGGTTTACGAAATCCGGTTTTCACCCCGTTTACATGGCCTCCCAAAACCGGATTTCGTAAACCGATTTCCCAATTCCGCTTTTGGTTGGTCATGTAAACACTCGAAAATCGATTCTGGAAATCCGCTTCTCTAAAGCGGTTTTCCAGTTCCACAATCGATTTTCGTGCCCATGTAAACGCAACCGTTTTTGAAGCGTTCTTGGCTTGTCAGATTGTGTTTTCTTGTTAAGAATTTTCGGCACATATGGAAAGAATGATATTTTCAAATGTGAAATAAAAGTATAAACATTAGAGTGAACATAAATCTGTGTATTTAAATAAAGGAAAATAGCGTTTGTGCAGACTAAATAAGGAACTGAATCAGCTGTTTTCCAGCCGCCATTTTAAGTGAGCTACGAAATCCGATTCAGGCTATGCCATGTAAACACGACAGCGAAAAACGGTTTACGAAAATCGGTTTTCGTCTTCCGGAAGATGTGTTGCATGTAAACGTAGTGTTTGGGAGCCCATGTAAACAGGGTGAGTAGTGAAGATGGCCTTGGCGGTTTCTCTTTTCTGAAAAGTGCCATGTCTCTATACTCTAACATCCTTGACCAGTGGACCACACAAGTTGTTTATGTTTGCTTTGAGTTGTTTCAGTGAATTGTATTAAGTACTGGGAGGGTAGGACAGAGTTGCAAGTTCAAGGAAATTTTCTATCACGTGGGCGATATATCTCGATTAGCATCGTATTTGTAATTGATAAGGTAATCCATGTGTTTTTATTATGTGATTTTTTTTTTAGATGGCCCATTGCATTGTACTTACAACCTATACGCTTGTTATTTGACACTTGTTTACATTCCAAATATTTACATATCGAATAACTGTAGCGACAATGCGTATGTTTTCTTATAGATCCCTTAAATGCTTCATTATTTGCTTTGCTGTTCGTTTTTAAATAACTTAGCTGACAATTGTACTTACAACTTTTTGTGCCTATATCTTGCAAAAAGGATTGCATGTTCTATAGAAATTTTCGGATGAATGCACTCATAGTATAGTAGACGTCGAAACCTAGGCAAAATGCACTCACCTGACTGAGAGATATATTTCTGGCAATCAAGCTATTCGTGTGGCAGAAAGGCACAAAAATTTGGAAAAACAGTTTTAGTAAATTCGTAAACAGTCGTTGGAAAAACGCAGCCATGATTAAAACTGAATAGCTTGAGATAACAGGAAAGTTTCCTGTTGATCTTGTATTATGAACTTGAGCCTCGTGAACAATCTCGGACATTCTAGAACTATTATAACCCATTTTGTTTTTGGCTGGTATGTGATTCAGGTTAACGATTCTTGCTCCACCATCTCCTGCGTCCTCCCCACTGCTGAGTTATTAATTATTTTCAAGTAAACTTTACTTAAAGAACACTCACAGAATACAAAAGTTACCTATTTGTTGCTATTTCTATATAGTCTCTTAGATTCCAGCCTTTAAAAAAAGAACATAAAGCAAACATTGGTTTTTACCTGTAAACATTTCCAACACCCCCCCTTAAAATACAATGTTTGTTTTCACACAAAATCTAAAGCACAAATTCCATACTTCTAGTTAACTACACAGTAAGGTGTCACTGAATATGTCTTAGAATAGCAAATGTCATATTATCTGTTTCATAATAGCATTTCTAAACTTCTCAAACTTTACTCTTTGCAGAGCTTTAGTCAATATGTCTGCTAACTGCCCATCTGTATTACAGTACTGTATCTCAAACAACCCTTCTCTCTATTGTTCACTAACATAATGAAATTTCACATCTATATGTTTGCTTCGTCTCACTAACTGTCCCGATTTGAACATTTTAATAGCACTCTGATTATTTACATGAAGAGTGATCTTCTCTTCTGGTTAACTCTTGCAGTAGGGTCTTAATGTGCTTAATTTCTTTAGTGCATTCTGCTGCTGAAATGTACTCCGCTTCAGTAGATGAAGTAGCTACCACACACTGCTTCTTGGAATAACAAATGATTGGAGCATCATTATAGAGAACAATGTAACCACTTGTACTCTTCGTGTATCTTAAATCTTGTGCATAATCAGCATCACAGAGACATGTATATGAATAGTGTCATCTTCTTCATTATGTTTCTTCTTATATAAAAGGCCATAGTTCTTAGAATCTTGTATGTATCTCAGAGTTCTTTTTACATTTTTGTAATCTCTTTTCTTAGGGTCTTCTGTGAAGTGGCTCTCATAATTCGCTGCAAATCCAAGATCTGGTTTTGTTTTACATGACAAATAAAAAAGACTTCCTACAGCTTCACGATATGGGAATTTAATGTGTTCATCTTCTTGATGTTCTTCACTTTTCTTCCCCTCTGGAACTAATGGAGTCTTCACAACTTTACAGTTAGTCATATTGAATCTTTCTCTGTCTCCATTATTTGTATGCCTATGCAGGAGGATCTGCATAGAATTGACACATGGTGCAGGGAATGGCAATTAAATCTCAATGTAGACAAGTGTAATGTGCTGCGAATACACAGAAAGAAAGATCCTTTATCACTTAACTACACTATAGCAGGGCAGCAACTGGAAGCAGTTAATTCCATAAAGTATCTGGGAGTAGTCATTAGGAGGGATTTAAAATGGAACGACCATATAAAATCAATTTTCGGTAAAGCAGATGCCAGACTTAGATTCATTGGAAGAAGGAAATACAGTCCGAAAACAAAGGAAGTAGGTTACAGTACACTTGTTTGCCCACAGCTTGAATACTGCTCACCGGTGTGGGATCCGTACCAGGTGGGATTGATAGAGGAGGTAGAGAAGATCCAACAGAGCAGCGCACTTCGTTACAGGATCATTTGGTAATCGTGAAAGCGTTACAGAGATGATCGATAAACTCCAGTGGAAGACTCTGCAGGAGAGACGCTCTGTTGCTCGGTATGGGGTTTTGTCGAAGTTTCGAGAACATACCTTTACTGAGGAGTCTAGCAGTATATTGCTCCCTCCTACGTATACCTCGCGAAGAGTCCGTGAGGATAAAATCAGAGCCCACACAGAGCCGTACCGACAATCCTTCTTTCCGCAAACAATACGTGACTGGAATAGGAGGGAAAATTGATAGTGATACTCAAGGTACCCTCCACCACACACCGTCAGGTGGCTTGCGGAGTACGGTTGTAGTTGTAGGTATCTGGATTTTCTACCACAGACATTTCAAAATTGTTCTTTAGTTTCATAAGAATATTTTCAATTTTATCCAAGTCTTTTCCTATTAGGATTCCATCATCAACGTGTATAGCCATGTACATTTCTGCACTTACATCTTTAAATATGCACTGATCTGATTTCAACTGAATTAGTCCTTCTGATTTTAGGAACTCTGTCAGAGTGTTATGCCATTTGGATGGAGCTTGCCTATTTTCTTCAAAACACAGATTTTTCCAGCTTCTTGGTATCCTTCAGGTACCTTCATAAAAATCTCTTCATCTACCTTCCTATAGAGAAACTGTTTTTCCATCAAACAGTTTTATATGGAAATTTTTCTCTGCTGCCGGAGCAAACAGCAGTCTTAATGAACATATATCTACTACTGAACTGAATAATTCCTTGAAATCTATTCCCTTTTCTTGTTGACGACCCCTGACAACCAGTCTGGCCTTATATCTACCATCATCTTTGACCTAAAAGATCCATTTGCTTGTTAAGATCTGTTTTCCTTTTGCCACTTCTGGAGCGATGACCTTCCATGTTTCATTTTGTTCAAGTGATTTCTTTTCTTCTTCTATTGCTTTTAACCAATTTTCTTTATCTGGACCATTAATACATTCTTCAAACGAAAGTAATGCTGTTTCATAATTATCATACTTTGAAGGTTACATACAGTCGCACATTAAACAAATCACAAAAGACAATGAAGAAAAAGTTTTTTTTTTTTTTTTTTTTTTTTTTTTTTTTTTTTTTTTTTTTTTTTTTTTTTTTTTAAATATAACCATGGCAACAGCGCCAAAGACATTATTTGCAAGTCACATATGGGTTCTCATTTCTCACACCCTCACTAGAACCCATATATTCTTGATTCTGGAACCCAAATTCTTTCAGCAGTGAATGATGTCGAGGCTTCGGCAGAGGCTTCGTCATTATATCAGCAGTCATCATTTGTGACAGAACATGTTCTATAACTACTTCACAAGCTTCTGCTTTTTCTCTTATAAAGTGGTGTTTGGTATCTATGTGTTTTGTGCGTCCTTTATAACCACTTGTTTTTGACAAGTCAATTGCGGCTTTGTTGTCACAAAATAACTTGAGTGGATCTCTGCAAAAACCAGGCGATAAATCTTGCTCTAATCTTCTCGGCCAAAGTGCTTCTTGACAAGCAGCTGTCAGAGCCATGTACTCGGCTTCTGTTGTTGACAGTGCAACAGTAGGCTGTTTTTTGCTGTTCCAAGAGATAGCTGCTCCCTGACATTAAATAGGTGGCCAGTAGTTGATTTCCTGTTGTTAGTGTCCCCTGCCCACTCTGTATCACTTTAACCAGTGATGATACATTCATCTTCTTTTGAGTAACATAAATGCAAGCTTTCGTTGGCTTGAAGGTACCTAAAAATTCTCTTCACTGCATTCCAGTGAAGCATGCCTGGATTATTAAAAAATCTGCTAACAAGACCAATCGGATATCCTAAGTCAGGCCTTGTCCCTAGTTGTGCATACATCAGGCTTTCAACTGCTTCTTGATAAGGTATACACCTCATTTACTCTTTATCAATATTTGTTTCATGACTCATGTCATGAGTGAACACTTGATTATGACTTCCCAAAAGGACCGGCTCATCGATAGAAACAAATAAAATCACACACAAACACACATACAAGCTTTCGCCACCACTGGCAGCTTCTTCAGGAAAAAGAGGAAAAAAGGGGAGGAAAAAGGGAAGGATATGGGTTTTAAGGAAGTGGAAAAGGAGTCATTCCAATCCCAGGAGTGGAAGGACTTACCTTGGGGGACAAAAAGGAATGTAGATAAATACCCACACACTCACACATATCCAAACACAAACACACCTAGACAGACATTTGTAAAAAGCCTTTTTAAAAGGCTGTCTAGGTTTGTTTGTGTTTGGATACCTGAGTTACTGTCCACATTCATCTCCCTCCTGATACGTAAATATATTTTTATACATTTTTAATTTGTTCATTGCAGCCTATTACATAGCCCATATTTCCCACTCCTCCTTCATCCATATATTATGCCTCCCTCACAACATCACTATAACAACCCCATCCATTTTTATGTACATTCCCTCCGAAAACATGCTTTCTCCCTAGCCAAATTACGCTCCCACATTCTTTTTATGCAGGCTTGTCTGACATTTGACACTCCCAAGGGCCTCACACTGAAAGTTCCCATCTCTGACTGTAACCCATTCTTTCATCCCGCCCTATACCAATTCCAAACTGAACAATCCATAGCCCTCACCCGCCTAATCCTTAACCTACACATCAACTCCGCTAATGAACACACCTGTCAACTACTATCCCTAATCCAATTCCTCAACCTTTCCTCTCCCACATCCACACCTACTGTTCAGAACATCCTCCTTCAGGCCAACTGGAAATTAGAACAACATGCCACCTATAACCTCAAAAAACTATCCAATCTCCTGGTCACCCACCTCCGGAAAGGCAACACTCTCTCCCTCAAAAACCTCTCCAACAAACCTCAGCCTCCTCTTATTGCACACAAACCCACTCTCTCCCATCTACTCAATCTCCCACTCCCAACTCCTCTCCCCCCTAAACCTCAAAACTCCAATCCACACAATCCAGAACCACAACATCCTAATTCAGTAGTCAACCTCTCCTCCAAACCTCTCTCCCAATCTGAAACCTCTGTCCTATCCAAAGGCCTCACCTTTAGTCCTACTCCCAAATTCAACCACACAGCTCTCGTCAAAGATCTACTTTCCTATACTTGTAGTCTTTGTTGGAGATACCACTTTGCCACAAAGAAAAATAATCCTACTCCCAATGACCCAGCTCCCCAAGACATCATTCCAATTGAACCCTGCCTAGAACAGTTCCGTCCTCCATCACTGCGAGACCCACCTGCTCTTCCTCAGAACCACCCTCTTCAAACATTCCAGGAATTCCTTACTTCCCACCTTGCCTCCCAGTCGTTCCTGAGAAACCTTAATCCTACTCCCAACACTACCGCAGCTGAATCCCGAGCTATCCGTGATCTGAAGGCTGACCATTCCATCATCATTCTCCCAGCCGACAAGGGATCCACGACCGTGGTACTTGATCGGCGGGAGTATGTAGCTGAGGGACTGCGTGAGCTTTCAGACAGTACCACATATAAAGTCTTTCATGGCAATCCCATCCCTGATGTCCAGGCAGAGCTTCAAGGAATCCTCAAAACCTTAGGCCCCCTACAAAACCTTTCACCTAACTCCATTAACCTCATGACCCCGCCGACACCCCGCACCCCCACCTTCTACCTACTTCCCAAGATTCACAAACCCAGTCATTCCGGCCGCCCCATTGTGGCCGGTTACCAAGCCTCTACAGAACGAATCTATGCCTACATAGACCAACACCTTCAACCAATCATGTGCAGTCTCCCATCCTTCATCAAAGACACCAACCACTTCCTCGAGCGCCTGAAATCCTTACCCAGCCTGTTACCTCCAGAAACCATCCTCGTAACCATTGATGCCACTTCCTTATACACAAATATCCCACATACCCAGGGCCTTACTGCGATGGAGTATTTCCTTTCACGCCGACCACCCACTTCCCTACCTAAAACCTCTTTCCTTAATACCCTAGCCAGCTTCATCCTAACACACAACTTCTTCACTTTTGAGGGCCAGACATACCAACAACTAAAGGGAACAGCCATGGGAACCAGGATGCCCCCCTCATACGCAAACTTATTCATGGGACGCTTAGAGGAAGCCTTCCTGGATACCTAAGCCTGTCAACTCAAAGTTTGGTACAGATTCATTGATGACATCTTCATGATCTGGACTCATGGTGAGGAAGAACTCCAGAATTTCCTCTTCAACCTCAACTCCTTTGGTCCCATCAAATTCACCTGGTCCTATTCCAAATCCCATGCTACTTTCCTCGATGTCAACCTCCATCTGTCCAACGGTCAACTTCACACATCCGTCCACATCAAACCTACCAATAAACAACAGTACTTGCATTATGACAGCTGCCATCCATTCCATATCAAACGTTCCCTTCCTTACAGCTTAGGTCTTCGTGGCAAACGGGTCTGCTCCAGTCCTGAAGCTCTGAACCAGTACACCAATAACCTAATAACAGCTTTCACATCCCGCAGCTATCCTCCCAATCTGGTAGAGAAACAAATTGCCAGAGCCACTTCCTCATCCCCCCAAATTCAGAACCTTCAACAGAAGAATCCCAGAAGTGCCCCTCTTGTCACCGGATACTTTCCGGCACTGGAGCGGACTCTGAATGTGGCTCTCCAGCAAGGATATGACTTCCTAAAATCTTGCCCCGAAATGAGATCCATTCTTCATGACATGCTCCCCACTCCTCAGAGTGTGTCTTTCCGCCGCCCTCCTAACCTCCGTAACCTAGTCCACCCCTATGAAATCCCCAAACCACCTTCCCTACCTTCTGGCTCCTACCCTTGTAACCGTCCCTGTTGTAAAACCTGCCCTATGCACCCTTCCACCACCACTTACTCCAGTCCCGTAACCCGGAAGGTGTACACGATCAAAGGCAGAGCCACTTGCGATAGTACCCACGTGATCTACCAACTGACATGCCTGTACTGTGAAGCATTCTATGTGGGAATGACCAGCAACAAACTGTCCATTCGCATGAATGGACACAGGCAGACAGTGTTTGTTGGCAACGAGGATCACCCTGTGGCTAAACACGTCTTGGTGCACGACCAGCACATCTTGGCAAAGTGCTACACCGTCCGGGTTGTCTGGATACTTTGCACTGACACCAATCCTTCAGAACTCCGGAGATGGGAACTAGCCCTTCAGCATATTCTCTCTTCCCGTTGCCCACCTGGTCTCTCAACCTCTGCTAAATTCGTATTCCCACCCACCATCTTAACATCATTGCATCGGTTCTCTGGACAGAGCCTCTGCCTCAAGTGGTACCTCTGTCTAACTTCTTAACTTCTTTGCTTTCTACAGTATGTCTGCCTAGGTGTACTTGTGTCTGTGTGAATGTGTGTGTGTGTGTGTGTGTGTGTGTGTGTGTGTGTGAGAGAGAGAGAGAGTGTGTGTGTGTGTGCATTTGTTTACCCTCCATTTTTTCCCCCAAGGTAAGTCTTTCCTCTCCCGGGATTGGAATGGCTCCTTACCCCCTTCCTTAAAACCCTCATCATTTCCTTTCCCTCTCCTTCCCTTCTGCCTGAAGAAGCAACTGGGTTGCAAAAGCTTGTGTGTGTGTGTGTGTATTCATTTATTTATTTGTGATGCTGTTACACCTGTGCTCCTTCGCCTGGTGAGTAATCTTCGTCTATTTTTTATATTTAATTTTTCCTGCTAGGAATTTTTCGTCTTATATATATATATGAAAAACTACTAGCAGGAATAATATATATAAAAAGTAGATGAAGTTTACTTACCAGGCGAAGGAGCACAGGTATGTGACAGTAACATTAATAAAAAACACACACACACACACACACACACACACACACACACACACACACACACACAAATGCTAGCTTTTGCAAGCATTTGTTGCTTCTTCAGGCAAAGAGCAGGGAAGGAGATGGAAAAGGAAAGGATGTGGGTTTAAAGGAGCGGAAAAACTTACCTTCGGGGACAAAGGATAGGTAAACAAACACATATACACGCGCACACACACCAAGGCAAGACATATGCAAAATGCAGAGAAGTTGGACAGAGATGCCAGTTGAGGCAGAGGCTCTGTCCAGAGATTGAAGGCAAAGATGTTGTAGAATGGTGGGTGGGAATTTAAGACTAAAGATGGTTTAGACTATGTTGGACAACGAGAAGAGGGAATATGTTGAAGGGCAAGTTTCCATCTCCGGAGTTCTGAAAGGTTGGTGTCAGTGGGAAGTATCCATATATCCCGGACGGTGTAACACTGTGCCAAGATGTGCTGGCCGTGCACCTAGGCACGTTCAGCCACAGGGTGATTCTCATTACCAACAAACACTGTCTGCCTTTGTCTGTTCATGCAAATGGACAGTTTGTTTCTGGTCATTCCCACATAGAAGGCCTCACAGTGCAGGCATGTCAGCTGGTAAAAAACGTGGGTGCTGTCAGAAGTGGCTCTGCCCTTAATTGTGTACACCTTACGGGTTACAGGACTGGAATAAGTGGTGGTGGGAGGATGTATAGGGCAGGTTTTACACCGGGGAGTGGTTACGTGGGTAGGAGCCGGACAGTGGGGAAGGTGGTTTGGGGATTTCATAGGGCTAGACTAGGAGGTTATGAATATTAGGTGGGTGGCAGAAAGACACTTTCGATGGAGTGGGAAGGTAAGGAAGTCATATCCTGACTCCATCAAAAATGATCATCTCTTTCATAAATTATTTCAATATCTTGTCAAAAATTCATTTTGAAGATTATAGTCAAAGACGTGATATTGCTTGTGTAACTCCCTTGTACAAAACATATTTTCAAAGTTTTAGCAAACACAATTCACAGTCCAACTCTTCATTAAAATCACCCCAAAAATTCTATTACTCTTCAGTAATAAATAGTTGCACTGAAATATATGTCACTTTATAAAACATTATAAATTCAAATTAGTCTTGAAATAAGCTTTTGACAAAATAATATATTTTTTGTTCTCGATTACATAGAGTTAATCAAAACATTCACATAAGCTCAATAACATTTTATGAATACAGATTCCAAACTGAAAAAAAAGTATCAACAATAAACAAAATTTGACCACTTCAGTATACAACAGGATCTTCTCCACCTTGATGGACTTTGGCAAACGTCAGGCAGTGACCAGATACATCTCTCTGTTGTCTGTGGAGAAACTTTCACTGTGTGCCGCTGCGTAGTCAATGTTGAACATGAACAGATAAAATCAAACATATTTCACAAAGATATATTTCTAAATATTTTTAAAATATCGTCACAGACATAATAAACACATTGTTAATGAAAATTCTTCTGCAAAACTGAGCTTAACTAGGAAATGAGTAGACAATTCAAAATTACGTCCCACTACACCTGCTGTTTAGTCCTCTTAAAAATCCCAAACAACAACCAGTAACCACAGTGGTAACAGTTTATGTGCCAATTAGCTCTGTGTATGAGACGGAAGCTTGTCTGGTAAGATAAATTACTTAGATATTGAAGGGAGAAGAAAATTCATTTGTGATGAGGGAATAGAATTCGATAATAAGAAGATGATGAGAAGTAATCGAAGGTGAAAATGGACCTGGGGTGTAAATGTGAGAGAAGGCCATCTGGTAGAATTTTACTCAGAGTGTAAGTTAATAATCACTAACATTTGGTTTAAGAATGTTGAAAGAAGGGTGTGCATATGGAAGAGAGGCAGGAAAGGTTCAGATTGATTATATAACAGTAAAAGAGATTATGGAACCAGATTTAAACAGCAAGTCATTTCCAGGATCAGATGTGGACTTCGATTATAATGTATTGCTTATAAACTGTAGATAAAAACTTAAATTATTGCGAAAAGTTGTAAATTAAGCATTTGGGACTTGACGAGTTGAAAGAATTGGATGCTGTTGGGAGTTTCAGAGAGAAAATTAGGCAGCACTTGACTGAAATCGGGGGAAAGTGATAGAGAGAACAAGAATAGGTAGCTTTGAGAGATGAAGTACTGAAGGCCATAGAGGATCAAGTAGGTTGACGACCAAAGTGTGGGAGAAAGTCTTGAATGTGATAGGAGATATTAAATGCCTCTTCATCTGAGAGTACGTACGGCAACCTACATCCTTTTGAATCTGCTTACTGTATTCATCCCTCCATCTCCCTCTATGATTTTTATCCCACACGCTTCCTTCTAATGCTAAGTTGACTATTTCTTGACGTCTCAGAATGTGTCCCAGTAACCTATCCCTCCTCTTAGTTAGGATATGCCAGAAGTTCCTTTTCTTCCCAATTCTGTTTAGCACTTCGTCATTAGTTACGTGCCCATCTAATCTTCATCATTCATCTGTAGCACCACATTTCAAAAGCTTCTATCATCTAAGATTTCAGAAATTACTGCAACCATTCGCCTTTGTTTGATATGTATGAAATGATATCCAAAAGTGAAATACACATGGACATACTAAATGTGAAACTCCGAACTATACAAATTTAATTGTACTAAATGTATATAGACCATCTGATGATGAGCTGCTAGGCAGCTTGAAACCAGTCATGGTTCAATAAAGAAGAAAAAAGGCGACTGGTTGCAGTAATTTCTGAAACTTATTTCAATATACAGTCGCATAATGGACAAAAGCTTCTATCATATTTTTGTCTGAGCTCCTTATTGTCCACGTTTCACTCCCATACAATGCTACACTCCAGACAAATGCTTTCGGAAAGGACTTCCTAACATTTAAACTAATTTTTCTCATTATAGGACCTGCAGCATGAAATATGTCATAGTAATACATTTTTATAAATGATAATTACCCAAGTTGCTGCAAATATTTTATTTTTCACGGACTGCCGTTTTGGCTTATGCCATTCTCAAGTGATGCTTTACATTGGTGGATATTGCATGTAGCATCTCTTTGTTATGAAAACATTTATTTTATTTGGTATTTGGGCCATTCCGTGCCAAGTGGTCTAATATCGAGAAAAGTTCCCACATGACCCTCATGGATTTTGATGAAATTCTGTATGAACATTCACACATGTTCTCAATGAACACTGGTAAAGTTTCAGTTTCAGAAATTCAATACTTTCGGAGATACAGTCACTTGTTTAAGACCATAGCACAGCTTCCAACAGTGCGTCCTTGAATTTTCAGCAACATTGAGATGATATATCTCTGGTAGTATTTGCATGAAAGAAACAAAACTTGGCCATCTTATACAACTTTTAGGGCTCTTTAAAGTAAAATATTAAGAACAGGATTTCTGAGCAATTTTCATATAGAAAATTTGGGGCAAAGTTGGGCGAAAAAATTGCTGGTAAAAAAAAGTGCGAAATTTAGTTTTTTATATCTCCAGAAGTAATTGTGGGATGTACATGAAACTTTGCACACCATAACTCACCAACACGAGGTCTTAGAATATAAAGTTTCATTCTCCTATAGCTTCCCATTATTTCACAAATCTAGGGTAAAGTTGACGATTTTTCAAAAAGTGCTAAAAATGGGTATTTTTAGTCAAATTTTTCAAAAAAGTGTTTTCTCCAAATTCCTTTAAACCATGCTCATTAGAAAGAGCATAATTTGAACTATCTAGAAAAGTGGATTTGGTTTTGCAATGCAAGCATTTAAGGCCTTAAAAAGTAGCATAATCATAGAGGCGCACTGGAAGTTTGAACCCATTTTTCTGGCACTCAAATTATACCTAAAATCTTTTATAATGTCTAATATATGTTTGTTAATGCCTGGGATAAGTGAAATAAGAAGTCCTGATGAATAGGACGTAGCTTAAGTCCGAATAGAAAAAGAATAAAAATAGAAACAATGTTATTTCTTAATTGTTCCCTCCCCCCACCTCTCTCTATCTAATTCATAAAATTTATTTCCATAATCATTATCTAATTATTAGTAGCCTGTTCAATGAACAACACTAGCTTACTGATGGAAAAGAAGTGTATAAATGAGTTGCTATGGTTTAACCACTGCTAGTTTCATTTCACCTGAGAAAACCAGCATCCCATCGCCATAGGGGCAACAACAGCCACGGGTGGGTTCCTTTACCACAGGATATCCCAAGCGTGATAAGCACTTCTTTACACAGGTTACCAAGCCTGATAATAAAATTATTGAAGTGCCATGGGTAAAATTAGGAGCCACTCATAGGTTGCTTAGTTTGCTCTAACCTATTTCAATTTTTGATAGGGTATGGTGGTACAATTTCAATCATTTCGGACAAATGTAATTGTAACTGCAAAAATATTGAGAAAAAAACAATTTTAACTATGGCACTTGTTCTTGAATGTTTATTGAATATGTAACTCAAATATTAGACAATTACATATGTTTTGTATGAACACAAAAAAAGGTTACAGAATCGAGAAAAATCGATAGAAAATGTATCACACTAGGTACATTTATGATCACTTCCTCATACAATTTTGATCACTGACTTTTCCCCACATAAAAAGCACTTTTTCCTTCGGACACCAGTGCATACTTTGCTGTACCAAACGTTGCACAATAACGAGTTTACAAGCGTGTGGAAACTAGAACATTTATAAGAGCACTTTTGACGAAGTAGCTCCAAGTACATCTTTACAGGAAAAAATTTATATCTCCTTAGCACAGAGTGCTGTATTCTTGGAAAAGACAGGAGTAGCTGTAGAAACCTGCTACACTGCAACGCCACAAAAGGCAAGTGCTACGAACACTAAGAGACTGAAAACGTATGTTGATCAGAATTGTACCTATATCGAATTTGTACCACCTTACCCTATGCTACATTAATTTTCTGATGAATATCAAGAAGAATGGTGTATTGTCAGACAGACAAATTTACTGATGGAGCTGGAATAACTGCATCTTAAAGGCCTTAAATGTCATCTGAAAAACAAAGAGCTTGTTGTCCTAATGGATTTTTTGGAAAATTATTCTTTTATTATTCAGGATGCTGCACAAGGCTTCCACTGGAAAGCAACAATTCATCCATTTGTTATCTACTTTCATCAAAATGAGAAAGTGGAATCTTTTAAGTTCCTGCATTATCAGTTCTCGTTTGCGGCATGACACTGGTACAGTTAACATTTTTATCAAGGAGCTCATCAAATATATAAAAGCACAGTTTGCACAGATCTCACATTCATAATTTCAGTGATGGCTCCAGTGCTCAATCTTACTCGCCTAGATCTGTTTCATTTTTGCTCTGAAAACATTAATGGTATAAAATTTGTTTTTCGTCAGTAAAGATGAAATTGGGGAAATAAAAAAAAAATTGTCACAAGAAGTGAGGTTTAAACTTGGACAAACTGTAGCAGGCACTAGAGAAAATCGTCACTTTTTACCTATTGATAAAACAGTAATTCAGGTCAGCAGAGTTTCAAATGATTGATCATCTTTTCTAGCTACAATGGGTCAGAGAACTAAAGAAGGCATATTAATGTCTGCTCTCCAACCAGGACAATATGTTGCATGCATCTAAGAAAATATTTGGTGGATTGGAAATATCTGTGAGACTTCCACTGAACAAAGGGAGAATTAATAAACTTTATGCACCCTCATGGTCCAGCAGATTCATTTTATTGACCACCAATAAGTGACAAGAGCTGGGTTCCATAACACCACATTATTGCAGTGATTCCAGCTCCGTCAGTAAATTCGTCTAGCCGGCAATATACCATTCCTGTTGATATTCATCAGGCTTGGAAACCTGTGTAAAGAAACTCGCCCATAGCTGTTGATGCTCGAATGTAGCCCCTATGGTGATGGAGATGCTGGTTTTCTCAGGTGAAATGAAACTAGCAGTGGTTAAACCACAACAACTTATTTTCCTTCAGTAAGCTGGCGGTGTCCATTAAAAATGCTACTAATAGTTAGCTAATGATTGTGCAAATAAGTTTTACAATTTACATTCATTCTAAATTATAATAATGTTGTGTGTGTGTGTGTGTGTGTGTGTGTGTGTGAGAGAGAGAGAGAGAGAGAGAGAGAGAGAGAGAGAGAGAGAGAGAGAGAGAGTTGTGGGAGGGGGGACAATTAAGAAATAACATTGTTTCTAATTTTATTCTTTTTCTGTTCGGACTTAAGCTATGTCCTATCCATCAGGACTTCTTATTTCACTTATCCAAGGCATTAACAAACATTTATTAGACATAATAAAAGATTTTAGGTATAATCTGAGTGACAGAAAAATGGGTTCAAACTTCCAGTGCGCCTCTAGGATGATGCTACTTTTTAGGGCCTTATATGCTTGCATTGCAAAACCAAATCCACTTTTCTAGATAGTTCAAATTATGCTCTTTCTAATGAGCATAGTTTAAAGGAATTTGGAGAAAACACTTTTTTGAAAAATTTGACTAAAAATACCCATTTTTAGCACTTTTTGAAAAATCGTCAACTTTACCCTAGATTTGTGAAATAATGGGAAGCAATAGGAGAATGAAACTTTATATTCTAAGACCTTGTGTTGGTGAGTTATGGTGTGCAAAGTTTCATGTACATCCCACAATTACTTCCGGAGATATAAAAAACTAAATTTCGCACTTTTTTTTACCAGCAATTTTTTCGCCCAACTTTGCCCCAAATTTTCTATATGAAAATTGCTCAGAAATCCTGTTCTTAATATTTTACTTTAAAGAGCCCTAAAAGTTGTATAAGATGGCCAAGTTTTGTTTCTTTCATGCAAATACTACCAGAGATATATCATCTCAATGTTGCTGAAAATTCAAGGACGCACTGTTGGAAGCTGTGCTATGGTCTTAAACAAGTGACTGTATCTCCGAAAGTATTGAATTTCTGAAACTGAAACTTTACCAGTGTTCATTGAGAACATGTGTGAATGTTCATACAGAATTTCATCAAAATCCATGAGGGTCATGTGGGAGCCTCTAGACCACTTGGCATGGAATGACCCATTTCCGTTTTTATATCATTTTAAGATTTATTATTTATCTTAGATGGTATAGATACTATATGTTTACAACCAGGCGTAGCGTGGGGGGTGCCGGGGAGGGGCCATGGCCCCGTCGGCGCATATTTGTGGGCGGCAGGTTCAAATGTTTGTAAAGCTTATGGGACTTAACTGCGTTGTCATCAGTCCCTAAACTTACAAACTACTTATGAACTACCTTATACTAAAGACAGTACCACCATCCATTCCCGAGTGACGATTCGAACCCCTGACGGGGAATGAACTCGCGCATTGGAGCATAGTACCTCAATGCGATCGGTCACTTCGCCGTGACGGGGCGGCAGGAAGCGCCCGAGCTGGGTCTTACTCGGCGATGTCAAGTATACTCCCCATAAAGAATTTGTCAGGATAATAAGAGTTGTGTTTTCTATGTTGCATTCAGATATATAGTAAAAAAACTTCTGAATAACGAAAACCAATGGGGAAAATAAAACTGTCTGCTTTTAAGAAGTGTCTGCTGTTAAGAAAAGGATAAAATACAAAATAGTAAACTACCGTTTATCCGAAATGATCGGTACGGCGGTCGGTTCGGATAACGAAAATCTCGGATAAAACAAGTCTCCTGTTTTCAGGGGTGAAACACACCGAATTGCGTCAATACCACCAAGTATGATCGTAAAGATATATCGTAAAGAAGTTCCAACAGATGGTAATGACACAAAATCACGAAATACGAACAAGAAACACACTAAATCTTCAATCAACACATGTTAGAATTGACGACACTCAGACTTTTGACATGCAAGAGTGCACTGATTCTTCCACGCTATCTGTTATTTGGAAGTTTTGATTGTTTTTGGGGGACATAGTACGGTGTCCGTGTCTGTTATTGAGAATGTCTGCTACTCAGAATAATTTTAGCATAAGGGCTAATGTTGTTTTGCTGGGGAATTTTAAAATGTCCGCTATTGAGAGGAGTCTGCTATTGGGAAGTGTCCGTTAAGTGAAGTTTTACTGTATTATTAACCTCCCGTAATATTTTGTTGCGCTAAGAAGAATATATCCTACTTCTAAATAAGTCAATCCTCTAGATATCAGATTGCTATAATATTCATTCCTGGCTGAAATAATCTGTAAAAAGGAATATATTTTCAGGGATTCTTCACCGAGGTCATACCTGTTATTTACTCAGTTTGCTTAAAAAACAACTAAGAGGTTTCCAGAATTTTATTTCGCAAAAACAAAATGTAAAAATTTACACGACACACTTGCTGTCAATTTAAAGTGCATTACATTATGTACTATAGCCTAGTTCAGAATGAAAACATTCCAAAACAAGTAAATTGAATTTCTTTACGTGTTTTGCACATATTAGTGAACAACATACGCAAATCAGTGAAAACGCTCCTAAACGAAGCACTTCATGACAGAATAATAATTGCAATTGCTTTCAAAATCGCTCGTGTGTGGTATGGTCAAAGGGACATGACCGATTGCAGGTATGAGGCAATAATGGTGAAGTGTCTCGGTGGCCGCAACGAATTGTATATATAAAGCAAAAAGAAGATTACAAATAATTAATGTTATTTCTGTTTGACATGATATGTAGGGCATTAGAGACGAATGAATCCGGAACATAGTGACTGTCGAGTACATGGTCACTGTGGTACACAAAAGTTTCGGTTGGTCCTGGAAAGGTGATCAGATAGCCGAAAGTTACAAGGCGACCAATCACGAAAAGCAGGAAATCCTGGTCTGAGTTGCAGCTAGGAACAAATTTTCCTATGTATGCCCTGGGTAATACAGGAGTAGGAAATTCGATATTGCGAGTAAACTTTTGATTTAAATTATTTCGACCACTGTAATCCGTCACCATCAAGGAATAGGTAGCAGTGAAGTTGTGGCGCTCCTTCCCGTGTTTTAGGTGCATTCACGAGACCGTCCATTGTCCTCGTCCCTATGCTCCATGTGAAGTGAGACGCACTCTGCTTCGATACACAAAGTAATCTTCACTACATCACTATCTGTAAAGGAACCATTAAGTCAATTTGTATTGGTGGGTCTTGAAATACTTAAAGGTTTGTCCTACTTTGGTAGACAAAGATATTTCGTCACAACTACTTTGCCTATTTGCCCTAGTTACAGACAAATCTGTTCTCTCAGTGAAAAACCTTCAAAACTACTAGCTCTACAAAGTAAATCATGGATGCCCATGAAAGATCTACTGACAATCGAGAAAAAAGAATTATGTGGCCAACGGGTGTGTTGTAGAACTTAATTTAGTTGATTTGAAATGATTTGAAAACGGGCTAAAAGTTTGAAACTGAGTGTGTGTCCAAATGCAGACTTGACACACTCATGTAATGGATACTGGAGTCCTACTGACAAGAACTTATTATACGGCTAATACATGTGAAATTATTAACCCAACTTTGATCAGAATACCACAATTTGTTGATATGAAAGCCCGACGGGCTCATAAATTTTATGTTGCAAAGTATTTACTTCTCATTGCAAGACTTCTTATGAATTGAAACTACCTTACCTGTATTAATTTTTTGTTTGCTGTTGCAGACACCTCAAACAAATAACTCGTAAAAATAATTATCAAGTAGGATTTGTTCAGCGTAAAGTAAAAAATAGAAGAAACTAAAAAAATATTCAGGGTAAATAAATTGCAGTGTTCCTATTTCATTGTGATAAACACTGAAGCAATATTGGTACCTATTGCTAAAGTCTCAAATTTTGTTGTTACTCTATTCCGAAAATACTTTGGGGGGGGGGGGAGGGGGGCAGCAAAATGATGGCCGGCACCGGGTGGCAGAAATCCACACTTCGCCACTGTTTACAACATTTATAAAGATGTTGATAACACCTTTGTACATGTTGTAAACATATAGCATCTATACATCTTACAACGATATGAAAATGGAAATAGCAAGTGAAATAAACATTTTCGTAACTAAGAGATGCCATATGCAATATCTGTCGATGTAAAGCATCACTTGAGAATGACAAAAGCCGTAATGGCCATCATGAAAAATAAAATACTTGCAGCAACTTGGGTAATTATTATTTATTAACTTAAACTAATATTAGATGTCAACAAATTTTGCTTCTGCAGAAACATTTTCCTTCCCATAGCCATTCTGCATTTTATATGTTCTTTACTTCCATCACCAGAAGTTATCTTGCTACCTAAATAACAAAACTCATTCACTGCTTTTATTGTCTCATTACCTAATCTAATTCCTTCAGTATCACCTGACTTTTTGACACTGCATTCCATTAGGCTACTACATACAAATTCAGAGTGACATAGTGTAAAATGACTAAGTAGCAGTGACTGGAGAAGAAATTTAAGGAGATACACACATGTAACTTGGGAAAAGGAGAAACTGCATAAGTTATAGGAAATTTTGAGGAAACAAGAATGTTGACATTCACTGATGACATTGTAATTCTATCAGACACGTCAAAGAACTTAGACGAGTAAATGAATGCAATTGACATTCTCTTGAATGGAGGATATAAGATGAATATTAACAAAAACATTGGTGTGCGCCTCGGTTGCACAGTGGTAGAGTGCCAGACTACAAATCCAAAGGATGCGGGTTCGATCCCCGCCAGGTCCTAGGATTTTTATCTGTCACTTTCCACTTCTTTCACCTCTGGCAGTATTGCTCATATGAAAAATACCGAGTAGCACCGTGGTTCGGAACCCACGTTAAACTGTAGGTTCCCCTATAACTGGCTGGATAAGTCAGTTCGAAGGTCGGAGGAAGGCAACGGCATACCACCTCCTAACAGGACCATGCCTCTAGTAAAGCACTGTGGTGTTCAAACCAATCTTCGGATTGTTGACTGCTTTACCTTTTTTAATAGAATGTAGTGGAATTCAAGCAGGTAATGACGTGAGAAATCGATAATTGGAAAATGATACATTATAAGTAGTAGATGAGTTTTGCTATTTGAACAGCCAAATAAATTAAAATGGGCAAAGTATAGGGATATAAATTGTAGACTGGCAATCATAAGAAAACCATTTCTGAAGAAGAGAAGTTTACTATCCAAACAATTTTCCATTTTTCACATCAGCAAACATGCCAGAGGGAAAGACGTGGTAAGTGACAGATAAAAGTCTCAGTTTGATTGGGTTCTGAACCTGCAGTCTTCAGATTTAGCACTAAGCCAGAGAATTCTAAAAATTGTATATCATAGGGTGACCAGATTTCCAAAATAAAAATACGGGACACATGTACCTACCGATGTGTGTTACACTAAATGTTGTGTTTACCAGTAGAATTAAAGCATACATAAACACACAAATTGATACACACACAGTATAGTGAACAAACCCAGTGTTTCTCTCCCATTCCCCCCATCCCCCGCTCCCTAAGCTGATCTGTTATTCAGTGATCCTCGTATTGCCATGGTGGAGTAGCCAAGTGTTCCAAGGTGCATAGCTGTGAAGCACGCCACTGTTCGCCAAAGGAAATTCCAGTCCTCCCTCGGGCATGGGTGTATTTGTTGTCCTTATCGTAAGTTGAAATAGTTTGCAAGCTTAGGGACTGATGACTGAGTGGTTAAGTCCCATAGATTAACAAAGATTTGAATTTTATTCTTGTATTTCCTTTTCTTTTTTAAATCACTTAGGCCTACTTTAGAAAACTATTACCACAGGAATAGTATTTAATTGCTTAAAGAACATGAAAGCAACAGGATAAGCATTGAAATTGAGTTTTTCTGATGGGACAAACTACATACAAAGAGATCTCAATAACTGAGACTTATCAAGGCAGATGCTAATACAAAAATTCATCAAACATAGCTACTGCTGCAGTGAGGTGGCCGAGCATTCTGAGGCGTCTTGCTGCAGAGCGTGCAGTTGCTCACTGTTGTAGGTTTGAGTCCTCCATGGAGCACAAGTGTTTGTGTTGTCCTTACGTTAGTAATTTGTAAGTCTAAGGACTGATGACCATAGCAGTTTGGTTTACAAACATTTCAACATTTTGAACATAAGTACCAGCACAACTAAAAGTCAAATAAATTGCATGACTAATTAAAGAAATACTTTATTTTTTTATAGCTCTCACATGCAAACAAGCAAGAAAGACAGTCATGATTACTTCTGCACTTTACGTATTTCTCTGTGAATTATATTTTGCAGAAGAATATGTTTCATTCCGGAGGTCGGTATTTTCACACAATGATCACCACATGAAGTATTGTGAAAATGAGTTCTTATTATAATTACTTCCTTCAAAGTTTGCACACCAAATATGTTGTTTTCGTAGTCCATAAAATATTTCTGTTGGAGGACACTGTTTCCACACCATCATTTGGCACACATATCTTCAGATGCAAATAAGTTGAAAATGAGAAATCAGTTTTTACCAACTCACCAATTAGTAATTTTTCTCTTCTTGTATATTTTGAAGATGGTTCATTTGATCTCAATGGGCTTATCTTCACATTTTTCTCACAAACTATTTTCATCAAACTCAGGTAAATTTTTAATTCTTTCTGTACAGACTTTCAGAGAAGAAAATATTTGAGCTGAGACTAGTTAAATGTGTTCACCACATGAAATAGGTAAGCCCATACTTAAAAAATCATGACTCATCCCTTTTGAGTTAAAGCCTGTTGATTATGACTACATTTGTTCTCCATTTGGATATGCTAACATTACTTTTAAAATGTTAATTCAAAATATATGGGACATTTAGTAAAATACAATACAGTGTACATCCCGTATTTACTTTGTCAGAACAACGTGACACTGAGGCTAAATAAGGGACAATCCTGTAAATTACAGGATGTCTAGTCACCCTAGTATATCATATAACCAACATGGAAGTACTGAATATTATTGGAGAAAAAAATTGCATAACTTGACTAAAATAAAAGATAGTGAGTGCTTAAGCAGACCACAGTTGTGGCCAGGGAGTGGCTCCTATGTAAAACATCTGATGATGCCTAGAAAAAGGGAAACACATCACATGCAAGTAAGGAAATTATTGTATTTGTGCAACCAAGACTATTTTTACTAAAATGTTCATTACGGAAGCTGTACAAATGCCATGGAAGTATGAAGTGGAGTGACTTCAGATTCAGAAAGATGTAAGCTGCAGTAGTTACTCAGATGTGAAAGAGGCTCCTGTAGGAGAGAATGGTGTAGAGGCCTGCATCAGTCTTCAGACAATCCACACTTTCCAGTTTTATTCTTACTGGTCTTATATGTGACACCATAACTCCGGACACACTTTGTAACATTCCTACTACTCCTAGTTTGCAATTTTATCATGTGAATAATAATAATAATAGATACTTGATATTTTTTATGTAGTATGTATAATCGTTATTAACAGTTTGCTTGTATTTTAGGTCTTCAAAATGGGTAAAGTGAGAAGATTAAGAAATAAATTTCACTTATCAAGAGAGGATCCTGGAAAGAGAGATGCTGGAAATTTCGTTGTCTCAAGTAATGATGAAATTGTCTCACAGAACACAGATGCTTTGGCACCCCTCCCAAAAATATCAGAGGATAACATATTTGCTGGAATGGATATTAAGTTTGAAGATTTGAAGAAAGACCTCAATTTTGATGACACAAGGAGTGTAGTCTCAACTAGCAAGAGAGAATTTAAGAAGCGTATTACATCAAAAAAAGAAAGGCGACTTCTTAGGCATGAGACCTTCATTAGCAGTAAGTAATATGAAAGATGATTTCAATGTAAAGATAAAACTGCCAATCACTTTTTGAATGAAAGTTATACAGAACATGAAAAACATCCCCCCTTCCCCCACACTCACAGAGGAAGGGGGCAGGGAGAGAGAATCATTCTAGATTATTAATTTATTCTGTGTCTGAATGTGCTGTAATTAATATTCCCTACTTTGTGAACAGTTATGTACAGTGCGTACATATTTGTTGTGGATCCCACATGTAATTCCTATTTCTTTCTGTTGTGCAAACAGTACAAGGATAGTTTGGAAAATAATTTTCCAGGCATTTCTCATCGTATGCCATATGTTTATATATTCCTCCATCATAGAATGTTGCCATGTGTATTGTCAACCACATTGAAACACAATCTTTTACCTCTTCATCTTTGTTGAAGTTCTTACCACCAAAATTTATTTAAGATGCTGAAAGAGATGGAAAAGCAGAAGGTAGTAAAAATTGTCCCAGCGAAAGCTCTAACCAGTTCACCAGAAACCCCATATGCACATACACTTTATTCCCCCCCCCCTTCCCCTGCAGGTTCGGGGGTAAGAATAGGCTTCCTGCCTGTCGTAAGAGGTGACTAAAAGGAGTTTCCACTTGTTTTGGCCATTAGGGTTCGGTTGCCGCTGTGGGTTTGACCTCCACAATTACCAAATTGGATAAGTTTGGGAAAGTGGGGTCACTGTCAAAAATGGGCAACTGTTCTGCGTTATTCCACAAAGTATCCCCTGCCCAGTCAAGGGTGTTACTCACCTGTAACAATCTGAACGTGGTCCAGGGTGTTATTACCACTGTGATTTGTTGCTCCAGGACAATGTTGGCCTACATGCCAATCTTGGACAACAAGGAGTTCATTTTATCCGGCGTGTCTATAGGGGTCTAAAGGAGGGTTGGCCTTTGAGGATGAGAAATTGCTGAAAAAGTCAAGGTGATGGTCTACCGCTGTTACATAAAACCTTATATTGCCCCTTCCCCCTCCCCAGGAGGTGCTTCAAATGCTGGAAATTCAGCCACATGTTCTCATGTTGTAACTCCAGTGCTACATTTAGGAACTGTGGGCATCCAGCACACCCGGATGCTCCACGTACACCACCCCCCAATCTCCGTGAATTGTGGTCAGAACCATCCTCCCTGCTCGTCGGAATCCATTCTTCATCAGGAGTGCAAAATCATTGAATATAAGACCCTGAACCAGTTGACATATACTGAGGCAAAGAAGAGATTTGAGTGGCTGCACAATGTAAAAATGCTTGCCTCATTTGCAGCTGTCATATCGTCGCTGCCCTCTCAGGCAACAGCAGCACTTTCTTTTTCTGTGGGCCACCAACCTAGACCTTCCCCCATGGTGGTTGGGGGTTCTCTTCCTTCTAATGCTTCCAATGCGATTGCTTCGGGAGCAGCTACCACCCTTCAGTGGTAGAAAGACCAACCTTCTCCAGCTTCATTTGTTTGAAAAGGGTCCCTTGGGATACTCCCTTCCAACAGTGTCGATATTGACACTAGCCAGCAGCAGGTGCAGGCACAGACTGCTGGTCGCAAGGCTTCACGCTCCTCCTCAGTACCTGTGATTGAGTCTGAGAAGTCCTCTCCACCGGTGAAGCCCCCGAAGGGACAAGAGGGTTAGAAGGAAAACTAAAAAGACTGACAAGACCAAGGACACTGAAGTGGCTTCTACACCCTCTGCTTCTGAGGACGAGGTGGAGATTCTTGCGTCCGCCGAGGACCTCGCTCTTGGGGACGCTTTAGAAACAATGGACATTGAAGAAGAAAAATTTCTATCGGAAGATACAAGTGATGCTGAGATCTAACTTGCCCCTTCTCATTATCCATGACTCCTTAGCTTTCAGACAGTGTCATTCTCTATTGGACTGCGGCAGTTTTCTCACCCATCTGGCTGAGCTATGACAACTTTTGTGCATAATACCTGCTCTCTGCATTGCTCTCCAGCAAACCTGGTTTCTAGCAATGCGGACTCCTGTCCTTCTTGGCTACAGGGGATATTACTGCCGTTGTAGTGTGTATAACAGAGTCTCAGGTGGAGTTTGTGTGTATGCCCTTACTGCTGTTCATAGTGAACCAGTGCCCCTTCAAACACCATTAGAAGCAGTGGCTGTCAGAGTCAGAACAACACAGGAGATCATTGTCTACAGTCATTCTCTTCTCCCAGATGGTGATGTACCTCTGAATGTTTTGGCTGCACTAATTTCTCAACTTCCCCCTCCTTTCTTATCATTGGGTGACTTGAATGCCCACAATCCCTTGTGGTGTGGTTCGACAATTTCTGGCTGTGGCAATGTTGTTGAGGACTTACTCTCCCAATTTGACTTCTGCCTCTTAAATACTGGTGCCCCCACGCATTTTAGTTATTGGCCATCAATTTATCAATTTATTCATCTGCACCATAGCCTTCCACCATCTGTCCACTAGAGAGCCCATGAAGACTTGTGTGGCAGTGATCATTTCCCACTTTTCCTGTCACTTCCACAGCGTCAGTCCCCAGGACGCGCACCTAGGTGGGCTCTAAATAGGGCTAACTGGGAAGACTATACCTCTGCTGCCATTGTTGGCCCTCCACCACTCAACATCGATTTTGTGGCTGAGAGCACATGATACATTGTTTCAGCTGCAGAGGCTACCATTCCTCCTTCCTCAGGGTGTCCAAGGCAGAGGACAAGAGGCGCCCCTTGCTTTAGCATCTAATCACGTTTAAACAGCTCCTCGCTCATGCCTGCAACTTATCAAAATGCAAAAACAGGAGTGTTGGAAGAGGTACGTCTTCTCTGTTGGGAGAGGTACCTCCACCTCACAGGTCTGGAGCAAGATCAGGCACTTAAAGGGATACCTGACACCAGCAGGAATCCCTGGGATCTCTACAAATGAAGCTATATGCACGGATACCACCACACTTGCAGAGATGTTTGCTGAGCATTATGCTTGCGCCTCTGTGAATTACCTACCGGCTTTCTGTGCATTAAAGGAGCAGGTAGAATGCCAGCCCATCTCCTATACTGCCCACTGCACTGAGATGTGTAACACTCAGTTCAGTGAGTTGGAGTTCCTCCGTGCTCTTGCACAATGTCCCAACATGGCCCCTGGGCCTGATAGTATCCATGCTCCCTGAGCAGCCTTCGAGCTCTGGACCAGAGCTACACTCATTCTCCCCTGGTGTTAGCCATACAGGGATGCTTTCTGCTCTTGACTGGTGCGGTTCGTTAGTAGTGCAGTGGTCATTTGGTCTCTGGGTCACATTGGTAGCTTGGGCAATAGGCATTCTCACAGGCTAGCTGGATATCAACCTAACGTCTTCTGATCTCCAGTCTGTGTTGCGCCATTGGGTTTGAAGTTTTGGGATACTGAATGGCATACTTTGACCACGTCCAACAAACTTAGAGCTGTACAGCAGACCACCGCTGTGTGGCATTCCTCCATATGGGCCTCCCGCCGGGACTCCGTATTTCTGTGCCAGCTCTGCATTCGCCACACTTGCTCACACATTGCCATCTCCATCGTGGTGAGGACCTGCCCCAGTGTCGCTGTGGTTCCTGCTTGACGGTACCCCCACATCTTTATGTCCTATTTTAGCCACCTTGCAGCAGAGTTTTAATTTTCCAGCAGTTTTATCAGACTTTTATGTGACAATGCCACAAATAGCTGATTCAGTTTTAAGTTATATTCGTGCTAGGGATTTTGATTGTTCTCTGTAAAGCTTTGCTTCAGTCCATTGTCTATGTTCCTCTCGTCTTGTGTCCTCCAATTGGAGGTTTCTGTGTGTTACCGCATGGTTGACTTTTCCTCTGTTTAATCTCATTATCGGTCAACCACAGACATTAGCTTTGTTGTTTCATTTCTTTACATTATTCGGTGTTACTGTGTGATTGTTCCATTTTGCATTGTCTCTGGTTGACTTCTTGATCCTTTTACTCACTCACTGGGATATTCCTCTCCTTTTCTGTTTGAAATTATGGGCTTTTTTCCCCCACATGTATGCCTTTTTTTGTGCTGCCCAGTGTTGGAATGGGAAACTGATGACCTGCACAATTTTGTCCCCCTAAAACAATTAACCAACCAACCACTTTATTCTTTGTCATGCACTAGACCACAACATTCCTTGTCAGACCCATCTTCTCACCAATGAAACACTAATTGTATTTTCTCTGTAAACCTCACTGATTTGTCAATGAATGTCACTTGGTTTAACATTGTTAGGGGTCAGAAAAAGGATCACAGATATCAATTCACATGTGGTGGGATTTTCAATGATTGTAATAAGCAAGCACAACACAGAGTGAGCTCATAATGGTGTCATTTTGTTCTGCTTGAACAAGGGATACTACTGCACATTAGTAGAACTAATCGAAGCAGTTCGGCCTGAAAAAAGAAAGTGGTACTTACTTTCTGAACTAACTTCTTATTTCATTTAAATTGTTATACCAAAATATTATAAAATATCATGCACAAAGAAGAATGTGCAAAATACATTTTCTAATTTTTATCCCTAAAGTTGAAAATTATTCTTGTGACAAGAGTAACTAAATCCACAAATTTTAGCAAATATGCTATGTACCACAGCTCTTCCAGTTCATCCATATATTGTAGTGTTTTAAATTACACAATGCAGATACACTGTGTTGTTCAAAGTTCACAAGTTCATTTGTACAAATGCAGTCACTAACATTCACCAGTTCATTATTCTTTACTGTACTTTGTTGTGAGCAGTTGTGTGTGTTGTTTTGAATTATATTCTTTGCTTTGTTGCGAGCAATACATACTACAGCACAAAACACAGTGTAGTTCCTATATCAGAATGAATTTCTGGAATAAATTACAGGAATTAAAAAAAGGACTCTGTTACAGAAATAAACGCAATTCAAAAGTTGAAAAAAGAGGAAAAGGAAAAAAGACGCCGTCAGAAAAAAGCAGTAATTGGAGATTTGAAGCCTCTGGTTGATGCTTTGCCTGCCCTTGAAAGCCTTAAAAATAAGGAAAGAAAAAGGCCTGCACCTAAGAAGAGATCAGTACCAAAACTGAAATGGAGGCAGAAAAATATGTAAGATTTTTTCTTTTAGCTGCATTTCATTTCTTTCATAGAGCAATCTTAGTTAAGCTTTATCTCATGCCTTTAGAACTACCTGTCTTCCTTTTTTTTCTCTCTCAATATTGGCATCTGCCTGTCACATCCAAATGGCATCATTTGTTACCATATGTGGAGCAGATTGACTTACGGTGTAAACTTCTTCAGTTTGTTGGTTGTAATAAACCATACTTACCACAAAACTAAAATAGATTTTAAAAATCATTATCTTCTTATGGCTTTCAAGCTATGCTGAACTTATGAAAGGTGCAAGTTTTTCTAGAGTTGATGACTGGCAGATCTCATTCATAGTTTTCATTTCTTATGAGATTAATCGGAAAAGAATGAATAAGGAAAATGATTATTTAACTACTATAGAGACATTTAGCAACACACTTCCAACATTGCTTTCAAAAGTTAACTCTTGGGCCTCTGTCCTGTAGATGGCTGCTACACTTGATCCATTTGTGTGTTTTACATTCCCACAGATGCTTTTTCTTTTATAGTTAAATTATATATTCTTCCAACACATTTTGCTTTTTAGAACAACACTGTGGCCTGCAGGTTTGTGAAGCTTCATATATTTTTACAAATTACTTAGAACCATTGAATAAAGTAATAAGCATTGTAAGAAGTCATTGTCTGCTCATATTTGAGGTTTGTGGTGTTATTTTGGTGGTCGTTCAGAAAATTAGTTTGATGTAGCTCTCCAAATAAATATATTGTGTGCAAGCCTCTTCATCTCTGTACCTGCTTACTTCTCTCTCTCTCTCTCTCTCTCTCTCTCTCTCTCTCTCTCTCTCTCTCTCCACTTTTATCTGGCCACACTTCCCTCCATAACCAAAGTGATGATTCCTTGATGTTTCATAATGTGCCATTATGTTTGTTAAAAGTGACTTCTTAACCCTAAAATTTGTATTAAATGATTTTTTTCCACATTTTGTAATATACTTATCTCAGCACTATCTTATTCAATTTGAATACATTTCTTTCTTCTTCTTTTACTTATATTGGTCTTATAATCTCTTTTCAAGGCACTGTCCATTTTGTTCAATTGCTCTTCAAAGTCTTTAGCTGTATCTGACAATTTATAATATCAAAAATAAAAATAGAAAAGAGATGACTTACCAAAAGGACTGGCTCATCGAGAGAAACAAATAAAATCACACACAAACACACGTACAAGCTTTCGCCACCACTGGCAGCTTCTTCAGGAAAAAGAAGAAAAAAGGGGAGGAAAAGGGAAGGATATGGGTTTTAAGGAAGTGGAAAAGGAGTCATTCCAATCCCAGGAGTGGAAGGACTTACCTTAGGGGAAAAAAAGGAAGGTAAACAAATACACACACACTCAGACATATCGAAACGCAAACACACCTAGACAGACATTTGTGAAAAGCAAAGAAGTTGGACAGAGATCCAAAGTTTTCATTTTCTCCTTCTAAATTTTAATTAACATTCCAAATTTCCCCTTGTTTTCCTAATTCTTGTTCAGTGCACATAATAAATAACATTGGGGGTCGGGTGGGGGGTGTAAGTAACTACTATGTCTTACTCCCTCTAAACTATTCCTTCTATCCATCTCCTTTGACTCATATAACTGCAGTTTGGATTCTGTATCTGCTGTAGATATTATTTTACTGTCTGCCTCTCATCCATGCTATCTTAAGAACTTCAAAATGTATATTTCAGTCAGCACGCTTTATCTAAATATTGTAAACATAGGTTCACCTTTCTTCATTTATATTTAGGATCTGTACATGGTCCTAAATTTTTCCAGATTCCAGACTTATCTTCCACTTAGTCAACTTCTACCAGTTTTCTCCCTTCTTTGATAGACAAATAAGCAACATTTTGTAGCCATAAGATTTTGAACTGTTGGTTCTGTACTATTCATATTTGTCAGCTCCTTGCTCTTTTGGAATTATCATGTTGTTCTTGAAGTCAGAGGATATTTTGCCTGTCTCTCAGGTCTTATACACCTGGCGGAATAATTTTGCCATGACTAGTTCTCAACATCTGGTACTTTCAAATCACTTAGGCCCCACCTCCTTCATTTGACTTAATGTAAATTTCTTCAGTTTTAATATGTAGTCCATAACAAGTAAATTATGGTCAGAGACCACATCTACTCTTGGAACCTTTTTTAAGTTTACAATTTGTTTTCATAAAATTTAATGTCAATAATATGAAGATACACAGTAACTCACCATAAACACAATCACTGAACTGCACATTGGCATGCAGAGAAGTAAATCGCATCTTCACAACTAAATTTTTGGCCGCAGACTTTTCAGAAATAGAGCATATAGACATTCGCACAATCACTCAGACAACTTGTTCAGATATGACCACCATCTCTGGCTGTTATTGCAAAATTCCTCCGTAAACAATGAATGAGGAAGGAGAGGGTAAGGATGCAGGGCAAAGGTGGTGTTAGGATGTTCTGCACTTCCTGGCAGAGCGTAATGACACTGATATGTGGGAATGTGAGATCCAGCTTTTAATGTAGTAAAGGGAGGGGTGAGGGAGTGAAAAGGGAAGGCACCTCTCCTCCAGGCCATTACCCTTCCCCATCCCTGACAAAAACTATTCAAGCATGTGCTCTGTCTCTAGTGACAACAATGTCAACAGGATGTTAAAACTGAATCTTCTTTCCTTTCTTCCTTCCTTTGAGTTCGATAGTTGCTTCTTAACCCGTGCCATCTGCTTCCTTCCCTCCATCACCATGTTTTCTGAACTACAGACTCCAGTGTACCCATACTCTCTGTACAGAAATTTCCCCTTACTCTTTCCTGCCAACCCCTCCACTCCATCTTCTTCATGTGCCACTCTCATTGGCTCTGTGACCTATTTGCAGTGCGCCTATAGTCCGATTAAAATTACTTGCAAGTTTACGTTTGTCAGCTGCGGCTACAGTGTTGCCACGACAGCTACCGGTTGAGAACTGGCGCTCCGTACAGGTGGCACTGCGCCAAGTACTGTTGGCGATTTGCACACGTTCAGAACCGGTAGTTGTTGACAATTCTCTCATTCCAACAACATTTTACGACCTGAAATATTCTTGTATTTGAAACCAAGATTCTGTAGAACTATTCACAATGATGATTTGCTGCCTTCAAAAAGTTCAGTCTCACGCAATGTAGTTTGAAGCCTATCTAATGTAGGTCGATTTCTGTTATGCTAATAGCTGTAAATGTGACGAATAGCTTCTTGTTGACAATTCTCTCATTCCAACAACATTTTACGACCTGAAATATTCTTGTATTTGAAACCAAGATTCTGTAGAACTATTCACAATGATGATTTGCTGCCTTCAAAAAGTTCAGTCTCACGCAATGTAGTTTGAAGCCTATCTAATGTAGGTCGATTTCTGTTATGCTAATAGCTGTAAATGTGACGAATAGCTTCTTGTGCTAAAGGATCTAAATTTGTTACACGTTTTTGAAAATGTCTCTTCTTCCCTGGCATATCAAGGCAAGAGGGTCTTGTTTCACTAGTTTCTTTTTCATTGTTTTCTTTCCAATGCGCATTACAGTAGCTTCACTAACCTTAATCACAGCTGCGGTTCACGCGACTACTTTACAAAACGGTAACAGAGGTCCCCCATTGTCCGCCTCCCTCTCAAAGTATTCTCACACATTACACACGAGTTGTCGTGATTGTCCTTTAAACACAATTCCTTGCCCACTTTTCTAAACACAATTCCTTGCCCACTTTTCTTAGCTGATGTCTTTTCATCTCGAAGTCTAGGCCTGCCCCTCTTCTTCCGCACTTCACCAGACATTACGACGACACCAAATAACAACACACATGCACAACGACAGCAACAAAAATGGTTCCTAACCTAAGACACAGGTTTCTACACAGCACTAGCCAAACAATGGATGCGAGCTGTCCACCTGTGGCGGCAGCCTGGCAACAGGGAGCAGTCTGGACGTGACGTTGAGTGCTCTGATTGGAGGAAGGTAGCTCCAGCCCGTGAACTGTCAACTAGCAAGTAATTTTAACCAGAGTATAGCTTGTGCTCCTGCCACCCCAGTGTCCCACACCCTTAGCCTGCACGCCTGCTGCCACCTTCAGAGTCATTAGTTCTCCACCTCGAAACCCACATCTAGCTTCCTACCTCTACCCACCCCATCTTTCTCTACCCCCATCCAATTTTAGCCCATCCACCAAATTATAATCTTTGCAATACGTGTCAAGCTGACATACTTGTGAAATTTATTAAGTCTCCAAACTACGTTATGTTGAAAGAAGAAAACAGCAACCAGCTACTATTAATAATGCTATTTTCTTTTTTAAAAAATAGTGGCGTTACTGTAGGGTGTCCAGCGAACCTTGAAATTTTGAAAACTGGGAAAAACATGGAATTTTCGAAATCAGGAAAAAAAAAAAACTGGGAAAAACCCTTGAATTTTACTCAAAAATCTTGAATTTTTTATATTTTCTCCAATTTAACGTACAGTGAAACCCTGCTTTATGTTCCAGGATTTTACGTTCTCCCGCCTTGTACACAATTTTTTGTTGGTTCACTATTTTAATTCACCCTTGCTTTTGTGTTAAGTTATTTACATTTTTCGTTTTATGAATCCATGTTTGAGGAATTATAATCTTATACATAATTGACATAAATTGAAGGTGGTATGATTTTCGCCTTCAAGTTGATTTAAAATGTTATGCAGTAAACTTTCTTGACATTTTTTGTGTTTATTGAAATGCGTAGTCTGCAGTTCGTTGTTATAGTTCACGCTAGGTTGCCATATGGTGCAGTCACTGATGGGTGTGATTGTAATTTACAGTCGCTCCCATCCCCCCAGGGGACCCACAGCTCTTTTGTGGGTATGTGTGTGGCGCGCACGGGTCCCCGAGCCGAAGCAGCCTTTCTTCTGTCACAGGCTGCTTCACTTTCCCTCCTGGTTTATGCCTTCACCCGGAGAAGGGCGTCCTTCGTGAGTTAAGGTGGTTTCTTGTCGTAGTTTCTCTTATTCCTTGGGTTCTTCCTTTCCTAACCTTTGCTTCTGTCTTCCTCTCCTTGCTGTACTCTCCTAGCCTTCTTCTCCTCCTCATTAGTCTCCGCTTCGGCGTTTGAGACACTTCTTTCTCTTCACTTCCTGTATTCTTCTTCTTTCCTCCCTGTGCGTGTCTGAAGGCCGACCCATGCATTATCATACATAGTAGATGACGGGGTAATGCGTAATTCCCCGCCCTGGGAAGACAAGTAGGGCACGTACGTACCCCCTGGTAAAGGCCAGGCCCAGGGAGGGGTGATTACCCGAGCTGGTACCTTCCGAACATGCCGATTGGTCCCTCTGTCAGTTCTCGGGATGTGTGACCTGAGGTGTGAACAATCACCTAAGGCGGATAAGCCCTCAGAGAGGGCCCCCACTAGGAAGGAGCGCGCCATCGGAGACGCCCGTAATCATGGGGGACACTTCCGCAATGACTTCCTTCTCTTCTTCTGTGACTTTGACCCAGAAACGAAAGATAGATTCGCCTAAAGCAAAAGAAAACTCTGCCTAATCTTCCGAAATTCCTTGTTGTCTCTCGAACCGATGCTAAAGATTTCACTTCTGTAAATCCTTTCGTCATTCAGAAAGGTGTTGATGCAATTGCTGGCCCTGTTAAAACCTGTTCGCGTCAGTGCAATGGCACATTGTTGCTGGAAGCGGACAGTGCCTTCCAAGCCCAAAAACTAATACGGACTATGTTGTTACACACGTTAAACCGCGGGCACTTAAACAAGATACCCGGACTTTGAAAAAGAAACTAAGTTACGTCCAAGTGATTGTGCAGACTTTCCACACTACACCTCTGTGTGTTTCGACCTGCCACCTGTGGAAGGTACCCCAGCCAATGGAGGGGTTCTGATGCTCATTCGGGACGACGTCTATCACCATCCTTTTTCATTGCATACCCACCTACAGGCAGTTGCCATCCGCATCACTCTCTCCACCTTTTCCTTTTCCCTCTGTAATATATATTCGCCATCGTCATCTGACCTTACTAGGGCAGATGTGCTACACCTCGTTGACCAGCTCCCATCACCTTCCGTGTTGGTAGGCGACTTTAATGCCCACCACCCCCTATGGGGCTCTCCTGCACCTTGTCCGAGAGGCTCCCTTTTGGTGGACCTTCTCCAACACCTCAATCTTGTCTGCCTCAACACCAGTGCACCGACCTTCCTTTCAGACACAACACACACTTATTCCCATATAGACCTCGCAATATGCACTCCTCAGCTTGCCGGTCGGTTTGAGTGGTGTGCACTTTCTGACACGTACTCAAGTGACCATTTTCCTTGTGTCATACACTTCCTGCATCATTGCTCATCTCCTCGTCCCACCAGTTGGAACATTTCTAAATCCGACTGGGGGCTTTATTCTTCCATGGCAGTTTTTCACAATCAGGACTTTTCCAGCTGTGACAGTCAGGTCGAATACCTCACAGAGGTTATTCTCACAGCTGCCAAACATTCCATACCTCGTACATCCTCTTCTCCACGTTACGTCCCGGTCCCCTGGTGGACTGCAGCCTGCCATGACGCTCTTAGAGCCCGGCGCCATGCTTTACGCATCTTCTGCCGCCACCCAACGTTGGAGAATAATATCAACTATAAACGACTGCGAGCGCATTGTCGTTGAGTTATAAATGACAGAAAAAAAGCTTGCTGGATTGCTTTTACCAGTTCTTTTAACCGCTTTACTCCCTCCTCGGCTGTCTGGGGTGGCCTACGCCGTTTATCCGGCATAAAGGTCCCCTCCCCGATTTCTGGCCTGACCGTCGAGAACGCAGTCCTTGTGGATCCCGCTGATGTTTCCAACGCATTGGGATGTTTCTTTGCGGAGGCTTCGAGTTTTGCCCGTTACCACCCTGCCTTCCTCCCTCGCAGACAGGTAGAGGAGGCACGGCCACTCTCTTTCCACTCTGTTAATCGTGAAAGTTATAATGTCTCCCTCACCATGCAGGAGCTAGATAATGCTCTCGCCCTGTCCCGATCTTCTGCACCCGGGCCCAATTCCACCGATATTGAGATGCTGAAAAACCTTTCTCCTGCGGGCAAATGTTTCCTACTTAGCACCTATAATCGCGTATGGAATGAAAGTCAGGTTCCCGCAAGTTGGCGTGAAGCCATTGTTGTCCCCATCCCCAAACCAGGGAAGGACAAACATCTTCCATCAAGTTATCGCCCTATCTCTCTCACTAGTTGTGTCTGTAAGGTGATGGAACGCATGGTTAATGCTCGGTTGGTCTGGCTCCTCGAATCTCGACGCCTCCTGACAAATATCCAATGTGGTTTTCATAGACACCGCTCTGCTGCTGATCACCTTGTCACCTTTATTATGAATAACTTTTTAAGGAAGCGTCAAATGGTAGCAGTGTTCTTCGACTTAGAGAAGGCTTACGATACCTGTTGGAGGGCGAGCATTCTCCGCACATTGCACACATGGGGCCTTCGTGGCTGCCTCCCTCTCTTTATTCAAGCGTTTTTGGCGGATCGCAAGTTCAGGGTACGGGTTGGCTCTGTTTTGTCAGATACCTTTTGCCAGGAGAATGGGGTGCCACAGGGCTCTGTCTTGAGCATGGCTCTTTTTGCCATTGCAATCAATCCGATCGTAGACTGCCTTTCAGCCGAAGTTTTCGGATCCCTTTTTGTAGATGATTTTGCATTTTATTGCAGCGCCGAATGGATGTCTCTCTTGGAGCGTTGTCTTCAATGCTGTCTTGACCGCCTATATTCCTGGAGCATTGCAAACGGCTTCTGCTTCTCCACTGAGAAAATGGTGTGAATAAACTTCTGGAGATACAAGGAATTTCTTCCACCATCTCTACGTCTCGGCCCCGTAGCTCTCCCTTTTGTGGAGACAATGGAATTCTTGGGACTCGTGCTGGATCGTAAGCTTTGCTGGTCCCCACACATGTTCTACCTGGCTGCCCATTGTGCGCGATCCCTAAATGTTCTCCGTGTCCTCAGTGGTACATCATGGGGAGCGGATCGTACCACCCTGCTTCACCTTTACCAGGCCATTGTTCAGTCGAAGCTCGACTACGGAAGCCTTGTATACTCTTCTGCACGGCCGTCGATTCTCCGCTGTCTCAACTTTATTCACCATCGGGGATTACGCCTGGCGACCGGTGCATTTTATACCAGCTCTGTTGAAATCTGTATGCCGAGGCTGCTGTGTTACCCTTGACCACTCGGCATGACATACTCTTGTGTCGATACGCATGCCGCTTGCTGTCGATGCCCAACCATCCATCTTACAGATTATTTTTCGACGACTCACTCAGTTGCCAATATCAGTTGTCTGTGATAGCCTTGCTTCCACCTGGAGTTCGGTTTCGCCGCCTGCTTCAGCGGCTCGTTTTACCCTTCCTTCAACCTTTAGGTTGAGCGAGAGCCCATTGCCACCATGGCATCAGGCCCAGGTTCACACTCACCTTGAACTTCGTTCGCTGCCCAAGGAGAGCACCCCGGATTTGGTATACCGCTCGAGGCTTGTCGAACTCCGTTCGCGTTTCGATAATGCCATATTTATTTACACTGATGGTTCCAAGAGCACTGATGGTGTCGGATCTGCCTTCATCGTCGGGGACAACCGTTTCCAATATAAGCTCCCTGACCGGTGCTCGAATTTCATGGCTGAGCTTTTTGCCCTCCATCAGGCTGTTTTATATACCTGCCGCCACTGCCGCCGCCATCCTTTTTATGCCATCTGTTCGGATTCCCTTAGTGCCCTGCAGAGTCTTAAGGACCCTCTCTCAACCCATCCTCTCGTGTATCGGATCCAACGCTCTCTCCAGTTGGTAGCAGATGACAGCTGTCACGTTTCTTTTCTGTGGGTCCCTGGCCACGTGGGTGTGCCCAGGAATGAGGCCGCTGACATAGCAGCCAAGGCAGCAGCTCTTTTGCCTCGCATGGCTACTTTTTGTGTCCCATCGGACGATGTTCAAGGGGCTCTTCGCCGGAGTATCATGTCGTCCTAGCACAGTGCGTGGTTCTTACTGCGCGACAATATATTGAGAACTGTAAAACCGATCCCGACTGCTTGGAGGACCTCCTCACGCCCCTCTCGACGAGAGGAGGTCATCCTGGCCCGGTTGCGGATCGGTCACTGCTGTTTCAGCCACCGTCATTTGCTAACTGCTGACCCTGCACCGCTGTGCTCCTGCGGTGAATTGCTGACGGTGTGACATGTTTTACTGTCTTGTCCCAATTTTAATCATCTCCGTGTAGCCCTTCACTTTCCGTCTTCTCTGGAGGAACTTTTAGCTGATGACACACAAGCAGCGGCTAGAGTTTTGCGTTTTAGCAACATGGCCAATCTATCAAAAGATATTTAACCCTTTTAATTGTTTTTATCCTTGTTTTTAGCCTTCTTTTGACACTCTATCTGGTAGTTACTAATCTTCTCGAGGTTTAGCGAATCTCCGTTCTTATCTGGGCGCTAATGACCTTAGCAGTTGTGCACCCTAAAACCACAAAAAAAAAGAGAGAGAGAGAGAGAGAGAGAGAGAGAGAGAGAGAGAGAGAGAGAGAGAGAGAGAGAGAGGGGGGCTCTCATCAGCCTTCGCACCTACTGTTTATTCAAATGTAGTTTTACACTTTTTTATGATGAGTTTCAAAAATGAATTTATTCACATTGTGAACTGAAAATATTTATGCTACTACTTTTGTGGCGTTTCATAGACAGTGTGAACAATAGTTTGCGTATGTGTGGGTTTTTTGCACATTGGAAGAGGCAAAGTACGTTATAACCTCAAGAAGACAGTACGGATGAGAAATATTTGTGCTTTACACTGCTATTAAATTCTCAAAAATCATCTTCCGAAGTGTGAAAAAAATATGAAGCATGTAAAAATTCGCAACTAGTGCAGTGTTTCATTATTTAAAGAATGAATGACACAGATGCAGCCTTCACGAAAACATCGATTATGATTAATAAAATTATGTCAAATTTTTACTATGACATTACCAGTTTGTTACACTTTGAATTTCAAAAACAGGCCCTGCTTAGTATTGTGATGTATATTACAAATGTCATCCTTGGTTCGTTTGCATGTGCATGTGTGTGGGTGTGTGTGCGTTTGTTTACCTTTCCTTTTTTCCCCCTAGGTTAAGTCCTTCCACTCCTGGGATTGGAATGACTCCTCTTCCACTCCCTTAAAACTCGCATCCTTACTTTTTCCCCCCTCTTTCCTTACTCTGTCCCTGAAGAAGCGGCCATCGGTTGCGAAAGCTTGTATCTTGTGTTTGTGTGTGTTTTTATTTGTGTCTATCTACGAGCCTGTGCTTTGGGTAAGTCATTCGATTTCTATTTTTTATTGCAGTATATATTATATAAAAACTAAGAAAATACAATTGCAATCCTATAAGCAAATTTTAGTTCTAAACAAGTTATTTCCCATATATTACACCACTTTTTAAAATCTCCTGAAAAATGATAAAGTTTGAGTTCCATTGTATGTATTCTGGTAGTTTATTGATGTGAATAAAATATTGTAGCATAATCAATAACATAGCAAATTGATCTAACACAGGGAAAGTTTTCCGTTTCTGAAAAATGTGGCAAGTAAAGAAATTCTAAAATGACGCACACTGTTAATTAAAACGAATTTGCCCAAAAAATGAGCAGGGCCGTATTTAGGGTATGCAATGCTCCCCCTCCGTTCCTCCTCCTCCCCCCCCTCCCCCGTGAAGCATCTGGGATTCAAACTGATTTTTCAAAAAATCCACCCTCTAGATAAGTCACTGCTATCAACACAACAACCTGAATTTTAAAATTTATTGCTGTAGTACAAACTCTGAATAATGATAATTTCAATTAACATTAAAATATTTTTACAAAATGTTCGAAGGCAAAATTTTGCCACCCTATGGAGTTCCACATGTTGCAACTGCCTAAATATGGCCCCAAACATGAGTATATTTTCTAAGGTGCTGAGGAGCATACCTGTACTTTTTTTTAAATTTTAATACAATGCTTTTAAATAAATTAAAATTTTTCTCAAGTGTTGGTTTCAATTTTTAATGGATATACGAAGATACCAATAATTATGTATTAAGGAACGTTAATTGTGGATCTTTGTGTACATTTTGGATCACGCATGGTTTCATTGTGTATAAAAATACTTTTCTTCAAATGCACTCGTTTATTCAGCACTTTTGGTTTGTAAGCAGTTGAAGATATGTAGAAAAACTGTTAAAGAATAATAATTGTTTGTACTTTTAATGTCAAGTTAATTATCGGTGAACCTGGGGAAAAAAATTATTCCTTGAAAAACCTGGAAAAAACCTTGAATTTGAAAATTACTTATCGCAGGACACCCTGTACTGGTTTCAAACCGAAAGGTTCATCATAAAACTGCTGTTCATATCCATATACATTTAATGTTGTATCCACTTGGATTCTAGCCACTTGTGAGATGGTAGTGCCTTACTATACACAAAAGATGACTGAAGTGACAAATTTGAAACAAACTATCATTAATACAGATGTAACACACTGTAAACAGATATTCGTAATTGAGTTGTTTACTTATGTTTGAAAATCCTGTGCCTTTTTATTGCATTGTTCATTCCTTCAGCTCACAAAATAATGTACTTTGTGAAGCCCTTATTTGATACTTCTGTGTGTTCTCCTCAAAGAATAAGCACTTCTGATATTTAGAAAATAGCCTCCTTTACTCCTGTGTTATGTATGTTATGCCAGAACTTCCCTTGCCATATTTTCAGTGTGAGATTAAGTTGTCCACTAAAGAAATTATAACCCTGTAGTCAAGTTCGACATATACCAGGAGTGCAATGTCACTAAGGCCAACAAAGCAAAAGTCACAAAAATATCTGTTCCAAAATTCATGCTATAAGGATAATGTTATAACGTTTAATTTTCTCTAGACAGAGGTGTTGGTGTTGTGCAGTGGCTTGAAATACATGGTATGTTACTATGCACAGAGAGAAAAATGAGTATAAAATTGTTGATATTATTGTCGGGTTTCCAGTGAGATCGTCATGTCATCTTGACACATTTTTGCGGACCACCTGGCCGCCATCTTCAGGTGAGAGTGCTGACACCTAAATATTGTTAGAAACTGAAGTCTTGCCATAATCAACGCCGAAGTACTGACAGTGCTTGCAGCAGCGTGTCGTGGCTGAGCCCCCTACCACAAGCAGTTGATGCAGCTCCTCAGTGGAGAAAACTGGCAGGAATGATATACGCAGTACATGCGCTAGTTGGCACAGGTGTAGAAGTGACTGCATTGTTTTTAACATTAGACAAAACTGGATTCCACTTGTTGCTTTGTGGAAAAACCCTTATCTCAATTTATCAAATTGTCCGCCAACCTAATCTCAATAGATTCCTTCAAAACACATTCCCAGTAGCAAGATGCAGGAACAAGTACACATTTTTCATCATACTTAATTCTGTGTCCCTCAGTTAGTCTATGTGAATCGTTTTTCTGATAAATGCTTTTTCACAGGGGCAAGGAATCCAGTAAACACCAGGCTTTCTCAGTCCCAAATCATCTTTAACTTAACCAAAACGAGCTCTCTTCTTTGCAGGTGGACGAAACACACTTCTGATGTTAAACTTTTTTAAGGTCCTTCTTATTTTCGAAGACACACTTCTGACGTGTAGAATGAAGGCAATCGATCTGCATTGGTCCTCTTCTGGTTCTGGTGATGGCCCGGTCTGCATGGCATGACAGATCTGTCTCTCTGTGTACCATTCTCCTTAAACATAAGCTTCATATGTTCTAGTTCCTGTGTTAAGGTATCTGCAACCGAGATGGCATAAGCTCTTCTAAACCAACATTCTCAAGAGACCTGTGCGTTGGTTCGGTGGGTGGCAACTCATTGCATGTAGTTATCGGTGTATGTGTGCAGCTTTTTTGTATAAACTATGTCCCCAGATTCCATTGTCCTTTCTGTACACTAATACATCAATAAATGGAAGCTTTCCATCCCTCTCCAGTTCCATTGTAAATTTTGGGGCAAAGGCAATTACAATGATCCAGGAACCAACTGAGTGCATCAGTTGTGTGTGGCCACACTATGAATGTGTCATCATCTCCATTAACAGGTATGTTTCAGAATATCTGTCCTCAGTGGCCTGTCTTCAGAATTCTCCATAAATAGATTGGTGACTATGTGAGATAATGGACCCACCATAGACACTCTGTCATTATGCTCAAAATACTGGTCATTACATAAACGTATGTAGAGGTCTGCACATGAGAACAAAGCTTAGACATTTCTGTGTTCAGTTTGTCACCAATTAACTGCAATGACTCTTCAAGAGGAACCTGTGTAAACAGAGATAAAAATTAAAGCTGACAATCATATCAGATGAACCAAGATTTCAAACATTGAGTAAAAACAAAGATTCGGAGATACATTGTTCGCAGTTTCCAAGGACTAAGGACCAATGCTAAATACATTGCCAAGTTATAAGTTGATGTACCCAAGTTCCTCACTATCAGATGTAATGGCACCCCATCTTTGTGGACCTTCGGTATGCCATAGAGTCTCGGCCGAGAAGCATCAAGGCAAATATTTTTGACCACCTTTTCAGATAATGAATTATTTTTCAACTTCATTATCTGAAGAGGTGGTCAAAAAACTTCACCTTGTTACTGTGATCTCACTGAGACCATATGCCCTACCAAAGGTCCACAAATATGGGGTGCCATTACATCCGATAGTGAGTAACTTGGGTGCACCAACTTGTAACTTGACGAAGTATTTATCATCAGTCCTTAGCCCTCATGTCAAAAATTTCAAACACCTTATCTCCAACTATTTGCTTTTTACTCAACGTTTGAAATCTTTGCATCTTGGTCCATCTGAAATGATTGTCAGCTTTGATGTTGTTTATGCAAGTTCCTCTTGAAGAGTCCTTGGAGTTAATTGGTGACAAACTGGAAGCAGAATTGGCTAAGTTTTGTGCTCATGTGCTGACCTCTTCATAATTTTTATTTAATGACCTTTATTTTGATCAAAATGATGGTGTGGCTATGGCAGGTCTAATTAACCCCCATAGTTGCCATTCTATTTATGGAGGATTTTATGACAGGCCACTGAGGACAGCTATTCTGAAACCCACCTATTTCTGGAGATACGTCATTGACATGTTCATGGTGTTGTAATTGCCTTCTCCCCAACATCAAATTTATGATGGAGAGGGATGAAAAGCTTTCATTTTTTGATGTATTTGTGTACAGAAAGTACAGCCGAACCTTGGGACATAGTGTGTAAGAAAAGCTTCGTACATAGACCAATAACTACATGCAGTGAGTTGCCAACCACTGAACCAACACACGGGTGTCTTGAGAATGTTGATTAGAAGAGCTTATGCCATCTTGAATGCAGATACCTTAACACAAGAACTAGAACACCTGAAGCTTCTGTTTAAAGAGAATGGTTACACAAAGAGACTGATACGTCATGCCACACAGACTGGGCCATCACCAGAGCCAGTAGAAGACCAATGCAGCTCGATTGTCTTCATTCCATACGTCAAAACAGTGTCTTTGCAAATAGGAAAGATCTTAAAAAAGTTTAACATCAAAAGTGTCTTCATCCACCTGGCAAGACTAGAGCTCTTCTTGGCTCAGTGAAAGATGATTTGACTGAGAAAGCCCAGTGTTTATAGGATTCCTTGCCACTGTGGGAAAGAATATATCAGACAAACGATTCACACCATAAATGACCAATGCATTGAGTGCCACAGACATACACGTCTGTTGCAACCTGATAAGTTTGTAGCAGCTGAGCTTTGCCTAACCTAAGGACACAGAATGAAGTATGATGAAACACATGCATTTGCTCTGTCATCTCGCTACTGGGAATGTGTTTTAAAGGAATCAATTGAGATTAGGTTGGTGGACAATTTGATAAATTGAGGCAAGGGTTTCCCTCTAAGCAACATGTGGAAACCAGTTTTCTCTAATGTTAAGAAATAATGCACTCTTTTATCCAATATACTGCAATGTATTGTTCCTCGCAGTTTTCTCCTCTGAGGTGCTACACCAACTACTTGTGGTAGGGGATGTAGCCACAATTTGCTGGCACACGTGCTTTTAATACTTTGCGGCATGTATGAGGCTGCTGATTACAGCAAGACATCAGTTTCCAATGAGGCTCAATGTCAGCACTCTCACCTGAAGATGGTGGACAGGTGGTCTGCAGAAATATTGTGTCAAGATGAGTTGACAATCTGGCTGGAAACCTGACAAGAATATAAAGAGTTAATATGTCGGGAAACTCTTAAGTAATCACAACATAAAATTATGTATAAAGTGCATGGTATTTGCATTTAAAAAAAAAAACGAGAATGTTTTTGTAGTGAAGTCAGGGCCGTACTTAGGCAGGTACAACATGTGCAGCTGCACACGGCAGCAAAATTTTGTCATCGAAAATAAATTTATAAATATTATTTTAATGTTAATTGAATCATCATTATCCAGTTTCGATTGCGGCAATAAATTTTAAAAATCAGGTAGTTGTGTTGATAGCAGTGGCGTAACCAGAGAGGTGTTTTTTTTCTTAATTTTTAGGAATTACACTCCTGGCCATTAAAATTGCTACACCACGAAGATGATGTATTACAGCCATGAAATTTAACCGACAGGAAGATGATGTTGTGATATGCAAAAGATTAGCTTTTCAGATCATTCACACAAGGTTGGCACCAGTGGCGACACCTACAACATGCTGACATGAGAAAAGTTTCCAACCGATTTCTCATACACAAACAGCAGTTGACTGGTATTGCCTGGTGAAACGTTGTTGTGATGCCTCATTTAAGGAGGAGAAAAGCGTACCATCACGTTTCCGACTTTGATAAAGGTCGGATTGTAGCCTATCGTGATTGAGGTTTATCGTATCGTGACAGTGCTGCTCGCATTGGTTGCGATCCAATTACTGTTAGCAGACTATGGAATCAGTGGATTCAGGAGGGCAATACGGAACACTCTGCTGGATCACAACAGCCTCGTATCACTAGCAGTCGAGATGACAGGTATCTTATCCGCATGGTTGTAACCACGTCTCAATCCCTGAGTCAACAAGTGGGGACGTTTGCAAGACAACAACCATCTGCACAAACAGTGTGACGATGTTTGCAGCAGCATGGACTATCAGCCCTTTGCTCCAACTGAATGCCCAACTTAAGCCAGATTTTCCTGCAGGGCTGTATGATTCCTGATTTTCTAGCAGTGACTTGCCATTTTGCTAATTGCTTCATAGCTAGAGGTGTTCCAGTTGTTTGCCCCCAATCCCCTTCTCCTGCTAACTTGTTGAACTTTTCCCCAAGGGACCATTTAAAGTTACTGATGTATGCAACACGTGTGGAGGATAATATATACACAATACCTGTGGAGGGTAATGCATCATGTCTTGCAAGAATTCAGGTGGGCAGTCAGAGAATATATACAACCATGGAAATATTAGAAGGTGTCTTGCCTCATTGCAATGATGAGCAGAAATCATTATCCTGGCAGATGACAGACATTTTGAACATCTCTTATACAATAGCGAACTGGATACCTCATTATGATAATTATCTGTAGTTTATCATTTATGAGGTAACGTGCTTGCATGCCTGATATCTCAATAATTATGATGTCTGTTCGAAAAATTCCAGAACATTGATAATTTTGCACCAATGGAGTGTTACAATGGAATGTGTTGGCATCCCTGCACACTCTCATGAATGTATGATGCCAAAAGTTTCATTATTGTGTGTTAGTTATTGTTCAGTGCTATATTGAGTAGATTATTTCATCACACAGAGATGACAGAGTTACAGGAGGAACACATCTTCATTAAATTTTGTGTGAACTAAAGAAAACATTTACAGATACACACCAAATGACGCGGGAAACCTAAGGGGATGAGTGCTTAAGCTGTACTCGGTGTTACAAATGACCCACATAGTTTAAAAATGGCCAGACATAATTTACAGATGAAATTTGTTAAGCAAACCCGTACGATATCTACACTCATGTCAAGAGCATCATCAAAATTGTACATTCCCATCGAAGACTGACTGACTGAGAGATTTCAGAATAATGTAACATTTCAGTTACATAATGTCATAAAATCGTGCCTCAGCATTGTGTTGCTATCAAGCTTGTGCAACAGGTCATAAGTCAAGACCACAAAGACCATCTCCTCACTATGTGTGAAGGTCTTTTGGGTTGCAAAAAGATAACACCCTGACCCCATCAGGATTTCTTTTTATTTCCTAAGTTGAAAACATCATTGAAAGGAAGAAGAATTGCTACAATTTTCTGACAGAACTTCACCCAATCTAGCATGAAGCAGACCAAGACTGATTCTGAAAGTGGAAATGGTATTGGGGGCAGTATACCAGTTGTGGAAGAAACTATTTCAAAGGAGACCACATACAATGGTAACAATTAATTGTGGACAAACTTATAGAATTTTTTGAACAGACATTGTGTTCACTCACTAACTCAAGCTCATATGATTTTTTACTGTATTCATGCACTGAAATTTGACTTGAAATATTGAATTGTCTGAGGAACTTACATAGTGGCAACTATTTATTCAAAACAATACAAAAGCATTACATGTTTCCACCTGTTCTGTCCTACAAAGTAGTCACCAGCATTGTGTAGAACCCATTGCCAGTGATGTGAAAGGCATAGTATACCATTAGTAGAGCCTGTTGTGATGATGGTGTGAATGGAGTGGTCTACTGCCTGTCGAATATCTGGAACAGTTCTGAAGCGAATGCCACAAATCAAATCGAAAGTCACAATGACTTAAGTCCGAGGAGTATGGTGAATGGTACGGTACTTCCAGTCCCATCGACCAAACAGAGCAGCCACACCTTGCGCTGTATGTGCTCGCATATTGTCATGCAAAATGAAGGGCGAGTTGCACAGAAAGTGTTACTGTTTCTTTTACAAAGCTGATCACAGGTGATGCTTCAAAAATGAACAGTAATACTATGCACTGACAGTTTGATGTGGAAGAATGTAATGTGTTAGGATAACACCATCACAGTCATACACGAGAATCACCATAACTTTCACCATACTGGGGCTCTTGAAGATCTACATGACACTGTCATGCTGTACGACCTCTGGCACAATCAATCTTGATCCAACTCTGTTCTTGCTGTTTCAAAAACATACTGACACCATTACGTTAGACCACTCGCTCACAAGTGACTGTTTCCCTCAATTGTGCGCACGCCAGTGACATGGGACAGGTGAGTCCATTTGCTCAGAGGTAAGGTAGATATGTCAACAATGTGTGCTATTAGCGACAATAGTAGATGCCATTACATAGTGTCTCCACAGCAGTGTTGCCACTATTTAAGTTCCAACCCTTATATATGCTTTATGGATTGGCTACAGCTGACACAGTCACCACTAAACACACAAAATCTGTTCTAGGTGAAACATAGGAATTGAAAGTATACCGTGTAGATTTTATGATTTTATTATTTGTTTAAAATACAGTGTTATGAAATTTTACTTTCAGGTTACGTGACGTTGCCAGTTTTAAGAGACTGCTCAATGACCCCACTTTTAAGAAGGATCCATCAACTGCTGTTGCTAACCTCATCCAGGAAAAGATTAAACAGAATGTGGAGAACTCTTAAAATATAATATACTGTTCAAAATGATTAGATTGATTTATACTTCAAATTATTGTACATTACTGTATATAATTTTTCTTTGTATGATAGAGAATTATATAAATGTTTTGAACAAGTATGCTTGATTATTTACTTTCAAACAATTGAAAGTCCAGGAATGACTACAACAATATTTTGAAAAGGGTAGCTTGCTACTTGCCATACAGATGTCAGAATGCATCACAGAGAGCACACACAAAATTATTCACAATAAGATTTAGTTTTTGGATGGAAGAGTCTGCATAAGAAATAGAAACACACACACACACACACACACACACACACACACACACACACACATACACACACTCCCATGCGTACATTGCCGCCATCTCCAGCTCTGTCTCGAGACTACAGCATGTGACGTCCTGTGGAAGCAGCGGTTGGTGGTGGGGATGAGGAGGCAGCACATGGAGAGGGGGGAGGGGGGGGCAGGAGTAAAGGGATGCAAAGTATAAGTAGGGCTGTCTGGTGGAGTGTGCTCAGACTATATATGCTAGGACCGGCCACTAGGTGCAATGTCGGGGTTAGGAAGTTGTGGAAGGGAAGAGCTGGGAGGAATGGAAAGGGGAGAGAGACTGGAGAATGTTTGCAAAATGAAAGGTGTATGTGGGGACGAAGTATGAGTAGGGAAGGTGAGACAATGAGAACTGTCTAGGTTGAGGCCTTGAAGGTTACAGAAATGCATAATATACTGTAGGGAAAGTTCCCACCTGCACAATTCAGGAAATTAATGTAGGTGTTATATTTTTTAAGAGCCAGAGTGACTGGTCAGTACTTACCTCTGTTCAGTACTGCAGATAGGTGCACAAAAAAAAAAAAAAAAAAAAAAAAAAAAAAGGGAATAATGCAGAACAGAACTTGCAGGGGGGGGGGGCACTTTCTTTGTTAGGTAGGAGGGAGGACAAAAGTAGATAGAAGGTAAAGTTTGTAGGAAGTTCTTCAGTGATAGATTTCTTTCTGCAGGTATAAGGTTAATTTCTATGTTCAGGGATATGGAGCCTTATGGTGAGATAAGGTTAGAGTTAGGATGTTTTCAAACTTTAGGCAGCTGTGATTTGAGAATAGTGGGTTTCGATCTTGACTGGTTGGAGCACTGAACAGTCAGGCAGGATACAGTCCGATTGGTGTGGTTATTGGTGAAAAACTGTTTCCATTGTAGGGTCTGGGAGAAGGAGAGAAGATGTTTAACAATCTCAATATGTTTGAATTTGTAATTGGGGCAAAAGATAATTCCTTTGGAAAGTAATTTATTACTTTTTAATTGTTGTTTGTTGTGGTCTTCAGTCCGCAGACTGGTTTGATTCAGCTCTCCACGCTACCTTCTCCTGTGCAAGCCTCTTCATCTGAGAATATATACGGCAACCTACATTCTTTTGAATCTGCTTACTGTATTCGTCTCTTGGTCTCCTTCTATGATCTTTACCCCACACACTTCCTTCTAACGGTAAGTTGATGATTCCTTTATGTCTCAGAAAGTATCCCACCAACCTATCCCTTCACCTAGTCAGAATAAGCCAGAAACTCCTTTTCTACCCTATTCTATTGAGCACCTTCTCATTAGTTATATGATCTACCCATCTTCATCATTTGTCTATAGCACCACATTTTGAAAGCTTCTATCATCTTTTTGTCTGAACTCCTTATTGTCTATATTCGCTCCCATACAATGCTATACTCCAGACAAATATTTTCAGAATGGACTTCCTAACATTTAAACTAATATTGGATGTAAACAAATTTCACTTCTTCAGAAACACTTTTCGACCCATAGCCATTCTGCATTTTATATCTTATTTACTTCGGCCATCAGAATTTACCTTGGTACCTAAATAACAAAATTCATCTACTACTCTTGTTGTCTCCTTATCTAATTTAATTCCTTCAGAATCCCCTGATTTTCTGACACTACATTCCATTGCCTTTGTTTTACTCTTGTTAATGTTCATCTTATACCTTCCTTTCAAGACACTGTCTGTTCCAGGTCCTTTGCTGTCTCTGACAGAATAACTATGTCATCAGCAAACTGCAAGGTTTTTATCCCCTCTTGCTGGACTTTAATTCCCTCTCAAAATTTCTCCTTGCATTCCTACACAGCTCGCTCAATGTACAGATTGAACAACATTGAGGAAAGGCTACAACCCTGTCTTACTCCCTTTCCAACCACTGCGACCCTTTCATGACATTCGACTCTAGTAATTGCTGTCTGGTTTTTGTACAAGTTGAATATAACTCTTTGCTCCCTATATTTTACCCCTGCTGCCTTCAGAAACTGAAAGAGTCAAAAGATTTCCCTAGATTCACAAATGCTAAAAACATAGGTTTCCCTTTCCTTAATCTGTCTTGTAAGATAAGCCATAATGTGAGTTTTGCCTCGTGTTCCAAAATTTCTCCTAAATCGAAATTGATCTTCCCCGAGGTCAGATTCCACCAGATAATAACAGTTCAGACGGGATGTCATCTACTCCAGCGGACACGTTTCTACTCAAATCTTGTGGTGCTCTATCAAATTCTTCTCACAATATAGTATCTTCTACCTCATCTTTCCCTACTTCGTCTTCCATTTCTAGAATACTACCTTCAAGTTTATTTCCTTTGTACCAGACTTCTATACAGTATATATATTCCTTCCATCTTTCAGATTTCCCTTCTTTTGTATTCATCTCAGCCCGCTATTATGATTTGTTCGAACATTCAAATCCCAGATGTCCAAATTTACTCGTCACCATCCTCTCGAGACAGCTCTGCTTTTATTTTTGGCTTCATATCAGTCAACTCCCCAAAAATTCACAGTAGTGTCAGAAAATCAGGGGATTCTGAAGGAATTAGATTAGATAAGGAGACAACAAGAGTAGTAGATGAATTTTGTTATTTAGATACCAAGGTAAATTCTGATGGCCAAAGTAAATAAGATATAAAATGCAGAATGGCTATGGGTTGAAAAGTGTTTCTGAAGAAGTGAAATTTGTTTATTGCTATAATGACATTGTAAGAAATTTTGTTGTACCTCTTCTGTTGTGTCAGTGAGCAACAGAATTAAACGAATAAACTTGTGTGTGTGTGTGTGTGTGTGTGTCTATATATATATATATATATATATATATATATATATATATATATATATATATATATATAATGGCTGGCCAGTACTTACCATTGTGCTGTACCGCCGATAGTAACACAAAATGAAAAAACAGAAAAAAAGGGACAAAGGGACAAGCTTTCGGAACAGAGTTCCTTCGTCAGGTGGGAGAGAAGGGAAGAATAAAGGATGTGAATAGAAAATAGAAGGGAAAGGTGGTTCACGACCTAGGTCATGAAGGTGGTGTTTCGGAAGTGTGGGCGTCAGAGATACTGCATGTATGTACTTGTGTCAGTACATACATGCAGTATCTCTGACGCCCACACTTCCGAAACACCACCTTCATGACCTAGGTCGTGAACCACCTTTCCCTTCTATTCACATCCTTTATTCTTCCCTTCTCTCCCACCTGACGAAGGAACTCTGTTCCGAAAGCTTGTCCCTTTGTCCCTTTTTTTCTGTTTTTTCATTTTGTGTTACTATCGGCGGTACAGCACAATGGTAAGTACTGGCCAGCCATTCTATCTCATTTCAACAATATTTATTATCTCTGAGGAGAATTTTCATCATTAATCTCATATATATATATATATATATATAGTAATAGCAACAAATAAACCCACAGACACACACACACACACACACACAAATGCTAGCTTTCGCAGCCTAGCTGCTTCATCAGGTAGAAGGGAAGGAGAGGGAAAAGGAAATGATGAGGGTTTTAAGGAAGGGGGTAAGGAGCCATTCCAATCCCGGGACAGGAAAGACTTACCTTGGGGGAAGAAATGGAAGGTAAATAAATGCACATACACCCACACATTTACACAGACACAAGTACACTTAGGCAGACATACTGTAAAACTGTAGAAAGCAAAGAATGAATGAAGCATGAATGAATGAATGAAGCATGAATGGACACAGGCAGACAGTGTTTGTTGGTAATGAGGATCACCCTGTGGCTAAACATGCCTTGGTGCATGGCCAGCACATCTTGGCACAGTGCTACACTGTCCGGGTTATCTGGATACTTCCCACTGACACCAATCCTTCAGAACTCCGGAGATGGGAACTAGCCCTTCAGCATATTCTCTCTTCCCGTTGCCCACCTGGTCTCAACCTCCGCTAAATTCGAACTCCCACCCACCATCTTAACATCTTTGCCTTGGTTCTCTGGACAGAGCCTCTGCCTCAAGTGGCATCTCTGTCTAACTTCTTTGCTTTCTACAGTTCTACAGTATGTCTGCCTAAGTGTACTTGTGTATCTCAACTTCTTTGCTTTCTACAGTTCTACAGTATGTCTGCCTAAGTGTACTTGTATCTGTGTAAATGTGTGGGTGTATGTGCATTTATTTACCTTCCATTTCTTCCCCCAAGGTAAGTCTTTCCTGTCCCGGGATTGGAATGGCTCCTTACCCCCTTCCTTAAAACCCTCATCATTTCCTTTTCCCTCTCCTTCCCTTCTACCTGATGAAGCAGCTAGGCTGCGAAAGCTAGCATTTTTGTGTGTGTGTGTGTGTGTGTCTGTGTGTTTATTTGTTGCTATTACTGCCTGTGCCCCTTCGCCTGGTAAGTGTACTTCGTCTATTTTTTACGTATATTTTTCCTCTTAGGAATTTTTCCTCTATAATATATATATATATATATATATATATATATATATATATATATATATATATATATATATATATACACACACACACAAGTTTATTAATACGTAAACAGAACATAACCCTTCTTCGGGAGAGGAAAAAAAAAAAAAAAAACACTTAAAACTGGGTTTTGTCCTAAGTTCCACGAAGTTCTACTTATAGGTGTCACCCATCTAAGTCCTCTGAGTGTCTGTCAGCCCCAGTCAGTTGGAGAGTACCAGGCTACAACACGTCGGTGGGTCCGTAGCGGCAACCAGGCAGTGCGGCACTCGGTGGTATTCGCCGTCGAGACGCCGGCAACTCGCTGTTGCAGCAGACTCTTGGTGACTGGCTCCATTGTGAACTGACCACGGTGCTTTCAATGTGGTCCTATATAGCCCCAGTGCCTGAATACTTTTAGGACCTATTTTCCCTCACGTGACTCACGGAAGGAATTAGGTCCCTGGCCACTGCATCCCCTAGTGGCTACTGTCCGGTGGTCACGTCGTTGGTCTGTGTTTATCAGCAGAGCACTTGCTCTGGCCCCTCCTCGGTCAGAGGCCCGCCTGACAGTAGTGCTCTGCTGGTGGCCGAAGCTGCAGGCGCGGAGGCCGAGATATAATATCCCTCCCCCCCATAAGAGAGGAGAGTGCGCAATGCATCTCGATGTCTGGTAGGTCTTCCAAATCGCCACCTGCAGGTGTAGTGTCTGGGAGGCTGGGATCCACTTCCTTAGGGATCGGAGCAGGCACCAGATGTGATAGTGCGAGAGCAGGTGGCCCACGTGAGGTGGCCGGTCCCGGAAGTGTTGTGTAGGACCCCTGAGATGCTGGAGCTTCTTCCTCCCCTAGAAGAGGACAGACTTTAGTGTTAATCTGCGTGTGTCCAAGCCAGGTTCGCAACTGATTAATGTGTTTCCGATAGATCGGGCCAGAGAGTAAATCGACTTCTATCATTGCTCGTTCTATCAAGCGGGAGACAATCCCTGGGGGCCAATGGGAATGGCCTTTGGAATATATCAGTGCTCGAACAGGATTGTGTAGAAAGAACCGATCGTTGACTGTACCCCGCAGGGGAGAGACAGTCAAGGATGGATGCAATAAAGATAATAAGGAACGATGAGACGGTCCATGAAGGCATTCTGCTGGTGTAGCCCCATCGTGGGGAGTTGACCAATATGAAGCCAAAAATAAAAGCAGAGCTGTCTTGAGAGGGTGGTGACAAGTCAATTTGGACATCTGGGATTTGAATGTTCGAACAAATCATTCTGCTCTGCCATTGGAAGTGGGATGGAAAGTAGCTGTGTGGAGCAAGCGGATACCATTGTCTGTACAAAATTTTGTAAACTCTGCTGAAGAAAACTGGGGTCCATTGACAATGGTCTCTGGTAACTCTTCAATGGTAAAGATACAGCCGAGGGCTTGTATGGTTTGGCTGGCGGATGTAAAGCTGGCCTGTAAAGTCAATGTGGAGACGGGACCAAGGTTGTAAGATGTTGGGCCTAGAAACATATTTTGAGGAGGGACTGCTTGTTTAGAGTGACATGTGGAACATGAGGTCATCATGGTAGTAATGTCCTTGTCCATACCTCGCCAATAGACATGTTGACGACCCAATCACTTTGTGAGCACTACCCCCCCCCCCCCCCCAGAGATCTATGTGTAGAAGGTTGAGGACCTGCTGCTGAAGGGCAGAGGGTACGATGGTTCTGGTCCGTCCATTGTCCCCTTGCAGGAGGAGATCTCCACGGAGAACTGACAGCTCATGCCGGCAGCACCAGTATGCTTGTAGTTCTGGATGTTTCAGTCGATCGGCCGGCCGCCCGGCCTGTGTCCATTGAAGAATCTGGCGCAGGACTTGGTCTTCTGCTGTATGTTGAGCGACGAGCTTGGCGTCCACCAGCAGGCTGGCAACCAACCACTTCAGCTGCTCATCGATGTGGAAGCATACATCAGGGTCTTCATCAAACTCCAGATTCTGTCCAAGAGGCAAGCGAGAGAGTAGGTCAGCATTAGAGTGGCGGGAGGTTGAACGATAATGAATGTCATAGTGGTAACTCGACAAAAATAAGGCCCATCGCTGGAGGCGGCCAGCAGTTGAACTGACACCGAACAGTTGAAAAGCGGCACTAAGGGCTTATGGTCCCATGATTAGAGTGAACTTTCATCCTTATACATACTCACGAAATTTTTTTATGCCGAAAATGATTGCCAAAGCCTCCTTTTCTATTTGGCTATAGTTACATTGGGCGCTCGACAGAGATTTGGATGCAAAGGCAATGGCGCTCCATCCCATCCAGTATTTGGGACAATACTGCTCCAAGGTCATAATCGGAAGTTTCAGCTGACAACGTCTGAGGACAACTCGGATTATAGGTTGACAGACAGATAGGCCGAAGAAGAGTCTTTTTCAATGTGGGAAAAGCCTTGTTGCAGTCCTCCGACCAATGCCATGGGACCTTCTTGCGAAGTAATCTATGTAAAGGTTCAGCAATGGCTGCTGCATGAGGAATAAACTGGTGGTAGTAATTCAGCTGTCCCAAGACTGATTTTAATTGGCGGGTATTGGACGGATTGGGAAGATGCTGAATCACAGACACATGTTGTGGCATAGGCCGGATCCCTGCTGCGCTAAACACATGTCCCAGATATTCTACCTGTCTCACAAAAAAGAAAGAGCACTTGGATTTATTAGATTTGACATTGGCCTGTTGAAGCACACCACATGTCGGCCTCTCCAGATTGGCCTCCAGGACAGGGATCTCTAATGGGAGTTGAACTGCAGGGTCCTAGGGCTTTGGAACACTGAGTGGGCTGACTTGAGTGTACCAAATAAGCTTCGTGCAGTTAAACCCTCCACATGTGCATGGAAGTCCTCCCTGAGGGCCTCTCGACAGGAATCAATTGCTCTTTGTCAACTGCGTATTGAGCATACGTGGTTAACCCATGGCCATCTGCTTCGTCGAGAAGACCCGCCAAAGTGTCGTTGTGGTACTTTGCTGACGGTGGTCCACATTTTAATGGACTGCCCACTTTTAGCTGCTTTGAGGCACTCCTTCAGTCTTCCAACTGCGCTTCTATCAATTTTAGCTGATGATGCCTCGATGGCTGACCTTGTTTTAGGTTTTATTCGTGCAGCTGGCTTTTACCGTTCTATTTAGTGGTTGGCTCATTTGCCTGATTTCTCGGGCCCCCTACCCTTAGAGAACTTTTTTCTGTTTTGTTTTATTAAGTTTCTGTCTGGTTGCAGTATGTATGCAGAGTGGCTGGCTCATCCTGCATTATCCTCGTGATCAGCCAGTCACACTCTTCTGCAGTAATAGTTTAGTTTTGTTGTCTATTTGGTCAACACCTACTATCTCTTCCATTTTATGTTGTCATTTTACCGTCGACTGACACTCTGTCCCCAGTGTATACTAGGCATATAGTGATATGTCATAAATGGATAAGTTTTATTGTTGTGAACTCTTAGCTGGGAACAGGGGACTGATAACCCAGTAGTTTAGTCCCCTTTAAACACCCAAAAACAACAACAACAATGTATGAGGACGTCATGAAACCACTGACCCTACATGTCAGCAGGAGACTATTCAAGCTGTTAGAGGCTTTGTAATGGTGTGGGGCATATTCATTTGGAATGATATGGAACCCCTGATATGTCTAGATATGACTCTGCCAACACCTATGTACACATCCTGGCTGATCACCTACACCCATTCATGTCCATTGTGCAATCTGACACACTTTGGCAGTTATAATAGGGCAATGTGACACCTCACCCGCCCAGAATTTATATTGAGTGGCTCCAGGAACACCCTTCTGAGTTCAGACACCTCCACTGGCCACCAAACTACCAAACTCCCCAGACACTATTCAGCATATTTGTAATGTTTTAATAGGAAAGGGGGGGGACCCTGCTAAGTTTGCAGAAATTATAAATGTTAGTTTTAAAGGTGTCTTAACAATGGAAAATCCTATAGGAATGTCAATAATGGAGGCTAGATAATAAATCTCTGTAAAGAGGCTCCTTGAGTTACTGACAGACATGAAAATATATAATCACATTCACACAACTTAAATTTTAGGCCATGGCCTTCGTCAGAAAAAGAAACACATACATTCACGGAATCACTCAGACAATTATACACACACAGCCATCATGTCCGGCCACTCCAGTGCCACAAGCATCTAAACTGTGAGTGAGGTGGGGAGTGGTGGGTTAAGGATGCCAGGTAAAGGTGGAGACAGAAAGTTCTGCATTGCATGATGGATCGTACATGCTCTGATACGCGGGAATACGCGGTTTCCATAGCACCACATTGCAGATGAGACTTGCTCCTTTTTCTCCATTTGATAAACCTTTTGGTGTTTTCAGACTTTAATTTTTTTCCTCAATGAAGCAGGTTAATCACATATTTTGCAATAAAATCAATAAATCAAAGCCGTTGTTGGAATTGTTTGCAATAAATGCATATGACGCTTATAAGCGTCATACAGCTTGCTGCATTTATCAAATAATCAGCATGCAGCTAAAGCGTACTTGTATTTCCGTATCTAGCAGCATCTCTTGTGCAGACATTATATTCGCTTTCAACATTACAGGTTTCGCAGGGATATGATTTCCGCTCTAGGCACACATGCGCTTACAGGCGTCTGTCTAGAGTGTCAGCGGCCCGCACAGGTGACCGCAGCGAACATGTTAAGCATAGGGTTCAGGGATAGGAAGTTATCTTAGGTTGGGGGACCGTAGAATGTGTTGAAGGGACAACTACCATCTGCGCAGTTCAGAAGAGCTGGTGGTGGAGGGGAAAATCCAAATGACTAGGTAGTGAAGCAGCTATTGAAATCTAGAGTCCTGTGCTCAGGTGCATGCTGTGCCACGGGGTGGTCCATCTTGCTTTTTGCCACAGTTTAGCAGTGGCCATTCATTCTTATGGACAGCTGGTTCGTTGTCATACCAATATAAAATGCTGTGCAGCAAAATTGGTATATCACGTGACTGCTTTCACAGGTGCCCGACCTCTGATGGGGTAGGATAAGCCTGTGATGGAACTGGAATAGGAAATGTTGGGTGGGTGGATTGAGTAGGTTTTGCATCAGGGTCTTCCACAGGGATGTTATCTCTATGGTAAGAGGTTGGGGTTGTGAGTGGCATAAGGATGGAAGGATGGACTAGGATGTTGTGTAGGTTGGGTGGACGACGGAACACCACTTTAGGAGGGGTCGGAAGGATCTTGGGTAGGATTTCTCTCATTCCTGGGCATGATGACAGATAATCAAAGCCCTGACAAAGGATGTGATTTAGTTGTTCCAGGCCAGGGTGGTATTGGGTGACAAGGACACTGCGTTGTGACTGGTTACTGGGGTTGGAGGAAGATTGGTGGTGTGTGGGGTATGGCACAGGAAATCTGTTTATGGACTAGGTCAGGAGGGTAATCCTGTCTGTGGAGACCTTTGTGAGGCCTTTCGCATAATGGATAAGGAACTTCTTGTCACTGCAAATTCACGGTCCATGGGTGGAAGGCCTGTATGGGAGTGATTCTTCGATGTGGAATGATGACCAGTTTCAATCTTATATCAGACCAACTCGAGACAAAGATCTGAAGATCATCTGATATAAGATTGAACAATTCACCTTTAAAAAATAAAGTGTATAATTTCTGTGAACTTGAGTGATTTTTCCACATTAAGTCATTTTGCCAATTTTCTGACTTTCCAAAAAGAAAAAAATGTTTCAAAACTCATTAATATCTGGGATGCCTTGCAATGTGGTGTTGAGAAGAGATTTCTACCCCCTCTTACTAATACAGATTTATGGACAACCCTACCGAATGCATGTTGTCAATTCCCTACAGCACTACTTCACACATTAATAGAATCCATGCCATGTTGTGTACCAGTTCATTGGCTGTTAAGTGTGTTTATTCCATACTCTCTCTTTCTCTCTCTCCCTCTCTTCCCCCCCCCATCTCCCTCCCCCCTCCATCTCGTCATCCTCTCTCCATTCATTCCTCCATTTCAGCTTATCTCTCCCTCCTCCTATCTGTGAAAAATCACGTATATCAGTCATCTTTCGTGATGATCATTGAAACACTGTCAATGCAAGGTACCCTTTGCCATGCACCATACACTGATTTGCAGATTATAAAAACCCTTTCCATGAAAGTATTCACAAATAAGTGAATTTCTAACAATCGTGTCAAACTGTGTTGTATGGCATCCCTCTCATTTTGATGGTCAAGTGTGCAAAATTTCTTCAAGGTAGGAATAAAACTGTAGGAGTGTGTCGAACTTTCTAAGTCAAATACCCTCCACCATCCTACATATGAAAACTGTAAATTTGTATGAATTGCAGACAAACACACAAAGAGACACTGTTCTTGGTATATAAGATAAGTTTAAAAACTGCTACTTCAGTTTTTGTGTTCATGGATTAATATTATGAAGCGTCACAACAATAGCAGCATATCCCACTGCCTTCTTGTAGCTGCAGTCGTCAAAGAGTTGTGTATGTACTGGTTGTCTTTTAAGGGGATAATAGAGTTGTAAATGTACTGGTTGTCTTATAAGGAGATAATAGGTCTCGGATATTAGATTTTTTTTATTTTTCAGCTGTTCCTTTGGCTTTCCCTATCCTTTCATTTTCTAAACCATCCTTTCTTTTTCTAAACCACCACTGTATTAAGGGGAACAAGTTGGCCTAGTGATTTCTGAGTTTTAGTGAAACTTATGACATATAGGAAAAACTACTAGTTGGAAAAATATATAAAAAGTAGATGAAGTTTACTTACCAGGCGAAGGAGCACAGGCAGTGATAGTAACATAAATAAAATAATATAGTAAGGACAGTTTACAACTCGCCGCAAAGACGTGGCGACGAGCTGCGACAGGTACATACAAAAGACATACACATACAACACATTCAGCTATCGGCCATGGTCTTCTTCAGAAAATGGAACACTCACGCAATCACACATGCACACAACACAGTCATACAATCATCACCTCTGACTGCCGCACTTCGAATCACGCTCTGCAGCGAATCGGGGACGGGAGGGGAGGGAAGGGGAGAGGGGATATGAAGGTTACGTCATGGTGGTGGGGGATGGGAATAACGAGATGCAGCTTAGGAATGGAGTGGGGAGGCGGGTGAGGGGAGAAAATAAAATAAAATAGATATATATATACAAAATACGTGCACACTGCAAGTACACAAGACCGCACACACACAGACACACACACACACACACACACACACACACACACACACATACATACTGCAGTGCCTGCCTGTGCCCATGAACATGTGCAGAAACTACACATTCTAGCTGACAGCCATGGACACGGTATTGCCTCATTTGTTAATGAGACATCCGATATAAAATATAAAAACTACAAGTTTTGTCAAGCCAGGTGCCTGTATTTGAGCAATAATCAATAATGTTCAATCGTAAGAATATATGAAGCTGACTTCAAACGACTTTGTAGCTCTGTTTGGCAGCTCCAATGATGTGTACAAAAATGAAGCATCAACAGCTTGCAGAGAATTAGAGAAGCATCTCGCTCATATGAGACTTATAAATGTTCTCTATGTAAATATACCGTACCACCACGATTTGCCTCCTTGGTCTGAAGTAAACAAAGAAATTTCTGCTGTGAACATGCGTTTTTCAAACATATGCAAACAATTCAAAAACGTTTGTATTGTAGACGTGTGTGACATTGGTCAAAGATTTCATACTTCACATGGACTTCATCTGAATAAGCTAGGGAAGAGGCTTGTTACAAGTAAATTATTAGAACAAATTTGGAGGCAACAAGAAACTTCCAAAGCACTGGAAGCAGTATAGGTACCATCACCAAACCACAGAACAGTAGGAACAAGACTATCAGCACCAACACAAACAGCAGCACAAAAAACAATCTTCAGCAGAACCATCTCAGTCATTAGCAGCAGCCAAACCATCATCACCATCAGGAGCAGTTACAAAATCATCATTTCCATCAGAAACAGCAGAATGGTCAACATCAGCAGCAACTGCACCAGCAACTGTTTCCACAACAGTAAAAGAAAAACCATCAATAGAAGCAGCTCCAAGATCAACAGCAATAGTATCAGAAGGAGAAACAAAGAATGCTACTACAAACAAAATCAAAAAATAGTAAAAACCAGTGCAAAACAGCATGGTCAATAATTAATAATATTGAAGGTGAAATCAGAAACCTAGATGAGACTATCCCAATACCAGCTGATACATTCAACAAATATTTTGTAAGTTGTACTGGCAAAATAAAAAAGCAGATCAGTGAACCCAATATAACTTATGTAGAATATCGTAACAGTGCAAACCTAAATCAGAATCAGGCCAGACCATCATTGAAACACTTTAAAGAGGTATCCCAAGACAAAGTTCTTAAAGTTGTTAAGGAAATGAAAAATTCACATAGTACTGATATTTATAATATGTCAAACAATCTACTAAAGGAAATAATATCTACCATTGCAGCACCACTAACCTATACTATAAACTTATGTATCAGAGATGGGTTTTTTCCTTACTCTAATAAACTATCCAGGGTGACTCCAATCTTTAAGAAGGGCAGCAAATCTGAGCCTGTAAACTACAGGCCAATTTCACTCATACCAATTCTAGCCAAAGTCTTTGAAGGTGTAGCAACTGTATGAGTACCTGGAAGTAAATGATATGTTAAGTACGTCGCAGTTTGGTTACAGGAAAGGAAAATCAACTGTACATGCCATAGAACCATTAGTAAGTGAAATGTTAGCAGCATCTGAGGACCACGCACACACACACAAGTAACCTTATGCAACCTAAGCAAGGCCTTTGACTGTGTGGATTATTCTGTTTTGCTGTCTAAACTTGAATACTATGGAATGTGTGGCAAAAGTGTAAAACTCCTCAAATCATATCTTAACAATAGGAAACAAGTTGTATGTTCAGGAGGTTATGAATCAAAGATCCTTGAGGATCAACACGGAGTGCCACAGGGCTCCAAACTAGGGGTCCGCTTCTGTTCCTTATAAACAACTTACCAGCAAATATCCATGTAAAAACATATATGTATGCAGATGATACCACTTTTCAGTCTGTAAACAATGTATTTGACAACCTTGTCAGCAGTATGAATTTGGCAAAAGAAAATGCAACATCATGGTTTAATGCAAATGGCCTATTATTAAATGAGACAAAAACCCAGAATATGTGTTTCAGTCTGTCAAAGAATAACAAAATAGAAAAAGAAAATATAAAATTTTAGGTATCATCCTGGACAACCAACTAACATGGCACACTCATGTTGAACACACAGCGGCAGACTGTCACGAGTTACATATCTGCTGAAGAGGCTCATGGGCTGTGTGACATTTGAATATGTAAGGACTGCATACTTTCCTTTTTTCCCAATCTGTTTTAAGATATGTGTTAGTACTGTTGGGAAACAATAAAATAAAATTAATAAATAAAACAGTGAAATTCTGATGATCCAGAAGAAAGCAATTAGAGTACTAGCAAAGGCAGACAATAGAACACACTGCAAACCACTGTTCATTAAATATAAAATACTAACAGTTATTAACCTATATATTCTTGACAGTGTAAACTTCATACTTGCAGACCTACCTAATTTAAGGATAATGCATAACTGCCAACTCTCCCAATTTAAGCAAAAGTCTCCTGATTTTTCACGTACTCTCCCGCCTCCTGATTTTGCCATTATTTCTCCTGATTTTTAGCCTTTATCCTGAAACCCAACATCCATTTTGTGGCCAATGGTCAAGAGTCCTTTGTTCATTTATCAGTTTAATATAAATACATATCGAAACTCAAAGAAATTAGAAGTTTTATAACGATTATTTCTGCTCTTTCCGCATATTTGCAAATACACGTGTAGTGTTTCAATGTCGTGCTCTTTTTGAATCAGATGTTTTGTCATTGTAAGTAAGTAAAATTACTTCAGAGGTTTTTAAATTGATGGAAACCTTTTGAGTGGATAGTTAGGACCATCAGTTCCATACGTGAATTTCAGAAAGGCGACTTTCATGTAAACAGATGTTTTACTTGATTCTGGGATTTCAATTCGGTGGTATGTGTACCACAGCCTATGGCAAAAAATATAATTCCTTTTTTTAAGCAGGTTTTGGAACATTATTTGTATTTTGTACTCTTTGTCAATGTGATATTTCCAAATCACTTGGTGGAAAAAGCGATGTACTGGAGTACATGCAGAGAAAATGAGAAGTGTTTCAGTAAAAAATAAAAGACTGAAATTGCTGAGAGAAGTGAAGTGATCATGCTATAAGTGCAGATTTGTTTATTTTAGAGTACAGTTTACCAGTTAAATGCAATGATCATGTGGGTCACTTGTTCCATAAAATGTTCCCAGGTAGCAGTATAGTGCAAAAATACAGATGTGACCTATTTTTCATTTTAATAAAAAATCAATCACTATCTGGACTGACTAAAAGTAAGGATGTAATCAACATTTGGGTTAATGCAAGTGTTTTTTTGTAGCCATTATGTAGTGTTGTGAGATGATAGGAAAAGGCTAAAATCAGTTATCTTCAGGTTTATAGTGAAGTGCGCAGCAGTTTTTGATACAATGTACCTCCAGATTTTTTTGAAGAATCTCCCGAGTTTTTAAACTGGATCTCCTGATTTTTACAATTTGAAGGTTGGCAGGTATGATAATGAATCAGAGACATGACCACAATACTAGAATCTGTAAGTCTCTAATCCTGCCACAGAATAGATTGGCAAAAACTAACAATAGTCATAAGTACATGTCAATTAAAATATGTAACAAATTGTCCAAACATGCCTCAAGTATGCCAACTAAACTATTTATGAAAAAGCTATACAGCTTCTTGTTAAAAAATCAATTCTGTACATTAGAAGAATTTCTTGATAGTCCGATATCAACTTAAATATGTAAATATATTACGTAAAACTTTTAGGTTAAGTGAACTGACAAAGTCTATTGCATGTAATATTGCTGAATGATGAATAAAGAATCTGAACTATTACATGTATTGGTATATATCTGATGTAGATAGCCTGGTTTCTTATTGACCAATGTAACAGTTCTTTAGGTAGAGTTCAAGCTAGCACCACTTGATGTAGACTGAATATATATGAACAGGATTGTTTCCCCCTGTTGAAGACTAAGCCTTGTTTTGCTGCAATGTATTCCTGTGCAGAAACAGTATTAAGGAGAAAAGGACCAACTAAAGTCATGCCTACCTCAGATTTTTTCATTAGTTGTAATCTTCATAAGGTATGATTTTTTAAATAATATATTCTTAAAGTATTTCACTAAATAAAACTTCACATTAAAGAAACATCTTTAAATTCTCTATTTATTATAGTGATACACTATACAGACTGACATCCAAAAGTTAATACATGCTTAACACTTTTTAGCACAAGAACAAACAATTAATCAGTCTTTTGTTTTTAATATGCTCTATACACCGTTTATTCATGGACTGGGTTTTAAATAGCTTTTTTGCCTCCTTGCTGCTACAGCCTCTGCCAGAATCTGAAACAGACAGATTCTGGTGGCAGCTTCTGTCCTGTATAGGCCCAATTATATTTAATAAATCAAAATATCAAAGGTTTGGGTATCTCAAAGTGATGACAAAAAATATGGATTTGGTTTGTGTCACTACATCTGGGCTAGTCCTGTTATAACATTGTGCAAGGTCTCAGTGCTGAGAAGGTGGTTGAAGGAACAGTGCTGAGAAGGTGGTTGAAGGAACAGAGGCAATATAAATAGTAGACACATATACACATTACATTGTATTGACTGATTTTTACTAAACTGATTGCACAGCAACATATTGATCTATGCTTGTGGAAGGTAGCTAATAAACAGTGGCCTGTCAAGGTGTTTGTCTGTGTAAACATTGTTTATGCAACCTAAAAATAAGCTAACTGTTCTTAACCTGATGTACAAACTAAAATCCTTGTTCAAAACTGGTACTAAGTCATGGTTACAATTCTTTGTTCATAACTAATGTTGCAAGTCTGTTGCAACACCAATGTGACTACAAAGTCTTGATCCCATTTGTAACCTTGTAGCTGCTAGAATAAGACTATCATAAACTGCTTGTTGCTGCTGCATATTTTAACTACAACACTGGGAATCTTAAATAAATAAATGGGAAATACCCAGGAATTTTGCCTGTCTTTAAGAAACTAGGATAATACTGGGATTTTGATTTTTAAATCTCAATTTTGTATATTTTCAATTGTTTTAGAATTGCCCCTATTATTATGGAGAGCATTTAATTTATTGTGTTCTGTAGCTGGTACTTTCTAATATCACGTCTTCAAATATGGTGTAACAGTTAATTTCATTTTTGAGCTTAATTTCATCCCTTTTTTGGTAAATTTCAATTATCACACTGGTGATACTTCCTCCTGCAGCATTCAGTGCAAAAGCTATGTACATGTGACATAATCATAGGATGTTTCAACATGGTTAAACAAATAAATATCCAGAAACTTATCCTTTGTTAGATGGTCTTGAATATATTGCTTAATAATAGTACCTTGTTTTCTATCATATGGGAAAGGGTCAGATAATTCAAACTTAAGTTTTACATGAGTATTCTTGGCCAATATTTTTCTTTAAATTGGCTTTTGAAATCCTCCCTTGATTTGAATTCGTCAGCATGAGCTGTTCCACATTCTAATGCCTCCCCTTCTAGATGTTTCAAAGTAAGATCTATTTTAGAGAATCATCCAGGTGTGAGAGCAATAAAATTTTTAAAAAGTTTAAGTAATACAGTGCTTCTACGGATGATAGGTATACATGCTTACATTGTGGATCTATAAAGAACTTTTGTTTTTGGATGTGGGGACATACTAACTCTAGCAAGTTATTTAAAGTTAACATATCCACACGAAGAAAGATGATGTAATGATTGGGTTCTGAGAACAATATTTCCTTTAGGAGATTTTCATTGATGCATTTCTGTCTCAGCTTAAAGCATTCTGTGGACCAGCGTCTTGTTTCCTTCTTCTTTCTGATGCCAAATGCTGAAGTCAATACCAGGAATGCTTTGTTTACATTTGAAGACATTCTCATTCAGAATGAAAATACTTCACAGCGTTTGCTTCTGCAGTGAAGTAAGTACTAAGTACCATACTGTGTTTGTGCACATGCGGGCTTGCTTGGCAAATGAGTGGCTAGACAAGTACGGAACTGACAAACACATTTGATCGTTTGCAGTCCCTTTTACATTTTAGCCATCCACATGGTTTCTTTCCACAGCATATGTGGCACTTATGTCACTAAATCTTGAAGCATGATTCTGGAGATACTAAACACTAAAATAGCATAGAACCAACACCACCTAGAAGACAAGGCCGTGCCTATGTCACACCAAGAGGCAGCAGATGCAAGCTGACTGGCTAGCTGCTACTAGGTGGTGGGCGTGCCCCAGCGGGCAGCCAGTCAACTGGCAGCCGCCGCCTCTTGGTGTGACGTAGTCACGGCCATTGTCAGGCCTTGTCTTCTAGGTGGTGTTGATAGAACCCCCGTTAGGGACAGCCGGCTGCAGAAGTATCTTCCACAATTTCTTTGACCTGGCTGAGTAGATATGTCTTTCAAGAGTGCCTTTGCGTTGTGTGTTTTGAACTTTTTTGTGAAGTGTCGTTCAGTTGTGTTTTATAGTGTCCATAAATATTTTAAATTTTGCATTGACATCTATATTATAATGTAATTGATGTAAGCCGTCTATGCAACTGAATAATACAAGTTTATTTTGCCATATGCGTTTCGCCTATATTGTAATGCATTTTTAGTGGAAATTTCTGGTGGACGCTGGTCTACATATAGTGCTGTTTGGTGCTTTTAGGTTGTTTTGTTTCCGTCTTTTATTCCATTGGCCAAATATTTACACTGAAGCTGCCTTTCAAATAAAGACGAAATGCATATGGGAAAATAAACTTGTATTATTCAATTGCATTGATAAATATCTACATTATATTAATAAAAGTAATTGTGGGACGAAAGGGCAAAAAAGAAACTAAAAATGTTCGCATTGACATCGTTTGCAGCATAAAATTCTGTCCATTTTCATTACTTAGGAGAACATTAAGTTTGTTGAAGTTATAGGCCTACCTTTGAAGGGTTTTAGGTGGGACTGGAAGTGAAATATCTTTAGTATTGTATAGTATTAGTATAGTATTTAGTGTTGTGATCACTGAATCCTGCATTATCTACTTGAACTGTTGATCTAAGTTTACTTCTGTAAACGGGTATTTGGCCTAAGGTAGCCATGAATGTGGGTGTTACACTTGTGGGTCATTTACAAGACCCTGCAGATTATATGATTTTGCAAGATTGGTAAATGTGTCCCTGTTTCTATTTTGAGTAAGAAAATCAGTATTAAAGTCACCACATACAAGAAAAGAATGATAACACCGCAGTGCTAACAAAAGAACTTTTTTTTTTTTAATTGAAACATTATTATTGGCATAGCATTAGACCAACAGAAAGGTAAACATTTGAAAATTACTCGAAATGCTCTTTCTCCAGCCTACTTCTTTATGTATTTGAATGTTGGGCTAGTGTTATAAATGAACGTAACAGATACATCAATGATACTTAGTTTCTTATCATCAAATGTTTCTACTTCATCAAGGTTTCAGTGATGTGTGGAAAATCTATTCCATTACAAATATTGCTACATCTGATTAGAGGGCAGGTAATTACCATTTCCTGTCAGGATGTGCAATGTAAGAAAAAAAATCTGATTTATTTAACAGTGACAGTTAATGCAAAACTGACGCGAGATGCGGGAATTTCGTTCCCCGATCCACCTCGAAAGAGGCACACAATTAACCATCCACTAGTAATATAAGGAGTCTTTCTTAGGTTCTTTTTTTTAACAATAGCATAAATAAATTTTCAAGAAAAAGAAGGGTCAGTGAATTATCGTCCTCTAACAGGTTTTTCTCGATAATTTGTTTTTACAGGACACTGTATGAACGACGTTTTTCCTCCAACAGCTATTATGTTAGTACTTCGTTTTTACAAAGCATGGTATGAACGAAATATTTTTAATGGATTTTTAATTTGCTGCTGACCACAAACGTAACTTTTCCTTGGACGTATTATGCTTAAAACAACAAACACAGAATCTTGTCAATCTATCTACTTCCATTTAAATTAAACGTCGCCCACATCATCGTCAAGGATCATAAAATATACGCTCAAAGACAGCCAGGTCAAAGCAATCATGGAAGACACTTCCGCAGCCGGCTGTCCCGAACGGCGTGTATAGAACAGAACATTCTTTCACTCTGGGTAGCAATTTTTACAATAATTGAAGCATTTACATTTTGTCTGACTATAGGCCTTGCATTTATTACAGGACCGATTAAATTTCGGTTTACTTTACATATTATTTAATTACGTATTTATACATACAGTATTTTGCGCGAGGAAACTTTAGGACAGTCATTTTATTTAGGCGCGGTGGCTTGCCACAAAGTTAAAATCATTTTAATATTTTGACGTCACAGTGCTCACAATCAAAACAAATAGCCACAATCAAGGATTTTTACGCCAAATGTTTTTGGTATTTTCGTGTATTTATCCCAACTTATTACGAAAAGTATGTACTTCAACTGAATCCCACATTAAAGATCTTTCCAAAGTATATAGTTTTTGAAGTATGATTTGTTAGGCAATAGTGACATCAGAATACAAGAATCAGCACTAAAAATTTTGGTTAATTTGCATATCTGGCGTGTTTCTTGTATGATGAGTGTATAAGGTTTGTGTGTGGCTAATCAAATACCTGATGAGTGAAAGGTATTACAGCTACACAACAGCTTACTTAATTTTACATATGGTGAAAATTAAGCAGTGTATTCAGATTTTCAAACAGGCATCTTTATTCCTTATAAATACTTGCCAAATTGATTTCAGAAAAGATGGAGTGCATCACTTAAGTAAAGAAATCAACAACATCACAGTGACGTTCAGTGCAGCTGCATGACTTACAAAAGTAGAAAATGTGATATCTTGGCTCCAATACCCGTCAAGGAGTTCAGTATTCATTCACTGGACGTTAAATCCTGAGTTCCCCCCCCCCCAGGAGGCTCACAGTTCTTTTGTGTCTACGTGCGTGGCGAGCAGGGGGCCCTGAGCTAATGGAGTCTTCCTTCCTTCTTTACTTCCCGGACTGCATTTCCTTTCCCCATCCCCTCCTTTCCTATCCTCACTCCTTTCCCTCCCCACCAGGGGACTGATAACCTCAGTCACCCTGTTTACATGGGCTCCCAAAACCGGATTTCGTAAACCGATTTACCAATTCCGCTTTTGGTTGGTCATGTAAACACTCCAAAATCGATTCTGGAAATCCGCTTCTCTAAAGCGGTTTTCCAGTTCCACAATCGATTTTCGTGCCCATGTAAACGCAACCGTTTTTGAAGTGTTCTTGGCTTGTCAGATTGTGAAGTCTTGTTAAGAATTTTCGGCACATATTGAAAGATTGATATTTTCTAATGTGAAATAAAAGTATAAATATTAGAGTGAACATGAATTTGTGTATTTAAATAAAGGAAAATAGAGATTGTGCTGACTAAATCAGGAACTGAATCAGCTGTTTTGCAGCCGCCATATTTAAATGGGCTAGGAAATCCGATTCAGGCTATGCCTTGTAAACACGACAGCGAAAAACGGTTTACGAAAATCGGATTTCGTCTTCCGGAAGATGTGTTCCATGTAAACGTAGTGAGTAGTTTAGTCCCCCTAACCCAACCAAACAACCCAACCCCTAACCTCAACCATGAGCTTTTTTGTGTCGCGAAAGTCACAGTTACAGATGGTAGTCGCCGTGAGTATGCTGCCACTAGATGTCACGCACAACAAATTCATGATGGGAAAATAGTTATTGTTGGACTTGTTGCACACTCATCCCATTTACATGGCTCCCAAAACCGGATTTCGTAAACAGATTTCCCAAATCCGCGTTTAGTTGGCCTTGTAAACATTGGAGGTAAGAATAAAGGGAGACGGCGCTAAGTATCCCAGCTGTACTACGCTTTCAAGCTATGGCCGCCATGACACTCTGACCACGACACTGACAGTGTGTTATAGCTGTGTCTGTATTTGCAGTCATTAATTGCATTATATAGGCCTATGCATGTAACATCCTCAGACTGGTTGTATCAAGTTTTTGTTTAAAATAAAATCTCGAAAGACGAATACAATTGCATTTATTCCGTTTAAAAATAGCTGTTACTACAATGTTACCAAACACAAATATGGGTTCTTTCTTCAGCTAATCTCACGGTCGTCAGATAAAATAATTCGATTAAATGAACCAATGCCAGATTTACGAGCAGAGTGACGATATCTTTTCTTTGTGTAGTAAGTCTCACTAATATTGAAACTAGGTTTTGCTTTCGAAATCACTGACTTAATAAAAATCAAATTTATATTTTATTTCTTATTCATTCATAAATAGTATGTTAAGTGGGGGAAATAACTTTCATCTTTTGGAAATCGAAAATCATAAGAGAAAAAATACTACATTACAAGTAAATGCTTAGTATAGTTTTTTCACAATAAAAGTGGTAAAATCACATGTTAGCAAGGCAATTTCCACATGAAATGGTATGTCTTTCATTTTCGCATCACAATCAGAATGATTCGTACACATAAACATCACAATAAGTCACCATAACAGTCCAAAATGCTTCCAAAAACGAGCGACAAGCATTTCAAAGAGACAGACAGACATGATGGTTACAGATACAAAACTTTAAGTTATAATATCTTTTTTTCTGTGTTCCCACTTTTATGAAATGAAGTTGCTCCATGTAAATCCGTGAAGTAGTGTAGAAGATTAGAGATTTGTAATCGATAGCTGTACGTCAATGCTTCGCAACAGATATTAAGGAAAGAATACCATCACTTGTTGTAGAGCACTACACCATAGTTATGAGCCTGAAGAAAAAAAGCAGCATTGCCTTTTCATAACCAATGTTATTTGGAGGCCTGCATAACTAACAGGGCCGCTATTTGTGCTTTACTGAAATAACGCATTGTCAACGTATTTCTAAACAGACGGGACTCAAGATCTAATAAGTACGCACCAAAATTAGACAGGAAACTACATAAATTCTATTTTCCATGCAAAGAATTGTTATTAAATGAAAACATCGATAGATGTGAAGGAACATTGTTACTTCTTAAACTCAAATTATACCTGTTGAAAGATGCACTTATATCCTTTCCATGACATAGCAAAGCATATGGGATACAGCTAGCACCAGTTTAGTTTGCTGTAGTTGGCAACAAAACTGTTCACTTTAGGAGGATGATTAATTTACTGAACAGAACAGCATTAATTATTTATTTAATTATGAACATAAAGAATTATTCCCCTCATTCTAGTGATTGATTTTTGGAAAAGCATTCAACGGCCGTTGTCAATACACCACACAACACCGCTGCCATAAGTCAAATTGTACCAGTTCTTGTAGTGTGTTATACCATAGTTATGAGAATGAAAAACCAAAAACAAAAAACGCAGCAACACCATAATTAGGTATTTGGTTTACTATGTAACTAAAGTCACCTCATTTCGCCCTTTCCTGTACTATGGCGTTTTTGAGGCATTCCTAAACAGAACACAGTCAAAATGTAATGAGGATATACCGGAATCAGAAAGGGAGCAAACAAATGTCGTTAAGCTGTGTATATACAAAGAGTAATCTGCAACTATGTAACTAACGTCACCTCACTTTGCCCTTTCCTGTACTGTAGCGTTTTCGAGGCATTCCTAAACAGAACGCATTCAAAATGTAATGTGGATACACCGGAATCAGAAAGGGAGCAAAGATATGTCGGTAAGCTGCCTTGCAGCAGAAACACGTGAACGGCGAGCGGCAGACAGCTAGCACAAGGTAGCGGCATCAGATTTCTGCCGACGCGCAGAGTTCCTTTCATCGGCAAAAATCGTCGCAGCGGCGTGGCGTGCGCCGAAGTAGAGTAGTGCGAGCTGTAGGACTGAGTACAGCAGACGTCTTTTACCTCAGTTCCTACGCATTGCCGCGGACCACGTGGGTCGAGCTGAACGCGAGCTCCCCACACATACACGAACGTGAGAGTTGTTAGTGCTGTGCCGTCCGACCGCTTACTCGCTTACTTTCTTGACGGACCTCAACCTTGGTCCGATGGTTGTGCAGGCTAAGCACTTGCTGCTATTCCTGCTGTACCTGAAACATAGGGAAAAAGTATTAGTACCTGGCTGTATGTGTGTACTTAGACTGTCAGATTGCTGACGATGTATTATTATATTCTCTTTTTTTCCTGGTTTGCTACGAGATTTTTGTTAATCTCGCAGCAGGTCAGGCTAGCGGGTTGTTGGCCTAAAGTGGTGTTGTGTCCCCAATTGCCGGATGAACCGGTTGTGGGACTGCTCTGTCTTCTCGTAGAAGGTCCTGGCGGTGATGCAGAATCTCTCTCGGAGCAGTAGAATGCCAGCTTCTTCGTGAAGCTGGTCGGTTGGGTAGCGCGTTGGAAGATGCAGGGCAGTCTTCAGAGCGCGGTTCTGAATGGTCTGCAGCAGCTGGATGTGGACGTCGGCGGCGTTTCCAAAGACTGCGGACGCGTACTCGAGCATTGGGCAGACCAGTGACAGGTACAGCATAATGCTGTGTTGCGACAGTAGCGGCGACTGCGGGTTGAGCAGTGGGTAAATGATGCGTAACCGTCCTGTGGCCCTTTGTCTTACATCACTTTCATCATCTTTCCAGGTGAGCCTTTGGTCTAAGGTTACCCCTAGGTATTTCGCCGTTGTACATCAGGGGATGGGAGTCCCCAGGATCTCGATTGGCGGTAGCGCATCGGGCAGTTTACGTCTAGTAAAGACGACTGCCTGGCTTTTCGTGGCGTTGAATTTCAACCTCCACTTAGTGGCCCATGCACCCAGGGCGTCGCAGCCGACTTGGAGTCGGCGTCGCATTGTGAGCGCGTTCATACTGCGGGTGAAAAGCGCCGTGTCGTCGGCGTATAGTGCCAATTCGACGCTTGCGACTCGCGGTGCATCAGCAGTGTACAGGGAGTACAGCAGGGGCCAATGACCGAACCCTGCGGCCCTCCCGCACATATCCGCCTTTTTGTGGATCTGCCGTCTTCTGCCCTTACGTGGAAACTCCGTTCGGACAGGTATGACTGCAGCAGTCTTCCATGGGACGTCGGGGGCCCGTGAACAAAGAGTTTGTACATTAGGCCGTCGTGCCAGACGGAGTCGAAGGCGCGGGAGACATCGAGAAACACTGCACCAAGGAATTCCCTTTTTTCCAGTGCCCGCATTGCCAATTCAACCAGCCTTAGTAGCTGGTGCGTGGTGGAATGACCGGCTCGGAAACCGAACTGCTCATCTGGTATGATGTTCTCTCGCGTGACGTGTTCTAGCAATCTCGTCACGTACAATTTTTCGAACACTTTCGAGAGAGATGGCAGCAGGCTTATGGGCCGATAGCTGGTCACTTCACGTGGGTCTTTGCCTGTTTTCGGGATTGCCACCACCTCTGCATGTTTCCATGCGTTGGGGAAAACACCCGAGCGGAGGACCTCGTTAAAGACGTCCGCTAGGAGCCGATGTGTTTCCTGAGGGAGGTTCGTCAGTAGGCGGTTAGTGATACCGTCGCTACCTCCCGCCTTCCTTTGGTTCAACAAGCGAAGCTGCGTTGCAACCTTGTTTTCTGTTATTGGGTCAACAACGTCATCTTCTTCCCTGGCGGCGAGGAATATTGCCAGTTGCTCAGCGACTCTGTGAATATGCTCTTCATCGACGACGTCTTCCACTGGCGTGAAATTTGCGGCAAACGCGTCAGCCAGCGCGCTGGCCTTCTCGTCTGGGTCACTGGCGTATTCGTTTCCGACCAAGAGGGGCGGTATACGTTGACGGCGTCGAAGGAAAGCTTTCACGACCCTCCAGGCGCTGCCGTCGTCAGGGTTGAGCGTTGACACGAGGTCTGCCCAATCCTGGTTACAGTGTTGTTCGACTGCAGCCTTGATTTCCCGCCTCATGCGGTTCAGTCGGCGCTTCGTATCCGGATGGCGTGTAAGCTGCCATTCGCGAAACAGTCGATTTTTCTCAGTGATGGCTGCCATGATGTGGCGTGGGAGCTGCCGCGAAAAGTCTCGCGGTTGACGCGGCGGTCTCGGAATTGCTGCTTCTGCTGCTTGCAGGATCGTCCTGGAAAGAAACAGCAAGGTCGCGTCGGTTCCGACGTCTGCAGGGTTCGGCGCTTTATCAAGTGCGGCAAGCACTTCCTCTCGGTAGCGCTCTTTGTTTAGTTTCTTGTAGTTTGGGCGCTGCTCTCGGAGGGATGAACCAACCATGTCCAGTTCAAAGATGACCGGAACATGGTCTGAGTTCAAGACGTTGCGCGTCTCTGCAGTTGCGAAGCGTCCAATACCCTTCAACAGGGCGATGTCGAGCACGTTGGGTTCTCCTCGGTCCGGGAAATGCGTGGGGTCATAAGGCCCCAGGCAGATGGCGCCGCTACGATGCACGATTCGGGAAAGTCGGCGCCCATTTACGTTGGTGATGCGAGAGTTCCACTCGGTGTGTTTTGCATTGAAATCACCCGCAATGAAAAGCCGTCCTTCCAATGACAGCAGGGTTTCAAAGTCCGCTCCCTCGAGGGTTCTGCTAGCGGTCGGTATACCGACACGAAAAGAATCCTTCCAGCGGTAGTGTCGACGGCCACTCCCGTTGTTTCCAGTGTGGGTGTCTCTGGGAGAAGCAGCAATAATTTGCCGCTCGCAAGTTCACCCCAGGTTTGAGGAAGGTCTCCTGTACAAGACAGATGTCGATCGCCTCTTCCCGTAGGAGCAGGCGAAATTCGCCTTGCTGAGGATGGAGACTCCTCGCACTGAACGTGCAGATGGTCAGTCCGTGGATGTGGTGATTATCCATGGTGACTGCTTGAATTCGCGGCGTTGGCCTGGAGGGCCGCCGTTACTGCCTCCACGAGAATTGGCAGCTTTTCCAGGAGCTGGCTCAGCGATCGCAGAAGCGTGCTGAGCTTGGCCGATGTAGGCATGTCGCTCATAGGGGCAGCGGCAGCGGCCGCGACGGCTGCGGCGGGGAAGGCGGCTGGCTGCATCACTGTGGCGGCGGCTGGCTGCGGCTGGACGGTGGGTCGTGTGCGAGCAGGCGTGCCCTGATTGTGTGCAACTCGCATGGCATTTGTGGGCATTGGATTGCCTGAGGCGACGGCGGCAGTGTTCCCTTGCGGTCGCCCACAGCGGGGTGCCTGTTGGTGCGCAGCCAGCACTGCGGACATGTCCGATGCTGCAGCGGCTGGTGTTAGTCGGCTAGGCTGGTCGACGAGTGCAGGGACAGTTTCTCGCGCACCTGGCGTGACCGCAGTTGTGGGCGCCGACTCTGTACCAGTAGGCACAGGGGCGGGCAGGAAGACAATCCTCACGTCAGTGACTGTGGACGTCACTCCTGCCAAGGAGCAGCGCTGCTCAGAGGACGTCATGTCCCCTCGAGCGACCGCTGTCACGGCCGTCTCTATATCCTGAGGCGGCAGGCCGGTAGACACCATGTAGGCCTCAAGTGGTTCCGACGCGAGTGTGCCGACGCCGACAGCTCCAGTCACCCTGTGACTTGCCGAACTAAGTTCGTCGTCCGACAAACACTCCCGCAGCTTATCAGCTGTCAGGCACTTGCTCCTCCTCTCCGATTCGAAGCGGTAGTGGGCTTCCTTCTTATGGTAAGGTAAGAGTCTCTCCACTACAATGGCTTCAGGGCAAATTTTGCCTCTCGCCTAGCGTCGCGGTCAAGCTTCGAGCTTACCGGTGGTGGGGGGGACAAAGGCCGTGGTCGTAAGGGAGGCCCTTTCTGACCAGACATCGTCCTCCATCCTGTAAATGCTCTCTGACATGGCTATACCCAGGACAACGACTATTTGCTCTTTTTTGAGACGACAACAATTTGATTCTTTCTTTAAAGTCGGGTTTCACTAGCCAGAAAACGCGTATACAGGTTCCCTATGACTCAGAGTCCTGCTGAGGATCCTCACACAGAGACAAAGAGTGAGAAGATTAGCGCTGAAAAGCACTGAACGCCAAAGACACAACGTAGACGACGGCAATCCCAGGCGGGATCGCAGTCAGCCAAACCGCGTTGTAACACCAGCGAGAGAGTACGCAAAGCGACCACTCACGCCAAGGTCACAGCTCGAGAGCGCAGCAGAGCAGGTAGCGGGGGTCCGAACCGGTCCGCTGCCGACTCGCTACTAAGCCGTCCGACCGTCACGACACGCGGTTTTTATCGCGCCGCACGCGGAAAACGCGCGTTATCCGCGGACACGCGTCCGTCGCCAGCGCTCATACGACCGGCGAACGACCTCGATTGCTGTGCAGTGTACATACTCTGGGACCAAAGAACAAACTATTTGTGCGAATTCAGTGTGTGTTTAACACAATAAATACTTCCATGCAATCAATGTTATTTTACATCTTTTTCGTCACCACCGCCTAAAAAGAACTGTAGTTAGAAGCGTCGATAATAAACAAACGCGCTTCACTGGTGACCCCGACGTGATTTGAACGCACAACTTTCTAATGCGACACGGATTCATAATCAAGATGAGCACCTTGGAAGAGCTGAAGAAGTTGTTCGACACGCGACAGAAGACCATTGACGAGCAGATGGAGCGGAACAAGAGGTTGGAAAGTGAGCTGCAAACCCTCTCTGCACACCAAGAGTCAGTTACCGAAAATCTCCGTGCGCATGACGGCATTGCGCCGCCGCCTTCCGCTGTTATGGCAATCACGCGATGATAATTGGTCAAGCTGCCGCCTTTTTGCCCCAGGACCCTGTCATGTGGTTCAGCCAAGTAGAGGCCGTCTTCGTCAGTAACAACAATACATGCGACCTCGCGAAATTCGGCCACGTCGTGAGCCAGATAGACCAGAATTACACAGCTGAAGTGCGGGATATCATAACCGCCCCGCCGAAGCAGTCCTCCTACCGACGGCTGAAGGAAGAACTGATACGTCGGATTTCTTCGTCTGAGGAGCAGCGAGTGCAACAACTACTTCATCAAGAAGAATGCGACGACTGACGACCTTCGCAGTTCCTGCGCCACCTGAGGAGTAAGGACATGGTACCAGATTCCCTCCTGCGCGCTATCTCGGTATGCAGTCTCCCCACCCAGATACAAGCGGTGATAGCTGTGCAGAACGACATGCACCTGGACGCTATAGCGGACCTGGCAGATCGGGTACACGATGCACTAGCCATGGTGCCCAGTACCATGGCAGTCGTCAACGCCGTCCGAAACGCGCGCCCTGCAACCAGCGCGGTCGGCGCCGATCTTCACCAAGTAGTACATAATTTGGCCACCCAGGTGGCAGCACTAAGCACACAGTTCGAGCGCTTAGCTCACTCGCAGCCAGATGGCAGCAGGCGACGTAGCAACAGCAGACCTTGCTCCAGACGACGCAGCAGAAGCCGCCTTGGCAGTCTGGTGACGTCAGAGCAGCCGCCGACCGGCTTATGTTGGAATCACCCGCACTTCGGCAAGAACGCGGAGAAGTGTTGCTCTCCATGTGAATACCCAAACGCCAGCTGCAACCGGACCTAGGCGCACCCGACTGCAGTACAATATCCAGGCGTCTCTTCATAACAGAACGGAATGGAAATGTTGGGTATCTTCGCTCTGTCAATATTTCCCCGTTCTCTACTGGGTGGCTGCAGAAAGGTCGAAACACTGTCCCTCACTACAGCAAACAATTCGCCGATAAAAACCTATGGCTTACATCACCGCAATTTGGACTGCGACGCATATTTTCGTGGACCTTCATAGTGGCAGATGTAAATGAGCCGATCTTGGGCGCAGATTTTCTCGGGCATTACAAGTTGTTACCTGATATTGCAACTTTCAGTTGATAGATTCAACAACAAGCCTAAAGATAGTGGGACAGCAGCGCCACGCCAATCTCTTCAGTGTTAAACCAGTGACGTTACCTGAACCATACATGGACATTCTGGACCAATTTCCGGAACCCACTTGTCCGCCTGGTGCACCAAGAGACGTTAAACATTCGACAGTGCACCACATTATTATCACCCCTGGTCTTCCCGTATCGTGCCGGCCACGCTGCCTCGCACCGGACAGACTCGCTGCAGCAAAGGCTGAGTTCGAAGCCATGCTGCATCAGGGCATTATTCGTCTGTTGAGCAGCCCATGGTCCTCCCCTTTACATCTCTTGGCATTCCTGGCGCCTTTGTGGACACTATGGCACATTAAATGCACGAACGGTGCCCGACCAAAATCCGGTTCACGCTCACGTGACTTCAGCCACGCCTTGGTAGGATCAGTACTATTCAGCAAAATTGACTGTGCAAAAGCTTATACTCAGATCCCTGTGGCCCCGCAAGATATTCCGAAAATGGCGATAATCACGCCTTTCAGTCTGTTCGAAAGCTTGTACATGGCGTTCGGACTCCCCAGTGCCGCTCAGACCTGGCAGCGTTTCCTGGATGGCGTATTATGTGGTTTACTTTGTTGTTTTGCCTATCTTGACGACATATTGGTGTTCTCAAAGTCGCCCAACTGGACAGGAGAAATGGAGACTTGCTTTCTTCACTCCAAATGGAGCCTGACAGAAGCAGCGCTGCTCGCTCATCCAGTGCACGACGCGAAACTGGCCATTGTTGTGGATGCCAGCCAGACTGCCGTTCTTGCAGCACTGCAACAACCGTCGACGGCAGCTGGCAGCCGCTAGGTTTCTTTTCAAAGAACTATCGATGTCACAGCGCGCCTGGAGTGCCTATGGCCGTGAGTTGCTTGCGGTATATGAGGCGGTAAAATACTTCCACCTGTCCGTCGAAGTACGCCCGTTTGTGATATTCACCGACCACAAAACTCTAACTCGCGCGTTTTGGTGCAACAATACCAAGTGTTCGCCGCGATAGTTCCGCCAGTTGGAGTTTGTGTCACTGTTCTCAACAGACATTAGACATATTTCTGGAATAGACAACATTGTCGATGACTGTTTGTCTCGCGCGTGTGCCGCTATCACTCCCCCTGTGGACTTTGAGGATGTTGCCAAAGAACAGGAGAGTGACGAACAACTTCGCGACCTCCGCAAAGACACCTCCAACGGACTAAAAGTCGAATTATTCCCGATTACTGGTTCAAACCGCAAGATCTGGTGTGACATCTCTACAGGTTCGCACCGCTCTTTTCTCTCGGAAAAATTCCAACGCAGTGCTTTCGACCACGTGCACGGCCTGTCACATACCGGAACCAACACCACAGTGACACTTGTGGCCGTGCGGTTCGTCTGGCCAGGGTTACAGAAAGACTGCCGTCAGTGGGCACGCACTTGCACGGCGTGTCAATGGACCAAAGTCAGGAGACATACACGTTCACCTGTCGGCACCATTCCTGACGCGACACGACGCTTCACCCACGTCCATGTGGACATCGTCGGGCAACTTCCTTTGTCCCAAGACAAGCGCTACCTCCTCACTATGGTGCACCGCTTCACGAGCTGGCCGGAGGCAACACCCATCGTGGACATCACAGCCGAAACCGTCGCTACCACCTTCGTCGACATGTGGGTGTCACGCTTCGGCTGTCCCAGCCACGTCATGACTAAATGCGGCCGCCAGTTCGACAGCTCGCTGTTCAGGCACATCACTAGACTGTGTGGTCTACAGCTCCACAAAACTATGAGCTACCACGTGGCGTCCAAAGGCATGGTCAAGAGACTCCACCGGACTGTGAAAGCAGCCTTGACCTGCCATGACACTGCCTGGACGGAAGCACTTCCTCTCGTGCTCCTCGGCCTGTGAGTCACACGAAAGAAAGACATCCGCGCTTCACCCACCGACCTCGTCTACAGACAGCAACTCGCCATTCCTGGTGACTTCGTCGAGGAAGTTCCACCGCCACACGACTCCTCGGCCGCACCTCTGGCAGAGCGTCTGCGTACCTACATCGCCAGCCTCCGACCGCATGCACTGACGCGACATGGCATTGGCAAGACGTTCATACACGCCGACATGCAGCACTGTACTCACGTCATGTTGTGTACCGACACAGTACAGCTACCACTTTGTCCCCCCTATTCGGTACCTCTCCGTGTAATCACTCGCGGCGACAAAACCTTCAAGATCGAATACAATGGCAAGCAGTGTGAAGTCTCTATCGACAGACTGAAACCGGCTTACATGTTGCCTGAATTGGAAGCCGTCCACTTCTTCGATCCGGCGGAAGACGTCATGTTGACAGATGACAACACACCAGCTGTTACTGACATATGGTCATGCCAGCTGTCAGTGCGAAGCCACATGTGCCGCAGCCTCAGCAGCAGCAGCCTGTCCCCACCACACCACACCAGCCACCTCTCACGCTTGCGCAGCCGCCCACACCGAGCTCGCCACAGGCGCCTGCCCCCCTCTCCCACCACTGCCACTGGCGGACTACATCACGTGCGCCGGTCGCCATGTCACATTCAAACGACCGTGCTGTGTAATAACAATGTAGCGCCACACAAAGCTGCATATCTTACCAGCTAAGCAGTCGAGTTCCGGACATCACCTCTCGCGTCACCGGAAGTTTGTCCGCCGCAGCTTCTGAATTTCCGCGTTCGCGCCTTTTTGCCTTCGCTGCGATGGGCATCGCGGACAGACCAGTCTGACACTAGCCGACCACATGTAGCCACGCCCCCTCGAGTCCCTGTTACACGGATCGCCAACTGTGCGCACTGAGGTCATCCCCTGCCGCCCAACCACCGAGCGTCGGAACGCAGCCATAGCTCCCACACTGACGTCACCTGAGCTGCGCGCGGGTCGCAAACACGTAGAGTGCAACTTCATCGCCAGCATTTCCTTGTGGCTCCAGAGCTCCGCTCTCCAAGGGGGGATCTGTGTAGCTGTCTGGCTGCCTTGCAGCAGAAACACGTGAACAGGGAGTGGCAGACAGCTAGCACAATGCAGCAGCGTCAGATATCTGGCCACGCACACAGTTCCTTTCATCGGCAAAAATCGTCGCAGTGGCGTGGCGTGCGGCGAAGTAGAGTAGTGCGAGCTTTAGCACTGAGTCGAGCAGACGTCTTTTTCCTCAGTTCCTACGTGTTGCCGCGGACCACGTGAGTCGAGCCGAACACGCGTTCCCCACACATACACGCACGCGAGAGTTAGTGCTGTGCCGTCCGACCGTCGCGACGGGATCCCAGGCGGGATCGCAGTCAGCCAAACCGCGTTGTAACACTAGCGAGAGCGTACGCAAAGCGACCACTCACGCCAAGGTCACAGCGCGAGAGCGCAGCAGAGCAGGTAGCGGGGGTCCGAACCGGTCCGCTGCCGACTCGCTACTAAGCCGTCCGACCTTCACGACACGCGGTTTTTATCGCGCTGCACGCAGAAAACGCGCGTTACCCGTGGACACTCGTCCGTTGCCCGCGCTCATAAGACCGGCGAACGACCTCGATCGCTGTGGAGTGTACACCCTCTGGGACCAGCGATGAAAGAACAAACTATTTGTGCTAATTCAGTGAATGCTTAACACAATAAATACTTCCATGCAATCAATGTTATTTTACATCTTTTTCGTCACCACCGCCTATAAAGAACTGTAGTTAGAAGCGTCGATAATAAACAAACGCACTTCACAAAGTGTAATCCGCAACTCGCTGTTCAATGTTAGTTTGTATTTGCAGAGATAAGATTGCGGCTCTGAATTCAAAATACTTCTGTTACTGAGGGAATATGCACAACACGACCATGTATTGTATCTTTGCGGTACTTCAAAACCAACAGCACATTAAATGGTTCGTTTCTGTTCTATGGCATAACCATCGAAAATAAATTAAAATGCAGCAGTTTTAGGTACTCCTGAGGCAGAATATTTGTGAACAACTGCTGGACATTCAAAGAGGTGTAATATTGTGCGCCACTCCACGGAGTACCAAGAAACTTCCATGAGCAGATTAATGGAGTTTGTAAATAAGTAACCAAGTAACTGTAGCCCTTTTCCAAATGTTGTAAAGTTTAATGTGTTTGATTATTTTAAAATACAAAGTTATAAGTGTAAAAGAAATCTCTATTTTGTGATACTATATGGTTTCTGGTATCAAGTCATTAATAAGACAGAAATACTACAGATTTTAAAAGGGATCTTGTCTGACGAAAATCAGCGGAAAATAAAATTATATATTTGTCTTCTACCAACCAAGACAAGACCCCTATAATGTCTTTGAAACACAAATTTTGCTTATTTTTGGTTGAACAGAATGCGTTTGTTTTGTGTGTGCTCTAAATTTTACAGCTATGAAACGCAAAAGAAACATTAACATGTGTCCAGATATGTGTTTTAAATGGAAGTGGGACACTCGAAATAACAAGAACACAGCAAAGAATACAGCCACTAAAAGGAATCCTTTAGACTGAAAAGTAATATTATAATTATTGTTCGGTGAAAAGTGAAGATCTCCAAAAATTTTATTGGTTGTTAAGAACGATAGCACTTATTTGCTTACTAGTCACTGAGGCACTTGCTTTGAGCTGTTAAATTGCTTTTAGTGGTAGTGCATTCCGTAAACCGTCACAAGTTGAACATCATCTGCAAAAAGGGATAATATTGCAAGTGATGCTGGCAAAATATTTGTAATTTTCTACTGGAAGTTCAATGTCTTATCCGTGTAAAAGTTAGATACACACTTAGATACACTTATAACATCTTTAGGGCTTGGAACCAATGAAACTATTTGGAGATGTTCCAAGTAACCATATGACAGCTGAGAGTGACTTAACTTTGCTGGGAAAAGTTATAATCTTATTTATTACATATGATCAGATGCCAACACCTGAAGTAGGCTCCAAGCTTGCCTCAAGTTCTATTTAAAAGTAAATACAGAGCTGTAAGTGTTGTGGCGCCTTAGGGTGTATTTTTCTTTATTTTTTCACATTAACTTAAAAAGATAGTCAGAGGGGATAACTCTGTAGCAGTCACTCATAAGCTAAGAGTTGAATGTGGTGTTCCATTAAAAACCAATAAAACAGAAATAATGGAGGCATAAAATAATTTAAAAAAGGATTCAAGTATTTTATTTATCTCATAATTTGAATGGAAATTCACTATAAAGAAAGACTACAGTAATAAATGATAACGTAATTTCAAGGAAGTTAAAATAAGGGGAGACAGCGCTACTTAGTAAAGCTTGGCTGTCGATTGAAGTCAAGGAAATATGTTTTTAGATTAAATCACTATGTGGTTCTCGCCCTGTTAATCTTTATATGTTTAAATGACTGTCATTTCTGAGTACATATATATGCTATACTTTTTGTGGACCAATGCAGACCTTCCAGATAGCTGAAATGTGATATATTAATGCAATATCTCATTCGTTAAGTATGACTTACATATCGAGATAATACCCAAATGCTTTACAAGAGCTGAAATTGTCAGCTTTGGTAGTTCACAGGAAATTCAGAACTAGATTTTTTCCAATAATCACAGAAACAAGCTGATCATTTTCTTAAGTTCATTACTAAATACATACGAAAATTCTTTCCACGGGTTCCATATCAGTAAATAATCACACTGAAATTCTGTACCCTCACATCTTTGAAATTTCAAAGGAACTTATATCTCTTAAAAATGAAACTCAGAAGTCACTGGCGACAAACACTGAAACAAATAGTATTAATTTAGCAACAAAATTTTTCTGTGTAAAATAGATGACCGTTTTGTTCTGCTTGCACATTCATAGGTAATGCTGGTAACAGTTTTCTTTTTCCATTGTAGATAAAGTACCAGTTTCAACTCAGAATACAATAATACACACTCGTCACCACAAATGTTACTGGCTCCACAATATGGCGACAATGGCTTCACTTTTGTGGCGTTAAAGGCATTTACCCATATTCTAACCTCCTTGGATAATTTTAAAAGTTCAGACCAGGAGAGTAGTATCGTTGGTTTATTGGTAGAATCTGCTTATGTTAACAAAGACAATGATCTTATATATATATATATATATTATTATTATTATTATTATTAAGATCTTAAAGGATTCTTTAGGGGATAAATATATGAGAAATATAATAATAAATCAAAACTCTATAAAATATTAAAGAAAAAATAAAATTTCGGTATAAAAAATAATATTGTATTTTGTCAAAAAAATTTTTGAACTGATGTAATCATATCTTTGACATATAGAAAAGTAATTTCTGCCTATAGAGACGATTTTATGAAAATATAAACTAAAAGTCAAATATAATATTTTGGCTCAGGATTGGACTCTTTGAAGATATTTACTGTGAAGTTCTTTCTTTTTTTTACAATACAATTTGTAAATAAAAAAGAATTGATATCAGAGGTTTGTAATAAGCAAAGAATGCAGCTATAAACGAAGTTACGAATCGTTTTATGACTCAACTATATATAGACAAAGTAAAATGAGGTTTATTTTAGTATTTTGATGATAGTTTCATTGGAGAAGATAGCAAAAGGGGCTTTGAAATTCTGCCTATAATAAAAACTTTCAATTTACATTTATTTGTCTTACATCAGTTAGATGTTGACAACATATACATAGGTGGCTCGAAATTTTATTTATGGCATCACCCGCTTATACATTGGAGTGGCAACATATTCAAACTGTTAGACTTGTGTTCAAATTTAAAGCGTATATTCATCCTGAACGGTATTTAACGTCATTTAGAACCTTTTAAGGATTTTTCTGAAATATTGAGAGACAGATGTGTGTCTCTTATTAAGTTAAAATTGTATATAAGATCTGTTATGGACTTTTCTAACGTAATAGGTAACCAAAGGACCAAAATTATAACAAACTCATATGTATTTCTCTGTATGTTTTTATGTATGTTACATTGAAGAATATTTAAATTGCATTTGATGAGTCATTCTATTATATCCGCTTTCCATGTAGCTGCTTCCTGCATGTAATGGACTCCTGACATTTTCATCGGAACTTGAGTCTCATCACCTGATGGCACAAGTCGAGGAATCTGCAGCCTACATGGTCGTAGAACCGTCTGAGCCTCTGATTCACATGACTCTCTACCAGAGGTCCACAGTTGGTCCTGTCAACTATGCTGCAGATGGTGAGCTCTGATTTCATCTTGCAAGTCTTCACCACATCAGATAGCCACTCAAAACTGGAGAGAACCTCTATAAAAGCCCAGATGTTACAGGCTGCATGGTGATCTCAGGATGAGCGAGACCATCCGGCTCAGGAACATTGTCCTGAACAGATAGCAAATCAAACCTGTTGACAAGACGAACTGGTGAGGCCTCACGATCAGACCCTCTGAATGTCTTTTGGTGTCTGCCACATACTGGAGAGACCTCCCACGCAACCACAGGTGGGGTTTCTGCCTCATTGCGAGCAGTAACAGGGCTTGTCACTGCCGCAGGCCGATTTGTGGACATGCCAAGCATCTGTTCAGTTTCCACGAATGAACGGCCAACAACAACGGCGCCCCTCAACCAAAGCGTTGAGCTGTGCAACCGAGGTTAACACAGCCTGAAGCGAGAAGTGAAGTGTCATCAACTCAGTCTACATAGCAGTCACAGTCCCTATTTATGATTACAGTACCTAAAAAACGAATCCCCAGCTCCGATAATATTCCACCATATTCAAATTTACATAGAGGGAGGAAAATTTCGTCACCTTTCTTTGATTGAGAACCGGTGAGTCACTTATTGAATTGACATTAATATGACGAACGATTTTTTGTTGCTGTAGTTCGGAAATGTTTTCCGCTATGGCAACTTTTTGACACAAACAAATTATGTTTTAAAAATCAAGTTTAATTCTTGAATCAAATTAGAAAACTTACAAATAATTAAAAAAAAAAGAATAAGAAACACTGCCCACTCTGATGATACACAACCAAATAAGCAATACATCTTTTGTGCTTTCCGGGTCAGTATTTGCCAGTAAAATTTATTTCGCATTTCTCTGTGTTTTTATGTGATATCAAAGAACCTGCCTCAACCCTGTAAAAGTTATATTGTAATTTATCTACGGAAGGCAGTTATCTTTGATTTTTATAGAAGGTCTCGAAACTTGTTAATCAGATTTTTTCATACTTTTCACTGATATGTAAAAAAACCGTTTGCACAATTTGGTATGGTTGTAAGTGACCGGATTGATTAAGCTATAAATGTGAAGTAACTAATTTTTCTTTCAAGTAACATAAATCAACAGCGAAAGATTGTTGTGCTGTGCCAGTGAGAATTACTAACACAGTGCTGCTGGTAGCTGGCATGACAACACTTTCGACAGTTGTGCCAACAAAACCCGAGAAAAATGAGCTGACTGGATAAAATTTTGTTATAATATGTGGCATTACAGCTGTCAAATGATTAATAAAATTCATAATGATAACTATCAGCTGTTTCTTTATTAGCTGAAAGCAACCGGTTTCCTTCACTTGATCCATTCTCAAGCTGACATTAGCATGAACAGCCTATGAATTGTATAGTTATGAGTGATGCACCTGCTCGGTAATGTATTGTTTAAAATTTTACCTGTAAGGTTTGTCAACTTTCAAGTGTATTTTTAATTGATATGTTAATGCTGTCGTCGGACTGGCTTACTTTAATTAGAAACAAAGATATCGTAAAACAAATGTATTGAAATGTTCACAGCAAGACATTTCCATAAGAAATGTACAGAATGAAATCGCTTTGGAGTCTAATTTTAGGAATGCGAGAGTTATAGCTTTTTAACTGAATTTAAATGTACCCACTAAAAGGAGTTATGGACATTCTACGAATTTTTTAGAAGTTTCAAATCAGTTCCTAACATTTTTTGAATGGGTAAGAGTTTGCCGAACTCTATCTGCTGTTTCTGATTTTTTCCATGAATGTGGCATACACCACTCGATAGAGGAGAAAATTCTCTATAATATATTTCAAAATGAGAAAAATCCATCAGTTCGATTTTTTTTAACGAAATATGCCAAAAATAACACTTTTTTGTTTTCCTGCATTTGTTTTTTGATATTTCCAAAAACAGACTTCGGATTCCGATTCCTGGGGTTCGGATTGCCCTAATGACGCTGCAAAACTATTCAAAATCGCAGTTTCCTTTTTATGAAAATTTTTCAGTTTTGAATTTACCCCTCGAAATGTGCCGATGTTACTTTTTTCGTACTTTTTCCTGTGTTCCGAGCCAGACAAATTTTTTCCTAAGAAGCACTAAAATAATTTAATAAACATTAGCAAGTACCTCACACCATAAAGTCAAAACATCCCACTTCTAGTAAGAAGCCAGTTACACTTACAAGTAGCAGTGTGCCCTGTGATGCGCTCAGAGGAAGACTGCACTGTTTCTTAAATGCCAATTTGAATCTAATATGCACAAGAGCACAGAACAAATTTACCAACTGAAACGAAAAAGTGCAGACAAAAATTAATTTACTAAATGTCGCTTCTAATCAGAAGCCAGTTTCACTTACGAAATATGAAGGCGCTATCTGTTGTGTATCAGCTGGCGCCCACTAGTGTTGCCAATGGCAGAGAGAGAAACTACGTAAAGTCTCAGAAAAATATATCTACGTTTTCCCTACCACCTCACTGAAGCCCCTACATCAGAGGCGAGGCCAGGATTTGGGTCTGGGAGGGACTGAGTCCAGGACTCTCGCCTGGAGGGGGGGAGGGCTGGCATCATACCTCAAACTAATTTCTAAAACAAAAAAAAAGGAGTTTTATTATATGAAGACGCTTTTTGTTTTGTGGAGGAATATGTCTCTGGGGATACATCACTGTCCTATATTTAAACTTCAACAGTATAATAAATGGAAAGGAAATTATATCGAAAAAGTAAAAACTTTTTAGAATAGGTTAGTACTTAATGTAGGTTGGGAGTAGTTGTTACTCACAAATATAAAAATGTATTTTTTTATAAATCCATTTCTGTATCGATGTGCAGCAGCGACTTTTGTTTCGCGACTGAGTGCTACTGCCATAAATTTAAAATCCAAATAAGTGGAACATTCCACATGAAATGAGCCAAGTGGTCATAAAGTAAAGAGTTATGCGTGCCAATACAGTAACAACATATAATTACACAGATTTTTCCCTTCTCAATTTTGTCACACCTGTTACTCGGTTTTTGCTTTAAAATATCTTTTCAGCAATTACAAAAAATGAATATTTAGATTCAATAATATAATTAATTTCCTTTTAAATTATGTATATTAAAAGACGAAATTTAGAAATGGATATTTTAAGATTATTTCACAGTAAATTTCGACAGTCCATGTTTCACACCTTTGACTATGGAATCAGTCGTTTTCATCTCGTTGCTGCTCTATATCCACATACGTCTCAGACACTGTGGACACTTGCTGCATTCGAAGTTTCACCATATATGTTGTTTGAAGTAAACAGTGAGTACATGTCTTTTGGAATGACATAATCACAAGAAAGTTTTCCTTGATTCTTCATGTCGAATTTCACAGTCACTAATGCTTCTAAAGTGCCTGTACCGATTCTGTTTCATTATTTGGTCTTAATATCTGTCACCATTGAAAAAATTCTTTCAACTACAGCATGGAAATGTGGCAAACAAAGCACAATGTTAGCTAACATGCCTATATTTGCAAACTGTTTAATGTCATTAAAGTTCTTCTATTGTGACACTTTATCCCAAAACTGAACAGTAGATAACTTTAAAAGGTTTTCCTGTTCACTTTCTGTAAAGTAATGATTTTCAAAGAGTAATGCTATGTTGACAACGAATATTTAGCGTTTTGTTCATTATAACATTGGCTGTCGCAAATGTTTTAACGTTTTCTTGTCAACATCTTCTCACTTACAAGTACTAACTAGTATATCATCCTGACGTAAATAAATAACAGTCTACGCAAGGTAATATAAAGTCATTCATTCAAGGAAAAAATGAATTTTGTGCTGACATTTTCTAACGCTATTTCCAAACCAACTCTCCGTTCCAATGATGAACTTTGAAATCATCGTATTTTGCATCAATATTAATGTGTCTGAAACTAAATTTAAAATTAATATTGTTTAGTCTGAACAGAAAACAAGTTGTTGTTGTTGTTGTTGTGATCTTCAGTCCGAAGACTGGTTTAATGCAGCTCTCCACAATACCCTATCCTGAGCAAGCCTCTTCATCTCCACATAAGAACGGCAACCTATCTGTCTGAATCTGCTTACTGTATCCATCTCTTGGTCTTCCTCTGCGGTTTTTGCCCCACACACCTACCTCCAATGCTAAATTTACGATCCCTCGATGTCTAAGAATGTGTCCTACCAAGCGATCCCTTCTTTTAGTCAAGGTATACCAGAAATTTCTTTTCTCCCCAATTCTGTTCAGTACCTCCTCATTAGTTACGCGATCCATCCACTTAATCTTCAGCATTCTTCTGTAGCACCACATTTCAAAAGCCTCAATCCTCTTCCTGTCTGCACTGTTTATCTTCCATGTTTCACTCCCATACAAGGCAACACTCCATACAAATGCTTTCAGAAAGGACTTCCTTAGGCTTAAATCAATATTCGATGTTAACAAATTTCTATTTTTCAAAAACGCTTTTCTACCCATTGCCATTCTGCATTTTATATCCTCTGTACTGCTACCATCATTTGTTATTTTACTGCCCAAGTAACAAAACTCATCTACCTCCTTTATTGTTTCGTTACCTAATCTAATTCCTTCAGCATCGCCTGATTTTCTTAGACTGCACTCCATTACCTAGTTTTGCTCTTGTTAATGTTCATCTTATACACACCTTTTAGCACATTGTCCATTCCGTTCAACTGTTCTTCCAGATCCTTTGCTGTCTCTGATATAATTACTATGTCGTCAGCAAAACACAATGTTTTTATTTCTTCACCCTGAATTTTAATTCCTTCTCCAAATTTCTCCTTGCTTTCCTTATTGCCTGCTCAATGTACAAATTAAATAACATTGGAGAAAGCTACAACCCTGTCTTTCTCCTTTCCCAACCACTGCATCCCTTTCATGCCCTTCAACTCTGACAACCGCTCTCTGGTTTTTGTAGAAGTTGGAAATAATCTTACGCTCCCTATATTTTACTCCTGCTTGGTTCAGAACTTGAAAGAGTTTATTACAATCAACATTGTCAAAAGCCTTCTCCAAATCTACAAAAGCTAGAAATGTAGGTTTGCCTTATCTTCTAGGATAAGCCGTAAAGTGAGTATTGCCTCCCGTGTTCCTACATTTCTTCTGAACCCAAACTGATCTTCCCCAAGGTTGGCTTCTACCAGCTTTTCCATCCTTCTGTAAATAATTCGTGTCAATATTTTGCAACCATGACTTATTAAACTGATGGTTCTGTAATTTTCACACCTGTTTGCACCTGCTTTCTTTGGAAGGGGATTATTACATTTTTCTTAAAGTCTGAGGGTATCTGGCTGTCTCATACATCTTACACACCAGGTGAAACAGTTTTGTCATGGCTAGTTCTCCCAGAGACTTCAGTAGCTCTAAGGGAATGTATCTACTCCAGGGGCTTTGCTTCGACTTAGGTCTTTCAGTGCTCTGTCAAATTCATCTCTCATTATAGTATCTCCTATTTCATCCTCATCTACTTCTTGTCCCCTTCCAAAAAAAATTGCCTCTAAGTTCATTTCCTTCGTAGAGCCTATATATATACTCTTTCCACCTTTCAGCTTTCCCTTCTTTGCTGAGAACTGGTTTCCCATCTGTGTCCTTGATATTCATAGAGCTGTTTTTCTTATCTCCAAATATCTCTTTTATTTTCCTGTAGACTGTATCAATTTTTCCCCTATTTATACATTCTTCTACATCCTTGCATTTGCCTTCTAGCCACTCCTGCTTAGCCATTTTGCACTTCCTGTCAGTTTCATTTTTTAGTTGTCTGTACTCCATTTTGCCTGTTTCATTTACTGCATTTTTATATTTTCTCCTTTCATCAATTAAATTTAGTGTGTCCTGTGATATCCATGGATTTTTTGTAGGTCTTGCCTTCCTACCTATTTTGTTCTCTGCCTTCACTATTTCATCTCTCAATGCTACCCACTTCTCCTCTACTGCTTTATTTTCTCCCGTTTCTCTCAACTGATGCCTAAAGCTCCCTCTGAAATTCCCGAGAACTTCAGGTTCCTTCAGTTTATCCACGTCCCGTCTCCTTATTTTCCTACCTTTCTGCAATTTTTTTCAGTTTCAGCTTACAATTCATGACCAATAAGTTATGGTCAGAGTTTATATCTGCCCCTGGGTATGTCTTACAGTTTAATACCTGGCTCTGAAAAACAAGTATGCCATCTAAAATTTGATGGGCTATTTGTACTCAAATTCGCCACCATTTGTTGGCTTCATTCCCGCGTGTTGACTGTTGCTAACATTACCCGCTAAGCCTATGTCGGCGATTGTAAAATTTTACCAGAGTACCTTTTAGATGAAAGTTCCCTACATTTTAATACTTAAAATTACCTACATGTAGGAAAAATTCCCTGCGTCTGGCAACACAGGTACTGACACAGATAATTCTACCAACAGCTAGCACGATAAAAACAAAAGAAACGAGTGTTGTGATGCACTCAAAGAAAAACTACTATGTTTCCATCTAATATGCACGAGAGCACAGATAAATTTACAAACTGAAACAAAAAAGCGCACACAAATTACTCTATGTCGCTGCTAATCAGAACCCATTTTCACTTATGAATTATGAAGGTGCTGTCCGCTGTGTATCAGCCAGTGGCCACACAGATTAGTAAGGGTGTAATCTTCTACACATATCTGGTTGAAGATGAGCTGACGGAAGAGTGGGTTGCAGAAGGCAGCTAACATACAGTTGCATTATGTTTCCATATGTGTCATTGATTGATTATCTTTTCACTTTAACCACCCCCAAATTACTAACTTAGTGAGGATGCTTTTCATGGTTTTCTGGCACTGCCTCTCCCATCCTTTCATCCTGTGTAGTGATTTTAATGCACACAATGTGCTTTGAGTCTCTGCACCTATCTTCCCCAGGGGTCAAGCAATCAAGTGGCTTCTTTTATCGTCATCCATACATTTACTCAACATTGGACAACCCATTCACTTCTTCACTGCATCAGGGTCATTCTCTGCTATATACCTCACACTTCTCTGCAGCCCATTCCCACATACTCAATGGGAAGCGGTCGATGACCTTCATGGCAGCGATCACTGCCCAATCTCGATCCACCAACCTCCAACCTGGCAGCAACTGCGAAGGGTTGTAGGTAATGCAGACTGGAAACAATACAGCCCACTTGGTGCGTTTCAACATGCCATGTTACATCAGGGGCAGATTCCTTTACTTTTTGTTTCCTTTAATTTTTATAAATTTGTATAATCTTTCCATTTTAGTATAATGAGTAATTTTTTCACCAAGAGTATATGTAATAATATTACGCACATATTAACGCTATAAATTATGTTTAAATAAGAACTACGAAAAACAACCGAATGAAAATCGACGTACGCCTTTCTAATGAACGAATGTTACATTTGACTGTTCTCTGTCGTCTCTTTAACTGAAAAGACGTGTAATATATTTGGACTGTGTTATGCATCACAAGACAAAGTGCCGTTACTTTATAATACTGATGTGAGCGCAATTAGGACTGTTTAGTAGTTACTCGCTATGAGATTTCACTACTAACTGAAAGAACACTAACCCTTCTTTGGTACCAAAAGTTGAGAAACATTCATAAATAAATATATTTTAAGAACATATAAAATTTAGGTACCATTATGTCAGTTATGACATATGGCGCTTGGACTAGTGATGCATAACACCGTCCATTTGTCCTGTGTCTTGCGAGTGTTTGGAATTACATGTGAAATATGTTCCGAGTAATAAATTTAATTAAAAACTATAACAGCCAGTATGTTCTATTTTTTGTGCTACTCAGCTCCTAATAATTTGACAAGTGAATTTATTATATTGGAGAAAATCATGATGCAACAAAGTGACGCACTGAAAACTTACAAGAGTGTAAATATTTTAAAAGGTAGAAAGTAAAGGATTCAATAATTATGTATAAGGTTTCTGCTACTCATATTCAACTGTTTCTTTCACACAAAATTGGTCTTCAAGAATTTACTGTGGTTTTTCTGAGTTAAATGTTTCAGATTATATCAGATGTGATTTCAATAATATTTTTTCAAGCTGTCGGTAAGCGCGAATACCACAGAATAGAACCACAATTTTAATGACATTCATTCCCTCCCCCAAAGTTTAAAAATAAAACCTTTCAACATGGCATGCAACCTGGAGGCACAAGATATCATTGTTGTATTTATGCTTAATCCTTGAATTTTTATTGTGCCAATTACTTGCAATTTCTCTTCTCCATGATAATGACTAAAATATAGCCAAATTTAAACTGAACAGAATGGAAATTGCAAGAAGCGATGATGAAATGGTAAAGCAGAGAACCACAATTAATTAATTTCATCTTTCATAGTGGTAGTAAGTGTGTAGAAATAACTGTTGCTTACCTTCAACTATCTGTCACTAATTCTCTTTCTCCTCTTTTTGTTGTTTGGATTTTTATGTAGAGAAAACAATATTAATTCATGCACTATGAGTGTAGTGTACCCATAATAAATCTGAATAATCGCCTGGATTCTTGTAACAAACAAATTTTTTCATTTACAGAACAATGGATTAATTTTGTGCATTTATTGTACTGTAAACTTTCCATTGCTGAAATTTGGGTAAATAAATGTGGTGCACTTTAGCTTCTGAGTGACAAGGTTAGCCAATATAATCAATTCTTTACATTAATTTATTTGGAAGATTAAAATTTTTCCATTATTATGAGTGGGGGGAGAAACCTTTTGAATAGTACATTTCTTCTATGCAGGGATATAGCAGGGCCATAGTGTTAGAAAATGTTGCTGGTGACCTTGAAATGACATAAGAGGCAGCGATCCCATAAAAGATATGCAAATTAAAGCAACATCCTCAAGTACATTAGAGACAGGTTTTATACCACTGCAAAAGATTTAGGGCACCCCATACATAATGACATTCTATTAAAAATGTGTAGGGGATTGTTTTCTTCGTTGTCACCTATGGCTTAGTCTACCCCTGTGGTAGCAAAATATAATGATTAAAATAATATACAGGAAACAGGTGTTGCTGAATCTAGGCAGATCCTGGAAACTGTAATGGTCAGTGGAATTAATATGTGGAACACGCTTCAGCAATTTTTTGTAGAAATAAAAGCGAGTAATGCTAAGATAATTACAGAAATGAAAGCGAAAATTTCGAGTGTGACAACACAAAACACAGTAACATAAAAGTCGCAACGAAAATCGATGACATTGAAAAGTAAATGGCTATCTTGGCCTGAATATGCAAACACAGATGGTCCAACTGGTCGCAAACGTTGAATCCCGGGTAGAAAACCAAGCCACTAAAGAAAATGTGGAAAATGCACGAAACGATTTAAAGTAGGAAGTGGAAGAGGTAAAAGACAAAGTGCAAAGTATAGACGTTCAAGAAGATGCAGTAGAACAAAAGATGAATTTGGTGAAAACCGAGTATCAACCACTTGCACATAAAATGGAAGTACAAGATGTTGGGTTCCTAAAGCTTGAAATTATATTCAGTGTACCCGTATAATGGCACTGAATGATTTTACCATCAGGAACTCAATTACACAACAGCAGTCATTTCCAATCGAAGAAGTTCCTCCTCTTGAAGCCATCACCGTCATAAAATAAAAATTCACACATCAACATGCACTCTATTTATCACAGAAGGAATCGTAACAATACCGAATGACTACTCAGTGTTTGTCGTATCATCTGTCTTTCCCTTGTTGCCACATCATGTGACCTTCCCCATGCAGGCAGATGTGAGCGACCTGTGATGTAGCTCCCCCTTCCCAAAGTCAAGTCAGCACAGTGTGCTGTAAGGCTTTTGAGTCTGCTTGCACAGCAGTACCCAGGGCCAGGCGCTGGCCAGACGGCTGACAGTAGACTGCGATTATCACCAGCACTGGCCGATGAAGGGCGCGAGTAAGCAGTGGTAAAATTTGCGTATCAGTGTTGAGGTTTCCTTAAAATTCTTTCCGGATACATTCAATTATCTGCATTCAATGAATATCTGCATTCGATGAATATAAAATATTATAATCTATTATTTCTGTATTATAAGCATCGCTTACACTGTTTATATGGACGCCATGCCACTAGCAAGCGATTTTGATGAAACTACAATTATGTTTGATTACATTCGAAACTGTAATCATGAGGCATTACACTTATAACAAAAAATTGTAGAGTGTTTTTTACACACAGAAGATCCACATTTTGAATAATTGTCAGTGTATTTTTTTTTCTTTTTTTTTCTTTTTTTTTTTTTTTTTTTTAAATCACATCTTATAACCATAGAGTTGGTGGAAGTATAGGAGGACTAAGGTTGTCTTCCTTTCTACAAATGAATTGCTTTCATAATAGTGTGAGAAAGGCCCATCTCTTGTAGTTGATCTTTTCTACCCTGACTGGTGTAAGATGCAGCCATATGATGAATGCATTGAGTGCACTTATATCAATGATATAGTACAATAGTTGCATTGGACATCTTCTGATCGTAGCCTAGCACTATAGCAATGGGCATTCGGAGCCACTGAGAATTGTTTGTCGACGTTAGAATCATCAGGGTCAGGTACCATTACCACCTACCCGTCCACCCTTGAACAATAGTGTTCTTCCCACAACAAATTGATGATCAACATCAAACATGTACTTGCACTTAGTAGAACAATGGCACTCTTAAGGTACAGTGTCAGATAATAGGTAACTGAACTTTGAACAAGGCAATTACTGGGAACAAAGATTGATAACATGAAACGCGATATTGCAAGAGTTTAAAATCTCATAAACAGTAACAACTTGAGGGAAGTGGACTGCCCCCACAACTGGTCATTTGGGATGCCTTTTCTGTAGCCCTTATCAGAACCCGCCTAAGGTCAAGCCACACCACCGCCGCCCGCCAGGTCTGCCCCCCAAGTCCACTGGCACTGTATGCTGCCACTGCCAACAGCCCCCTATTAATTTTTTTTGAAATCTTAATTTGCATATCAAATCAGTTGCGACATCCTGTGTTTTTGCATTAACAATTTTCAGGAAAGAACATTCCGTTTTCTCTCTGAAATCGTCAGAGAGCAACAGGCAATGTCTTGCTGTTCGTAAATAATGTTTAACAACAATTGTTTATTAACAATTGCCAGTAAAGTCAAGGGAATTGTATGTGCATTAAATTCAAGCAAGTTAAGTGGTATATCGATTGGGGGTTGGGGGGACAGAAGCACGATGAAGGGCTCAGGTAGGGACATTGAATCAAGAGTTCTGGGTTCAAAACCTGGTCACAACCATCCATCACTTAAATTTCTTTGACAGGAAGAAAAATTTATAAATGTCACCACTAATTGTCATTACACTGAAATGCAATACACACATATATTTATCGATAATTATTTAACAACAATTTTAACAATTATCAAACACTTAGGACTATCCAAAAAAGAAAATTTCGTTTTCTGAATTCGTACGGCCAGCTAAGGCCTCTGAGCAAAATAACTGTATATTACATTTTGATACACTGTGTTACATATTGTAATACAATTACAACTCGAGTGGTATGCAAAACAAAAAATTCATGTTAGACAATAAATAATTTCATCTGCCACTGGTATGTGTGCAAGTACTTACAATGCCACCAACCACACTCTTTGTATACTCTACATATGGGACAGCCGATGGATGTGTTTAACAAAAATCTTGGCCCCATAAGAGTGCAAACCTCGTGCGTTATAGTCGGGCCTCCGAAAGAACGACCCTGACAGTTCGCGCACATGGGAGGCATTGGGTGGAGGCGACACTCAAGCACCAACCTGAGCTCTGGAATTCGTAAACGTTTCTGTGGTGACGGTATGGCGTTGTCACCCCTGTCACTCAAGGTCGCGCGCAGTGTCATGCTTTCTTAGTCACTGAAAAGCATCTGCTGCTTGTTCATCGTTTATCTCGACTGAAGGGTAACCAATTTTGTTCATGACTTGTTACGTGTCGTTGAAAATTGGAAAACCTCTATCCAGAAACTATCAAAGGAGAAGTGTGCTGCACATCCACAGGAGCCAACTGCTACTTTGACGACTTCAAGAAAAATCAGAGTGCGTGCTTCCAAAACGAGAGGACTGGACAACTTTCAAGAAGACCCAATTCGACGGGATATATATGACTATCACATGTAGAAAGAATATCCTACCTAAAAGAAACTGCTTCTCTCATTATGAGATAGTGAGTTGTTTTTTGGAGGGAAACCCAGTCTTTTGTGTGTCCTAAATAAGGTAACGTTACAATGGAAATTTTTTTCTGGTAGAAGAGTTTTGCTTGATCAAGAAGATATAGTTGCCTAGAAATGTCGTTTTTTCCTTCTTTTTTGTGGGAAATATGCAAGTGTATGCCTAACTAACTCGTGTGGCTGAACGAAAGTTGGGTGAATGCTCGTCATTCCAGAACGATTGCATTGAATGATGACACTGCATGAAGAACAATTAAAGCTCCTATTGGAAATGGGAGTAGTCTTATTCTTCTGCATGCTGGAACAATCTATGGGTTTGTGCGAAATTCCTTGTTGATGTTTTCATAAAAGAAAACTGGTGATTACCATGCGCCAATGACGGCAACGAAATTTAAAGAAAGGTTTGTACACTCTCTGCTTCCCAACATCGGAAAGAACTCGACTATTATAATGGATAACGCACCACATCATTCTGTTGAGTTGAACAAAGCCCCTACATCCATGCAGAAGAGTGACATCATAGACTGGCTTGAGAAGAACAACATACATTCATTTCATAGAGAGATGAAAAAGGCTGAACTCCTGTCTATGGTGAAAGAACAAGAAAGCCGAAAAATCATTTACAAGACTCATAAAATTGCTGAAAAAATGATCATAGTGTGTTGCCCATCTAAATAAGATATCAGTATGGTGTAAAAATTGGCAATTGACTCTAAATAATGAGAAGCGTGAAGTCGTCCACATGAGTACAAAAAGAAATCCGTAAAACATTGTTTACAAGAGAAATCAATCGAATGTGAAGGCCGCAAACTCCATTAACTACCTAGGAATTACTATTACATCAGACTTATACCGGAAAGTACAAGTAGATAATGTCGTAGGAAAGCTGAACCAGAGACTACGTTTTGCTAGCAATACACTTAAAAGATGTAGCAGAACTACTAAAGGGACTGCATACACCGCGCTTTTCCGTCCGCATTTGGATTATTTCTGCCCAGTGTGGGATCATTATCAAGTGGGTTTGACGGAAGCCACGAAAAGAGTCCAAAGAAGGGCCGCCCGATTTGTATTGTCACGATACAGGGGAGAGAGAGTCGTGGAAATGATGCAGGATCTGGGATGGGAATCATTACAACAACGACGTTTATCGCTGTGGGGTGGTCTAATTACGAAACTCCAATCGCCAACATTCTCCTCCAAATGCGAGAATATATTGTTGACTTCCACCTACATAAGTAGAAATGATCATCAGAATAAAATACAAGAAATCAGAGCTGGAACGGAGAGATTCAGATGTTCCTTCTTCCCGCGCGCTATTCGAGAATGGAATGGTAGATGAATAGTAAGTATAAAGGTGGTTCGATGAACCCTCTGCCAGGCACTTAAATGTGGTTTGCAGAGTATCCCATGTAGATGCAGATGTAGATGCTAAGAATTGTCTTATCCAAATGTAGTTTATTATCTTGGTGTGTCCTCAAGTGTCTTTTTCCTTGGCCTTTAAAATAATTACTTCTTCCCCTTCTGCCATAATTCGTAGTGTAGTTTCTGTTCCATTTCTCGGCCCCACATGACAAGTTCCCATAGGGACATGTTTTAGTTTAAAGGCTCCCCATTTTCATTATTGAGTCTTTGGTTATTTGCCTGTCCACTGTTTTCCGTTAGTATATCTCTCATCCCCCTCCCCCAAATTTCTGTTGTCATTCCTGTTTGTAAATAACCAGTTATTATTATCTCTAGAATATCCTCTTGCATCACCGTCATTACTAAAATTATCATCATATCTTCTTTCAAAGTTACCATTATTATTGTAAGTCGACTTTTGATTCCACTCCCATGTTGTGGTTGTCCAAAACTGGGATTTAGTTCAGATGCTCTGTCCAGTTTATTTACGTATCTTAAGAATTGTTCTATCGAATCATTTGGGCCAAATACTAACTCCCAGTAAACGGTTTTAGGCAAGCTGATTTTCAAAGTATCTGTCTGTGTTGTGACATCCAATAAATGAGTCAAATGAATTAATCTCTTCAACTGTCTTTCACAGAATTTTTTCATTTTCTCTCTTCCTTCCCTGTATGTAGATCTATTAAAGATAGATGCTGACGAAAACATATTGAGAAAACATTTCTCAAAATCACTCAACGTCGTTACATTGCTGGAATTGTGATTGGCCCAAGACAGTAGCTCATAATATAATAGCCTTTTAACGAACGTTATCTTAAATGAATCTGGCATTTGAGAAGAAAATTAGCTTTACAATACCGAATAAAAGCTTTTACATTCAATTTGCCAACCTCAGGAAAACGTTTGGTAGTCATATTTCGCCAAAATCCTGTACAGCTTTTAACAGCTGCATATTCTTGCAGTTGTACTACATTTTTTCAGGTTCTGAGCTATGGGTTTAATGAACCACATTTGTTGTTAACACACCAATTTCTCGACTTGAGTTATTTTTGTAAATATTGTTTTGTTCTACTACATTTTCCTTATTTTGGACATTTTCTGACTTTAAGAACATTATTTCTACAGACTGCTTAAAAGCAATAAGTCCCCGACTCATTTTCTAAGGATTCAAGTTCTCCTCACTTTATCTTTGAATCACATTCTACTCGTCGAGACGAATCATTTGAATATAAACTCGATGGGGTACGGGCATTTTTAAGGAAATAGTTACATTTTAATTTGCAAAATTACGAGATCATGTCACGAACACACACCCAAGCAGCTCAGGTTTTCCTAAAGCAGTGCAAGGCGCCCGCGAGGCGGCGGCCGACGAGATGGCGAGTGACAATGGACTTCCCCACTCCACTGTGTCGCCCTGGGCAGTCTTTGGGATGTCCCACTTAAAAATCCTCATTCCATCCTGGAGAAATGTGGGCGCTTTAAACCCTTTTAAAAGGAACACAATACCGTTCAGAACAAAACTCACAGAACTCACAACTTTTAGCTGGACGGAAGTCTCACGTAAATTCCAAACTGGCGCCATTAAGGCGGAGACGAGGCCCCTAAACGAGACATTAGCCCACTCACTATTGGCCGGCGAACCATACGGTATTTTAAGATGAACCATCTGATTCGTAGGTGAGCCACTGCAGTAGAAGTGCCAGCGTCACTGGTAATCCAGTCAAATAAGCCGAAAAAAGGCGTCAACCTCGGAATGAGAGGTAACAAGCTGAATATTTGCATAAACCTTTGTTTTGTCATTCTAAATGATGTGTCAAAAGTCTCATAAAATGTCGTGTCCGCGTCTTAAGATATTAAAGGTCAAAGGTCACGAAATTCAGTTTTTCGCAAATATCTCGCTTCGTATGCGTTAAATGGTATTTGCACCTCCGATACAAGTTGTAGAGCATGAAATTCTCTACAATTTTTGTTTTAAACATTTTTTGTGCAATTCGTCTTTTTGATTTGTGAATAATATTATGAAATATTGAACATAATTAATAAAGAATGAAGGTTTGTTATTGTAATTGTTGCAATGGTTTATTAACTTTAAACAACCTACCACTGACTGGGAGTCGCGGTTGACTTGCATTACGTCTTCTATGTCTGAGCGATGTGACCTGTGCGCTCTCCGCGCTATATCTAAAAAACGATGAATTGCACAAAAAAATGTTTAAAACAAAAATTGTAGAGAATTTATGCTCTACAACTTGTATCGGAGGTGCAAATACCATTTAACGCATACGAAGCGAGATATTTGCGAAAAACTGATTTTCGTGACCTTTGACCTTTAATATCTTAAGATGCGGACACGACATTTTATGAGACTTTTGACACATCATTTAGAATGCCAAAACAAAGGCTCATGCAAATATTCAGCTTGTTACCTCTCATTCCGAGGTGAAACCCTAATTTGACTGGACTATGGAGAATATACACGAGGAGAACGAGCCTAAATTAACTCACTCTCGCCCGCGCCAACTGTGTGTGTGTCACTGTACACGCAAGCTAGTAGTGCGACTCACTCGCAGCGATTTCTTGCGCAGAGAGGTGATAAGGACTCCTGCTATAAGGAGCACCTCTGTTGTTGAGCCGATCTTAGTAAATCTCCAGAGGAGACTACTGAGGATTATGCACTGTTCATAGTGTTAACCGAGATACTTGAAAACTGGTGTGAAAATAAAAAGAGTAAACTAGGTAACGCTTGCGAACGCATTTTTGAGTGGCAATGCGATGGGTTAGTCTCAGACTGAGATACCACACCAATATATAGCCAGAGTAAGGCCGTTCTTCATTAAGACGCAGGGAAAGTGCTATCAGCAGTAGTTGATCAAGACAGAAAAAAGATTTAGTTTCGATTTCAGCAAAGACGTAGCTAGCAGCCACCACCGCAGTTAGCAGTATTGTGTGCAAACGCTTTAGGCGAACTTCACCCATCTACAAGCAGTAATAACAAATACATTTTCTTAACATTGCATAAAATTTCTGACACCACGACAGCCTCAATTGTAAACTGACGAAATTGAATAAATTTTAAAGTCAAGTAGACGTGGTTCTTAAGCCACTTCTATCATTCTTTATTGTATTTTGAAATGGTATATATGTTTCCTCAAAGCTTAATCTATCCTATCAACCTATCTGGAACTTGGAAATGTAATTTGTTTCTTTATCAACTTGAGTCTTCTTGAAAAATATTGAAATTAATAAATATAAAATCCACAATCTTTTTTTTTTTTTTTTTTTTTTTTTTTTTATTTCAGTAACTAGCGACATCACTTTAGTACCCAAACTGATCCTCACTAGTTACACTTCAGTAATTTTAAAATTTTTCTTACAGAAGATGTCATCTACGTCTATCTTTGGGGAAGTGATAAAGTTTCACCGATTGTAGGTAAACAAGGAGCATCTTTCTGAATTCTGGAGGCATGCCGTTGAGGTCTTTCTTGCAGAAAGGGCACATTAAACTCAGGTTTTCCGTTGCAAACTACAAACAGTTGGAAAAAAGTATCAAAATTACAGCAGCATAGTTCACGTCAGAAATGACAACCCTGTCAGGATAGGTAAACGGCAGGATAAATAGATAGCAGAGTAGGTAATAGTCATTTTTAGCGAGGGTCGCAAAGATAATTTTTTTTTCTTTTTTGTTGTTTGAAAATTATTTGTGTTAAAGTATAGGAGTAAGAAGGATTCTAGTGTTGGGTTAGGTAAAAAGGTATTGAGTGAAATTTTTGTTAAATGTCAAGTAATTTAGGCGATATCAGGGTTGGAAGGTGCATTGTCACACTGAGGATCAGTTTGCAAAAATTTGTATTTCAAGGATTAGATGTAAAAAATAGTAGGTCAAAAATAGAATGTATAGAAGTGAGATTAATTTTTTTTCCTTGCAAGCGCACAGGTGCAGAATTAGAGATAGTAGCAGAGCAGACTGGAGAGCAAAAAAAGTACGACGTTACTTTAGTTGTTTAAACCAATGGATAAGTGGTCACACAGTTTTGTAGATAGGTGTTGTGACTGATAAAGTCACGACGAAAGATTAATTCATGTTAACAAGGGCACAGGCACAAAAGCTTCGTGAATCTCAGCAGCAGGTAGGTAATCAACAGACAGACGAGACAGTAGATAAAGTAGAAAATTATAGGGAGGAAGAGCAGCAGAATTTGCAACGTCTAGTCGATTTAGATAAAACAGAAGCAGATCCGATGTAACAGAGAAAGGAAAATACGATTCCGGACATTCCAGAATTTGTAATTTCGCGAACAACATTCTCTGAATCAGATGCAGACAGCCCATGTACAAGATGGGAAACTTTAGAAGCAAGTAGAGCTAAGGAAACTCAATTGACATCAGCACATTTAGGGACGGAATACGCGTCATGCAACTAGTGGATACGTGGTCACACAGTTTTGTAGATAGTTGTTGTGATTGATTTAAAGTTACGACGGAAGATAGATTCATGTTAACAAAGGCACAGACACAAAAGCTTTGTGAATCTCGGCAGCAGGTAGGTAATCAACAGACAGCCGAGACAGTAGAGAAAGTAGATAATTATAGGGAGTAAGAGCAGCAGATTTGCAACGTCTAGTCGATTTAGATAAAATAGAAGCAAATCCGCTGTAACAGAATAAGGGAAATACGATGCTGGACATTCCAGAGTTTGTAATTTCGCAAAAAGCAATCTCTGAATCAGATGCAGACAGCCCACTTAAAAAATGGGAAATTTTAGAAGCAAGTAGAGGTAAGGAAACTCGATTGATAAAACACATTCAGGAACGGAATACACATCGTTACAGTCAGTAATGCTGACGAGGCAAGAGGATTTGATAGTGAAGACGAGCAGTTGGAATATGTAGAATCAATCGTATATATTATCAACATGCCACAGCAACAGGAACAGAAAAATTTTGCGTAGATACGAGTGCAGCATAATGGTTCCGTAACAAAAGAAACTGTACCTGAATACTTAAGACAGACAGAAAAGGGAGGCCAGTTTGCAGAGTCACATGTGGCACTACAGAGTTCCGTCACAGATGCAACAAGTTCCGCAATACACACACAGTGTAAGGCAACGTAGAACGTTACAGTTAGCCGATTTGTCGACGTCACAATATGAGACACAAGATGCTGTGAATGGCGGAATAAAAAATAGGAGATTGAGAACACCTAGTTCAGTAGGTGAGAGTACGACAGGACAAGAAGCCATTATAGAAATGTTCATAAAGATGAATGATAGTTTAAATAACAGTATAACTGCACAAGGTAATAATTTAACGAAACAAAATCAGGAATTGAAACAGGAATTAAAATAGGATATTGAAAAACGAAATCAGAAATTAAAACAGGAATTTAAAACACAAAAGCAGGAATTAAAACAGGATTTCACCAAGCTAAAGTTCAGATAAAGGAAAGCATAGTGCGGATCGATAACCAGATCACGCAAATAAATAAAGATGCAAAAGAGGCTAGAAACAAGATACAGGCATTATTGCAAGGTCAGCAGGAACTATGAACTGGTGTAGACAAGGTCCTATTGGACATCGTCAACGTAAATAAGAAAGTTGAACATTTCAGAAAAAAGGTGACACGTACAGCTATTTAAACCACAGAAGAGTAGTAAAGTAACGAAAGTCACTTTAAAAAGGTATGACCAGCATATAAATAAAATTGAAACAGAGATGAAAGATTAGTTGGAAAAACTCAGGTCGGAGTTAATCCAAACGATTGAGAAAAAGATAGAGACTGACTGTACTTGTAGTGTAATTACTGATACGTCAAGTAATCATTCAGTACAAGAACCGACACAAGTTAAAGATATACAGAAAGAAAAGAAAATGGAAGTAACACCAGCGGAAGTAAGGTCGAGAGTAGTTAAAACGTCAACTTAAGATATGCCGCAAAAATCGTGGTATGTACAGTCAGCCACTAAAAATTGAAAGACAGGCGACTGAAACAGTGAATCCTAGGACATGCTACTTCATTTAAATTCTTCCGTCAGCTGTTGTAAACATCGTCTATACAACGAGATAAATTTATTTTTCCTAGACACCTTAAGTGGCGAACGACTTCTGAAAGACAGAACTTTTTTTCTTCTTCTTTTTTGATAGTTCTAAATGTTTGATTTCGGTTAGAATTTTTTTAAATAATTATCGTTAAATGTACGTTGGTTATACAACACTTAGGGTACGCCCATCCATAGCATTACATTTATTTATTTATTTATTCGTGTACGAAACTACATCACAAATGTTACTGAAAGAAGCCAGCACATAATTTAAACTACAAAAGTAAGTGCTCTTACAGAAAGCAGTAGTAAAATACAGAGGTAAAATATAAAGTACAGAATTAAGTGCTTTTACAAAAAAACAGTATTCAAATACATAGATAAAATATAGAAAACAGAATTAAAACTATAAAAACAGAGATAGACAAATACAACAAACACTAAACAATTGAATCATATTTTGCTCATCCAGAAATCAGTGTTAGCTGCGGCTGTCCCAGTGTACTTCAGGAGGTCCTCTTGAGTGCACTCTCTAGATGCGTCCACTAAAGGGCATTACATTGAATTTCTTTATGCCATATTTACCTGAAAAATTACATTTCATACAATATGTCATTTTTTATGTACATCTTCAATTGCATTTTGATTGTAATGACAATTAGTGGTGATACTTATAAATTTTTCTAAGAAAATTAGTTGATGGTTCGTTCTGACCAGGTTTTGAACCCAGGACTCTTGATTTGATGTGCCTACCTGACCCCTTAATACGTTTCCATCCCCCAATTGATCTACCGCCAAACACGTTTGAATTTAATTCACATACAATGCCCTTGACTTCACTGGTAATTGTTTATAAACAATTGTTGTTAAACATTACTTGTGAACTTGTGAATTATTATCACACATATCCAGTCTTTAGTGGAAAATAAATGACCCAATGGGAATCTAGCCAGTGACCTTTCCTTGTATAGCCCTCAACACTAATCATATACCCACGAGACATTCGGTCGTGATATGCCTGTAGTTTCAGTACTAATAGAAAATATGTCGTCTCAGAAGCTGTTGTTGCTCAGTTGTTCCATAATTCGAGTTATATACTTCGTAATATTTTCGTGTCGCATTGTGGCCTGAAGCAAGCCTTTCAACTGGACGTCACTTCGGCGACTTGCATGTCCCTAACCTATCCTAGTTATCTACCTGGGGAAAGGGGACCTATAGTTTAACTCGGAATGCGAATTACATGTCGTTTCTGGCAACTCCTCACATCATGGAGAGGTGAAGGCTAAGTTAAAACGCAAACTGAAGAATCATTGGCCCGACTAAGTTTCGTACCCTAGACTTCTTTGGTTTGCAGTCGAGCTCTTTACCGCTAGACCAGCAGGCCCGATCTAAGTTATATACTCCTAATATCTTCTATTACACATTTTCTAAAGTGGGCTATACTCTTCTTCGGTGTTCAAGCCATCTTCATACCCAATTTCATCAAAATCGGTTGGGCGGTTTAGTCGTGAAAGCGTAACAGATTTATTTTCGCATTTATAACAGTAGTATGGATTTCTGCTGAATTTTATTTTTTTTAATTTACATATCCATTATTTTTAGAGATGTGATGAATATAGAAACTGAGCGCTTCTTCCTGTTGATTATTAATTTCTTTGTCAGTAATATCTTATAGCTCTTTCTTCAAATCAAATGAAAAGTAAAAAAGTCTTCTGAAGGTAATTTCTACAGAGGAGAGGAAAAAAACCTATGTTGATGCTGCTTAATACCGCGTAAAGCTGCCTTCTACTTCCACAACAGCTTGAAGTATGTTGGGCATTGAGTCCACAACTCTAGACACATAATTTGGACACTCAAGTAACTCTTTCCAAGCATAATTAATCTCATCGAGAAGTTGGTGGCGAGTAGACGGTGAGAGTGCTTTCTCCTTTGTTATTCTGAACATTTCTGCCCAAATATTTTCGATAACATTCCTGTCAGCTCTTTTAGGTGGCCATTCTAATACAGTGATATTTCTGTGGTCGTCGAATTACCTCTTAACCACTTTCGCCATGTGAATGGGCTAGCGATCATATTTTAACATGATACGGTCATCGCGAACTTAGCTGACACCGAAGGCAACATCCGTCTCAAAATTGTGATATAGTTGCTCGCGTTAAGTCTTCCTTTCACTTCCCACAAAAGGTCACACCCTTCCCTCGATATCTATGCCCATACTGTTACCGATTCTCTGTCACTTCTTCGCCATCTGTAGATATATTTTGGGTCATACCTAGCACCCTTTGGTCGGTAAACAACCACTCTTCCTGTTAATACAGTAGAAAAACTTTTTCAACAGTAAAATCACTTGTCTCCATAACTGGAGAGTTCTATCTACATTTTCAGAAGCAAAAGCAAAGCGGGCTTTTCTGTGGAAAACAGACAATGTCTCTCACAGCAGCGCTTCTGGATCTCACTCCATCTTCCCTGAGACGACGGATTATAGTTCTGCTGCTAATATTGAGGCTCAAAGTTTGCTGAATTTGTCGTGCGTTGAAGAACGGATGATTTTACTGAAACGACGTATCCGACGATCCTGAGCTGCTGTTGTTTTGCGACGAGCACTAGAATGAGGCCGTTTGTTCAGATTACCTTCCTCTTCTTTACATCGAATCCACCTGGTAACAGTCGATTTGTGACTGTCCATACTCTTTTAAACATAGCAATTGGAATATCCTTTCTTCATGTATTACTATTATAACACCCTTGTCTGTCTCAGCCAAGTGCGACATCTTGCGTTGACTGACTCCGTTACATTTAATATCCGCTGCGAATGCACTGCTAGCAGGAAGCAGACTGCCAAAGTCAGCGCTCAGTCACGTGGGCCCAATTCTACGTCTGCAGACGCAAAGCTTACTGATGAAGCACCATCGCGGGAAAAAGTAACACCAGCGAGAATGCTGAAACTTGTGCGCGCAATTTGCCTACGGGAACAACTTATACTCCGTAGCTTTGATTTTATTTCAAAAATGTTCAAATGTTTGTATAGCTTATGCGACTTAACTACGGGGTCATCAGTCCCTAAACTTACAAACTACTTATGAACTAGCTAATCCTAAGGACGGCACAAATATCCATTTCCGAGGTGGGATTCGAACCCCCGACCGTAGTGGGCGTGCAGACCGTGACTGGAGCGCCTCAGTCCCCTCGGCCACCGAGGCCGGCGATTTTTATTTCGGTTTGCGCTGGTAGTTAAAGTTTCATAACACATCGACGGCAAAAATTAGTTCCGAACACACAATAAACATTAAATAAAATAAAATTTCTTAGTTTACTTGTGGTCTCTTTACTTAAAACTGTCCTTTGTCACAAACTAAATTCCTGCGTGACTGAGGCTATACCGTTATTTGCCGATATTGCACATGTGGAGGGTCTTTCTCCTCATCACCAATTTCGACCTTTTTTGGAGAGTCTTAGGCCAGAATGAACCAACCACATTTGGAGCTTGGCTAGGAACTCATTTTGAATTTGCTAAATATTCAAGTAGTAAATTGAACTAAGTCATTGTTTAGGAAGTGAGGGGTATTTCCCGTATTTCCACTTCTGCTAATGTCAAATCTACAGATATATCTGGCATGACAGTGCACTTTAGAGCTGAATCATTCACATCATGCAGCATGTAGTTGGTTAACTTTGACATATTACTGACAAAGGTCATAAAGACCTTGGACGGAAAAGAAAGTGACGAAGTAGCAGCTCCAGATGGCCAAGCGGTTAGAAAAAAAATAGGTGGTTTTTTTTTTTTTTTTTTTTTTTTTTTTTTAGTAAGTGGGTCGCGCGCGCTTTGAGATATTTCCGATAAAATTAATCGCAGGCAGCAGTTGGCGTAGTGCTAAGAGCTTGCAACAGTGAAAGGTCGCTGGTTGGAGTTCTGATGGCGGAAGTGATATTCCTCTGCATTACCTACACTGTAAATGAACCGAAATAATGCTCGATAAATTGTATTTGGATGGGGAATTTCGCCTTATCCAAGACGCCGTTTCATAATTTTCCAGTCACCCAAACTCGTTTCGACAGTTTCTGTATTGTCTTGAGTGGGTTTTATCTTTGTCACATGCCACTATTAGTTTATGTGCTATTTTGAATGTGTTTCATATTGGATATCTTTCTCACATGACGTTATTAGGTATTTATATTGGTTTCTTTTTATCTGCCATTATACAGCTTGTGATTGTTTTGTGCTGTTGTAGTCATGTTTGCTTGTTTGACCCGCTCGGATAGCTGTGTGGTCTCACGCACCGCTTTTCGCGACGGGGAGGCGTACCGGCCCCGGTTCGAATCCCCCCGGCGGATTAACGAAAGGGGTCGGAGTGCCGGCCAGCCTGGATGTGGTTTTTAGGCGTTTTTCCACATCCCCCTAGGTGAATACCGGGCTGGTCCCCAAGTCCCGCCTCACATACACGATTCGCAAACATTTCGTAACACTTTACACTTTCCCACATATAACACTATACGCAGATATTAGGGGTTCACATTTCCTCCCGGGGGGCTTGGGGTGGCGGCAGGAAGGGCATCCGGCCACCCCGTCAATACTAACATGCCAGTTCCGAATAAACAAAGCCGACCTTGCTGTGCCTGTAAAAGGGCTAAAGAGAAAGAGTCATGTTTTATTGTTTTTGGCGTGTTATAGCAAAACGATGAAGCGCTGCCACAAAGGCCGGGAACATTCTTGGCGTTTTAGTCCCGATTAGGGATGGCGGTTATTGCTGAAACAACCGGTTTTCGGTTATACCGGTTCTTTTCATATCCAGTTTAACCAGACAGTTAAAATTGTTCAAGATAACCGGTTTTCGGTTTTTTATTGCTATTATTTCCAGTAGTTCGACCGAAACATATTTTGCGGCCGAAACAGAAACCGTAATCGAATTTTCGGTTCTTCTAGTTTCGGCCAAAATCGAAACTTACGAAATTTAGTTAAAATTTAGGTAAATTTACGTTATACGACAAATCACTAGTCTTTCCATATTTTGCAAGATCCCCTCCCAATACTACGCCTTCTTGAATGTGCGTAAGACTAGTCAGGAGTCCGTAGAAGACGATATACGAGGCATACAGATTTACTGGCCTAGTATTTCCATCCGGCAGTTGCGTATATTGAGCCAACCACTCCGTAAGTTGGACTTGTCAGCCAGAGCATAATAATGTATACACAATATGTATGTAAGTTACAATCAGTAAATGAACTTCAATCAGTGCTGCAGAAGCATTCAGAAAAATAAGTCACAGTTCGGACTAACAGTATGATTGCTGTCAGTCTAAATTTACGCAAATTGAACTAGGAAAGCTGTGTACCACATGATCAAAGACTGTTCAAATGGTTGTGAGTTCTTATGGGACCTAACTGCTTAGTTCATCGGTCCCTAGACTTAAAAACTACTTAATCTAACTTAAACTAACTTACGCTAAGGACAACATACACACCTATGACCGAGGGGGGAGGGCGGACTCGAACCTCCGACTGGAGCAGCCGCACAGTCCGTAACATGGAGCGAGACCGCACGGCTACCTCGCGAGGCACCAAATGATCAATGTTACATAAAAACACATATTGGTTTCAAGGAATCACATTAACAAAACTTGTTAGCATAACAATATGATAACACATTAAAAGTTAAAAATGTTCAAATGTTCGTATAGCTTATGGGACTTAACTACGGGGTCATCAGTCCCTAAACTTACAAACTACTTATGAACTAGCTACCACTAAGGAAGGCACGGATTCGAACCCCCGACCGTAGTGGCCGTGCAGACCGTGACTGGAGCGCCCCAGTTCCTCCGGCCACCGCGGCCGGCATTAAAAGTTATTATTCCAAGCTTATATAATAGGTATATAAATCGAATTTACCTTCTCTTCCAAGAAACATTTTGGATGCTTTCTCCTTAAATGACACAGCATGTTTCTAGTACCTCCACCCGTTTTCAGCTTTTTAAAACAAATGGAGCATTATACCGTACTTCGTGAAGTACTTCCACACTCGGGATGGTGCCATTCAAGACACAACCGATGTCTGGCGACGACAGCAAGGAACTGCCGCATGACCAGACGGAGGCAAGTCTCGTATACTGCCGGTGCACACGCGCGTGGCGTAGGCCACGTCACACGGTAACAGCTGCATCGATGCCTCAGTAGGTGCACCAGTCCTGAAGCTCTTATGCCACGCGTTTTTTGCACGTTTCTGACTGCCGGGATTGTTCTTAAATTATCACTGATCGCTTTTCTTAGTTATTGCGATGACCTAAATTCCACAACAGTGGAAATTTTAGGAATAGACCTAAATATTAGGGTCTACTAGTATAATTTTTTTTTTAATTATTTACAAAAAACACATTTTGAACCACTACTACAGAAGTAGTCGTGCCGGTCTTTTTTACCCGGTTCTTGGCAATAACTAACAAAAACCTGTTACAACCGACACCAAATAAATACCGAAATAAACCGGTTATTCAAAACTAAAATACCGGTATCGGTTTTAACCGGTCGGTTTTTCCCATCCCTAGTCCCGATCGGCATTTTTACCGTCGCCGCCGTACCAGTAGTGGCGCATTGAATGGATTGTCAGTTGCACACTGTGCGGAAAAATGGACGATCAGACGATTTAACGCCGACGGCAAGAATGCAGCCGACCACTGCCACTACAATCGACGGATTTTTACCCTCTCCGCCTAAGTGGTGGCCCACATTACTGAATGCTCGGTTACACACTCGTCGACCAGTCCGCCGCCGACCGCTATCGTGTTCGCGTTGAGTGTGGTGTAGTGGTGTGCTTTTATCGTGGTTGAAGTGTTGTCATTGACAATGAGCCACCGATTCATTTTGTACATGAAAGGCTTTTGCTTTGGGACAAAACTTCTTTGGAATTTTTTAAATGTAGGAACGCAACAAGGAAAGCTTGGCATGAAGGCTGTCTTCAACTTAGGAATATTTTGATTAGATGGAAGAATGCGAAAAGAATGCCTTTGGTAAGTAAGCCAAAGCAAAAGTAATGAAAAAAAAAAAAAAACTTTCAAATGTTTGTAATTCTATGGGACCAAACTACGTTGGCCATCAGTCCCTAGTAGACTAAGGCGCTCCAGTCACGGTCTGCATGGCCACTACGGTCGGGGGTTCGAATCCCCCCTCGGGCATGGATATTTGTGCCGTCCTAGTTCTTAAGTAGTTCATAAGTAGTTTGTAAGTTTAGGGAGTGATGACCCCGTAGTTATGTCCCATAAACTATACAAACATTTGAACATTTGAGTCCCTAGTATTACAAGCTAATTAAACTAAGTTAAACTAACCTAAGGACAACACACACATCCATGCCCGAGGGAGGATTCGAACCTCCGACGCGGGAGGCCGCACGATCAGTAACGTGCACTCCAGACCGCTCAGATACTCTCGCACGGCAGTAAATAAACCAATTATGCACATTATATTAAAGAAATGTAAGACTATTGAAGTCAATTACATAGCATTGCAAGTAATAATTCAAAATGTTCAAATGTTTGTATAGCTTATGGGACTTAACTACGGGGCATCAGTCCCTAAACTTACAAACTACTTACGAACTAGCTAACACTAAGGACGGCACAAATATCCATGCCCGAGGGGGGATTCGAACCCCCTACAGTTGTGGCAGTGCAGACCGTGACTAGAGCTCCTCAGTCCCTTCGTCCACCGCGGCCGGCAAGTAATAATTAATAGTCTTTAAAATTGTTTTTTAATATCATTGTATTTTTTACATTTGAAAGTTTCAATACAGTAGTATTTTGCCGTTGTATATGACTTTTCAGCAGGTTGTGCAGTTCGTGGAATGACGAGATTGACATTCTATAGTAATTGAAAAACTTTTCTTCGTCGTTGCTTAATTCAGGAAATAAAGCGGAGAACGCTCCAACGTCCTCTCTCCTTTATGTGGGAAACAGACAATGTCTCTCATCCCAGATAAGTCTATTTCTTCGCTCCCTCTTCAGTCGACGATATAACAATAATGCAAGACGTTGTTGTCTATTCACTTTGTTCACAACACTGTATATGAAAAAACGACAGTTAAATACATACTTGATGCTCGGTGGTCAGTGATCGACGACTGATGCAGCATCGGTATTTGTACCGCCCAGTGTGCAAACGCTACATTACTGTTATGCGGCGGCGGTAAAAATGCCGATCAGACAAAAACGCCACGTGCGTTCCCGGCCAAACAGTGCAACAGGACCACAAAAAACCAAAAACAATGACAACCTGTATAATGGCTTGTGGGTAAACAGAACGCAAAATAAATAACAGAGGAATGTGAGAAAGACTTAAACATGAAAACCACTCAAGATAGCGCATTTAAATGCTGAATCAAGTCTGGGGACAACAGAACGATAAAACGGTTTCTTCATAAGGTGTAATTCTCCATCCAAATGTTTCGTTTCATTTACAATGTAAAGATTGAAAATAAGAAAAGACAAATAAATCAGTACCCGCAGATGAACACGAACCAGTCACACTCGGACTTCTGTTCCGTGCTCTTATCACTGTGCCAACCGCTGTCTGCAAACACTGATAACATTAACGCCTCATGCCGCGCCGACCCGCGTAATAAAGAGGAAAGTTGCTTCTTATTTCTATACGCTTGGCCTTCCGGTGCTGCCACTTCTATTTCTGGCCAAGACCTGAATATATACCATATACATGCTCAAAATCAGTGATGACGAGTAGGGACCCTTTAGTTATTGGGCGTGAAATGACAGCACTTATTCGAAGCATGGAAACCACAATACTCACGATTTAGTTTGAAAAATTCCGGTACATATAGACAGATGGAAGTATGAAACTTGGACTTCGACTGACGTTAACAACCACTGACAGAAAAAGCCAAACAGCTTTCGACGCGACGTGAAAATGGTAACAATTTTCACCATACAAGTAGAATATCACCAGGACTTAAATATATTGCCGCGGTGGAGTAGCCGAGCGGTCTAAAGCGTCTCGCTGCGGAGCGCGCGGGTGCTCGCCGTGGAGGTTCGAGTCCTCCCTGGGGCATGGGTGTGTGTGTGTTTGTCCTTAGGTTAGTTTACCTAGGTTTAAGTAGTTTGTAAGCTACGGACTGATGAGCACGCAGTTTGGTCCGATAGATTTACGAACATTTGAACTTAAATATATTAGCTCGGATTATGGCGTGAGCTCTCTGAAACCATTTAGAGAGAAATGTTTTATAGAAACCTATTGAATCGTACACTACACTTCTTTATAGAACGAGCGTTGTTTGAAGAAAATGTGATGCACCTTGAGTTTATTTCACTTGATTTCAACCGAGGGAGAAAACGACAGTTGTATTAGCCCCTGTCACGAATTGCGAGACCGCTCCCGCAGAAAGTACGAATCCACCCTCGGGCATGTGTGTGTGTGTTGTCCTTAATATAAGTTACAGATAATTTAAGTAGTGTGTAACTCTGGGGACCGATGACCTCAGCAATTTCGTCCCACAGTAACTCGACACTTTCAAACAACGAAGTTATCGACTGAAACGTGGCGATCCTCCAGGAAATCTATACACTCTCTGTTATTCCTAATCTATATAACCATATAGGAGGTAATTTGACCAGCCTCCTCTGATTATTTTCAGCTGATGCTGTCGTTTATCGTCTTCTCAGTTCATCAGAAAATAAAAAAATAAAAAATAATGGAAACATATCTTAGACAAGATATTTGCTTGTTGCGAATAGTGGCAGTAGACTTTAAACAATGAAATGTGTGACGTCCTCCACATTAGTACTAAAAGGACATAATAAAATTTCAGTTACATGATAAGTGATGCAAACTAAAAGACTGTCGATTCAACTAATTACATTATTAGTGGTGCTTGAGCACCAAAACTAGTTTTCCAGTCAGAATTTTTCGGGTTATGAATCAAGACTGAACAACAATAATTTCGTCTTAATGCTTGCAATCATCTTTTTTATTAACATGTTATTTGGCTTTGTTCTTGTGACGAGAAAATCATAAGGAGAAGAAATAGAAATGTGAAGGAGACAATAGTTGACCAGTCGTTGTTAGTGATTCGCCGAGTTTTGATTTCAAATAATGGAGTGGGTTTTATGTTTCTTTTTTGTTTGTGTTCTTTAGTCCGAAGATTGGTTTCGTGTAGCTCTTCACGATAGCCGGCCGCGGTGGCCGAGGAGACTAAGGCGCTCCAGTCACGGTCTGCACGGCCACTACGGTCGGGGGTTCGAATCCCCCCTCGGGCATGGATATTTGTGCCGTCCTAGTTCGTAAGTAGTTCATAAGTAGTTTGTAAGTTTAGGGACTGATGACCCCGTAGTTAAGTCCCATAGACTATACAAACATTTGATTTTACTTCACGATATACTGCTCTGTGCAAGCCTCTTCATTTCTGAATAAATACTGCAACTTACATCCTTTTGACCCTGATTCCTATATTCTCTTGGTCGCCCTCTACAGTTTTTACTCCCCCCCCCCCCCTTTCCATCAAATTACTGGTTCCCTGATGTTTGAGAATATGCCCTGTCCACCGACTCCGTCGTTTAGTCAAGTAATGCCACAATTTTCTTCTTCCATTAATTATTTTCAGCATCTTCTTGTAGGTTACAAGATCTTCCCATCTAATCAGCATTCTTCTGTACCTCCACATTTTAGAAGGTATATTCTCTTTCTGTTTGAACTATTTATTGTCCACGTGTCACTTCCATAAAAGGCTGCATGCCGACAAATACCTCCAGAAAAGGCTTCCTATCATTTAAATCTATATTCGATATCAACGCTTTTCTTGCCATTGCCAGTCTAAAGTTAATGTCTTCTCTACCTCGGCCATAATAATTTATTTTGCCGCGCAGATAACAAAACTCACCTACCACTTTTCGTGCCTCATTTACTAATCTAATTCTCTAAGAATCACATCATTTCATTCGACTACATTCTGTTATCTTCGTTTTGCCTTACTATATACATCTCTTGGTCTCCCTCTATAGAATTACAATGTTATCATCAGACTTCAAAGTTTCTATTTCTTCTCCGTGTACTTTAATTGCTTCTCCAGTATGTTAGTGTCAGATCAGAATATTCTATTGTATTTATTAATCATTTTATAAGAGACTGACTCCAAATGTTCAAATGTTTGTAGAACGTATGGGACTTAACTACGGGGTCATCAGTCTCTAAACTTACAAACTACTTACGAACTAGCTAAGACTAAGGACGGCACAAATATCCATGCCCGAGGTGGGATTCGAACACCCGACCGTAATGGCCGTGCAGACCGTGACTGGAGCGCCTCAGTCCGCGCGGCCACCGTTGGAGAATACCTTTACAGTAAAATATATACCCTCTAGAAAATCAGAAGCGATCCGGCAGCCGATAAGATGTGTCCATCGCAGCGCTTGGCACAGCCAGTGGTCAGAAGCAGTCACGTCGGGTGCGCTGTGGCCCCCAGTGGTTTATAACAGTGCATGTCCCGTCAACGAAAGAGCCGTTATAGCAATCAGCAAACGTCTGTCTCCTCCATTTGGTGTGATCGAGGTTACAGGAATTATTAGGTACAATCTTTAATTTGCTTCTCCTCATCTAATTTACGGAACTGCACGTGATGTCAACACTCTTTTTACATGAATGTGTGACAGGTGTCTGACTAGTGCAGGGGTCTCCAAACTACGGACCGTGCAGAGCTTTCATCCGGCCCGCGCCCCAGTTTCAAGTAACTTCCTGGCTGTATTTTGCTTTTCTGATTTCGTCTTGTTTACTTCGTTCGTTCGTTGTTCAAATGTTTGTAGAACTTATGAGACTTATCTACGGGGTCATCAGTCCCTAAGCTTACAAACTACTTATGAACTAGCTAAGACTAAGGACGGCACAAATATCCATGCCCGAGGGGGGATTCGAACCCCCGACCGTAGTGGCCGTGCAGACCGTGACTGGAGCGCCTCAGTCCCCTCGACAACCGTGGCCGGCCGTTAGTTGTTGCATGTGCGTTGTCACATAAGGTTTCATTTGTTTGTAAAATCTGTACGATATTTTGTACCGAATAAGTGTACACTGTGCAGTATGTTGGTTGAAACGAAAAAGAGAAAAGTCGATGCCTAGTGACGACTATTCAGTAAAACATGGGGCGTGAAAAACTTCGTCATAGAGAAAAGCAACATAGTCATGTATATAATCTGCAATGGACTTATAAGCTGTGCTCAAGGATTTTAATATCCACCGCCATTATGAAACAAAGCATGGTGCACAGTTTGATGCGTTCAAAGACAATGTACTTGTGCACAAGTTGAGATGTTAAAACGTAGACTGTGTTTGGAACAAAACGATTTTAGGAAACGTGTTCACGCAAGTGAAGCCGCTACGAAAGTAAGCTCAAGAACTGCCCACGAAATCGCCAAACGAGGAAAGCCATTCACGGATTGTGATTACATTAAAAAAACTGCAAGCTGATTACAGCTGAAGAATTGTGCTATGGCCAAACGGAACAATCCAAAGTTGTTTCTCAATCAGCAAATACTGTGGCGCGTCAAGTTAAAGACATTGCTTCCGATTTAACAAATCAGTTGCAAGAAAGGGCATAGCTTGGTACTATATAGCCTTGGACGAATATACTGACATCAGTAATAATGCCCAAGTTCTGTTGTTCTTTAGAGGTGTTAGCTCAAACATAGAAGCAACCGAAGAACTAGCAGAACTGATTTCCTTATGTGGCACAACAACGGGCGATGACATATTTAAAGATTTAGGCTTACCGTTAACTTCACGACGAAGTGCCATCTTCATCTTTCTCGGCTGAAATGTATCTGAACTATGGAGGGAGAAATATATGTGGCAAATTCATAGGTTTTGTTGGCAGAATAAATGCAGACTTTGAAGCCAAACGTACTCCCAGACCTTTGACGAAAAATGTGTTCTTCATCAGGGAGAACTTTGTGCAAAATCCAAGCATATGTCTTGTGTAATGACACCTGTAATTTCTGCTGTGAACTTTATTTGAAGGTATTGAATCAAACACCACCAATTCAAGTGTTTCCTAGAAAAAGTTGACTCTTTGTCCAGTGATCTCCCATACCACACGCCTCACGGCAATAGGGCGATTAACGTGTGGTATAATTTTGTCAACTATTTTTTGGTTGAGAATGGAGAGAGAGAGAGAAATATTTCTAAATTAAAAATAACCCCTTAGAAGTTCCAACTACAGTACTAGCTATAGATATTCGCTTCCTTGGATGATGTTGCTCTCCATTTAAACGAACTGAACAATAAACTTTAAGGGGAGGATCTTTACATGCATATCAAAGTTGAGGATACTATTACTTCTGATCTTTACAAGCAGATTAAAGTTTTCCAACAGAAGCTAATACTTGGTAAAGGTAATATCAAACACAAAATTGTATCGCATTTTGCCAATTGCCAATCACTGAAAGAGGTTCAAGTTTAGCTCACTCTTTTTCCTGGGGATTTCTTGGTCATCTGAAGAAAGAGTTATCTTGCAAGTTTTCCGATTTAACTGCACGCTCTAAGGAAATTCGAATTTAACACAACCCCTTCTCTTGTGAAGTGTAGCAAATCGTAATAATTGATCAACAAATAAATAAATAACCAGATAAGTCAACGAAGGACAAAATTAAGAAAGGCAGTATTGTACAGTTTAATAAATTTCTTCCACAAGAAAACTACCCCCTCGTCAAAGTCTTTTAATGAAGTTGGTTATTTGTATTTGTATTTAGATGTGAACAAACGTTTTCATTGCTCAAATTTGCCAAATTCAAATACAGGAGTAACCTCAGTGGCGAACATTTAAGAGACATTTTGTTGATACAATGAAGTTGGAGTTTGGATTCAAAAATCTAATTTCACACTTCACACTAAGTATTCTGAATATTAAAAAAGTGTACCTCATGTATACACTGAATTTCGTTTTGATTAAATTTTACTTACGTAAGAAGTTGCTGCGTATGTTAATGTTGTCAACGAATGATAATTAACTCACTGACCTGAACAGGGAACATAAACGAACCTGTTAATCGTACAACATAATGAACATTAATTATTTCTACACAAAGATCATTCTCCTCATACTGTGTGACAGTATTCAATGCGTATTAAGTTGTCGTTGCCAACAACAGCATATTGCGCCAGCGCTGCTGGAGGTAAAATTGTAGCTTGTGTTTTTGTAAGAACAAAAGAATTTCATTATTTTCTTGTTTTGAGAAATGTGAAATCAACAAAACGTTATTCGTTAGGTTGCGTTTGTAGCTAGTGTGTTGAGTTAAATAACTCGCACTTAATAATTTTGCAGGTGTGGTGACAGCCGATTCTAGTTGATGTAGATGAAGTAGAATATATATCTACTGTACACATCCAGTACAATCAACCATCAGAATGACATGACCAACAGAAATGATGTTGTGGAGATGCAACATACTTTCTGAGTACATACGATAGTATTCTGTGAGAGGCTAGAATGGGAAGACATATATACCTGTGACGTTTAAAAATTATAATGTAGGCTGTATACTGTTGTTGAGAGCCAGACGTATGAAAAAGTATAATAAGATATGATGTAGGAAATATTGTTTCGTAAAGTTACGTACTATTTGGCCACAGTAACTTGACGATTTTAGTAGTGCTGCCGCAAGCGACGAAAACACACAATAATTGAAAAATATTCATTTATTTACAAGGGCTGCCAACGTTACAGTGCTCCTTGACGCCAAATATTATTGTACACGTTGTTAGGATAACGGTTCCACCACTGCAGTAAGCAGTCGACGCTATCTTTCGCTCAGCGAAGCAAGCGTAATGACGGTACAAAGACACGCCTTCTGCAACTCCCAGCAGCCACTGCGCGGATCGTCAAGTTAACATTACACAACACTGAACGTAACGTAAAATCTGAATCTTATTCTGTATACCTCTACTAGCTGCTAAACCCTGTTTTTCCCAGGTACATATGCATTTTTCTAGTCTTATATTGGAAACGAAAATAAAAATTCGGAAAAGATTTCATCTTCATGCAGTCATGAAAACAGCTAATAAATTACGAAATAGTAAAACAAAGAAATAAGCATAATGTACAAAATTTTAAATGCAGTATCCGGAAAAAGAAAAATAGTAATAAAATATAAATGACAGATAAAATTAATTTAATTAAAAATTTGTTTTGTTGGGTCTTCAGACCAGGGACTGGTTTGATGGCGCTCTCCACCCTACTCTATCCTGAGCAAGCCTCTTCACCTCCTCATAAGAACGGCATCATACATCCGTTTGAATCTGCTTACTGTTTTCATCTCTTGCTCTCCCTCTGCGGTTTTTATCCAAACACTTCCCCCCAATGCTAAATTCACGATTCCTTGATGTATCATACCAATCGATCCCTTCTTTTAGTCAAGGTATGCCAGAAGTTCCTTTTCTCTTCAATTCTGTTCAGTACCTCCTCATTAGTTACACGATCAACCCACCTAATCTTCTGAAGCGTCACATATCAAAACCCTTTATCCTATTCCTGTGCACACTATTTATCGTCCAAGTTCCACTCCCATACAAGGCAAAACACAAATGCCTTCAAAAAATTCGATGTTAACATATTTCTCTTTTTGAAAAACGCTTTGCCTCCCATTGCCATTCTGCATTTTATATCCTTTATACTGCGACCATCATTTGTTATTTTACTGCCCAAGTAACAAAACTAATCTACCACCTTTATTGTTTCGTTACCTAATCTAATTCCTTATCATCGCCTGATTTTCGTAGACTGCATTCCATTACCCTCGGTTTGCTCTTGTTAATGTTCATCTTATACGCACCTTTCAATACACTGTCCATTCCGTTCAACTGCTCTTCCAGGTCCTTTGCTGTCTCTGACGAATTACAGTGTCATTGGCAAAAAGCAATATTTTTATTTCTTCACCCTGAACTTTAATTCTTTCTCCAAATTTCTCGTTGCTTTCCTTTGCAGCTTGCTCAATGTACAAATTGAATATCATTGGAGAAAGGCTACAACCCTGTCTTACTCCTCTTGCCAATCACTGCATCCCTTTCATGCCCTTCAACTCTGACAACTGCCCTCTGGTCTTTGTAAAAGTTGTAAATAATCTTCTGTTTTCTATATTTTACTCCTGCTTGCTTCAGAACTTGAAAGCTTTCTTCAAATCTGCAAAAGCTAGATATGTAGGTTTGACTTTCCTTAATCTATCTTCTAAGATAAGCCATAAAGTGAGTATTGCCTCCCATGTTCCTACATTTCTCCTAAATCGAAACTGATCTACCCCAAAGTCGGCTTCTACCAGCTTTTCCATCCTTCTGTAAATAATTCGTGTTAAAATTTTGCAACCATGACTTATTAAACTGATGGTTCTGTAATTTTCACACCTGTTTGCCCCTGATTTCTTTGGAAGGGGGTTATTACATTTTTCTTAAAGTCTGAGGGTATTTCGCCTGTCTCATACATCTTACACATCATGTGAAATAGTTTTGTAGTGGCTGGTTCTTCCAGAGACTCCAGTAGCTCTGACGGAATGTCATCTACTCCAGGGCCCTTGTTTTGACTTAGGTCTTTCAGTGCCCTGTCAAATTCATCTCTCAGTATGTATCCCCTATCTGATCTTCATCTACTTCTTCTTCCCTTCCTACAATATTGTCTCTCAGTACATTTCCTTTATAGAGCCTGTATATATATTTTTTCCACCTTTCAACTTACCTTCTTTGCTGAGAACTATTTTTCCATCTGACTTCTTGATATTCATAGAGTTGTTTTTCTTGTCTCCAAATGTCGCTTTATTTTCCTGTAGGCAGTATCTACTTTTACCCTAGTTATACATTCTTCTACAGACTGGCATTTGGCTTCTGGCCACTCCTGCTTAGCCATTTTCCACTTCCTGTCAATGTAATTTTTTAGTCCTCTGTACTCCATTTTGACTGCTTCATTTACTGAATTTTTATATTTTCTCCTTTCATCGATTAAGTTTAGTATTTCCTGTGATATCAGGGACTGATAACCCCGCAGTTAAGTCCCATAAGCTTTACAAACATTACACATTTCTTATGGTATCCAATGATCTTTTGTAGTTCTTGTCTTACTACATATTTTGTGCTCTGCTGCCTTCACTATTTCGTCTCTCAATGCTACCTAATTCTCTTCTACTATTTTATTTCCGTCAATTGTCGCCTAAAGCTCCCTTTGAAATTCTCTAGAACTTCAGGGTCCTTCAATTTATCTAGTTCCCATCACTTAATTTTCCCACCTTTCTGCGGTTTTCTCAGTTTCAGACTACAATTCACTACCAATAAGATATGGTTAAAGTCTATATCTGCCCCTGGGTATGTCTTACACTTTAAAATCTGGTTCCGAAATTTGTCTTACCATTATAAAATCTGTCTGGTACCTTCCAGTGTCTACTAGTCTCTTCCAAATATACAAGCGTCTTTCATGATTCTTAAACCAGGTGTGTGATATAACTAAATTATGTTCTGTGCAAAATTCTACCAGGTGGCTTCCTCTTTCATTTCTTTTACCCAATCCATATTCACCTACTATCTTCGCTTCCTTTCCTTTTCCTACTAACGAATTCCAGTCTCCCATCACAATTAAGTATTCCTCTTCCTTAATTGTCTGAATAATTTTCTTGACCTCCTCATACATTTCTTCGATCTCCTCATCATCTGCAGAGCTAGTTGGTATATAAACCTGTACTACTGTGATCGGTGTTGGCTTCATATCTATCGTGACTACGATAATCCGTTCACTGGGCTGCTCATAGTAGTTTACCCGCATTTCTATTTTCTTATTCATTATCAGTCTTAGTCCTGTAATACGCCCAACTGATTTTGTATGTATAATCCTGTATTGATATGACCAGATATCCTGTTCCTCTTTCCACTGAAGTTCACTAATCCTCACTATGTCTAACTTCAACCTGTCCATTTTTTAAATTTTCTAATCTCCCTACCCGATTAAGGGATATAACATTCCACTCTTCAATCTGTAGAATGCCAGTAGTGTCTTTCCTGATGACGACATCCTCCTGAGTAGATCCCACCTGGAAATCCAAATGGGGGACTATTTTACCTCCGGAATATTTTACCCAAGAGGATGATGTCATCATATATTCATACAGTAGAACTGCATGTCCTTGGGAAAAGTAACGGCTGTAGTTTCCCCTTGTTTTCAACCGTTCACAATAACTGCATGGCAAAGCCACATTAGCTGATGTTACAAGGCCAGCTCAGTCGATCATCCAGACTGTTGCCCCTGCAACTACTGAAAAAGCTGCTGCCCCTCTTCAGGAACCACACGTTTGTCTGGCCTTTCCACAGATACCCCTCCGTTCAGGTAGTACCTACAGTATGGTTATTTGTATCATTGAGACATGCAAGCCACCCCACCTTGGCAAAGTCTGTGGTTCATCGGGGTGGAAAAAAAATTTGACTATAAACAATATTGAGTCCATCTCATTCTTCCCTTTCTGTCCATTGACTTCTAACCAGTGCCGTCTCTAGGGGGGTGGGGTGAACCATGCTGTCGCCAAGGGGGGGGGGCAGATTTTTGGGGGTGGCAAATTACAGAATTCTCATTTATTTCTGATAGGTTAAATTAAACAAAACAATCAAAAATGGAAATGTCTTGTAAAAAATAGAAAAGTGAACATAAGTAGGAAATACAAAATTCTTACTGATTAATACACAATGATACAGACAACAAGGAAAATAAACTTGCAAAGTTACTACGTAGAAGGTTGAGCCAATGTGTTTGGGCGCTTCCGCGTGATATCACTGTCGATCGTGACGAGGCCAACGAGAAATGTGTTCAATGTTTGTAAAGCTTATGCGATTTAACTACGGGGTCATCAGTCCCTAAACTTACAAACTACTTATGAACTAGGACGGCACAAATATCCATGCCCGAGGGGGGATTCGAACCCCCGACCGTAGTGGCCGTGCGGACCGTGACTGAAGCGCCTCAATCCCCGCGGCTACAGCGGCCGGCCCAACGAGAAAGACAGGCCGCGGTGCGCACGTCATGTCACAGAAGGAAGGTAGTCCTGAGACAGCGCGATCGCTAGCTGATTGGCCGGCCACTGGGGCACAGCTCACTGCCTAATAATGGCATGCCACTCAGATAGCGATCGTGCCTGCTTAGGTCTACCTTGCTTACGTGACTCGACGTACGCGCTTGTCGATCTTGAGAAGCGGTAGAAGGCCAGGCGTATTCTTGCGTTCGACGACGGCACTGTTCCGTTTATGTAATATTAATTTAAGAAAACAGGGGCGATATAAGCATAAACACAAAGGAACAGAATACTACCATCTACTACAGCCAGGAAACTCTTCTACTGATTTCTAGTATCGAAAACTGTAAAACTGTGTATTATCGGCACCTTGGCGTATATTGTATTCTGTTACCACATTAATGTCATCTGCTTTTACAAACTGTTTGTTGGAGGCTTCACACAGTACACTCCCTTTTCTAATTGTTCCCTCAGATATTTTTAATTCGGTTAATCGATGGTATCGGTATGGGCAGTAGCAACAGTAGATTATATCGCTTATAAATATTTATCTTTTTATGTCCTGGTCCTAGTTTAGCGCGCAGTGAACAGGCGTCCTTTTGTCTCTTTGTCTAATTATGAGCGGCGACGAGTATGTGCGGTCTGTAGGTAAACGTGGTTTCGTGGAACTTGTGATTTACACAATTAGTCGGTAAGATGCTCCACCTCTATTCAAGGAGCCAGAAAAAGTGAACAGATTTTAGTTTTATGTTCTGCCGCTGACCTAAATTAATCTTGGTGGGCATATTAATTTTGGAGTTGTAGCTTAAAATGTAAATGTAACACTGGTGCTGCTTTGATCTTAAAGACAAATTGACTACAAAGAGACGCATGAGTGTTAGGTGTGAAAATAAGACGTCATATATGAATAAAGCTGACGAAGTCGTTAAATGCGGAAGGGGGGAAGGAGGCGGGTGCCGGCGGCGCTTGAATTTTTTCACAGACGGCAAAATACCTGGGGCCAGCCCTGCTTCTACCTTCCTAACTGTCCATTTTAGCTTCGTTTTCATGCAGTCCAATACTTATAACATCGTACACCCTTGAATACAATATAATTTACAGACTTGTACAGTGTAATATTAGGCAACTATCTGCGATGAATAAATAGTGGATGAATGAAGTTTCGTAAATGACGTGTCGTGAGATGGGAAAGTTTTTGTGACTAATTATTTACGACGTCATATCTCATGAATTATGTGCTATATCTCGCCTCAGGAGATAATAATTGAAAGACACTGTCTGATACGGAAATTTTGTTTATTGGCAAGACAAAGTAATCATCTTCTGGAAACATAACAAACTTCTGAAACAAAGACAAAAACAAGAAACATCAACTAAAAGTTTTCTTCTTCACCAATTAGGTACAAGCCAGGGAGATAACAACAACCTTGAGCGAACGGCCTGGGAGACGAAGACGGACGACGTATTTTGTTGTGGGAAGTTCTGGAGGTGTGGCATCACTGGCAGGGACTCTTTCCTGCAGGCGACGATCGCGATTCCTCAGCTATGGTTCTCGTAGGCGGTCGGCGGAGAACTGCCATCGTGTTGCACTGTGACCCCTAAATAGTCGGCGCGCAGTGATACGTGGCAGTCTCGAGCTGCTCTCATGTGACCGTGCGGAGGAAAAGAGTACCGGTTTAGTGTGCTCTCTGGTGGTGCACGTCACGTCCTCTGGTGACTCCGGAACTGCCGCTGTGAAACACCTCACTGGTATGCATACATGTGCTTGTACCCTGTATTGTGGGTTGTCCGCTCGTCAGGCGAATCATTGGTAAATGACATCCCTCCCCCGCAAAGAGATGAGCCAGACGGAGGCTAGTGTCGGAGTCTGGATTGACGTTCATGGCATTGGATGAGACCGGCAGTGTGTGTTTCGCCAGAGTTGTTTGGTCAACGGCCATCGGTATTGGCTAGGGTGCAGGAGTCGGCTGCTCACCATCGTCCATTGAGATTGGAGGGGGCGTAGAAGGGGTTGGTCTTGCAGGGCCTCCCAGCTGCCTTTTCAATGGCCTGCAACAACAAGAGGCGGTGAGTCAACTGCAGTGTTCAACTGACGGCTCCTGGGGCGCACCTGGTTTAGATGCTTGAGGCAAAGGGAGCAATCTGAAAGCTGAACCTCCACTATTGCTCGTCCCAGTAGTTTTGTGACCACCGCCGGATCGCAACGGCGGCCGTGGCGGGAGAATATCAGGACCCAGACATCATTGTGGATAGCAACCTGGTGTTGGTGACCTCGTCCAGTGTGCTGTACAGGTCGTTGTGGATGGAGGAGGGAGAGGAGCGAATGCTGTGGGAGCCCATGGAGCCACTCTGCTGGACTGGTTCCCTCCTGTGGAGATGTTCTGTAAGAGCCCAAAAAGATGGAAAAAGAGTCGTCCAGTGAGTGGTGTGTGGAGAGCGACGACATTAGATTCTTGAAAGTCCATATGAGCCGCTCTGCCAGTCCACTGGACGTGGGGTGGAAAGGTGCCGTGTGTACGAGTACCAGGGCAACGTCATTGGATGCACAGAAGGCCATGAATTCTGTGGACATAAATTGAGGGCCATTGTTGCTCACAATTTTCTCTGGTAGGCCTTCAATGGCGAAGATGCGAGTGAGCGCCTGAATGACGTGGGTCGATGATGTTGAGGACATCTGGGAGATGTAAGGAAAGCCAGAGCTGGCGTCGACTGCAATAAACCAAGAGGAGCCCAGAAAGAGGTCTGTGAAGTCCAAATGGAGCCTGGACAAGAGTGTTGATGCCTCTGGCCATGGGAAATACCGACGTGCAGGAGAAGCTTGTTTGCTTCGGCAGGAGGGGCAGAGTGCTACCATAGAGGCGAAATCTGCGTCGATCCCCTTCCAGTAGACATGTTGACATGTGAGGCACTTTCTTAGCATGACTCCCGAATGACCACGATGAAGCAGGCTGAGGACCTTGTGTTGTAGGGAGGGACGAATGACAACCTGTGGTTGTCCGTTTTCGCCTTGGATGAGAAGAACACCATCACAGACAGAGAATTCGTGCCAATAATTTTGAACCCCTGGGGTAAACACCTGCTGTCAATCCGACGGCCAACCCTGCTGAGCCAGCCACCTGATAACTCACAGGTCTGGGTCCTCTGCAGACTGCTTGGCTACTAGTTTGGCTCAATGGGAAGGGACGCGAAAGTGTGTTCTTTTTCTGCGTCTAAGTGGCAGCAGACTTCTGAGTCAGCGTCAAATGAAGGGTCCTGACCTAATGGTAGCCAAGAGAGGAGATCGGCATTGGCATGGTTGGTCGTTGAGCGATACTGAATATCATAAGAGCAAATAGCCAGAAATAATGCCCACCATTGGAGGCGTCTAACCGTTTTGTTAGGGATGTTTGCATCACACCGAAAGAGAGGCAGCAGGGTTTGTGGTCGGTCAAGATGGTAAAATAAAGTTCATAAACATAATCATGAAACTGTTTTAATGTGAAGACTATGGCCAAGGTCTCCTTCTCAATTTATCCATAGTTACACTGTGTCAGTGTCAATTTTTTGGAGATGAAGGCAGCTGGGCGTTCCAGCTCATCGACCCTGAGCGAAAGGCCTGCAACCACACCATAATCAGTGGCATCTGCCACAACAATCACAGCGAGTGATGGATCAAAGGCCATAAGACATGTGGGCTGAAGCAAGGCCTGTTTGAGATTGCGGAAAGCACTTTCACATGCCGTGTCCCAATTCCATGTCACATTCTTATGTAAGAGAGAGTACAATGGGGCTGCAATGGTTGAGGACTATGGAATGAATCTCCTGTAATAATTCAGGCAGGTCAATACGGATTGCAGCTGCTTGGTGTGTGAAGGAGATGGTAAATCCTGCATGGCTTGGACATGATGAGGCAGTGGCCGAATACCCGTGGCACTGAGGATGTGGCCTAAGTATTCGACTTGAGGTAGAAAAATGGACAATTTTGTAAATTGCTGTAAAGGTTGGCTGTATGGAGAACAGAAAAAAGGATGTCCACGTTTCCGCTAGGTGCTGAGCGGACTCTCCGGCAACAATGATGTTATACAGGTAATTGGCAGTGCAAGGCATGTCCCTTGTAAGAGTTTCGAGGAACCACTGGAAAATCTCTAGGGCACTCGGATCGCAAAGGAGAGCCTATTATAGCGGAAAAGACCAAAAGGAGTGTGTTGTGGGACGCCTCGTCTAAAGGAAGCTGTAAATGTGCTTCCTTGAGTTCGAGAAGAGTTTGCCCCCATTGAGACGAGTGAGGATTTCATCGACCTTGGGTATGGGGTATGTATAAACAATCGACTGGGCATTGATGGTTTTACTGAAATCACCACATACATGGATGGAACCATCCGGTTTGGCTACCAATACTATGGGCATTGTCCATAAATTGTTAGAGATAGGTGTTATGATGCCTGCTCCCTGCAAACGTTGGAGCTCTGCCTGCAATTTGTCACGATGAGCGAATGGTACAGGCAGGGCTTTCAAGAACCGGGGTATAGCTGTCGGAAGGAGCTTGATGTGTGCCTCAAACCCTTGGACACCAGCAGTAGAAGGCTCGAACACAGAATAATACTTTGTGCGGAGAGTCTGGAGATAGGAACTGGCAGATCCTGGCTGGATGCTCCTAATCGTATCGTGGACTTCCACCCCCAAGGCATCGAAAAAGTCAAGTCCTAGGGAAGTTCGTCGCTCCCAGTGTATCCATGACAAGGAGAGGCATCTTGCAAGTTGTGGCGCCATGTTTGATGAATGCCGTAAACTAGCCTTTAACGATCACTAAGTCATTGCTGTAACTTCAAAGGTTGTGGGTGAATGGTTGAAGAGGGGAAGAGCCCAAGCGTTGATAAGTTTTCCACACTATGTTAGAAGAGGTAGACCCAGTGTCTACCTGGAAGTCCACTGGGTGGCCATTGAGCAATATCGACAGGGTAACCTGTTTATCGTAAACAGGAAGCACTGCATGGACATGGAGATCCTCCTGATGAGCTGTGCCTGGGTCGTCGTCTGAAGCAGGATAGACCTGAGTACAGTCAACTTGCATCCTGGAGGAAGCATGACAGACTATGGCCCTGTGCCCCATTTTGCCACACGAGTTACATTTGGTACAGTGAAACTTACATTGATGTCTAGGGTGTGTGACAAAATAGTGTTTGCATGGTAACTGTGTAAGGCCACGAGTGAAGGAGGTTTGTTTACCAGAAGGAATATGGGGAGGTGGTTGCTGAGGTGTCTGTTGGCTGGTGGGGTGGGCCGCATGCACCTGAAATGGCTCATGGAAGGAGGCCGGTGCTTGGAGAGACTGTTCAAACGCCCAAATAACTGGAAGACATGCTTCTAAGGAGGAGTCCCGAAGCTTTAATAAGTCCTACCGGAGGCTCTCGTTGGGGGCATGAACCAAGATCATATCTCTCATGAGTGATGCCTCATACGATTGTTGGCAGCTTTCATTGGCATATCAAAGTTGGCAGACCCTTGATAAGCCCTGAAGGGTAGTGATCCATTCCTGATACAACTGGTCTTGCTGCTTGTGACAGCTAAAGAAGTTGTCTCGAGCTGTCATAACATGCACTTTTGAGTCAAAGTAGTCCTGCAAGCAAAACTTCAAATCGTCATAGGGTAGGTCGTATGGTTCTTGCTCCAGTTTGAATTGCTGAGGAAGACGGTAAACCTCAGGACAAAAGTAGGCGAGAAAGAAAGCCCTACAGCGGGCATCACCAGAGTTACCGCACACCAATAAATGTTGTTGAAGGCAGGCCATGTAGTTTGCCCAAGATTCTATCTATCAAACGGTGGGGAGGGCGGAGGGGCCCCCCGGAACCCTTTACTATCAGGAAGAGAATGAGGTGTGCGGTGGGCTCCCACTGTAGCTGAAGCGCGAATGGCTGCCATTGCCTGTACAAGTTCCTGCTGGATTAACTGCATGTCCTGTAAAAGGAGCAAAATTTGCTGCAACACGTCAGGGGTTGCAGTGACTGGTTGACCGTACACGGTAAACAATGAGCAAGACAGCAAAGAAGACTACCTACTTGAGCATCAGAGTCCGAAAAATAATCCTCATCGCCACTGTTATATCTCGCATCAGGAAATAATAACGGAAATACACTCTCTGATACGAAAATTGTGTTGATTGACAAGACAAACTAATCATCTTCTGGAAACAAAACAAACTAACAAACCTCTGAAACTAAGGCAAAAACAACAAACATCAACTAAAAGTTTTCTTCTTCACCAATTAGGTACAAGCCAGGGAGATAACGACAGCCTTAAGAGAACGACCAGGGAGAGGGAGCCGGACGAGGTATTCCATTGTGGGAAGTACTGGAGGCGCGGCGTCGCTAGCAGGGACTCTTTCCCGGAGGCGTCGGTCGCAAACCCTCAGCTATGGTTCTCGTAGGCAGTTGGCGGAGAACTGCCGTCGTGTTGCACTGCACCCCCCTAAATAGTTGGCGCGCAGTGATACGTGGCAGTCTGAAGCGGGTCTCAAGTGACTGTGTGGCGGAAAATAGTTCCGGTTTAGTGTACTCTCTGGCAGTACTCGTCGCGTCCTCTGGTGACTCTGGAGTCTGGAACCCCCGCTGTGTAACGCATCACTGGTATGCATCCATGCGCTTGTACCCTGCATTGCGGGTTGTCTGCTCGTCAGGCAAACCACCGGTACATGACACTATGTGTCGTAGGTAGTTTTTAACCGCACAACTATTGTTGACTGATAGTAACCAATATGTGTGTCAAGTTTAGTTCAAATCGTTCCATTAATTTAGTAGAAGTGGAAAAATAGCGCATGATGTAGCAGTTATTTGGAAATTTCATTGTTTCTTACGTCATATCTCCTGAAATGTGTGTTGTACAAATGTGTAGTGAATGGTATTAGTAGAAAATATGTGATAAATCGAAACGCCTTGTATGATGATGCGGTTTTTCATGAACCAAATTGTTCATGACTTCATATCTCATGAACTGTTTGTCGAACTGTGATATAATTTCGAAGTAACATTCAGTGTTATGTATGTGTACTGTCTGACAAATGACTCGCGAATACAAATAGTGTAGAAGTAATAACTTGTAACGTCATCCCCAATGATGTAGATTATACATCTTGAATACCGGAAAAATAGTAAGTGATAAACTTTTCTTCATTTCACCATTTGTTTTGGGGTTGTCAGCGATTAACAGCTTCGTAAGGATTAGAAATTATGTTCAAAGTTTATTGCAAGTCTCTAAGTGCTCTCATTGTCAAATGGTTGACAAATAAAATAACGCTATCACGCGCCGCAAGATGGGGCAGTTTTCAATGTTTATGACGTTATATCGTATAAATTATGTATCTTAGGTGGGTTTTGCAACCATAATAAATGATCCTGACTATAATGAATATTTCAACTAAATTTGGTTGAATTTGGTCCATTAGTTTAGGAGCAGATATAGAATATTACCGCATGATGCAGCCGTTTTTCACAACTGTCATTGTTTATGAGGTCATACCTCCTTATGTATGTGTCATAGGTGGTTCTTATCCCGACAGCTAGAGGTTTCGATTTACTACTAACACCATACACGACACATTTTTGCAGACATTAGGCACATATACCACTGTATGTACCTTCAATTTTACATCAAAGTGCAACAGACATTTCAGGAGATAGTAAGTAACATGTAAACCAAGTTTGAGGAGATATGGAACATACATAGCCACATACACACATACAACCTATTTTATAAGGTGTATAGATATAGATGCAGAAGCTACTACGTTTGCAAGTTGATATCTTGGACTCCACGTGGGTTGGTATACAATAATGGGAATCGAGCACGGACGTAAGATATGAATCTATGCCTATGCTTTGTGGAGTGCATTTAGTGAATTTTAGATGGTTAGTAGTGTTACTCGTGTCATATTCTGTGTTTGTATGTTGACGCAAACTTTTAGTTGAGATACCTAGGGAAGCGATTGGTGTGACTGACAACTATGATTTAGAGTGGGCAAGTCATTGAGAGTATAAGCAAGTCACTAGCGTACTGGGATCGCATTTGATATTGCTCTACCAACAGTGTCATGAAAAGTAAACTACTGGCCATTAAAATTGCTACACCAAGAAGAAATGCAGATGACAAACGGGTATTCATTGGACAAATATATTATACTAGAACTGACATGTGATTACATTTTCACGCAACTTGTGTGGATAGATCCTGAGAAATCAGTACCCAGAACAACCGCCTCTGGCCGTAATAACGGCATTGATACGCCTGGGCATTGAGGCAAACAGAGCTTGGATGGCGTGTACAGGTACAGGTGCCCATGCGGCTTCAACACAATACCACAGTCCATCATGAGTAAGTTTTGTGACTGGCGTATTGTGAAGAGCCAGTTGCTAAGCCAGACGTTTTCAATTGGTGAGAGATCTGGAGAATGTGCTGGCCAGGGCAGCAGTAGAACATTTTCCGTATCCAGAAAGGTTTGTACAGGACCTGCAACATGTGGTGTGCATTGTCCTGCTCAAATGTAGGGTTTTGCAGGGATGAAATGAAGGGTAGAGCCACGGGTCGTAACACATCTGAAATGTAACTGCCAATATTCAGAGTGTGGTGTGCACAAGTCTGAAGTGCGCGCCATGTACTTTCGCCGCGCGCCGCCATGCAAGCACGGCACAGCGTTGTTACGACGTCAGCCACGAGTGCCCTCTGCTGCAACTCCGCTCGTAGCCACCACTGAACTGCATCGGTCACTTGGCAATAGGAGAGGCACCAGTTAACACTATCATCAGTAGGCAGGCTTCTATTTATTTAAACTATGTATCTGCATTGCACTAGTCTTTAGTTAACAAAGTCAAGTATTGTACCATGTTTCTACGAAATATATAGCTTGTTCTAATCTAGTTTAGTGTTTCTAAGTTTCTGCTGTCCCACTGGCTGGTCACTTCAGGTTCCGTACCTGCACAAGTGTGCATCCTATTTTCCTGTGTCGGTCCCTCTCTACTCGGCCACCGACACCTAAGAAAACCGGCGGAAACAAGACACAAAAGTGGCGACGAGGAGCGATAGAAGAACCTTGTACCAGTCCACTTGCAGCAGCCAGACAGCAGCAGTCGGAGCACACAGAAAATGCTCCGCCACGCACCTTTACTATAAGATTTTTGGCGGAACATATTCTGATACGTGTTTTGTGGACTTTTTTTGTTCGAGAGAGACATCTTTCATATTGCATTTGTGCTTTGTTATAATTTTCTTGTTTGCGCGGTGCCTAGTCGGTCAGCATGGGCACTACCCCGATCCCAAACTTAATGGAAATTATTCAGTTACAGACGGCGCAAATCACGCAACTACTCCAAGCGGTGTCCCAGTTGATGGCGCAGGCAGCTCAACAACAGCCGTCGCATCAGCCGCCCACATCTGCCACCGCACTGCTTCCTACGTTTCGCCAGTACGACGAACGTGAGGAAGAATGGAGTGATTACTTGGCACAATTTCAAGAACTCGACGCCAGCTGCGGTGGCCGAGGGGACTGAGGCGCTCCAGTCACGGTCTGCACGGCCACTACGGTCGGGGGTTCGAATCCCCCCTCGGGCATGGATATTTGTGCCATCCTTAGTCTTAGCTAGTTCATAAGTAGTTTGTAAGCTTAGGGACTGATGACCCCATAGTTAAGTCCCATAAGTTCTACAAACATTTGAAAATTTTGAACAAGAACTTGTTGTGGCTCATCATCTTACAGGTCAGACAGTTGAGCATCTTTCCTTATCAGTGATGGGCACCAAGACCTACTTATTACAGCAGAAACTTTTCCCCTACGCATCTCCTCGCAGTCTCGACTTGGATGACCTCGTAAATGCACTGAATGCTCATTATGACAGAAAATTTCGGTGTGGTGTGGTGTGGTACCGATTTGTCAAACTTAAAAAATCACCGAACCAGTCACATCAGGAGTGGATTACAGAATTGACGGGCTTCACCTATATCTACATACATACTCCACAATTCACCGTAAGGTGTGTGGCGGAGGGTACACTGTACCACTACTAGGCATTTCCTTTCCTATTCCACTCCCAAATTGAACGAAGAAAAAAAGAATGCCTATATGCCTCCGTACGAGCCCTAATTTCTCTTATCTTGTCTTTGTGATCTTTACGCGGAATGTAAGTAGGCGGCAGCAAGATCGTACTACACTCAGCTTCAAATTCCGGCCCAACGATACACTCGACTCTGATGAACACTCACCGTCGAGAACAACGTACTGCGTTCTATTACTTAGGAAGTCTTCCAGCCAGTCACAAATCTGTGAACCTATTCCATAAGCTCGTATCTACGTTAGCAGTCTGCAGTGTGGCACTGCCTCGAACGCCTTTTTGAAGTCGAGAAGAACACAATCCGCCTGTTGCCCTTCGTCCATGGCTCGCAAGATGTCATGTGAGAAAAGGGGAAGCTGAGTTTCTCATTAACGATGTTTCCTAAACCCGTGCTGATTCATGGAAAGAAGCTTTTCCGTTTCAAGGAAATTTACTATATCTGAACTGCGAATATGCTCTAAAATTCTACATGAAACTGATGTCAACGATATTGGCCTGTAATTGTGTGGGTCAGTTCTCTTTCCTTTCTTATAAACGGGAGTCACCTGCGCTTTTTTCCAATCACTAGGAACTTTGAGCTGAATTAAAGATTCGCAATAAATGCAAGCTACGTAGGGGGCCAATGCTGCAGAATAGTCTTTGTAAAACCGAACTGGTATTCCATCCGGACCAGCAGACTTTTTCGTATTTAGCTCTCTCAGCTGCTTCTCTACACCGGAAATACCTATTGCTATGTCCCCCATTTCGGAATTAGTACGTTGATCAAATGATGGTACATTTGTGCGGTCCTCCTGCGTGAAAGACTTCTTAAAGGTTAAATCTAGAACTTCAGCTTTCCGTTTGCTTTCTTCTATTACTGCCCCGGAATGATCAACAAGTGACTGGACAGTGGGCTTTGACCCGCTTATCGATTTTACATAGGACCAAAATTTTTTCGGATTCTAGGAAAGATCTTTTGCTGAGATATGGCTGTGATAATTATTGTATGCTTCGCGCATCGACCTTTTTATAGACGTACGAATCTCTACTAACTTTTGCCTGTCATCATTTGCGTGTTCTTTTTTGAATCGAGAGTGCAATAGCCTTTGCTTTCTCATCAGCTTTCTAACATTATTATTATACCACGGTGGATCTATTCCATCCTTAATCGTCTTTACTGGCACATATTTCTCTAACCCTTTATTAACAATGTACTTAAATTTAGTTCACAATTCCTCTACATCCATACTCCCGGAATTAAACGATGGCCATTCATTTTCTAAGTGCGATCGTAACATTTGCTTATCGGCTCTTCCCAACAAAAACACGCTCCTAGGCTTTCTTGGTTGGTTTATGAAGTTTGGTCACCATCGACGCCACGACGATATCATGATCACTAATTCCTGTCTCTACACAGACATCGTTAATCAGGTCAGGCCTGTTTGTGGCTGTAAGTTCTAGAATATTTCCATTGCGCGTGGGTTGCCGGTTTAACTGCTCAAGACAGTTTTCGGAGAATGTGTCCAAAAGTAGCTCTCAATACGGCTTGTCTGTACCGCCTAAAATGTAACTAGCGAGGTCCCAATCTATACTCTTAAGGTTGAAGTCTCCTCAGACTAATATTACATGGCCCGGATAACTATGCACTACCTGGTGTAGACTTTCTTTGAATGATTCTAAAACTGCTACAGCAGCACTGGGAGGCCGGTAAAAACACCCAACTATTAACTTTACTTCTTTTAGACCTGTTATACGTGCCCAGATAACTTCACAGTTACTTTCAACCTCGATCTCAGTAGAAACAATATCTTTGCCCACAGCCATGAACACTCCTCCTCCAGTTGTATCAGATCTGTCTTTCCGATATACATTCCACGCTTCGCTAAATATTTCTGAACTTGCCACATCATCATTTAGCCAGCTTTCGGTGCCTAAAACTATCTGAGCGCAATAACTTCCATGCAGTGCCGCAAATTCGGGAACTTTGTTTCTAATACTCTGTAAGTTCGCGGCTAATATTTTGATGTTCGAATTTTTGTTTCGAACATGGCCTGAATTCGCTGTTTGAATGCTGACAGGCGAGTGCTCATCAGAGTTAGCGCGTAGCCTAAAAAAACCCATGTGCACTCCACAAGTACTCTGCTACCCGAGTAGCCGCTTCCTTAGTGTAGTGCACCCCTGATTTACCTAGGGGCACCCTACAATTCCCCACCCGATAACGCAGATCCAGAAATCTGCAGCCATGGATGTCACAGAGTCGGCGAAGCCTCTGGTTCAGACCCTCCACTCGGCTCCAATCCAAAGGACCCCGATCAACCCTGGGAACAATGGTACAAATCGACAGCTCTGCTTGCACCTCGCGTGCGAAGGCAGCAGCCTTCACCAATTCCGCCAGCCGCTCGTAGGATCTGAGGATGTCCTCAGAACCCAAGCAACAAGCGTCATTGGTGCCGACGTGAGCTACGACTTGCAGTCGACTGTTCCCCGCACCATCGATAGCCGCCAGCAAGGCCGCCTCCACATCTCGGATGAGGCCCCCCGGCAGACACACCAAGTGCACGTTGGAATTCCTTCTGGATCTCGACGCTATCTACCTAAGGGGCTCCATCACGCGCCTAGCATTGGAGCTCCCAATAACTAATAATCCCCTCCCCCCGTTCACCTGCTCGGACCCTGCTGAAGGAGTGGCCACACCTCCACACACAGGACGAACGGGCGCGGACGGACTTCCAGCCTCCACATTGGCCTTCCCCCCCTTGCGGAGAAGGCAGCTCGACGACGTCCGGTACACCTGAAGGTGCCTCGGTAGCAGGGACAGAGAGCGAAGCATGAGAAACCTGAGGTGTCCCACTCGACGCACCAGACTCCCCACCATCGCTGCACCCTGAGACAGCAGCCTGAAGACGGATGACCGTAGCCAACAGCACGCTCAGCTGTTCGTTAACTGCGGCCATCTCCACCTGCGTCCGCACACAGCAGGCACACATCCTATCGATACAATTAACTGTAGAAAGTAGAAAACTAAATAATCAACTTTTAAGCAGCCTAGTACTCTAATAAAGGCGGCTGGCTGCTGACTGAACTGTGGTCAGTGGTAACTACACTATCAAATCAAAGAAACTGAGTCCGGCAGTTTTCAAAATAAACAAGAATATCTGTGGAATACACTGTTATCAAACGAGCGGGAATATAAGCTTAGCGCTGTTTACGATGTGGCACTGGTGGCAGCTGGCACTGAACTGACTGATAACGAGCTTTAGTAACGCTCTCTGACTTGTTTTGAAATACACCAGTCAAAGACGAAGACTAAACAACGGTATTTATCAAATATGACAGAATAAACTATTAAAACAGTAGTACAAACGAAATCTGCCAAGTACGCCGGAATAAACCTCTTAGAACAGAAGAACTAAAGAAAATGAACTAGACTGGCAAATTAAATTTGACACAAATTAAATTAAGATACTTAGCGCTGTTTACGATGTGGCACTGGTGGCACCTAGCATTTGCTTAACCCACAATTGTAAATTTACTTGCTCTTGTGGTCTTTCGTATAGTGACGTTATGTTGAGAGACGTATTCACACAGAACATTCAGAACCCCAGAATTGGGGCAGCGATTCTAAAACAGTCTGGCCCTTCATTAGATACTGTACTGCAGCTGATAGAAGCACGCGATACCTTTGACTTAGCAGATGTAGAAATGCAAAGCCACAGTGTTAACTCAGTGCGCCGCAAAAGACGCTTTCCTAGTCACAGTTCTCCATCTTGCCCTAGTGATTCTTACAATTCTACCGGCCATGCTGAACAGACAGCGAACAGTAGCCAGTGTAAAAGTGCGACACAAAGATCTCCCCGTCGTGTTAGACAAAGTAATTTGACAAACGGGCACCGACGTTCCTATGAGAAAAATGTTCGTAAATCTTGCCCCCAGAGTGTATCTCGCCACAAGTGTGTGCAGTGCCCAAGTCGCAACGCCACTTGTTATCAATGTGGCAAAGCAGGACATGTGCAGACAGTATGCAGAATAAAAATTCCAAGAACGGTGCCGTTAGAAACAGTACTTCGCACAGTGCAAGAACTGTTCATACTGTAAATGTCATACACGCTGTGGACTTGAACAGTGCTTTTTTTGATTTGCAAATGCAAGAAATTTCGTCTGCGCCTACTGCAAAACTATGTAGTGAGCCACGTTGCAAGCGCCTTTGAGTGCGTACAACTGTGCAACGGAAACGAGTTCGAGACAAGCAAAATGACTATGTACAGGGCAATCCTGTAGTGAACCAAGTGCCTTCTGCAACTTCTCATTCTAATAGTGCCCAGTACTGTGTAGCTAGTGACAGTAGACTCCGGCGGTGGTGCCATCTAGGGACAGAGTTATTAATCTGTGCGCCGATTCTGCGCCTCTTTCTTTCTCACGCAGCCCGCACAGCACTAGCGCAGCAAAATAGCTGTATCAGACGTTGCCCACATTCGCGCACCTGTCGAGCGCCACAAGCAAAAACTTTTTGTGACTCTTTCCATAGAATGTAAGACTGTGCAATTTCAGCTTGATACTAGTTCTGATGTCACATTAATGAATAAAGACACTTATGAACTTCTGGGCTCGCCAAAATTGTTTGGCTTATTAATTCAAAGAGATGTGCTTGAAATTTCGTCAGTACTGCCTCAGGACAAAATCAGTGCATTGTGTGAAAAATACGGTGACTTGTTTTTGCCGGAACTAGATTGTGCAAAGGACTTTGTGGCACATGTAACTTTAAAAGAATCTGCTGTACCAAAATTTCGTAAAGATAGACCAGTGCCTATCGCAATTCGTGATAAAGTTGCTGATGAACTTAAACGTTGGGCCTCACCTTTAGTTATTCTAACCAAACCGACAGGAAAACTTCGTCTCTGTGCGGACTTCAAATCAACTGTGAACAGTCAAACTATGGTAGACACTTATCCCCTGCCCAGACCTGAGGAACTGATGGACCAATTAGGACAGTCTCTCTTCTTTTCTAAGATTGATTTAGCAGAGGCATATTTACAGATTCCGCTTGATGACGAGTCAAAAAAGTTTTTCGTCATTAATACTCACATGGGCCTTTTTCAATTTCAGCGCCTACCCTTTGGCAATTCTTCTGCCCACGCTATTTTTCAGCGTTTTTGGAACAGCTGACAGTTTCTGTACCATGCTGCTCGAACTATTTAGATGATATTGACGTCTCAGGGCGCACAGTTGAAGAACATTTATCAAACCTGGAGTGCCTTTTCAAAGTGTTGACTGCAGCAAGTCTACGTTGCGATAAAGCAAAGTGTTCATTTTTCCAGACTGAAATAGAGTACCTAGGCTATGTGATTAATGACCAAGGTATCCATCCCTTACAGTCACATCTTAGAGCAATCAACGACTTGCCTCCTCCTAAGAATCTGCATGAATTACAAGCAGTAATGGGACAGCTTAACTATTATTTCAGGTTTATTCCCAGTGCCTCTCAGATTGCAGCTCCACTGCAGCGCTTACGTAGGAAGAATGTTCCTTTTGTATGGTCTAAAGATTGCCAGGTTTCCTTTGACAAATTAAAGTCTGCACTACTCAGTGTTGCATGTTTGATTCCCTTTGACCCTCAGAAGCCTGTAGTGTTAGCAGTGGATGCCTCGTCTTATGGTCTGGGCGCAGTATTGTCACATCGTATTGGATCTTACGATCGTCCTATTGCCTTCACATCCAAGCTACTGACGCCAACGCAACAGAATTATAGTCAGAAAGAAAAGGAGGCCTTAGCAATCATTTACGGCGTCACAAAGTTTCATCATTATCTCTCCGGCAGAAAATTCTATTTGTTGACAGACCACAAGCCTCTCACGTCATTGTTCTCACCCACAAAGCCATTTACGCCACGAACGTCACAAAAGCTTCAGAGATGGTCCTTGATACTGTCTAATTATCAGTATGAGTTTTTGTACCGACCTACCACTAAACATGCCAACGCGAACACACTTTCCCGACTTCTGGTTGGCCAGGATGTGTCGTTTGATTCTTCAGAAATGGCATGTTGTCAGATAGACTCCAGAGATGCTTCTGCTGTCGCAGACTTCCCTTGGAACTCTCGTCGGGTTGCACAAGAAACAGCTGTGGATGTGAACCTAAGTGTGGTAGCACGTTTTTTTCGCTCATAGTGGCCTGTGAGAGCCAAAGACACTGATCGGCCTCTGGTCGACGTTATTTTGCACAATGTCATGCATTGTCTTTAAGTCAGGGTGTTCTGTTGTTACATACTGACAACGACCAAGCAAGAGCGATTGTTCCTCGTTCCCTGCAACGAGAAGTCTTTCGCCACCTGCATCAAGGACATTGGGGTATTGTTAGAACAAAGCAACTGGACAGACGTCATTGTACCTGGGTTGGTGTGGACGCCCAGATAGAGACCATGACGTCACAGTCTACTGTTTGTGCGGACCATCAGGCGGCTCCTCCGCAAAGTTTCTCGGACTGGCCACGCCCCAAGCGACCATGGCAACGTTTATACATTGACTTTGCCGGACCTTTCTGAAATACGCGCTGGTTAATCGTTGTAGATGCTTTCAGCAGGTTTCATTTCGTGATTGCCAGGAACTCAACAACGGCGTCTAGTACAATCTGTGGTTTAACATCAGTGTTTTGCATCGACGTTTGCCTGAAACTATCGTCAGTGACAATGACCTCAGTTTATTAGTGCGGAATTTCAACAGTTTTGTCGTGTGAATGGCATTCAGCACATCACCACCGCACCTTTTCACCCTCAGTCCATTGGTGAAGCAGAACGTTTCGTTCGAACTTTCAAGTCTCACATGGAAAAGATGAAAGGTCAGCACTCCAGGCAGCAAGCTCTTCAGACATTCCTGTCTACGTATCAGTGCATGCCACGTGACGGCCCGTCTCCTGCCGAGCTGCTACACGGCCGCCATCACCGCACTCTCCTTCACCTGCTGCAGCCTTCCACGCACAGAATCGGTTCGTATGGCACTTCGCGTTTTCAGTTTTCTACGCCGGTGCTGTACAGGGTGTTTGCTGGACACAACAGATGGATGCCGGGCACCATTCAGCGCGTGCTCGGTCGCAATATGTATGTTGTTCGTTCTTCCACAGGGTCGGATCTGCGGCGCTACGCAAACCAGTTGCGCCTCCACAGGCCGCGCGATCCTGACTCTGGTTTCTTGATTCCAGACCAGTTCACCGCCAGGGAGCAGCTCCATCCACGTTGCTCGCCGACGGGCCCAGCGTCCCAGGACTACGAGATCGTCGCCATGGAGGTCGATGCGCCTCCATTGTCTCCGCCGCCGCTGTCGCTGCTGCATATAGCAGTGCCACCGAGAGGAACTCCGTTACCCTGCGTGCCCCCCCTGCCTGGGCCACGCACCTCAGAAGACGACGACTTGCTCCCTCTGGGCGGATGTGTGCGCCTTTCCCCTCGTCTCGATCCCAGCCTCAGCTACGACGCTCGTCCCACCAGTAACGTCCCCGCCCAGGCCCTCCTCCCAGTGCCGCCGCCATGGCCCTCAGCCCTTCGCCACGACGGCGCGCCGGTTTGGGGGGAGGGGTGTGGTGTCGCACAAGTCTGAAGTGCGCGCCACGTACTTTCGCCGCTCGCCGCCATGCAAGCACGGCGTGGCGTTCTTACGACGTCAACCACGAGCGCCCTCTGCTGCAACTCCGCTCGTGGCCACCACTGAACTACATCGGTCACTTGGCAATAGGAGAGGCACCAGTTAACACTATCATCAGTAGACAGGCTTCTATCTAGTTAAACTATGTATCTGCATTCCACTAGTCTCCAGTTTACAAAGTTAAGTATTGTACCATGGTTCTACAAAATATACAGTTTGTTCTAATCTAGCTTAGTGTTTCTAGTTTCTGCTGTCCCACTGGCTGGTCACTTCAGGTTCCGTACCTGCACACACGTTCATCTTATTTTCCTGTGTTGGTCTCCCTCTACTCGGCCACCGACACCCAAGACAACCGGCGCAAACAAGACACAAAACAGAGTGCCGTCGATGTGAACAAGAAGTGACCGAGACGTGTAACCAATGGCACCCCATACCATCACGCCAGTTGATACGCCAGTATGGCGATGACGAATACACGCTTCTAATGTGCTTTCACTGTGATGTCGCCAAACACGGATGTGAGGATGCGACCATCATGACGCTGTAAAGAGAACCTGGATTAATCCAAAAAAAAAAAAAAAAAAAAAAAAAAAACATCGCAGGCACTCCTGTCTGTGATGCAGCGTTAAGGGTAACCGCAGCCATGGTCTCCGAACTGGTCGTCGAACTGTTTGTGCAGATGGTTGTTGTCTTGCAAACGTCCCCATCTGTTGACTCAGGGATCGAGACGTGGCTGCACTATCCGTTACAGCCAGGCGAATAAGATGCCTGTCATCTCGACTGCTAGTGATACGAGGCCGTTGGGATCCAGCACGGCGTTTCGTATTGCCCTCCTGAACCCACCGATTCCATACTCTGCTAATAGTCACTGGATCGCGATCAACGCGAGCAGCAATGTCGCGATACGATAAACCGCAATCGCGATAGGCTACAGTTCGACCTTTATCAAAGTCGAAAACGTGAGGGTACGCATTTGTCCTCCTTACACGAGGCATCACAACAACGTTTCACCAGGCAACGCCGGTCAACTGCTGTTTGTGTATGAGAAATCGGTTGGAAACTTTCCTCATATCAGCACGTTGTAGGTGTCGCCACCGGCGCCAACCTTGTGTGATTGCTCTGTAAAGCTAACCATTTGCATATCACAACATCTTCTTCCTGTCGTTTAAATTTCGCGTCTGTAGCACGTCATCTTCGTGGTATAGCAATTTCAATGGCCTGGAGTGTAATAGAGGCTTACTTGCTATACATACATAACACGTTTTTTGGAAATGTTTCTAATAGGAAGAACCTTGTTGCACATTTTTACGTTATAGGTCTAAATTCATCTCACCAGCAAAAGATTTTCCGAAATTCTTAAAGATGTGCTGAGAAACAGAAGTTGAATGCGAGTGTTCGAGTATATTTGTTGCGGGACATTTGGGTGGGTAATGCGGCTCTTCTATCCAAGTCAAGAGAGGAGGTAAGAAATGGAATGATTGTTGTAATACCCTTGGTGGTGTGAGATGAAACTAGCGCCTGTTCGTTGTAATTCGCTTGGTTGGATCAGGTGATGTGTGGAGGACACGCCATATATTCAAAGTTGGCGGAAACAGTGCCCTAGGTTAAGCCGGAAGTGGTCCAGCATTCTGCTAGCTGGTCATGACATCCCCCCCCCCCACACGTGAGATGACAGCTGAGCAGTGCAGTCCTCTTGCGCCAGCTTCCGGCCTGAGGCACAGTGCTGCTCCAGTGAGTTAACAGGGACACTATGTGGTCCTAGTGATGTGGCCTCCAATGCCTGAGTTTCACAGGGTGTGGAAGAGTTTCTTTCAGTGTGCTGGTGTAGGAAGTACTGACTTTTCGAAAATCTTTAGTGCATGTAATCGGTAATGGAATCCTGTGTTTTAGTGTGCAATATTAATTTAGTTCAGTGTGCTTTCTTTGACTGATCATTGCAATTATTTTTAGTTGTAGGTTGGTAAGTTTTCTTTTAACAAGTGAGAGTGGAGACAATTGGTATGTGTGAACGTTTATACTATGTTTGTTTTGATTTTGTTTATAAATAGATATCTATGTAATCCGTTTGCTTGTTTGTGTAAACAGTGCATCACATAATTATGTACTTGGAATGTGAAGAGAATTCGTTTATAGTGTGAATCTTCGACTAGGTTTCTTAATATTTAGGACTTCAATGTATGTGGGACTGGCTGAGTAAAAATAAAAAAATGTTTAAACAGTATATCACACATACCCTGGGAAACTGTTTACTCACCATTCAGCCTGCTTATTTGGATAGAAAATGGGTAAATTTGAAGTATTCTAAACGCCTTCTTTTCCGTAAAATTCATCTCTCCCAAAGAATTCATCATGAAACCTTGGAGACTGATGAGTGGCTGACTATGTGTAGGATCTTCAAGGATGGGCCAGGGAATGGAGGAGGGACGGAGGGTTGTGTATTTTCATATGCATATCTGGAAAGTGGGCATATGGGGCTATCTCAGCTGGGGCTTACCCAGAGGGGGAGGGGGATGTCTTTCCTAGGCACTGCGCACAGCGAGCTCCCAAGGTGAGGTGTAATGTGATGTGGGAGGGAATTTGCTTATTGAGACTGATTAATATTTAGGACGTTGGTGCATCAGAGGGAAAGAAATGGCAGAAGAATTTGATTATTTAGAGTGCAATCAGTTTGTTAAATTCTTGGGACTTGATTGTATGTTGTCTCATATGGCAAAAGAAATTGTCTGAACAAATGAATAACTTTGCAAACTTCTGACTGTCTGCTTATTAGACTTATTTCCTAGACACTGTACACACTGACAATGAGCTCCAAAGAATTGGCAGGTGTCGTCAATAGCATATACGAAAGTGTGGGGGGCAGACTTACTTTGAATTTCCCGCCAGTTACAAGGCACAGGATCAGGGGAGCTGATCGGATTTTTTAATTTCCCGACAGCCACCTTCTTTGATGACGTTATTGCGACGTTGCAAAGTCGATTCCTGGGTGACTGAAGAGGGGGCTGAAATCTGTGAAAATGGCAACCTGTGCTGGGGGACCCAATACTCACTTTGGGCTGTATGAATAAAATGGAGAATGTACATTATCTCGGATTTGGGAGAACTTTCTCTAATTCACATGAATAAAGTGAGTCAGAGAATATACTTCACCTGGGAATGTACTCAGCTTGAGTAAAAGGGTGGGGAAAGTTGCTTAACACAAACTACATTCTCAGATTTAGTATGAATAAAACTATAGAAATTTCTCACAAGGGGAGAACATTCTCTATTTCCTGAAGTGGGCCCTCTAGGATAATTCCAGATAAGTAACTTCTATGACGGCTATGTTTTGCTGTGGATTGTAATAAAAATGACAATTTGTGTTGCTCAGAAGGTAAAAAGAGGTACCTTATATGTAGTCTGAAGAAATACGAGAGTAACTGAAGAAATTTATACAAATGAAATACCGAAAGCTTTATTTGGTTACCAAGTAGCACCCAAGGAGGTTAGAATATAGGAAGACGCCCTTATGCTGAAAAAGTGAAGCCTGCCTCTGTCATATTGCTGAGTCTTGGAGAATTTTTTGTACTGTAGAGCTGTTGTTCTATGTCACTTAAAACAGAAATAATACGTCCGGCAGTTTTGCCATGATGTACAACATGTTAAAAACTTGAAATTACCGTTAAAAATTGATTTTTCAAATATCTTATGATGAGTATTTATTAGTATTTATCCAAGAAAATATATTGTTTGAAAGTATATACTTTGCACTAACAATTAATTCAATGCATTAACAGCAAGACAGTCGACTTAACACATAATTTTAACAGAGAAATAGCATTCCATAACTCACCATGGCGGACAGACTTCAAAGTGTATAGCTCGGCATAGAAAACGCCATCTCTCTTTATTTTATCCTACTTGGTTGCTCCCATCACAGAAATAATTTAAGTGCCACTTTATGCATTTTACATAGCAATGAGAATGATCTCAGTGAAGGTTTTTAATTCTTCATATAGAAATGAAAAACAAATGGATTCATTTCGTTGGTATTTAGTGCGAGTTTACAATTGTAATTAGCTACATAACAAAATTATGGTATATATTTCCAAATAGGATCTGTTAATAAGGTCTTATCATGTTAAATGCAAATGAACTGTATCTCACGACTTAACAGTCTGTACCAAAAAATAAATGTAGCTGCAGTACTGAAGTACTGTTTTTGTACTGCTCTTGTTTATTCTATCAAAATCGGTTCACCTATTTAACATACATTTTCTGACAATGTAAATCTTAATATGTAGGTTAGGAGTAAATTTCTGTATCTAATGTTTTAGTGCAACTTTGTCACTCTTGTACATAAGAGTAATGATAACAGTTTTTAATATTAAGTTTGTATAACTATTTACTATTATTAGTGGTTTGGATAGTAACTGACACACTATATATGCTTGTGACCTTATCACAGTAGGATCAACAGAATAAGAATTAAATAAATAAATACATAGACACAACAAAAAAATTAATAATTGATTAATTACAAACCAAGCGGACAGTTTCTAGTAACTAAAATCGTACGGACTTTCGCTTTTAAAGCACGAGCAGATCATTAGGCATCATATTTAAATAAAAGTACCATATCTTGTGTTAAAAAAACTCAGACGGAGATTCTGGTTGCAACAGATGAAAATCTGATGCATTCGTAAAATTCAATAACAAAATGGGTTCTCAGATGTGGAAAATTAGATAATACTGGCAGAAAATTTATTTCTGTAATGTGTTAATATTTAGTCTTAATAAATTTCTGCTGCACCAAAATCTAAACACAGTATAACTCTTCCTAAACAGATAGATGCCTACTCCATTTTTGCACTTTGAGTAATTTGCCTGATTGAGCTAGTTGAAGGAAGTGCACGATTGCACTGCTATTCTACGCCAGACTGGACACACTGGAAACTTATTCAAGAAGGAGGAGAGGTAGCGAGAAAGAACTTCATGCTCAGAGCATATTCTTCGAAGTTTTATGCATTCGTAATTATAAATTTACTCAGAGAACATTCTTTCGCTCTGAGAATCTTCTTTGGAGCATGTGCTATCTCTTATTTATATGGCCCATTAACAGAAATAGTAACATATGAAATAAACGAATTTTCAACATTAGGTGTAGCACAAATAAAGTCATTTCATACTGGTACATCTAAATTCCAAATGTCTGTAAATAAAGTCCCTAGACTGTCCATGATAATTTCTAAGTCTTAATTGGTGCATCAGCTGTCGCAGTGTGGAAAGTGGCCGAAACACCATTATTAGCTGGCATGTGCAGAGCGCTTCTGCAGCATGATGAGCCAGCAGTGAACTGCAATGTCTGCAGTGTGAGATGGGCGGGTTGTTGCGAGTCTGTCTTGCGGCATCACGTACTTGTAAAGCTCTGTATAAGGATACGCACTTGGCTGTTCTCACGTTTAGCTGCCGGTAGTTTATGTCTGTGACTGTGCCATATGTAAACATGAGGTTGTAGTCCTATTCCAGCCGAAATCTGTTATTGAAACTATTGAAGGATTTAGTTTTTCGTGAGATGCGGTATTCCCATCTCATATTCCTCATCATTCCTACATCTGCAATAAAAAAAGGGGTAAAAATTACACAGTAGGCCGTCATTTCAATTTATTTAGTTTATATTACATGTGCAGAGGACGCACCAAAATACTCAACGGAAACGTATTGGTTTTCTTTCTCCCTGTGATTATCTGGAAGTTCTAATTCTTATAATGAAATGTGCTAAATATTTCAAGCTAACTGTGACGAAAACGTTGACGCTTTGCTACACTGCAGATCAGTTTACAACTACAACTTATTTCGTATTCACACTGGCTGGATTCGCCAACTAAAAATAGCTGTCAGCTGTCAGCTGTCACTGTTCAATATAACCTGCACTAGCGATGACTGGCAATACATTCAAGATTTCAAATGTAAGCTGTGCACTGTCACATTTTGCCAAAACAGGCAATATTCTTAAATGAGTGACAAGTACTCTATAAACTGCTCTCAGTTGCGCCTAACATGGGTAAATTCGCACATTTAGTAATTGAATGTAATGAAGTGTAGCAATTTATCTTCTTAATACACAATCGTGAATCAGATGTGTGTGTGTGTGTGTGTAAGTATTTTGACATAACAAACTTAACATTTAAACACTGAAAATATCAGACTACTTCAAGTTTTTTACACATAAATTCCAAAGCATGACATAATCATATAATTTTTTGTATTTGGTTCTCATATACTGCAGTAAAAACACGACATTTTGTTGTGCAGTACAGATTCATGTTAAGTCATTAGACGTCACAGAATTATAGGATAGGAAGTAACTCGAATGGAACATAGTGGGTTAACATTGTTTATGATGGTGTTTTAATGAACTGCATCTTGATAATGAATTCCACACTGTGGACACTACATTTTGCGTTTTTCGACACAAAAATGTTGTCAGTTAAATGAACTTTCTTCATGTGAGTGTAGAGGTTTTTCTGCATATTGAACTCGGAACTGCATTCCTCACACTTTTGTAACGTTTTGTGCGAATCACACATGTTCGCCGAAAAACAGCAAAAACGGAATAATAGAAAACACAAGTAACTAAATAAAGAAGCAGCAACGAAGTTAAATAGGGCGCTCAGTGCGGAAGCTAAAAGCAGAATGGAGTATGGAAGACATCTTGAAACAAGTTGACAGGTCACGTGATATCAGTTTCCGCTCAAATGTCAAAACAGCCAAGTGCGTACTGCCGCGACACAGAGTCGGGTCGTAGCGGCTGGAGACCACAGGATGTGTCCTGTCTGGCGGCGTTCTGTTTACACAATCAGGCCATTCTCATATCAGCTAACTGTACCGTCATTGATACTACAGACACTGTAAGGACAATGAGGGGATCAGGTGTGATATCATACACAATGTACATATGGTAACGCATTTTATTCAGATATTGGTTACAACTATAATTTCTGTGTGATACATTACGATACTTTGCTGTCTCTACTCTTTATTTGACGTTTACATGGCGTATAGCAGAGCGAGGCTCCATTGGGCTACCATAATAGTGAAAACTTCATTCTCGTTGCCCTTCAATATGGTGTGTGATCACCTTGAATGGCCAGTAGAGTTGCACACTTGCGTGATATGGACAGTATGTGGTTATCAATCAGCTCTCGAAGGATATTTGGACATTCTTTCATTAGTGCAATACCCAGCTTTGAAGACATTGCGGGAGGTGCTGCTCTGGCTGCAATGAGTCTTCCAAGTGCATCCCAGATTTGCTCAATTGGGTTTAAGTCCAGAGAACAAGCTGACTACACTATTTGTTCAATTCCCTCAGCTTAAAGCATGTTGCCACCAGTGCAGGTCTGTGGGACCGAGCGTTATCGTCCCCCAGAAGGAACCCATCTCCTAAGGCAGCAGCGTAGGGCGCAACAAAAGGTCGGAGGATCTCGTCTCTATACATTTGAGGAGTCTAACCGCAATTCTGAACGACCTAGAGGCCCGTACATCCGCCAATACTTTATCTTGCCAACACCATTTGTTCAACACAATGATATGGTGATGTTTCCTGCACATAAGCAAAATTGTTCCAAGTTCTACTTTCTCTCATGATGAGGGAACAACGATCGTCCAGCTGAACACAGAATCTTGACTCGTCTGTGAACAGAACCTGGTGCCATTCGCTAAGACTCCAATACTGATGTTCGTTCACCTGGCTTCTGCTGGCTAAACGGTATCGTGGTTTTAATGGGACACACTACATAGGCTACTGTGTGCAGAGGTCACATTACCGAAGGAGATTTCGGACTGTTTGTGTTGATATTACGCGTCTTTTGCTGCCTGAAAGGTGCGTTGCAACTGAGTTGGTTTCAGCCTCCTGTCTCGATCGGCTCTTAACCACAGATATGTAACGGTCATCGCTTGCTGTTGTTACCTGTGGACGACCTTGGACTTGTCTTCTTTTAACAGTTCATGTTGTCTGAAATCGCGTTCAGGTCCTGGAAATTACACTTTGCGACACTGCAATACTGCCGCCACCTTCTTCTGTGTCTGTCTCTCTTGCAATCTTCCTATGGCTCTCCATGCCATAGCTTTGGGTAAGTAACATCGTTGTTGCTTTGCAGTACCTGCTCACTACCCTGTCTAAGGCTAACTGCTTCTGTAATTCGGTTGTTAGAGTAAATCCAAGTCAACACCAACCAACTTTATGTTACAAAGACTATCGCCATTGTAATGTTGTTGTCTCCACACAGTAGAACCTACACAAAGACGCCGAACAATTTTAGTTCAGTCTGCCGATGACAATGCTTCAGAACCTAGATATTTTAGGTGTACTCCTAATTGTTTTGACCAGTGTAGAAGCTTATGCGAAATTCCAAGGCAAGTGGATAAGTGGCACAAGATAGAGCTATAACATTTGATCTAACCAAATATACCTTAAACTACAGCTGCCCGAGATCTGTGTATCATATTGAGCCCCAAAAAAGGAAATAAAAAATAGTCTGTTGTCAGAGGCAAAGGAGAAACGAAAGCTCTATTTATTACTGTGGTTTTCCTATAGATAGCAGAAGTGTTTTTTGTGCAGAAAGTTTTGTTAGTTCATATACTGGCCATGAGAGACTCTGATCTGACTGGTTTGTTACAATGAAACATCGTTGTTTACTCTTTCCTTCTATAACCGCATCATCAAAAGCTACAAATTGTTGGCAAGTCATTAAAAATCGTCTACAACTTTATCTAATCAGTTTAATGTTTTTATAAAGTAAACATGATAAACAGAAAAATTACAAATTTGTCAACAGTAATATGAAAAAGTGATAACTTGAGACAATGTTTTCCTCTTGTGATATGAGGTTAAGTAAAATTGAATTACATTTCTAAAATTTAGATGCGAAATCAGTGTCAGCCCAAGTAGCCTCTAAAATACTGTTAACTGCAAAAGTATTGTACTATTGCTAAAAAGTAGATTATTTAATGCTTTCCTAGTAAGTACTAAATAGAAGACGAAGCTGCTCTCATCAAATGCACGGAATGAACCAATGAAGCCTGTAAATGATCCGTTTTGAAGGATATTTTGTTCTTTAAAAGACATTGTTTGCAAAATAAAATGTCCAGAACATGTGGAAAGAAGTCCCTTTGAAGTACAATATATAAATGCAAAAACTATCCCAAATTCTTCCAATTTGTTAAGTCTTTCTATGATAATACTTGTTACTTACACTATCCAAACGTTTTAACATACAACATGTCAACAATATTTTGTAAAATATTTTCTATAGTTCTTCTTAAAAATTTTTAAAAACCATCTTACTTTGTATTTTGTTTTTCATTTGTAACTAAGGTATTCGTCTAATACTAAAGTTCAGTCCTGTCTGCCCAAAACAGAACAAATCTTGACGTAATTACTGGGAAAAAGAATTGGGCCTAAGTTAGCAACCATAAAACTACATTTTGGACCCTTTCATTATTCTGGCCTCTTCTCTCCTCATTGTTACGAAAAGCTCCCATTTTCCTGCGTTATTGTTGCTGCTCCATTCTCTCTAGGTTTACCTTGATTCCCTGCCACTTTCTAACAGTCTTTTTTCAACCAGCAATGGTTCTTTTTTCCTTCCATTTCCCATAATTCAGCTTCCAGTCGTCCCATTCACTGAATATTCCAAGTTTGTCCGATATCTGGCTCGACTGTTTCTTTGTTCCCTTTGTCTATTTTAATATGTCTGTTCATTTCTTGTTCAGCAGTCTACCCCTGTTTGGGGTCCAATGTCTTCTGTAAGGAAGTGATCCAGTTCTATTCCAGTGTTATTCCTGACTTTAGTGTTTTTATCCTTTTAATGCTTGTCTGAGTGAGTGCTATGTGGCCAATATGAACTTCCAAAAGGTGATTGCTAGGGCTTATCACTGTGGTTTTCGCCTACTTTAGGTTATGGCAGTAACACTAAAAGTGGGTCTTTGCAATCGCCTTTTAACAGCTCGAAATTTAAATGAAATTAACGGCTTAATCGTATATCTGACACGAAAATTGAATAGACAAATTTGTAAAATAAAAATTCTCTGAAACTTTCCTCTCTTATGTTTTTTATTCATATCTTTCACTGTTTCAGAGATATTTGCAAAAATAAAAGCGATTTGACACCGTCCCTTGATTTTGCGAAAACTAGCCGTCCAGAGATGTCATTCCTCGCCCAAAACTCTCTCTGGCATATGCCATCTTGCTTTGTGTATTTGATTATTTTCTTACTATAACTTACACAATGCCATTTCAAAGCAATGATGCACTGAAGAATTAACAAAAACACGTTGTTCTTCGTACGATAAATGATAATCTAGTGTCTAAAAATGCCATATTAGCACCAGTTAACAGCTGCCATCAGTTTGAAATGTTCAAATGTTTGTTAGTCTTATGGGACTTAACTATGGGGTCATCAGTCCCTAAACTTACAAACTACTTGTAAACTAATTTATACTAAAAACAACACAAACATCCATGCTCGAGAGAGAACTGGAACCTCCAATGGGGAATGGCCTAACGCATCAGAACATAGTGCCTCATTGCACTTGACCATCCTGCTGCATCGAAACAGTTTCGTAAATGTTCTCCATGGTGTAGTGGGCAGCACGTTAGATTGTAATTGTAAGGCATGTGGTCGGTGGTACTAAACTGGCCACTACGAAATTATTATTTTCTTTTAGCTTTTTTCCTAAAAGAGTTTCGAGAACTCTTATTAAAGAAATAGAGCTACATTCTTCAACATTTAGAGTTGTGCATACACAAGAAAGCTTCCTCTAAAATGCGTGTTTGTTCTATTTCATGAACATGCCGTGAAATACGTAACAACGAATTGAACAATAGTCTTCTGAAGCATATGCACGTAAACTGGGAGGATACTGTAATAATGAATATTCTGAACTACTTGTTGATACTGGTAGTTTGCCATGGTGTAGTAGTCGAGCGGCTTAAAGCGTCTCGCTGCGAAGCGCGCGGTTGCTCCCCGTGGAGGTTCGAGTCCTCCCTGGGGCATGGGTGTGTGTGTTTGTCCTTAGGTTAGTTTACCTAGGTTTACGTAGTTTGTAAGCTACGGACTGATGACCAGGCAGTTTGGTCTGATAGATTTACAGAGAGACAGACTGGTAGTTTCATATATAAAGGAAGTCCTAGATTTCTGTGACAAGTGCAGTTCCTTAATGAAACGGAAGGGAAGTGTATACATTGCACCAAATTACCTTGTTTATTATTTCTAAGCAATTATTCGCTATTTATGTAATGTATTGAAAGTCATTAACTAGAATTAATGCATCTAAATGGTTGCTATGGACACTTTTAACGTAGATTGTATTACCTCCTCTGTAGTTCAGATATGACATTGTTCATGTTACGTGCCTTTATTCGTAGAACCGTTTTCGAGTGGTATTTCGGCTCTTCGACTCTCAAAGACGTACTTTGGAGGCAACGATAAATCTATGTGTGTGGTGTGTATGGAGGTAAATTCTTTTACCTCCATGGTGGTGTGGGTGTCAAGTCTGCGATAGCCATTCTAGCAGACGAATTAAACCAGTTGTTCATTACTTGTTTAGTTGTGTAATTGGATTGTGTTACCTGTATTTCCGTACCTGATATGTATTTATATTCCGAGTTGGAAGTAAAATGTTGTTTGTACTTTCCGATTTCGAAACTACAATCCACTGCCAGAATGCTGCATTGGACTCGCGATTATTTGGAAAAGTGGAAGTTCCGCGTTTCAATTCCAAGGCATGTAGCTCGCGTATCATTGAACAATGCAATTTCAGAGCTAACATGCATTAAATAATTACGACAAATACTTTATTTTTTACAGTTAAATGCCTTTGTTTACGTGTTAAGAACCTAAAGAGGACAATGAACACAATGTCTATAGGCTTGAAGACTGCCCATTAAAGGCATGTGTAGAAATGCCAGCAGATGACGTTGTTCTGAGTATTCTGTATGCACTTGCAACAGAAATTACATTTATCCTCTTAGAATCTTAGTTAACCACACATACTGTAATCGTGACATATTCAGAAATAAACCACCAAATATTTGTGACAAGGAATATCGGTCTATGCACACTTTCGGAAATCGCGATATATTCGAAACTAAGCAGCAAAATATTGGGGAAAAACATGAAACAGCCTTTCCATACCCTTGGAAATCACGAGGTATTCGGAAGTAAATAGCCAAATCTTTCTGACTAGGGAATGGTGTAGGCCTAAATGTCATTGATAATCATTTCACTTACTGTACCAGCAATTTTAACGTTCCTCTAGTTTTGTCTCCAACCATATTCTCGAAAATCACAACATAGTTGGAACAAAGTCAAATATTCGTGAGAAGGAAAACCATAAAATAATGTCATTGCTGTTCGTACCACTTGCAGCAGCAAATTCATTCTCCATTCTTCAGTCACACATAAAAATCACCAAATCGATGTTATTAACTCCTGAGACAGCGTATAAGAGTACTGGATAACATAATACTGTTATGTGCATAACAAAATTCCACAAAGTGTTGTGAATAAATAACTCCTACAATGTGCTACAAACGTTAAAACTTTGACTGCCAATCACGTCAATTGACGGGATACCGAAATTTCTGTAGAATGCCGATCACTTTTTACTTGATCTTTGTTTTCGTAATTTTAACACACAATTAAGTTTATTTACAGGCTAGATCCACCTTAAATACCTTACTTAGTAAATCTAGTGTCTAAAGCAGCCTATAGATCTTGTAAATTTGGCTTCTAAATCGGCCGACTGGTCGCATTCATTGTATGAAATGGGGCGGGGCAGGTAGAATGTGGTGTCCGCTCATTCAGTAGGTAAATGAACGGACATGGCTTCACGCTCTTATGCTGGACGAAATTTTACATGAATTTGAGAAACATTTCATTGATAATGACAGTGAGGACGACGAAATCGAAGATTCAGATGATGATCCAGTCTTTGTGCAACAAGAACTGCATCAAATTATTTCGAGTTTGATGATTCTTCAACGGTTTTTTTACGGACAGGGAACCTTATTGCTCGTTTTAAAGAGCAATCAATTTTTTTATGCCAGACATAAGATAAGGAAGCCAAGTGCAGCTCGGCTTACTCCTGCAAGCAGAATGTCTGACATTCTAAGGTATGGAATGGTTTACATGGCCGGCAGTCAACGTGTTAAGTCTATAGTATTGTTCTGATATTGATGAAATTTTCCACACTCTACCTTAAAAACAAGAGGAATATCACTGTCTGTATAAAATTTCGTTCGGTGCATGGTGCAGGGTACTTAACTTACCTAATTTTAAAAAATGCACTGTTTTACTCCAATCTTTATGAATTTTTTAACGCATGACCTTTAAACCATGAGAAAGAGCACTGGGTACAAGTGTTTGTATGGTACATGACAGAGGTTTCCTTACGGAAAACTTTGTTGAGGAAGGGAAAGGTGGAAATGAACGAAGAGATGGGAGAGAAAGAGGTGGATGCAGAGAGAGGGGGAAGGAATGTGTTCTACAGGAGTGTAGGATAAATAAACACACAGACGCTGGGTTTACAGCTAGTATATATATATATATATATATATATATATATATATATATATATATATATATATTCAAGGAGATCGATGCTTTGTGGTAGTTTGTTCATGTCGTTCTGGGTTGTTCGTTGAGAATTTTGCTCAGTTTTTTTTTATTACAAATGGTGTTGAACCCTCTTTGTTTTCTCTCTTTTCATTGGTTCTTTAGTTTGATCGGTACTTTGTGGGCGTTGGTCTGTTTTGTTCTATTTCGATCATTTCGTCATTGACTCAGTTTTATTGTTACAGAGGGTGTCGAGCTACCATGCCAGCAACCCTCTGACTGAGCGCACTAAGCCAACGCGCCCTCACAAGTTCTGAACCACCTCCTAACATGTTCCTACATCACAAACTTATTCGTCGCCCATTATGATAGGTGAACGGCTGCGAGAGTAATCCGTAATTCTCGTACCATTGATGGCAGGTATTAACTGCTAACACGGCATTTTTAGACATTCGATTATCATTCATTGTACTAACAACTACGTGTTTTTGATAATTTTCAGTGCGCCATTGCTTTGAAATGACAACGCTTCAGTTGCAATAAGAAAATCATCAAATACACAAAGCAAGATGACGTATGCAAAAGATAGTTTCGGACGAGGGATGTCATATGACTGATTTCCGAACGCCAAACACACGCTTTCTTCCATCCACGCTATAGTCACTTGTCTGAATGCCAAATGTATGCCACTAACATTCCAAGCCTGCTCGGTAGAGAGCAAGTAAGCCCCATTTCGAACACCTGCAGCAAATAACAGACCGATAAATACCATTAAAATGCGAGAAGAAAGAGCTATGGTACTCATGATTAAGCAAAGACCATGTATACTTACCTAATATCTCCATGGGTGTGTCTCATGGCAGTACGCACTAGGTTGTTCTGACGTTTAGCTGGAGGATGTTTATGTCACGTGACTTTCATATATGAGGACTCCAGAGGTCAAGGGGTCTAAGTGACAAAATCATAGTTTCGAGAAAAGTGAAGACAAAGTTTAACAGTTTTCATAAGAGGGAAAATGAGAATTACACCGTTTATAAAATTTCAGACGATTACTCGGGTCCTTATCTTTTTATTTCCAATGATAACAAATAAGTATAACATTCGGTTTATAGTTCATATGTATAAATAATGTACAATCCACACTTAGACCCCTTTACCTCTTACTGAAAATAGAATAAAACGATAACACTCAAAGTATATAATCAATATAACAAACATTTATTGTTGTAATAGGATACGGTATTGCAGCAATAGTGTACTGACTGATTTACAAAATGAAAAATTTACAGTTTAACACTTATCAACATGTATCAGAATCATCATCTGTGTCATAGATGTTGTTACCCAGGTCAGTAGAGACATCATAATCATCATCCACAAGAGTACTAGGAAAAAGTGGTGCACCAGCCTTTTTTTCATGGGATTAACTTTTAAAATATTGGTTCTGTGTCGGTAGTACAAATTGCAGAGGTTCCATCAGACCTTCATATTTCTTGCATTTTAGTTTGGCTTCACAGCAGGGGATTGAAGACTGGGAAGTTGTTTAGGCATTCTTCCCGTTCGTTGTTTTTTCATTGGCAGTTTCTGATGAGGCAGAATACCTTCAGCTGATGATGTCTTATAAAAAAAAGGGTGTTTGGGTTTGCCTTCTCAAAATGAAGTACCGGCATTCCTCTTATCCCTGGCACAGTGTTCCTAAATTACCGGTTTAGTGGTTGAAGTCTTCATCCGTCATTTTAGTAACAACAACTTGCTGTGGCAGCCAGATTCATCCAGTCTTTTGGTTTATAAATGTCACGTTGATTTTTCTTTCTTTTAAGTTCAATGATTCCGAAGTCAAGATCACATTCATTGTATGAATGTTCAGAAATGAGGAAATAGTGATCAACTATTTCAATTTGGATGTTCCTAACAATATAACACCAAAACTTTACTATTAGATGGCTTTTGTTCTGGCCTCCACAGTTGTCACTAAAGGCTGAGATGTGCTTCACAGTGTGAGGAAGACTCTGGATATACTTCAACAGGCACGATGCTATCTCCTGGAAAACCCTACATCCTCGTCCTTCATGCCACATAAACATATGGGTAGTACCATTGGTTAAGTTGTGTGTTAAGTATCTCCGAGACATGTGGTGTTGGCATCATCTTTTGAAGATCAATGCATATTGCAATATGGTTGTTGTTCTTTAACTCCTGTATTTCCTTTTGCCTTCTTTTACTGCTACTGCCTTCCTGAGATGGATTCTTTATCAACTTCAGCTGCGTATTTTTCATCTGACATACTATGTACAATTTTCATCTGCAACTTGTCATAAGTTAAACAAGTATTAGCAAGAGGTCTGTGAAGACAAAGGTTAAACTTTGCCTTGAATATATGTCTGTAAACACATTCAGGTTTCACTTTTTTTGTCTTCATGGAAAAATACATCATACATTTTATACATTATTGCCACACTTAAGTTTGAATGTAAGTACTTTAGATTTGAAGCTTTTGCTCTACTATAATGACTTGAGTACATAGGAAATTTTCTTATATGCTCCTTGATTATTGCAATTCTGTTTGCTGGAATTTTATTTGGAGGCTTCTTGTTTCCCCATTTATCACATGGAGAAATATCAGATGGGTTTGATTTTTTGTTTATGATAACATTTCTTATCCTTTTATTATATACGTCAAGTGTTTTTAGAAGAAAGGTTGTGCACACACTTTTGCAATAGCACTGATATCTGCTTCCATGAGCGGAATCTATTGCACTGCTTGTTGGTAAAGGATATTGGACCCCTTGTGCGCCAAAGCGCAACTACAAACAACCAAGCAATCAAGGGGCATCACGCTAGATGGCACATACTGTCAATAAAATCATTAGGATCTCTGTAGCAGCGAATAGATTAGTAGTATCACATGCCATTCCTGTACTTAACTTATTTTTTTTTTCAAAAATGTCACTTATACCCCTTGACCTCTGGGGTTCTCATATATAAACACAAGATGAAGGCTGAAGTCCTGCTCTTGACGGAATTTGTAGTTTAAACTATTGAAGAATTCAGTTTAGCATGAGCTGTGTAATTCCCATCTCATGTTGTAGTCGTTCATCTACAATAAACAATATGAGGTTAAAGTTATGCAGTAAGCAGTCATTACAATTTAGTTAGTTTATATTACATGTGAAGAGGATGCATCAACAGAGAAGTGTTTATTGTTTTCTTTTTCCCTGTGAATATCTGGAACTTTTAATTCTTATAATGAAATGAGCTTAATATTTCAAAATAAATGTGCCAAAAATGTCTGTCCTGCACTGCAGATCAGTTTACCACCACGACTTATTTCACAATCACATTTTTTGGCTATGCCAACTCAAAATAGCTGATCACCATAGCCTGCATTATCAGCAACTGTCAATACATTCATGATTTCAGGTGTAATCTATTCACTGTCACAATTGGCCGAAACAGGCAATATCTTTAAATGATTAAAGAGTACTCGATTAACTGTTTTCAGTCGTGCCTAAAATGGGTAAATTTGTACATGTAATCATTGAGCTTAATGAAATATAGAAATTTATCTTCTGAATACACAGTCGCGAATCAGATTAATAAATAATTTTGATGTGTGTGTGTGTGTGTGTGTGTGTGTGTTTGTGTATTTTGACACAACAAACGTGACAGTAAAACATTGAAAATATCACACAACTTCGTCAAGTTTTTACACAGAAATTCTGTAGCATGACATAATCATCCAATTTTTCATATTTGGTTCTCATGCAATATAGTAAAAACATGACACACATTACATTACTTTATTTATCATCTTTTATTCACTCAAGTAGTATGCCAAAGCAATCTACACAAATGGCAGTATTTCGTTGTGCAGTAGAGTTTCATGTCAAGTAATTATATGTAACATACTTATTGAGTATGAAGTTACTCGAATTGAGCATAGTAGGTTAACATTTTATCTGATAGTATTTTAAGGAACTGCATCTTGATAATGCAATTCTGCATTGTGGAGACTACCTTTTACATTTCTCGACACAAAAACGTTCTCAAATAAATGAACTTTACAGTGAATGTAGAGGTTCGTCCACATATTGAGTCAGAAATGCATTTCTCACACTTTTTGAATGTTTTCTGCGAATCACTCATGCTCACCAAAAGACAGCAACAACAAAATAACAGAAAACACCGAAATAAATAAGCAGTAATGAAGTTAAACCGAAGTGCCCCATGTGGCAGCCAAGAGCAGAATGAAAAATCGAAGACATCTCGAAACAAGTTGACTGCTCACATGATATTGCTGTGAGTCTGCCGACAGCACGCATGGTGTAGTGGTTAGCACTGCAGATTGCTGTGCTAGTGGTACCCAGTTTAAATCCCACCATGGGCACAAAAAATTATTTATTTGTATTCGCTATTTCTAGAATGTTCTACGTGTTTTTTTGTGTTTGATGTACTTGTAAGTTCAAGAAATTTCTTTCTATGTATATACAGTAGAGCACTCCAGGTAGGAGGCAGTCTGTACTGAGTGAACACTTGGGTTAGTAATAAACGTGTTATAAGTATAAAGTGTTGTGCTCTCTTAACGACCTGCCTCCGAATTACAGACCATCTGCAGTTTTCAACGTGACAATATCAATTTCTGGTCAATGGCAAAACAGCCAAGTGTATACTGCCGCAAGACAGACCCATATCTCTGTCGGATAAAGTCGGGTGTCCGATACCAGTCATTGGCTTTGAACAATGTCATACTTTGTTCATAGACATTACCGTCAATACTTTTGATACAAGGATCGCATTATAATAAACAATTGAAAGATTAATTACCTTTTTTCGTAGAAGTATACAAATGTGTATACGACTTGAATTAAATGAAAGAGAAATTATGTAACATTGTAAACTTTAAAGAACAACAACGAATATTAGATAACAAATAAAATATGCAGTGAAATTATGGATATGTGAGAAGAGAATAACTATCTGAGCGATATAAAAAGTATCTAAGTAACATAATGAGACTACTGCGAGAAAATTGGAGATTTTGGCCGGAAAAATACTAAACTGAAAGATATTAAAATGTCCAAAAAATAAAGTCTCATAATTACGACACATTCTAATTAATATTAATATTCATAAACCTAACGGGACACCGCGGGCTGGCAGTGGTGGTTGAGTAGTCTGTGGCGCGCCAGTCACAGTCTGCACGGCCGCTATGGTCAGGGGTTCGAATCCCCCCTTGGCCATGGATGGTTGTGTTGTCTTTGGTATAAGCTAGTCCATAAGTAGTTTTTAAGTTTCGGGACTGATAACTTCGCAGTTAAGTCCCTTAAGCTTGACAAACATTTGAAAATTTTGATTTTGACTACCACAGGAAATTGGGGGTTTTGGCAGGAAACATATTAAATTGGAACATAATAAAGTGCTAAAACATATTTTAGATAAAATTACTTGGTATCGCTATCTAGAATTGACCTATATAGGTCAAGTCCAGTTACCGATGCCTAATAAATGTTGGTGAACCATAAAACATGAAAGGCTGGTATCAGTAACTAGAGTTTACCTATATAGGTCAAGTCTAGATAGCGATGAAAGGCCTTCATATTTTGTCATATATGCACCTATATGCAGTATCTATATGTGAAAGAAAATTATGAAGGGTTTGTATCGCTATCTAGACTTCACCTACATAGGTGAAGTCTAGTTACCGATACCAGTACTTCATATTTTGTGGTTCACCAATATTTATTAGGTATTGGTATCTGGAAGTGAGCTATATAGGTCAAGTCTAGGTACCGATAGCAACCCTTGATATTTTCTAGTTCACCAGTAGTTATTAGGTATCGCTATTTGGAAGTGAGGTATGTAGCTCAAGTCCAGGTACCGAAAGCAGCCCTTTATATTTTCTAGTTCACCAGTATTTTTTAAATAACACTCTCTAAGCTTCACCTAGATAAGTAAAGTCTATTTCCGATACCACTTGTTCCATTTTTTTCAAATATAGATCGCAAATATCGATACCTAGATTTGACCTGTATTGGTATATATCTGAAAAAATTCGGATAGCTCGTATTGGGAACTAAAGTATCCATATGTACCTATTTAGTGGGTGGTGATATCTGCACATGGCATATAAAATTATGTCTAGTTACCAATACCAAATCCTTGCACTTTAATTTCACTTCTATATGCTGCTCACAATGATGCCCAGATCAGTTAAATTTTACTAACAGCCGAGGCAACGAAAGTTGCTAATGTTGGTAATCATGTTACTTCCCCATTAGCAAATCGCGCACCAAATGAAATGTTTTGTTAGGAAATCGTCATTTTACGAAAACAGATCCGCATTTTATGATAATAACAATGCTGTTTAAATAAATGTATTGTTTACAAAAAATCAAACTCACAGTATACAAACGGATACATATTGTATTTAGAATTAATATATATATATATATATATATATATATATATATATATATATATATATATATATATATATATATATATAATTCTAAATACAATATGTATCCGTTTGTATACTGTGAGTTTGATATATATATATATATATTATTAACGGAAATTAAATTATTGTAAAAGGACTAAAGGAAAAAGGTTTACCATTTATACTGTCTTCTTTACACAAAATAAGCCCATGTATCATTATAACCGTTTGTAATTCCGCCTTGTAATTTTGTGTAAATTCTGTCACGCAGATAATCTGAAGATGCCCTGCTAAAGGGCGAAATGCGTCATTACCTAATAAAAAATTTGCAATCAAGACGTCTGAAGGAATATAAAAGGAAAAATAGGGTATAAAACGGTATTGTAGCAATTAAGAAAATTAAAAATCAGTAACAGTACATATAAAAAATAAACAAAATACATGTAACAGCCATAAAACAATTTACTCTCAAATAACAGCTGACGTATATATATATATTCCATGCAACGAGCTTAAATTTCATAGTGTGGCTAACACACAAGGTACAACGCTCTTTGTGGCAACCTTAGTAAACTCAGCTGCCATATTTTTGGTGGTCAATAGACTTGAGAGTATGTTGTTGTTGAACTTGAAGTGCTGTATTTCGCATATATATTATTTAGTGTGTATTGCCTGTACAATTTTTGCTGCTGAAATATGCCTAAAGTGTGTTCAGCATTTAAAAGCACAAATCGAAATCATAAAACGACAAGTACTTTGTGCAAGAGCATCAAATGTTTTGCTTTGTTTCATCTCAGTCTGTCTATACTCAGACAAAATTCCTGACTAAGGGCACTTAGTTGCCCAAAGAGTGAAGCTTCTGATAACCTATCCTGCAATTCCCTTTAAGTACAAGCCATAAAAAATGCTCAATTTTCTACTTAGTGTGGTTTGAGATATTTCTTCTTCTGTTGCTCCTGTGGTTAACGAAACCACACTTTCGAGTGTCAACTCCTTCTTTAAAAGTATTTTCATTTGTTGTTGACAATACTTGATTGAGCATGGTTGACATACAACTAGTGCAAAGTGTGTAAGCAGTAGTAACAGGCAGAAAATGTTCACTTGCACATGTCTGTGTTCTTTGCAACAAATATGTACTTGTGGTTTCTACAAACACTACGATTGAATAACACCGGAAATATTGGCAGAAAGTCACTTTATTTACGTGCTATAACGACAGAGGTGTGGCACTTTTATTTTCTCGAGCGACACTGGCTAAGTGGCTATCTTGTTGCTGAGGCAGCGATCGTGTACCTCAACCAAAGAGGTTACAAGCGCAGGACGCCACATACTTATTTCAGCTTGGCAACAACGAAAGTTATTAATGATACATTATTTCGGCGTGGAATGCTTTTGTAGTAGCTGACCTAGGCGCTTTTTATTGCAATATTCTGATGCTCACTTTTGTCTTTGTACTCAAATTTCACGTACCAAACGTTACTTGTTTCAGCATGGCAACAAGGAAACTTATTAACGACATCTTATTTCGACGTGGAATGCTTTTGTGGCAGATGACCTGGCGCATTTTTAATGCAGTTTTTTGTTGCCACTTTCGTCTTTGTACGCAAATTTCGTCCACCAAAGTTCACAGCTAAACTCTTTAACAGCAATTTTGCAAGTTTGCAGACTTAATATGTTTAGTAGAAACAAGATAAATGTGCACTAGACTATATGAAAGCAGTTGTTACAACATATGCAAATCCATGGTCATGATTGATCGTCATAAAAAGTACTCATTGTATGTTTCACCCTCGTTTAGATGATGTACTTGCATTAAAATCTACAATAATATTTTCACAGTGGCACTTTTATTGTTATTGCAAACAGAATCTAACTGTTATTCTTCGAACTGGAACCGTAATAGTGACAGGTACGTGATATTTCGCTACCGTATTTTACTACCAGGCTCGTAAATTCGCAGCTTCGAAAAAGTCTGATGGATCTTGATGCACATCCGTATTCAACAGTCAATCTTTATCTTAGACGTGGAACTGTAAATAGGTACAGTTCTCGAGCAGGTGTGGGATACGTTGTCAGCTGATACCCCAGATTACATGACGGACGAATCTCAATTTGCCTCAAACACGGCGGACCTATCGCCACTGTATGAAATTTAAACTCGATGATTCCATGCATTTAATAATCATTATATTACATATTTTAAACCTGTAAGAAATCAAGGGGCCTTTTATTATTAAAAAATCACGAAATACGGACATATTAGTACATATTCATGTAAGTATTATCTGTGGAACAGATTTATCAGCGACAACATAAATAGAAACGTTGAAGGAAATAATTACCTAATAAGTGACGTCCTTGGTCTAGACTTGATCCTCTGCATCAATTTGTTGACTGTTTCCTTATATGACAAAACACAACTCCTGAGACAAAGAGAACTACAGAGGAGGTCACTTCCAGACGATGGTTATCTCACTGTCACTAAAAACTTACTGAATGCGTGAATATCACACCTCAAGCTGAAGAGGTTACCTCACGGCTGAGCTGCGAGTTTCTGATGTCACGAGGGCTAGCTGTCAGTTGTTGTAGGCTCCATATGCCGAGATGCATCTCAACGGCGCCAGCCTCATTGCTTGGTGATTGACTACAGTTCATAACGTCATGTCCCACTATAGACGCAAGGCCATATGCCATAGGTTGCGTGAGTACTTAGATTAGATTAGATTACTTTTTCGTTCCGTAGATCCATATTGAGGAGATCCTCCTGAATGTGAAACACGTCAAGAAACAAAATTTACAAGCTGAATAATAGATAATACTAATAATATAAATACGGAAACATACATTTTTAATTTTTTTTATAATAATACCAATATACAAGGAATAGCCATACATGCATCATTAATTTAGAAATTCACTAATGGAGTAGAAATAGTTGGGCACTAGAAAGTCTTTGAGGCTCCTCTTAAACTGATCTTTATTTCTAGTTAAATTTTTTATACTTGATGGTAAATTATTGAAAATGTGTGTTCCTGAGTAGTGGACCTCTTTTTAAACTAAAGTAAGCGGTTTTAAGTCCTTGTGTAGATCATTTTTGTTCCTAGTATTATATGTATGAACTGAGCTGTTTCTTAGGAAAATGGATATATTATTTATGAAAAATTTCATTAAGGAATAAATATACTGAGAGGCAGTACTTAATATACCCAGTTCTTTGAAGAGGCTTGTACAGGACGTCCGTGAATTTACTCCACAAATAATACATATTGCACGCTTTTGGACTCTGAAGGCTTTTGACTGACTTGAAGAGTTCTCCAAAATATTATACCATATGACATTATGGAATGAAAGTAAACAAAGCAAGCAAGCTTTTTTGTTTTTATGTCTCCTATGTCTGATAACACTCGTACTGAAAATACAGATTTGTTGAGTCGTTTCTGCAGTTCTGTGACATGCTCCTCTCAACTGAATTTATTATCAAGCTGTAATCCCAGGAATTTAATACTGTCAACCTCTTCTATCTGCTCTTCTTCATACTTAATGCATATGCTGGCAGGAAATCTCTTACGTGTTCTGAACTGTAGTGACTCTTTTCAAAGTTTAATGACAATAAGTTGGCTTTAAACCACTTATTAATGTTCATGTAAATATCATTAGCAGACCTTTCTATATGCTTGATGTACTTTTTATTGCAATACTTGTATCATCTGCAAACAAAACGAACTCTGCTTCTGGTAGTGTAAGTGATGAGAGGTCATTAATGTACACAAGAAAAAGCAATGGCCCTATTATGGATCCTTGTGGGACACCACATGTAATTTTCTTCCCAATATGATGACTGTTGGCTTAATTCACTAGTAACTTGCACTGACACCCTTTTTTCCTGCTAGTAAGGTACGACTTGAACCATTTTGCATCATTTCCTGTGACACCATAGAATTTTAATTTACTTAAAAGGATGTTATGGTTCACACAATCAAATGCCTTTGACAAAGCACATAAAATACCCGCTGCTTGCAATTTATTATCTAATGAATTAAGTACATTCTCACTGTAGGTGTAAATAGCATTCTTGATATCGGAAACTTTCAGAAATCCAAACTGTGTTCTGGACAATATGTCATTTATGGTCAGGTGGTTGAGAAGCTGCTTGTACATGACATTTTCTAGAATTTTTGAAAATGCAGACAAAATTGAAATCGGTCTGTAGTTTCATGGTATCCCTTTATCCCCCTTCTTGAACAGAGGTTTAATATACACATAATTTAGCCAATCAGGAAATGTCCCAGTTATAATAGACTGGTTACACAAATAACTAAAAATTGTACTAAATTCACAAGAACACACTTTAATTAATTTTTTTGATATTTTATCATAACTACTAGAATGCTTTGTTTTTAAAGATTTTATTATGGAAGTTCTTTCTTGTGGTAAAGTGAGTGTCATATTCACGACATGGCGTTATTTGTAAATGCTAGTTTCAAATATTCGAGGGCATTATGTACTGACCCTGACAATCCCATACTATCAGTAACAGACATAAAGTACTTGTTAAATAGATTTGCCACACTATGCCCATCAGTTACTAATGTCACATCTACTCTTAATGCTACCTGCTTCCTTTCCTTTCTGGTTCTACCAGTCTCCTCTTTCACTATATCCCATATTATCTTTATTCTGTTTCCTAATGTTGCTATCTTCTTTTCATAGTGCATTTGTTTGGATGGCTGAATAACCTTTTTTATATTTTCAGTATTCCTTATATTTAGCTAAATCATCATCATTACTACTACTCTTGGCTGATATATACATTTTCCTTTGTGTCTTACATAAAATTTTTATTGCTTCTGTAATCCATGGTTTTATTATAGACTTCCGTTTAATTCGAGTTACTTTTTGACTTTGTTTAGAATCTATACCTAAAACATGGAGCTGCATATCATGATCTGATAAGCCATTTATTATTGGTTTTATGGTATGACTTTGTTCCTTTGATTTGTCTATAAAAATATTATCAATTACAGTCCTAGAGGTTCTAGTTATCCTGGTTGGAAAGTTTACATTATGAGTTAGGTTGAAAGACAAAGTAACTGACTGCAATAAATTTTTACTTGAGGACTGCATAAGAAAATCTGTATTAAAGTCACCAGCAACCAGGTTTTCTTTATTTCTTCCTATTAAATAACCCAGCAGAGGTCCTAGATGATTTGGGAATAGATTATAATTTCCTGCAGGTGCTCGGTTAATAGTTACTATTAAATAGCATCTGTTATGGAATTCTACTTCTGTTGCACAAACTTCTAAATGCTGCTCTAGACAGAATTTATTGATATCAATTTTCTTGAATTTATTGCAGTGCTTAATAAATGTGACAACTCCTCCTACCTCCATATCTACTCTACAGAAGTGTGAAGCTACATTAAAGCCTGGAATGTTTAACATATCTATACCAGTGGCCACATGATGTTCGGAGAGGCAAATTATGTCAATTGGCTTAGAGGAATCCATTTCATCAATACAAATGAGTAGCTCATCAAGTTTATTTCTGAGTCCTGGAATATTTTGATGTAATAAAGCTAACTGATATTGCATACTAATTGTTTGACTAACATTTACTAGCAGTTTCTGAGTACTTTCTGTTAAACATTGTTTACTAAAATCTACCTCCCATTTATATGTTTTTTTTTCCAAACTGAGGGTGTCTTCCAAGCTCTCTCAAAACTGGTTTTCTTTCCCCTATCCCTCTCCTAAAAAAGGCATCCCTCTGACACCTGTAACCACTGGTATTTTAATTTTACCATTTGTGACAGTGCCCCCCCCCCCCCCCTGTAAGTTACTTGCAATCAACACAGACAGTTTTCCCTTCCCTTTCCTGTTGAGGCGAAGGCCATGCCTAGTGTAAATATCATCCACAGGAATCAAACCAATATGGGACCTTATATCTGACATGGGTAGCTGTTCCAACTAAAAGTTTACTCTCCTGACAGAAGAGTTCAAATGAGGCCAATCATGGCGACTCAAGACAGATACAAACTCCATACTAGTATGTTTCGTTGCTGATGATATCTTCACCAGGTCACTCTCTATAGAATATTCACAGTTTCTGTCAGTGCTGTTTCCTGGACCCCCCACTATAACCACGGTATCCTCCATTGTGAAATATTTACATAAAGAACCTATATCCTCTGTTACCTGACCCAGACCCGCATTTGGTCTGAAAAACTTTGTGATGTGGTACTCTGATCCTTGCTCTTCCTGCAGTAGTTGGCCAACACCTCTACCATGGGAGCTATCTAATAACAAGACTTTCTTTCTTTTCACAGTTTTCCCTACCTTTTTCAAATCCTTCTTGAAAGTTTGTTGTGTCCTTTCTACGTCTTCAGCTACATGAGGCTCATCTGATTCTGACTGAAACAACAGGTCAAATCTATTTTTCACATTCATGACAAAGCTGTCTGAAATTGCCCTAAGCCTGTTTCCCCTGTTACCTGTTGCCACTTCCCACCGCTGTTCATCCTTCTCCTTCCTTAACCTGCTCAGAGTCTCCCTTGCCTTATCTAATTCAGTTTGAAGAGCTGCAATTTCCCCCTCCTGTTCCATTATTTTCCTATCTCTATTGCAAATCCTACAAAACCACTGGTGAGCCTCATTTATGTCCCCATTTCCCACGCCACTACATTTGCTCCAACGAAAGAAACCACTACAACTATCACAACACATCCCGGAACTAACGATCCTACGGCATATCACACACCTCTCACCCATGGTAAAAACAGAAATCATAAAAACTTGATTAAGTAGCAACTAAAACGTGAAAGTTACACCAAGAGAGACTAAAATCTGTTCAAGCAATTATAATTAACTGAAAGGACACTGTATAAAAAGAAACTCGCTCACAAAAACAAAAATTAGGCCTATAACATGCACACAAAAACAAAATTTAGGCCTATAAACACGGATTACTACACTTCAAGACGAACACTTCAACAAGACACACCAATATGGAGGAGGCGGCAATAACCTCCTTGACTGTTAAGGGTATACTACACGGAGCGAATTTGGTCGCTAGTTGCTGGCGTATTTGGATGCAGCAGCTAAATTCGCTCCGTGTAAACAGGGACAGCGAACAAAGTCGCTGCTCCAAAACGCGAGCGTCTAAAGTTGAAGGGTGGGCTACTTTAGACACTGGTCGCTGGCGTTTATGATCGCCCTGTGTCATATACGGGAGCGTCTAAAGTAGAAGAAAAGTCGAAGAAAATTGTGAAAGCTGGTGTTGTGTTTCTCGCATCAGTTTTAAAAGAACAATTAATGAACCTAAAGCAAAACGGAAAAGTAGAAAAGAATAAAAGAGAGTGGATTAGAAGGTGGATTGCGAGGAGGGATAAATATGGTGCTTCTGCAAATCTTTTGGGTGAATTATCGTTTGGAGGTCCTTCTGTCTACAGAAATATAATGAGTATCATATAAGAAAATTTTGATAGATTACTGTAAATGGTAGAGGATAAAATAAGGAAACAGAATACCATCATGATGATGGCGATCTCACCAAGAATAAAATATAAATAATCGTTATTTTTAATGTCCCATAATACTGGAAAACTTCGATAAATTTTCAGAAATTTGATTACAATTCCACTTCATATTTTGTTTGGTGGGACACAGAACTTTTAATATCTTTATGTACGTCAATGACCACAAAATGTCTCGTCGTTTTGACGACCGGTTTCGGTCAGGACGACCATTTTCAAGTCTACAGCAAATCAAAAACAGAAGGATACATCTAGTATTAGACTACCTGAGAAACATAAATAATGCATTAAGTTACAGTCATCAATACATGTAGTATAGCCATATGGCATCATCACAGCATAAATGTATCTTCATTAAGGAATGCAACAACAGGTATGATGCATAATATTTTAACACGTTTTTTTTATATTGATAACTGTAATGCCTTATTTATGTTTTATAAGGTACCGTAGTGTATTAGTAAATTTGTCCTGTTTCCGATTTGCTGTAGACCTTAGGAAACAGATATTAAGTTTATAGTTGGCCATCCTATTATTGAGATGGAAACAAGCTACTTCCGTTTTATTTGGGTTTGGCTTTAGTTTCCACATTGCAAAGTAATTTCTGAGTAGAGTTAGGTCAGATGTTAAAGTAGTTTCCGTCACATGGATGTCTCTGTGTTGTGACGCAATGGCAATATCATCGGCATAAATGAATTTTCTAGATTGCGTAGCTGGAATATCAGCGGTGTAAACATTAAAAAGAATGGGAGCAAGAACCGAAGCCTGGGGGAGGCCATCGTGAAGCTGTCTAAACCCACTTTCCGTATTGCCGAGATAGATCTTGATCAGACGGCCACTTAGCATTGAGTTCACAAGTCGCAATAAAATAGGACAAGAAATGAGATTGTAAAGCTTCACTAGGAGGCCCTTCTTCCAGACGGTATCATAAGCTGCCGAGAGATCCAGAAAAGCAACGGAAGTGGTACACTTCTTTTCAAAACCAGTCTCAATGAAAGATGTCAGTGCTAGGACCTAGTCACAGCAATTATGGTCTTGTTTGAAACCAGCTTGTTCAACAGGGATACTAGCAGTGAGAATGGGAACAATACGATTGTAGATGAGTCTCTCGAGCAGCTTGTAACATACACTGAGAAGTGCAATTGGGCGATAGCTATCTGCACGTTCGGCTGGTTTACCAGGCTTCAAAACAGCTATTACGTTAGATCTCTTAAAAGCTTTTGGTAGAGAGCTGTCTTTAAGAATGTTATTGAATAAATTTAGAAGCCACAATCGGGTCTTGAGTGCAGCATGTTTAATAAATTCTGGGAAAATATCATCTATACCGGCAGCTTTCCCGCTCTTCACATCAGAGATAGCCACATGCAGTTCGTCTAAGCAAAAAGGTTTTGATACTTCCAGGGGAGCCTGCTGGCATTTCTTAACTTCATTTAGATTATAGGATATTAATCTGTCAGACTGTTGCCGTTTTGACTTGGATAGTGCTACGATTCGTTTGGCTATGTCGGAAGGATCAGGGTGTGTGGGAGGCAGTTTTTTCTCGGATACGCTGGTAGACAATTTCCTCAGAAGTGACCAAGCCTTTCTGCTGCTGTGAGTGAAATCTAAACTCTGAACTTTTTTCACCCATTTCTCTCTTCTGGCATTATCAAGGGAGTTCAGTAGGATGTCGGCAGTGTTTGAATCTTCAATGCTGATAAATTCGTTATACAGGTCTTCACACTCTTGGCTCCATCCCAGAATATATGTCTTTCTGTAGCCTCGAGGTATTCAGGCTTTAGCTGTAGCTTTAAGGAGTCCAGCGAATCTGTCATAATTTTCTATTGTAGGAGGAATGAATCTAATGTTGTCCTCTAATTTGGAAGTAAATGCCTCCCAGTCTGCTTTATTAAAATTCCACCTGGGTCTCGGAAAAGATCTTATTAAGGGAATCTGAATCCCAACTGATATCAGCACTGGCCTGTGCTGCGACTGTGGGAATGTGCCAAGTACCTTTCTCCTTTCTCGTAACTGATCATTCTCAGGAGGGATGACCGAACTCCATGTAGTCAGTCAGGAAGCTGTCCAGTGGTTAAAGAAGTTGAACTTGGCTCTGTGACAGAGATATGTTTTATCTTATTAATTAGACACTAGTATATCTTACTAAAGTATTATATGTAGCTGACATTATACCATACGATATATATATATATATATATATATATATATATATATATATTAGGAAACAGAACTGTTTGGTATCACCTAACCTCCAAAACAATATATCATATGCTACGTCGTGTTTCAATTGTTTTTACAAAGACACTAGCATCTGAAGTCGCTGTGTGTCATTGCGTCAGGATATTCATTCGCTATTCGCCCATACGCTGAGCGACAACAGACGCCAGCGACTAGCGACCAAATACGCTCCGTGTAATATTCCATTTAGGTATACAAGCGTCTGGGGACAGTAGTGCGTCGGACCCCAATTACCGTACCAACCGATAGATGTCTCTACGGATGCAAGTTTGTCCTGCAGAGACGCCATTTTCCATTTCGTATTTTCATGCTTTTCTCCTTATAATTTGTATGTTGCTATCTCAAAGTTACAGCACACTTAAGAGGTACCAAAACCATGTCGGTCTTAGTACAATTAGTTGTAAATTACAGCCAATAAATGCCATATTGGAGAGTAACCCTTGATATTGATGGCAATGTGAAACAGAAAGATTTGACTCTAGTGTACTGTAGTGAATAAACACATCTCCTTAAGAAGCTGATAAATGTGGGTGGTGGCAAGACCAACTACAATATATATTGTAGTTGGTCTTTGCGGTAGTTCGCTTCCTGGTCCAGACAATTTTTTTTTCTTTTTTACTTTGAAGGCCAATTCACACTGTCCATCACGTCAATGTCACGTCACGGAAACGTCACGTCAAGCAAGTTGTATTCACACTGTCCGTCCGTGTCTGTCACGTCAATTCCTCCATCTCAATACGCGATGTTGAAAGTGAGGTTATCAGTGGCGATCTGTTATGTAGAAAGTCATAGTTTAATACTAGAAAGGGGGAACAACAACGCTAAATGTTACTAACGGCCAAAGAAAACTTTACAGTGTATGTTTTTGGCCAACTTACTGGGAACTGAAATAACATTTCAAAACATCGACATCTATTTTCAAGCGAAAAAATGAACATATGAAGACATGAAGCCATACTTGTAAGAGCATAAATAACGCCTGTATACTTTAACTATTACGATTTGCTCGCTGACATTGTTAATACCATAGTAAACAACTGAATTTTTGTCTTTCATTAGAACTGACATTTTCATTTAAAGTGTTATTTAATGAAAAATACGTAATCCAATTACAATCTTATTAAAATAAACAGTTTGCTTCAGTCGTTTCTGTTACAGTGTTACGTAACATAAACCATTTTTTGGTTTCAGATATCTGACCTCGATTTTAGGGGGACACTCAATTGACAAAAATATTTAAGTCGTCATGAAACATTTGAGATTTACCCCTAAACAAGGTACAACAACAACACAAAGATGAATAAAACACATTTGCATATAAACAGTGCAATCATCGACTGCAACATGTAATTCCCGTGACGAAAATAGGTTAACTTCTAATGTTAGCAGACGGCCGTTCCGTCAAAACATTCTTCCCGAGAAAGCTTGACGGATATTGACGTGACGTGACGGTCCGGTGACGGACAGTGTGAATGCCGCCATTAGAAATACATTGCGGAATGTTCTGACAGACGGTGACGTGACGTGACGGACAGTGTGAATTGGCCTTGACTCCTAAAAGTTTTCCTTCACTCTTGTTAATTCAAAGGAATTTACATTTTGCGATATTTCGACATATTTACGTATACAAGCGCTTTCTCTAAAAAGTGCGATTGTTCTGTTTGGTGAAAATACCGTGAAATATGGGCCAACGGATTGTAAATATTGTCTCGTGAACTACCTGTACATAAACTGAAGACACACTATAATAATTAATGTTCTAAATGTCATGCTGATTCAAATAATTTTACATATAGATTATGTACTAGAGTTATGTGGCAACTGTCGTTTCTTAATGTGACTGAACTGCCTTTTTTCTATTTTGCAATAGCTGTTGTACACGTTCTTGTGTCCTATATGCATTGTTTGTGAGTAACTACACTAATGTAGTAGCCATTTAACTGATCTCAAGAGCTTTCTATTTTCTAGTAGTCTTAATGTATGAAATTATTTGTATCAGCATGTCGTTTGCAACATTCACTACAACAATGTGTCTGCACTTTATGTTCATGTACTGTGGTTCAGAAGACAGTGTTTACAATTTATTGGACCATTTTTCACGGCATGTTCACTAAATAGAAGAAACGCACTTTTAAGAAGCAGCTGTTGTACTTGCAAATATGTCGGAACATCGCAACTAGAAAATTCTATTTAATAAATGTGTCAGAAAAGTTTTTGGGAGTGAAGGTGAGAAATAAAAATATTGTCGGAAGCGAGAAACGAACCACCGCCCACACACATACCCTTACACACACACACACACACACACACACACACACACACATATCCGTTTTTCTTTTTAATATATATATTTCCCCTAAGCTTTGTCATTTCAGGCGTTGGCTCCTGTCACCTATATTACCACCAAAAATTTACTAAATAAACCTACAGAACAAAACATCTAGTGCTACCGCCAGTTTCGCCATAATCTAAATTTACATATTATCGCCAATTCTTCAGGCGCTACCGTCAACGAAAAAGGAATACATTCAGTTTCCTCCACAAGCCGATCTTTCCTGTCACCATCTGTGAAACAATAACAATATTTAATATACCAGTGCCATTCATTCTCATGCAAATGACACTCGAAAACCAACACGTGAATATTCTCAATAACAAAACTGAAGTTCACGTAGAACCTCAGCTCTGCTTTCCGCTTTATTTATCAGGAAAATAACCTCACCTTTATTTGGCGTCTTTTTACAGTTTAAGTTTCGAACTTCAAGTTTTAGACTGCTGGAAAGTCTTACTTGTCATTGTAATTCAATTCAAATTTAACTTTATTGTATAAAACATGTGTTCCATGCATTACAATATGTCATAATTTTTTTTCCTCATATATTTGTTACAATGGATTGAGATAAGGTAAATAAAGTGAAATAGAAAACCATGCCATGCAGTAAAACAAAACATGCAGGATTACATATAATGTTAGATCATAAAAAAGCAAAAATTAGAAATAGATATAATACAGCTAAAAAAAGCATTCCAAGATCAAGAGTAAAAGATAAAAAGCTTTTTGAGGTATAGACATACCTTAAAACATTACATTAAAAAATCAGATAGAAAAGAGAATGCAGTCCACTATAAAAATGAGGTAACATGCACCCCAGTGTAAAAATGATACCTAAAAATGCTGTGATATATCATGCCAAGTCTTAAAACAGTACTAGAAAGAAGACATGCAAATAAAATTACGTACTAAATTTGCCTACATACATTGTGTCTGATTTAAAAGAGGAATCAAGGTACATAAACAATAATCTATGGCAAAATACACACACACACACACACACACACACACACACACACACACACACACACACACACACACAGACACACACACACACACTTATATACATATAGTATTAAATAGTTTTACCATACAACAAAACAATACATACAAGAGTATTTGATGAACAAGTTATTGGTGGTCATCTAGACTGTAAAGACATTTTGATTAACCCAGTTCTTAAATTTACTAAATAAAAAGAATACAAGAATATAAAATGATATGCGTCTCGGTCTGAAAATGAAAGCTAAAAATGTGGTGATATCTCATGCCAAGACTAAAAGCAGTACTAGAGAGAAGACAAGCAAAGTAAAATTACATACTAAGTTTTCCTACATACATTGTGTCTGATTTAAAAAGGAAACAAAATAACATACACAGTAATATATGGCAAAAATCTATACACATATACACACACACACTTTTACACATATAGTATAAACTGTTCATACCATACAACAAAACAATACATGCAATAATCTTTTATGTACAAGTTATTGGAGGTCATCTAGACTGTAAGGGCATTTAGATATAAGCCAGTTCTTGAGTTTACTTTTAAATTTAGATCCTTCTAGTTCCTTCATATAGCTAGGTAATTTATTATAAAGGATAACTCCTTTCACATATGGGCTATTTTCAGTTCTGGAAAAGTTTCTTCGTAAACGATCATGCTTTTGTCTTGTATTATATTCATGTATTTGATCATTCACATGTGTATATTTGTGGTCCTCTTTTACCAGTATGATAACCTGGTAAGCATATAGTGCATATAAAGTGAGCAGCTTATAGTCAATAAATAAGTTTCTACAAGATGATCTTGCATCCACCTTGGCCACAAGTCTGACTGCTCTTTTCTGTATCAAGAAAACTCTGTTTATGTAGCTTTGGTAGGTACCTCCCCCCAGCAATAAGCCATATGCCAAGTAGGGGTAGATTACTCCAAAATAAACGATCCTTAAAGTGTGTGAGTCCAGATAATGTGAAAGATGTCTTAACAGATAAGAGCCACTTAACATCTTGGAGCACACATAATCAATATGCTTCTGCCATACAAAGTTTTTATCAAAAAACATACCTAAAAATTTACAAAAGTCATTACTTTCAAATATTGTAGTATTCTTTACAACAGATATAGCAGGAACATGGTTTCCTATGCCAAAATTCACCAACTCAGTTTTGCTCATGTTAACTTTGAAATCAATTTCTGTAAAAAAATCACATGCAACCTCGACAAAGATTGTAATAACTGCCTTCAATTCTTGGTTACTTTTTGCCCAACACAGCCCTGAAGTGTCATCTGCATACATTCTGGTGGAAACATTCCAAACAGATGGGAATGCATTAACATAATAAATATAGAGACAGGGACCAAGATGGGAACCTTGAGGAACTCCAGAACCAACCATGCGTTTGCCCGATTGCACCCCCCGCAAAGTCTTTCCATCGTAAAATTGAATTTCTCTGCACTGGGTTCTGTTTTTTTTTTAGAAAGGAATGAATAAGTCTTAATATCCATCCAGGTACATCATATGCCATTAGTTTGTGCAAAAGAATTACATGGTTAACACGGTCAAAGGTCTTGGATAAATCAAGAAACAGACCTGCCACCTTACAACCAGAATCGAGCTTGTCCAGAGCATCATGTACAAAGTCCACAGCCGCAGATATTGTGCTCCTGCCTTGTCGAAAGCCATGTTGGAAATCAGCCAAAAGTCCTCTAGTGGTAAAATGATCATCAAGTTTAAGGACAAGAAATTTCTCTATTAATTTACTAAAAACAGATGTAAGTGATATCGGTCTAAAATTTTGAACATTGGTTCTGGGTCCCTTCTTATAGATAGGTTTCACAATAGTAAATTTAAGGAGATCTGGGAATATACCACTTGTAAAGACCAACTGGATGAGATGGGTTAGAATGGGAGCCAATTCTAATTTACATTGCTTCAAGAGTTTGGGAGAAAAATTGTCCCATCCTGATGAAGATTTATTCTTAAGTGTATCAATGGCTTCAATAACATTTCTAGTAGTAATTTTAAGTGGCATAACCAAGTCAACAATAGTAAAGTCTATGTCATTATGAAAAGTTTGTCCTGGTACAATTGGGTCATTTTTTACCAAGTCAACAAAATAGTCATTAAATTTTTCACTGATAACATGAGGGTCATGAATGACCTCTTCATTTATTATTAAAGATACATTTTACTTGCAGTATCTTGACCTCTAATATTCTTAACAAATGCCCAAGAACTCTTAGACACATTGTCAGATGATGCTATCTTAGATTTTATACTTACAGCTTTAGCTTTTTTAACCTCCTTACGAAATAGTAATTTATATCTCTTGTATCTTTCTTTATACAATTCATTACCAGTATATACAAAAAGATCATACATGTTAAGTATTTCTGAACGTAGTTCGAGTGCATGAGCATCCAATGAGACCTTTCCAATTTTCCTATCATTTATTTTATTTTGCTTGTAGGATTTTTTTACTGGGCAATTCATATCCAGGTGCCATAAAAGAGTATCGAAAAAGGCCTGCCATTGGTTGTTCACCCCTTCACTAAAAAAAACAAGGTCCCAATTTTCAGTGGCTAAACTGTGCTTCAAAATTTCAACATTTCTATCAGTGAATTTTCTCTTAAATTCCACAGATCTGAACCAGTTCTGTGTCAGTAAATTATTGAAATCTATTAACTGTGCAAAGTGATCAGCTACAAAACCATTTATCACAGAAGCCTCAAAACAATCTATATCAGTAATTACATGGTCAATGGATGATGTGCTATTATGTGTCATTCTGGTTATTATATGTCCTAAACAGTCAGTTAACCCATAAGATGCAATTAGGTCCAAAATTGTGTCCTATCACTGTTCTCTTTTAGTGTGTCTATATTAAGATCACCTAAAATACATACATGAGCATTTTCATTTTCATAAATATTATTTAAAACAGATTCTAACTTCTCATTAAAAACATGGAATGTACTATTTGGGGATCTATATATCCCCAGAATAAAAAGTACAAATTTGCCAACTGTTAACTTCACCATAGCCATTTCAAAATCCAGATCTGCACAATAATTATTCATCCAACAGATTTGTGAGGTAAATCTTACCAGGGAGTCTCTCACATAAACAGCAACTCCGCCGCCTTTATGAGCAGCTCTACAATAAAATGAAATCAATGTATAATTCATAAACTTAAAAAGATTTAAATCATGTGCACCTCGTTGATGCTCAGTTAGTACAAAACAGTCAGGAAGGAAATCAATGACAAATTGTTCAACATAATCGAACTTATTGCCTAGACCTTCAACATTTTGGTGCAAAAGACGTAGTTTAGTTTTATGTTTTTCTTTCGGTTTACAGCTGTTTACGTCAGGATACTGTTCCCTAAAAAAGGAGTTTGTGTCCTATTTTCAGTTGGCCTAAGAAGTTTTGTCTTAAAAGTGTTTCTAGGTAGTTCATACTCCTTCATAAAAATGCCACTTGGCCAAAAGTCTTCATTGAGTAAAACAGTAAAATCCTTCTCTGAAACACTTACCTTAAAACTATTATATGAAGAATGTTTTGTTCTAAGCTGATCACAGCTAAAATTCACAATACCCCCTTCTTTAATATAACTTTGAACTTGCTCCACTGTAGTCTCATTGTCACACCGAGAGATAAAAATCAATTTCTTTTTCTCTGCTGATTTAAGGCCACTTTTTGAGATATTAGATCCAATTACAATAGATTTCGTATATTTACCTTTTCCTTGTGTTAAGTGTGTTGTTTTTAAAATCTGTACAGTATTTTTTACAGAGGCATTTTTACGCACAAGAAGTGAGCTGTAAAGAGAAGGTTTTGAGGAGTACGAATTGACAGTTACTCCTTCAGTAGTACTTGATAGAACGTCTGTGTTTTTGGATAACTCTGTCACGCTGATGTCATCATCTTCTTTGTGTTTCTGTATCGATGGTTGCCTATTAGAACATTTGAAAGACTGTGTACGAATAATCTCTTCTTCTTGATGGAGTTTTTGTACTGGTAAACAGACCTCTTTTTCCTGGTTAAGTGACACTTTGTTCCCTAAATCAATTGAATTTTCGGAAACCATGTCGAGTCTCTTTTTCAGGATTACATTATCATTTACCACACCCTTAACTAAGTCTGCCAGCTTGTTGACAGTAGCATTTAGTTCTAAAATGCTTTCAATGTCAAAAACGTTTTTCACTAAAATATCTAGTCTCATTCCACACTGAGAACATAGCCATCTCGATTTTTCGCCTAAAATAATCATAGACTCATACTCGTCATCAGAAATTTCCACACACTTACAATGATACCATAAACAACAAAAACCCTCACACTGGACAACTGTGTCCATGTCAGATACTATTCCTTTGCAGTATACACATAAATTCACATCTTCACCAGCCATTGCACCAGTAATAGTGCAGTGTTACAGAAATATCATGTGATATTACAGGTACACTTCTATTACAGTAATACTGAAGTCTTAGAATGATTCCTATTTCGAATGTCAAAATACAAAGGTAGAAATAAGTACGTGAATTAAATAGCAGGAATGATAAATAGAAGCCCTGGAGTCGCATAGCATCATGGTAGCATAACCGGAGAATCGGTTCGTACCGGTAACTGGGGGTCCGACGCACTACTGTCCCCAGATGCCTGTGTTAAATACACAGTTTAACTATCTATGACAATTTTTGTATTTTCTTCACAAGCTCGTTGGTTCTCCATGACGAAAATATGTTTGCCGTGTAATATCTTTGAAGTTCATGGAACGCAAACATCGGAAAATGGAAGAAATATTGTGTCTAACTAAATATCAACGTTTGTGTTCGCCTTATAATATTATGTGATGATTTGCAGCATATTTTATGTGTATATTTTGTTAGCACTGGTGACTCGGTGGATTTTGTGGCTTTAGATAGGCGTTTATGGATGAACAGGTGTTAAACAAGTTTATTATATGTGGTCGACAAACCAAACACCGTTTCTGTGTGAGACGTATTTTGGTGGTGTTTTGAAGACGTCGATCAGTGCCTGATGGTCTTGTGACGAAATGTTTTGCGATGCTGGCCGTTTTCTGGTCGTGAAGGTAGGCCTAAATTAATATTAATAAAGTTTTAACAGAAGTGTTGTAGTTCATTACAGCATTAGTTTTTGGGGTTACTTGTGTTATTGTGAACACGCGGTAAGCTGTATTACATTTCAGTAAATTAACATTTATTCTTCATTCCAACACTGTAGGAATAGATAATATTTCGAGGAGACGAAGATAACCGATTCCGTACGGTAAATAGTACACAAGTGTATACTCGTACATCGTAATATACTTTCTAATATTCTTTTTACTAAGAAATTGTTGTGTTACGGATACGGATTTTGTGTTTGCATATGTTTAACATCATGTCGTTTTAAATCCGTGTTTACATGGCCGGATTTCATCTTCACATTTCATGGTTAGTTTTGGTCATTAACATAATGATTAATTCATAAAAAGCAATACATTTTATCGCTTTAGGCATTTGTTTTACTATACCTGGTCATTTACAAGAGTAATTTGTGCTTTAGTCATATTGTCAAAAGAACTCTCAAAGGCCTAGTCCTATTCCCAAGTTTGTGTTTGTAATAAGATTATTGTTTGTTTGTTTTTATAAGTGTTATTATATTTACTTATTTATTATCTTAAGTTAGTAAAGTTAAAATGGAAAACCGCCTGCAGCCAAAAACAAAACACTGTTACAACTGAACAGCTAGTTTGCAACTTATCCTCCACAAACTAACTGTTGTTAAAGTTGTGAAAATTGAACAAAAACTACTGTTAAAAGGAAAAACATGCTTACTCCAATACAGGGCATAGACTATGTGCAACCCTTAAATAAATAAGAAATAAAAAAAGTTGTTTTCCCCCCTTTACAATTTTTCAAATTTTTGGACATATGGAAGTCAATTTGGTAATTTGGAAGAATCGTTGCACATCGCATTGCCAGCCTACTGTCGTAGTGGCTTGCCATCAATATGTATTGAAGACTCGAGCATCTGGGTCGTATTGTAGCTTGTTTACTCACGAGAATTGAATCAGTACTCTTAGGTTCCTGCCTAGCCAAATCTTTTAAAATAATGACATATTAATGGAAAATAGTAAAATACTGTTGTCATTCAGAATAGACATCTACAGTTTAGCTTGTCGTAAATACTTTGTTGTTTCCTACAAATATCTCACATTAGGCTTGAGTGTAGTAGGGTAATTTTGACAAGCTAGACTGTAGACATTTATTTTGATTGACAATAATACTTTATTATTTTTTTATGATTATGTCATGATTTTATGGGATGTGGTAAGGCAGGAATCTAATAGTACAACTTGAATTCTTGTAAGAAAACAAGCAAAGAAACGGAATGTACTTTTTACAAACTATAGGCCTATATCTTCAGATGATTATCGTTTCTGTCTGTGTCATTACCTACACCAACATTACTTTCCTGAAATAAAGCTGTTCATGTGTTCGATACAGTAGGCCATCAATGCAATGTGCAACACTTATTCCAAATTGCTGTCATTTTAAGTGATAGTAAATGCTGAAGTATAATGAAAATCAATATTGTTTAAATGTGTTTATATCACGCCAATAGGCATGCCACAATGAATGCACTGCTTCCCCTTAGATCATTAACTTAAGCACTGTCAGGTTTGGGTCACCCTTTGACAGGTAACCGTCTGGGTCTGCCGAGCACTGTTGGCAAACAGGGTGCACTCAGCCCTTGTGATGCCACTTGAGGAGTGACTCGACTGATAAGCAGTGGTTCTGGTCTGGCAAACTGACACAATGGTCCCGAGTGCAGGGCGCTGATCACGTCCTCCTTCATATTGCATCCGGTGCTGTCTTCAGGCAGAGGATGACATAGCTGCCTGGCGATACCTGTTGGGTCCTCGAGGCCTGTGTGGGACGGAGTTCAGTTCATATTACTATAGCCTATATGTTTTTGTGGCCTTCCAAAGAGAACTTCTACATGTAGATCTCTGGAAGGTTCATTTGTTTATTATTGTAACTTCTGTATAAAATTATTATAGTGAGCATTTGAACCAAATTTTGATAACCAGTACTGTCTACTGAATTGCATCTGGGCTTCTCAAATTACAGATTTATATTTATGACATTTCATGTAGGCCTATGTAGCCTAATTTTCAAGAACCTCAGGGTATCAAAGCTGGAGTAATATACTCAGAGGAGCCAAAGAAACTGGTACACCTGCCATATTGTGTAGGGCCCCTGCGAGCATGCATTGTCATCATACCTGTACACATTCATCCGCTTGACACAGAAACGAGACTCATTAGACAAGGCAACATGTTTCTAGTCTTCAGCAGTCCAATGTTGATGGGCCCGGGCGAGGTGTATTTAAGCTTTGTGTTATGTGGTACATTTGTGATCCTTCAGCTCCCAAAGCTCACATCAATAATGTTTTGTTGAATGACACTTGTTCGTGACCCATCATTGAAATCCACAGCAATATTCGGAACATTGTCACATTGAACGCTTCTCTTCAGTCGACATTGGTTATGTTCTTGCAGGATCGTTTTATGGCTGTGTGTTCTACATGCTTTTTCACAATCAGGTTTGCTGGGTAATTTCCTGGGAGCCATGTACATAGAATGAAATGGCAGTGTGATCAATATATATCGGACGGCATTGGTTAAATTGTAAGATGTTTTTCGCTGGGCTGCAGTGGTTATGTTGGCACCAGTGGTAATGACAGCAACTCAGATGACCAATAAATGTTTTCTTGTGACAACTTCAATTAAACGGAAATTATTTTGTTTCTAAACGGACAAGGGTACATACGAAACCCCATCAACCATAGAGCAGGTACAGCATTAATTTTGCTGCGAGTGAAACGAGCAGCAATAACATTTACTCTGTAGCTCGTGAGAAATATTAACACAATTCAACACTTCATTGTTCATCTGTTGCCAACATAAGCACTGGAGCCCAGCAAGAAGTGTTGTAAAATTTTACCGACGGCGTTTCATATATGGTAGAAAAGATAGGTATTGAACAAGCTAATGTTATGATTTTTACGGACGTGTCATGATTTTATAGGATGTGGTAAAACAGGGACCTGACAGTACAGCTTAAATTGTTGCACAGTGAAAAAGTGAATGATATGATTTTTACGAATATGTCATCGTATTAAATGGCGTGGTTAGGCAGGAATCTAAGAGTACAGCTTAAACTCGTGAGTGAACAAGCTGTATTCTTAGGTTCCTGCCTAATCACATCCTTTAAAATCGTAATATATTCATAAAAATCATAACATTCCCTTGTTCGATACCTATAGTTTGTTCTAATTACGTAGCTTTGGCTGAAAAGTCTGTTTCCATTGACAATGAAATAACAACTAGGCCTATAAGTTATTTATTAAGGGAATGTGGTCAATTTACATTGCATAAAATAAACTGTTACACCCCTGTAGTGACTGGATCTGATATATTCTACTTTTCCCATACACACTGGTTGCAATTTTTATTGGCTCCAAAATGTCATAGAATCATGATATCAAGAATCAACATTGCTATTAGGCTACACAGATTAGCTGTTCCACTGTCTTAGTTTCCTGTCACTGCTAGCGGAGCGAGAGTCTAATGTCTTTTATATATCAACTGCACTGCCGTTTCATTGTACACGGCTCCTAGGAAAGTACAGTTTCTGCTGTTACATGTGTTGGCTTCAGCAACTTAAAACCAAAGTGTTGCTTCCCAACTTAAACTCGATATTGGGCTATTCTACAGTCTGTTGTCACAACCAGATTTTCTGCTGCTACATACCTTGGTTTTACTAACTTACAACTAAACTGTTGCCTCTAAACCTATCCTTCAAGCTATGCTACAGATCAGCTTGTCACTGCAACCAGTTTTAGAAATATTGCATTTCTGGATGCCGAGCAACTTTCATGGTAGCAGAGGCATTGTCACCATTTGTACTGCAGCCAAGAACAGTGCAGTCACTTCTAGCATTTATCCAAAGTCGCCACCTCAGCATTCACTGTTTTGATGTACCGGTAGGCGGTAAAACTTTACTACACTTCTTGCCGGCATCCAGTGCTTATGTTGGCAACAGATGGACAGTGAAGTGCAGAATTGTCTTAATATTTTTCACAAGCTACTACAGAGTAAGAATTATTGCTGCTCATTTTACTCACAGCAAAATTAATACTATACCTGCTCTATGGTTGACAGGTTGTTACATGTATCCTTGTCGGTTCAGAAAAAAATAATTTTCGTTTTAATTGAAGTTGTCAAGACAAAACATTTATTGGTCTTCTGAGTTGCCGCCATTAACCATTGATGCCAATATAAGCACAGGAGCTCGGCGAGAAGCGTCGTACAATTTATCCATGTAGGCTATATAGTTCACAGTAATAGTGATGTGCACGCTTTGTCAGAAAACATTGACAGGTTTTTAAGTAATAAAAAATTGCATTTGCTAACTAGCTCCCATCGGATTAGTCTCCTGGGATCTTTATTCACAATTAGCAATGTTTCTGGTTAAAGTTTACTTACGATGTTGGCAGTGTATGAAAATGCTGAGAGTTGTGTGAGGTAATCTTTAACTAGTTACATGATACTATGTGGTAGAGTAAAAGTAAAGCAGTCAACAATCTGACAATTGGTTTGAACACCACAGTGCTTTATGAGGAATTGCCCTATTTGGAGGTGGTATACCGTTGCTTTCCTCCCCCTTCGAACTGACTTACCCAGCCAGTTATAGGGGGACTTACAGTTTAACGTGGGTTCAGAACCATGGTACTACTTGATATTTTTCACGTCAGCAACATTGACAGGTGAAAGAAGTGGAAATTGACAGATAAAAATCTTAGTCCCTGGCAAGGATTGAATCCCTGACTTTTGGATTTATAGACTGGACCTCTACCACTGTGCTATCACACCACACGGTATTGTTTCTTACATGGAATAAACAAACACATTTTATTGTTTGACACTTAATATTTTATTTTGTCACAATATGGCACAAGAACTAATGTTGACAATGAAATGTTTCCTTTACAATGATAATTAATTTAGTGACCAATCAGAGGTGCATACTAGAACATGTCAAAACAAAGGATTAATTCCGCAAAATTTTATGTAAGTCATAGAATTAATCTGTTGACCATGCTGTGAATAATTAATGCTGTTCCTGCTCTATTGTTGACAGGTTCTTGTATGTACTGTTGTCTAGTCAGTAAATTAATAATCATTAATGATACATTTCATTGTCAACATTAGCTCGCTACACCATCACTGCCTTACATAAAACTTAACCATATTGTGATTCATAGTAACGTTTGAAAGAGGGGATGCATGCCGGCTGTTGGTTAAAGTGGGGTCTCGCAGCATTGCTCCCTCTCCTGAAAAAACAGCGAGCCACTGTTAGGCTCCCTTTGGAGCCAGCTGCAATGTCCTGGATCTTGATCTTGTCATGGGTCCTCTGTATGGCAGTTCTGGAGAATCCATTCCTTCTGGACGATCACCGACGACGTGTTCCTGCCGTAGCATCATCAGTATCATTACCGTCCTTAGAGTCCTGAACAAGAAGCCATTTTCGCCTATCTGCTCTTCAGGATCATAGTAACGTTTCATGCTGAGGACGTGAACAATGACTCTTTGTTTTTGTCGTTTTGACGACGGCTCATAATCCTTGACTTCGTATGTGACATCTGACAGACGGCGTATATCACCATATAAAGCAAAGTATCACTTCAATAACTTTTCTGATACTCCAACTTTCCGTACAGGGGTAAAAATCCATACCAGATATCCTGGGCTGTACACAACAGGTCGGTGCTTGTCTTTATACCGCTGACAGTCCTTCTCCTGGGCGTCCAGTGTCTGTATGTGAGCCAGCTGTCTTGCTTCTTCAACCCTGGTGATGAGTCATCCTGAGTGTCATCCAGATGGAACGGGAACAGCGTATCCATTGTCGTCTCAGCTTCACAGCCATGGTGCACGAAAAACGGCGTGAAGCCTGTGGTGCCTTGTCTTGCGGTATTGTAAGCAAATGTCACATCTGGCAGAATTGTATCCCAATCCTTCTGTTCAACATTGATGTACATCGACAGCATATCGGCTAACGTCTTTGTTAAAACGTTCCGTAAGACCATTTGTCTGAGGATGGTATGCAGTTCCATTCTGTGGACAATGTCGCACAGTGACATTACCTCTGATTCTAGTTTGGACTGGAATGCTTTTCCACAATCAGATGTCATAACATGTGGTGCTCCATGTTTCAAAATAATGTCTTCTACAAGGAATTTTGCGATCTCTGGAGCTTCTGCAATCGGCACTGGTTTGGTGACAGCGTAGCATGTGAGATAGTCAGTGCAGACTATTATCCATCGGTTACCAGTTGTCGACTTCTGGAACCTTCCTAAAAGATCGATCCCAACTTGGTGGAATGGAGCTGCTGCCGGCGGAATCGGTATGAGGTGCCCTGGAGGTAATTGCGACACATGCTTCCGTCACTGGCACTCTTTACTGATGCTTGACAGATCGGTAGACCTTTCCAGTAATACCTGCGTCTGATTATGTCTAGGGTCTTCACTAATCCCAGATGACCAGATATTGGAGCATCATGGAAATTCTTGAGAATAGCTGGCTGGAGATGAGCTGGAACAACCAGTAGCCATTTGGGGCCCAGTGGACTGTAGTTGCTCTTGTACAATGTTCCGTTTATTAGTTTGAACTCTCCATTGGTCAGTTCTCCTTTTTCCAAGGCCTCTACGGTGTTTAATAGTGCTTGAACTTCTCTCTGTTCAGCTGTAACGTCGCCTAATTGAGTGAGGGCTGATGCTGTTGTGTTCCACTAATGGATTCCTCGAAGGGCAGTCGGTGTCCCTGGGTTTGCGCCTGTTCTTGAATACCACTGTGATGTCATTTTCTTGTATTCTTAGTGCCCATCTTGCTAGTCGTCCTGATGGATCCTTCAAGCTAGTTAGCCAACACAAAGAATGGAGGTCTGTCACGATGGTGAATGGTTTTCCGAATAAATACGTCTGGAACTTGTTGATAGCCCAGATAACTGCGAGACATTCTTTTTCAGTTGTAGAGTAGTTTATCTCAAACTTTGAAAGTACTCTTGATGCATAGGCTATCACCTTTTCAGCAGCTTCCTGAACTTGTACAAGCACTGCTGCAAACCCATTTACCACTGGCATCAGTGTGAAATTCAGTTTACGCATTCTCGCCGTACAAGGCTACAACTGGCGTGGAAGTTAAGAGCCTCCTTAAGTGTCCGGAAAGCTCTTTCTTTAGTCTCATCCCAGTAAAACTTGGCGTCTACTTGCAGAAGTTCTTGCAATGGATGTGCCTTGTTACAAAATCCTTTTATGAAACGTCGGTAGTATGATTACAATCCGAGGAAATTTCTCACATCACGAATGTGCTGAGGAGTTGGAAATTCTGTGACTGCCCTTACTTTATCTGGACGAGAATGGACACCATCTCCGTTGACTAGGTGCCCCAGGAGTTTTACCTCTTTGGTGACGAAGAGGCACTTCTTTGGATTGAGGTGGAGTTCTGCAGTCTGAACACACTTCAACACAGTTGACAGGTGACTCAGATGTTTTGGAGAAAACGACAATGTCATCTAAATAGCAAAGATATGTTGTCCACTTAAGGTCTCAAAGCAATTTGTCCATCATGCGTTCGAATGTGGCTGGAGCATTACATAATCCAAATGGAATTACTTCAAATTCATAGAGGCCGTCAGGTGTAATAAAACCTGTCTTCTCCCTGTCAGCTTCGTCACTGGTATGTAAATTTCTTTTATGAATCTAATAAACTTTTTACTATCCATGAGCACTTCACAGTTTAATCGGTCATCTGTGTTTGTGACTGGAACTATTCCCATTGTCAATGGCGGGATTATCAGATTGTCAACAGCAAATAACTTCCCAGAAAATTCTTTATTACGTGTACCCATCAGAGCAACTTCCTCAATTTGCAGCTCAGATCTTCCACAGCCAATGATAGCTTGGGATGCCTGAAGGAAGTCCCATCCGTGGGTGACATTATGACTACATTCTGTTAAAACTACAAATTCAAATGGCTGGGTCCTGTTGTTGATAGTTATTCTTGCGACGCAATTTCCTGCTGGCTGGACGAACATTTCATTTGCGACCTTCAGCACACTTGCTCCCCGTATCACAGAACCTTGTATTCTTTAGTGTGTGGCGGTAATTATCCGACAATACAGAGAAAGAAGCTCCTGAATCAACCAGTGCCCAGACAGGTTGGCCATCGATTATGACATCGATGAGATTTCCTGACATCTTAGCCACTGTCGTCCTTGGAGGATTTTCACCTGTGGCGGCCTCACCTCCATAGATTGTCATCTCGCTTAGTTATCCTGGGCGCCGCGGCTAGGAGAGCAGCTGGTACCTCTGTACGGTGACAGTGAACGGCGGCAGTGCGTCGGGGAGTGACCTCGTCCAGGGTACGGCGATGGGCTTCTTCGCATAGGTCGACTGCGCTCATCAGCAGGTGACTACCTGGGATGGAACTGCTCCGATGGCTGATGTTTTGCAGCACAATAATCGTCTAATACTCGCCTTCTCTCTCTGCAGTAGCATACGACATGTTCAGGGCACCCACAGTAGAAACACAGTGGTGTGTTGTCTTCTTTCCTCCAAGCGTCTGTTCTTCTGTGGGACGTCATATTTGCCAGGGTAGTTGGTTGTGGCTGCATTGGTCGGTTCATAGGCTGGTGTTTGGTGACTGCAACATAAGTCATAGCAGGGCGATGCCATTCATCACGTTGGGTGCAACTGGTAGGGCAGGCAGGAGCTAATGTTTAAAATACCTCTTCCTCAGCGGCGTTGGGTCCCTCGTGACTTACAGGGCTTACATCCATTGCCATAATCTGATGCTCGCTCAGTATAATAATCCCGGCTGCCATAAATTATTGTAATTATTCTCTCACAATTTGTCATATGAGAGAAGCGAAGTTATGCTGGCCTTCCATAATGGCCATAGGGACTCATTTGGGAGTCTGTTATACTTCTTTTGTCAAACCCTCCTTTGTTGCATCTCTTCAGTACGCTGGCACCACTTGATGAACTCTTCCGTTGTAGCTTGGTACATGTCTTCTGCAATTCCCTTCATCAGATTCGTGATTTTGTCAGCCTCAGTCATATTCGGATTGACTATGTTACAGAGGGCCAAAACATTCTGTATTTATGACTGTGTCAGCTCACCATGTCTTTGGGCCCCGTTCTTCATTTGTTCTTCCGCCAAGCGGATTTGTCGCTGCTGGTCTCCGAATGTCTTTTTAAGTTCTGTCTGGAACGTTTCCCAGTCATTCAGCTTGTCTTTGTTTTGAACTATTGCTGGGCTGTTCCGTCCAGGTAGAAATAAACGTTGGCCAAGCACATTGTATGATGCCACCTGTTATACTTGGCGACTCGGTTGAACCCTTTTACCCATTTGTTGGGGTCTCCAGAGAACACTGACGGATGTCTGATGTGCAGCTGGCTTATCGCTGGTTTTGTGTCCATTATGATGATACAGACTTTCGGAAGGATGTACTTGGTATATCCCTTGTATTCCGGTTCTAGAACGTGTAAGTGCCGGCTTTTATGTTGCCTAATTGGAGCCATGGTGATGCAGCTGTTGCGTACGATACCCGTCGCCTCCACCAAATAGTGTCGCATTGAAATGGAAGCAGGCTTGACTTCGAAGGCAGGGTTGTCGACTGAACCCAGCACTTACACTGAAAGCAGGTTTATTGCGAAGTGAAACATACACGCAACACGGACTGCCTCTTGGGCAGAGTGCTCTGCTATTTATACACATACAGAATGTACCAGAAATTAGAAGAATAGTTAACATAAGAAACATGTTGAAATTACAAGTGAACATAAGAAACATGTAGAACATTCTGGAAATGTTAATTACAAAGAAATACATTTTTGCCGGTGGATAAGGTAAAATTTTACAACGCTTCTCGCTGGGCTCCACTGCTTATGTTGGCAACAGATGAACAATGAAGTGTAGAATCGCATTAATATTTTAACGTGAGCTACAGAGTAATTGTTATTACTGCTCTTTTCACTTGCAGAAAATTAATCTGACACTTCATTGAACATTTCACCTTCATTGAGCAATTCTTCAAAATATTCCCTCCATGTGCTCAAGGCATCCACAGGATTCGGTAGCAGCTTTCTTGACTTGTCCAAAACACTTGTTGATCCTTCTTCCCGCCCTTTTAAAGACTGCTAATTACGCTTCAGAATGGTCTTCTTGCAGTTTGACCCAGCTTATTTCCAAAGTCTTCCCATGATTTCTGTTTGGATTCTGCAATTATCTGTTTGGCTTTGTTTCTTTCTTAAACATATGAAACAATTTTGGTCACATCTTTATTTGTCTACTGCAAATTGATTTTGGTCTCTGAGTGGCCATCTTCAGTGCTATAATTAACTTAAATTGCCGTACATGCCTTTAAAGTATCAAGAACAAAATTATCTGTAGTAGGTGTACATGCCTATACATTATAGAGGACAAGAGACAGAATGTGAACAACAAAGTCATAACTAGAATCGGAGCCCTGTGGGCCCACACAGACTAGCATTACGGATATTAACATCAGAGTTTGACTGCATAAAGTTAATGTACATCATAATACTGAACTGATTTGTTAAGCTTATTGTACACCTGTGCATGTGCAAACCACACACAGTGCCCTTTATACAGAATTACATTTCATATTACAAGCAGTCTTAGCAAAAGACATTCAAATTTAGTAAGGATACAGAATAAAAGTAACAAAAAGAGTTGATATACAGTAATATTAAAACCCCTTAGCAATCTTCCAAGTCGTATACCCTGTAGTGATGCCTTCTATAATATTACACAGTACCGTTATCTTAAAATTGTAAGTTTTCCATCACTCTTCTGAGTATAAAATTACATAACATTATTTATTTTACATGGTCAGGAAGAGTCCATCATTTAAAAAATAAAATTTGTTCAAAAGCAATTACGAAACACGAAAACAAGGTACACCTGTGCCCTCTGTTAATATGACCTCCAACTTCAGTCAAAAGATGTCGACTTAAACATTTTTTACATGCGCAGGAGGAGTCCCATTTTTACTTTAACACAAACACATATGTGTACTAAACCAGTACATTGTGTGACGTCCATAGAACATTTAACAAAAACATACTACTAATTAGCAAAAAAGAAAGAAAAAGTTTTGTATATACCTTCAAAAAGTAACAAACAATTTATAGAGCAATGTGTAATACATTATCAACCCAAAACTGCCAGTTCAATTGCAGCAAATTATCTAACCCTTTACAAAATAAGCAGCACTCACTGTAGATGTACTGAAATGAATCAATCTGAATCATGCTAAGCAATTTCAACTAAAATACCCATTTCTTAGGAACTCAGGGCTCATCAGCAGTTGCGTCTATGATAACAATATGGCAAACTTAAAATGCACTTTCATAGAATTAAAGACTTACTTATTAAACAGTGGTGCACAAACAAGTATGGTTCAGTATGAGAATTGTCTGCCCTGGAGCACATTTTCAGGTATAAATAGCCATCATCACAAACATTTCCCATCTTGAAGCACATTGTGGAATAACAAATAACAACACAACAAAGACAGCTATGAAGATGTTCCACTTCTATATTACTAAGGTGCTCTCTACAAATATCATTTCCTTTTCCCTCTCCTTCCCTTCTGCCTGACGAAGCAGCTAGGCTGCGAAAGATAGGAAAGGAAATGCCTAGTAGTGGTACAGTGTACCCTCCGCCACGCACCTTACGGTGAATTGCGGAGTATGTATGTATATAGCGTGTGTGTGTGTGTGTGTGTGTGTGTTTATTTGTTACTATCACTGCCTGTGCTCCTTCGCCTGGTAAGTAGACTTCGATTTTTTTACATATATATTTTTCCTGTCAGGAATTTTTTCCTCTATAATATTCGTATCATAAATAAAGATATTCACTTTTATGTATATAAAGATGTTTTTAAGATTCAGTTTTTTATATTAAACTTATAACATTATAAATTTATAAATGGGTATTACTTCATAAGAGGTTTGTGGAAACATTACTTATGGTTGTAGGTTTGCTTGCAATACTAAGTGTTTGTGTTAGCAGGAAAAAATAAACTTTTGAAATTACCGAAAAACTGTGGCTGCTAAATTATGTTCGTTCATTTAACATTTTTTCATTATAGTTTTCTTTATGTAACAATATTTCTAACTGTTCAGGTAAATACAGTTTGAACTATTACTGGCTGCTGCCTGACCCGGAGTTGAATGACTTCCAACATAGGCAGTGTAATAGTTCTATTTTGTATATACTTGGCAATTCACCAGTCAATGAAAACCAAGCTGACAGCTCTTCTTTATGAATGATGACTTCTTAATTTGTAAGTTTTCCTTTCTATTTCAGTGTATCAAAATCTTGAGATAATGAGGTCCAACAACAGCTGTGCCTCCAAATAATATTATCCATCAATTGATTTCCAGATAATCTGTCATTTTTCTTTACTGGGTTATATAACCTTTTAGGGATAATCAGATACAAAATGAATGGAAAGGGTTTATTTAAATCTTTAACCTCTTGACAAGTACCACATGCTCTTATAATTCTGATTACTTGTCTACTGACATTTGGAAAGTAATAAAATTTAGTCAGGTGTTTAACACACTTTTTTATTCCAAAATGTCTGTATCCTTGGTGTATAAACCAAATGAAGTCATCTTGAGCCTCTTCATGAATGCATAATTTCCAATTATCTGCATCGACATTTTTCCGCCAAAAGAGGGCACAGTTGTTGATTTTGTAAAGGTTATTCGTACCCTTGGCAGCCTCCTCAAATGTCTGCTTAAAAATTTTATCGTTTCTAATGTTAACATGTATTTTGCTTGCCAAATTCTATACTGACATATCTGTGGAATCTATATGCAAAGAGTTAATAGCAAATAACAGTCCTTTCCCTTCATTTATTTCAACGTTTTGCATTCCAACCGGGAGATGAGATAAAGCATCTGGTACTACGTTTGTAAAACCTTTAATGTATTCAACCTCTATATCAAAACTCTGAAGGTATAAAGTCCATCTCATCAGACGACTATGGAGAAGCTTACTCTGAAATAAGAAGGAAAGAGCCTGGTGGTTGGTATAAACAATGATTTTTGATCCCCAAACTAAATTTTGAAATTTGTTAATTTCCCATACAATTGCTAATAGTTCCCTTTCGGTGGTAGAATAATTTCTTTTTTTGGTTGGTGAGACACCTACTCGCAAATGTGGTTGTTTTATGGTCTCCTTCCTCAGAATCCCAACATCATTGAAATAATTCCGCAGCTATGCCATAATATGAAGCATTCGTAACAAGTTTAAAGGGCTGACCCAATACTGTATGTTTCAAAATATTGGAAGAATGTAGGGCTCCTTTCATCTTCTCAAAAGCGTCAGAAGCTTCATTAGACCAATGCCATTTGGTACCTTTAAGAGGTTTAATAGGACAGGAATATTTAGTACTTGACCTTTCACATAACGCCAATAAAATCCCATGAGCCCGAGGAACGCTTTCAATTGTTTTACTGTTATTGGTGGCGGACAGTTCTTAATTACTTCAATGTGTTCTGGGTCAGGTTTAATTCCATCTATACCCACATAGTGCCCCAAAAACTTAAATTCGTTTCGACCAAAAGAGGATTTATTGATTTTTAATGTGATCCCCTGTTCTAGACAGCGATTCAATAACTTTTCCAGTAACTCGATATGCTGAGCCTAACTTTCGGAAATTAACAAGATGTCATCTATATAAATGATTAATTGCTGTACTAGATCTCTACCTAATGCCTGATCTAAAGCGCATATGAAAACTGAAACTGAAATGTTAGGCCAAATGGTGGTACTTTATACTGATAGGCCCTCCCTTTGAATAAAAATGCAGTATATTTCCTAGAATCTTCGTGGATTTTTACTTGATGATATCCCGCAGTTAAATCAACGGAGCTGAAGTACCTAGCTTTCTCAAATCTAGTCAAAATGTTGTCAATGCTAAGGGGATGATCTCTCTCAGTTTCTATATATTTATTGAGTGTGCGTGCATCCAATACAATATGTATGCCACCGCACGCTTTTTTAACAACAACTAATGGGTTGCTGAACATGCTATCGCTTCTTTCTATAAAACCTTCATCTAACATGCGATAGATCTCATTTTGAACCATCTGCCGTAAACTAATAGGTATTGGACACGGTCTGCAGAAAAACGGTTTCATGTCTTTCATTTTAAACGAACACACGTATCCGCCTAATGTCCCTGGTTTATTTCAAAACACATCTTGAAACTTTACTAATAACTGAAAAAGTTCTACTTTTTGACTATCTGTCAATAGTTCTGACTCAAAAGATTTAGATCTAATCTTGTGAACGCTTGATGGCAAAGATATATCTTTAGTTACCATCAATTACACAGTCGACACTAATTGTATTGAATCGTAGTTGGCTAATTGTTGTGCTGGTCGACAAATGGTAAACAGAATGGAAGCAGAATGAGACATCTCTGGATGTTATATGATGCAATGTCATATTTCATATAATAATAATAATAATAATAATAGTAGTAGTAGTAGTAGTAGTAGTAGTAGTAGTAATAGTCGAAGAGGTGAAATGAAAGGATAGGAATAGTATTAGACATGTCACCAGAAAAAATAGTCGAAGAAAGCAACACACGGACTCGGGCATCTAACAAGCATCTGTTGTTTCATAAACAAACTGTTCATGCCCTAAGGTTTTAATGTATAGCGTACAACTGTACATACTTGGACCAACATTCCATAATGAACTTCGATAGTTGTTTAAATTGTGGCAATTGTGTTGACAGATTTATACCTTGTGAGAAATTAAATATATCTTTTGCAGAATTAACTGGTGATGTATATCTAATATTGTTGGGATTGGTAGACTATGAGGTGCTGGCTGTTAAAATTGGTGTCCTTTTTATTTATTAAAATTTCTATTTATGTTCACACAAGTTATCCCCATCCATAGAATACTTGCTATTACCTTCATAGTGTACCTTTCTTAAATATTATAATTGGTTTTCTGTGGCTATAATTATGTCCCAAATTTCTGAAAGGTCAATGATAGATTTTTCTTCGAGAGTTTGCAACCTCTCTTGACAGTTAGTTAAGTTGCTATCTACTGAAAGTAGCCTATCAGATAACTCTTATGGAACTTTAGTCAGTTCTTGGTGTTTAATAGTGACTATGTCGACAATTTCATCTAATAGATATTGTTTATGTACAGAAAATTTAGTTGAGACAACTTTATCAATCATATCTGGTAAATCGTTTTCAGATATAAAAGTTTGTTTCACAGATATTAATTCCTCTTTTAAATTGTCATAGTTTTCTTGACATTTATCAGTATATTGTTGCAACAAAATCTGAATGCATCAAAGTTTTTGTCCTGTTCTGTAATGTGATTTTTCATATTAGATTAGATTAGATTATTTATTTGTTCCGTAGATCCATATTGAGGGGATCCTCGTGGATATGGAACATGTCAAGAAACAAAATTTACAAGTTGAATAACAAATAATACTAATAGTATAAATACAAATACATACACTTATAATATAAATACAGATACATAATTTTTTAAGTTTTTTTTATTTTTTTATTTTATTTATTTATTTATTTATTTATTTATTTATTTATTTTTTTTTTGCTGATAATAATACTAATATAGTATGAGTGCCTGCATCATTTGGTACAGTTTAGAAATTCACTTAATGGAGTAGAAGGAGTTGGCCACTAGAAAGTCCTTTAGGTTCCTCTTAAACTGATCTTTATTTGTAGCTAAATTTTTTATACTTGATGGTAAATTATTGAAAATGTGTGTTCCTGAGTAGTGAACCCCGTTTGAACTAAAGTAAGTGCTTTTAAATCCTTGTGTAGATCATTTTTATTTCTAGTATTGTATGTATGAACTGAGCTGTTTGTTGGGAAAAGGGATATATTATTTATGACAAATTTCATTAAGGAATAAATATACTGAGAGGCAGTAGTTAATATACCCAGTTCTTTGAAGAGGCTTCTACAAGACGTCCGTGAATTTACTCCACAAATGATACGTATTACACGTTTTTGGACTCTGAAGACTTTTGACTGACTTGAAGAGTTACCCCAAAATATTATACCATATGACATTAAGGAATGAAAGTAAGCAAAGTATGCAAGCTTTGTTATTTTTATGTCTCCTATGTCTGATAACACTCGTATTGAAAATACAGATTTGTTGAGTCGTTTCTGCAGTTCTGTGGTGTGCTCCTCCCAACTAAATTTATTATCAAGCTGTAATCCCAGGAATTTAATTCTGTCAACCTCTTCTATCTGCTCTTCTTCATATGTAATGCATATGCTGTCAGGAAATCTCTTACATGTTCTGAACTGCATGTAGTGCGTCTTTTCAAAGTTTAATGACAATGAGTTGGCTTTAAACCATTTATTAATGTTCATGAAAATATCATTAGCAGACTTTTCTATCAATATACTTGACGTACTCTTTATTGCAGTACTTGTATCATCTGCAAACAAAACGAACTCTGCTTCTGGTAGTGTAACTGATGAGAGATCATTAATGTACACAAGAAAAAGCAATGGCCCTAAGATGGATCCTTGTGGGACACCACATGTAATTTCTTCCCAACCCGATGATGACTGTTGGCCTAATTCACTAATCACTTGCACTGACACCCTTTGTTTCCTGTTAGTGAGGTATGACTTGAACCATTTTGCAGCATTTCCCGTGACCCCATAGAATTCTAATTTACTTAAAAGGATGTTATGGTTCACACAATCAAATGCCTTGGTTCACACAATCAATATCTACTAAAGTATAATGCACTTCGGTTTTTTGTGCATTAAATGAAGCAGAAAAATTATTTATCTCTCTAGTGAAATCAGTTGTAAGTTGTGTAATGTCTGATTTAAGATTAGCTCTTAAGTTCCTTATTTTGTTTTTCTGTACTTTCTTTAAACTCTATAAAATCTATACTCTGTTTTTCTGTAAAATTGTTAAAGTTCCTGTTTTGTTGTTCTGTAAATTCTTGGAACAATTTGATTATAATTTGTAAAGTAGGATTCATTTCTTCCTCCATTTTGTTCTGTGCAAATTGTTGTCGTGTGATGGGCATACAATAGGTTAGTATAATTACACTACACACAGCACTAACACTTTATCCCTGAAAACCAAAATGAAAAAAGAAAAAGGCACTCCCACCACGGAGACACGACTGGCACTGCTCTCAGTGGCGTAGAAGAAGCTGTTTGCCGCTGCCCTGGAGACCTTAGGTGAAGCTGAGTAGAGTTGTACCGGATGTTGTAAGTGTGGTGTGGCCGACCTTCATAAGCTGCTCACCTCATCTTCTGTTCTTGTTGAATTAGATGCGCACAAATTATTATTCTTTGTCTTCTTGAAGATATTGTGTGCTTGCCACAAGTTATTATTTAGACTATGGCAAAGTTCATATAAAATATAATTCTTTGATGATATCTTGATAGTATTGGCAATTATGCAATTAGTAGGATCTTCTTGTAGTCAGGTTCTTCTGGTTATAGGGTCGCCACTTGAACTATTACTGGCAGCTGCCTGATCCTGAGTTGAATGACTTTCAACATAGGCAGTGTAATAGTTCTATTTTGTATATGCTTGGCAATTCACCAGTGAATGAAAACCAAGCTGACAGCTCTTCTTTATGAATGATGACTTCTTAACTTGTAAGTTTTCATTTATATTTCAATGTATCAAAATCTTGAGATAATGTGGTCTAGCAATAGCTGTGCCTCCAAATAATATTATCCATCAATTGATTTCCAGATAATCTGTCATTTTTCTTTACCTATGCACTTTATAAATTAAATAAATCATTTGTACTTTAAACTTAATATTTATTACTATTCAAGAAGATATTATCTTCATATATACATAGTTAATTGATGCACATATCATGACATATAACAGACATGGAATATCAAACCAAAATCAAGAACTAGCATAGCAACCATCAACACAAACTCTTCCATGGTATTTTCATATTTATTTGACTGGGTAGACATAATATCTGAGGCCAGTTACTGCTGCCACCACCTCCAGAATCTGAAACAGATTCTGCTGGTAGCTGCTTTTCCTATCATGCCTAATCAATTCTCTAAAATTAATTGATAAATATTTGGGTATCTCATGGTATTGAAGAAGTGGGGAAAAGTGGCTTGTACCACTACAAGTTTTTTGCCATTTATTTATGTGTGGCATACTGTGAGGTTATTGTAGGTGTCACTTAGTTTGTGTTTATTGAGGTATATGTGAAGTTGCAAAAATTGTTAAGTCTAAGAGCATCAGTGTTTCCTTATAATATGTGTGGAAAGTTCTTCCAGTTTTGCCTATGTAAAATGCAGGGCAGCAGTTACATTGTAATTTATATATCCCACTGTGTTCTGTAATTGGAGTGTTGTTCTTCGTTGTGTGTGGTAAATGGTGTCCTAGATTGTTGGTAGTGGACAAAGATATTGTAATATTGCCACAGGTCTTCGGATGGAATGCTTGGTGCAATGGTTAGCATCACAGAGTAATACGAAGGGTGTACTCACTACCTCCTTCTGTAGGTCTGTGTAATCAAAAGACTGATGGATACAAAAACAGTGGTAAGGCAGCTGCACGTCATACACCCATCGGTGACAGGACGCTGGGCAGTACCCAAACAAATGGCTGAAAGGATATGACTGAGTTGCCAAGTGTATTAGATGGAATCACACAATGTTCTTTGCGAATGTGGATGGGACAGCTCAGCAGTGGTTTGAAAACGTGGACAAGCTCGATAGCTGGGACAAATTCCAGACCAAACTTAAGAAGACGTTTGGATACCACCAGCGGCAAGTCCTTTTATCGGAAGAGCAATTGAAGAACAGGACCCAGTGACTTGGTGAGCCACCACAGTCATTTATTCAAAGTGTTTTGGTCCTATGTCACGTAGTTAACCCGGATATGATGCAGATCAACAAAATTTCACACCTGATGAAGGGCATTGCAGAAGACATGTATCAAGCACTTCTGTTAAACGATGTTTCAGTGACACAAGTGTTTATCCGATGATGCCAGAAAATTAAAGAGATGCAACAGAGGAGGGTTGGCCGAAAGAAATATGACAGACTCCCAAATATAGTCCCTATGGCCATTTTGAAGACCAACATGACTTTGCTTCTTTCATACGACAAATTGTGAGAGAAGAATTTCAACAGTTTATGGCAGTCAGGACTGTTGGACCCAGATAACGCCAGATTATGGCAGTCGATTGCAGTCCTCTGTCAGGAGAGAGCTGATGTTGCTGAGGAAGAAGTATTTCAAACATTAGCGCTTGTCAGGTCTGCCGGTCACTAAATGGCCTCCCCCTACTATGACTTACGCTGCAGCTGCCAAATGGCAGCCTAGGAACCGACTGATGCGGCCACAACCAACTCCTTTGGCAACTGTGATGCCTCGCAGGAGGACAGAAGACAACACGCCATTGTGTTTTCACTGTATCCTTCATGGACATGCCATAAAATACTGTAGGGAGAGAAGACGAGTATTTGACAATTATTATGCCGCAAGAAACCAACCATCAGAGCAGTCCTTTCAACGGCAGTCAATTGCAGATGATTACTGTCAACCTATGGGGCAAAGCCATATCCTGGACATGGTTGCTCTCCAACACGCTGTTGGCTTAGAGAGATTCCAGCTGCTCAAGTAGCCACCGTGTGCAGGAAAAATAGTGGAGGTGACCATCTATGGAGGTGAGGCCGCCACAGATAAAAATCCTCCATGAATGACAGTCGCTAAGATGTCAGAAAATCTCATTGACGTCATCATTGGCGACCAACCTGTCCGATCCTAATCGATTCAGGTGCTTCCTTCTCTGTATATTGGCAAATGACTACCACCACCAAAAGGTAAAGAAGATAATGTTCTGTGATACAAGAGCAACATGCTGAAGGTTGCAAGTGGAAAATATGTCCATCCGGCAGGAACATATATCACAAGAATAACTTTCAACAATGGGGCACAGCTGTTTGAATTTGTTGTTTTAACAAAATGTAGCCGTAATGCCATCCTTGGATGGGAGTTCCATCAGGCATCCCAGGCTGTCATTGACTGTGGAAGATCTGAGCTACAAATTGAGGAAGCTGTTCCATCAAGTACATGCAACATTAACTTCTCTCGGAGGTTATTTGATGTCTACAATCTTGTGATCCCACCATTAACAATGAGAAAATTGTAGTCATCAGCCGAGATGACCAGCTGAACTATGAGTGCTTGTTGTTTGCAAAAGCTAATCAGTATAACGAAGGAAATCTATGCACCAACGGCTATCATAAGCATTACAGGTGGTCAAGGACAACTTTGGATCACTAATTTCATAGGCAATCACGAGTCATTCCTAAAGAAATGTGTATTGGAACAGCTGAACCTATCCAGGACGGTGAGCTCAATGTTATCGACAAAATCTCATGCTCTGCTGTTACAACAACACACTGCTGTCAACAACACACGAGAAGAAACTACTATGGAATTGTATATAGGGTCCAGTCTGACCCAGGAACAATGTCAGCAGGTGTTAACCATACTACACAAATTTTCAGATGTTATCCGGGCCAGGCAGGTGAAGAGCAAGATAAAACGGCCCAAGATGAAATACCACATCAGTACTGGGGATCATCCACCAATTAGCCTGTGCTAGAGTGTCGCCAGCTGAAAGATGGATAATTCAGGAAGAAGTTCTTTGAGTCGACTATTGGTAGCTGAACAAAATCACAAAGAGAGATGTGTACCCATTGCCGCACATTGACGACACCTTAGCTTAGGCTGTTTGAAAGGAGCTACGTACTTGTCAACCATGGCCATGCATACAGGTTGCTAGCAAATCGAGGTTGACGAAGCTGACAGGAGAAGACTGCTTTTATTACACCTAATGGCCTCTATGACTTCAAAGTCCTGCTATTTGGACTATGTAATGCCCTGACCACAATCGAACTCATTGTAACATACCTGGTCGTAGATCGATGTTTCTTGATGTTCTGGTAGATCGTTGCTCTTTGTAGCGGCTGCCGGAAATCTTATGGGGCAAAACTAATCTGCTACAAGTAACACAGGCAACATGTAGGATTGTAGTTCATTGACATTTTAATTCCTATTAGTGGCCAATTGTCCCCATTCATGGCCAGTGTACAAGTCTCATTAATTACAACCTTTAGGACCAAGTTCACATATCAGTAATATGAATTTGCACAGTTCATGTGTGAAATAAGCATTAATCACTGTAGATACAATTTCTAGCCACCTAACATTGAAGAACTTTTAACATACTGTTCACAATTAAAGTTCAAAGTGACGTGGATTATGTCACAGATACTTCACATTACACGACTTAAAAATAACACTTGGAAGTGCCGTGGATTGTGCCTCAGATCACGGACAAAACAATACTCAATTACATGGCACGAACATATCCTATTTATATCTTACAAACAATGATACTGGAAATTGCATATTGTTAAATATGTACATTAAATTGATTATAATGGAAAAGTAAACAATTACATACAAATGTTGATACGAATATTGTAGACAAAAAATTCCTAGCAGGAAAGAATATATGTATAAAATAGACAAAGATTACTCACCAGGCGAAGGAGCACAGGTGTGATAGCAGCACAAATGAACAGAACACACTCTCATACACACAAACGCAAGCTTTCGCAGCCTAGCTGCTTCGTCAGGCAGAAGGGAAGGAGAGGGAAAAGGAAATGATGAGGATTTTAAGGGAGTGGATAAGGAGTCATTCCAATCCCAGGACAGGAAAGACTTACCTTGGGGGGGGAAAAAAGGAGGGTAAACAAATACACACACACACACACACATTTACACAGATGCAAGTACACTTAGGCAGACATACTGTAGAAAGCAAAGAAGTTAGAAGTTAGACAGAGATGCCACTTGAAGCAGAGGCTCTGTCCAGAGAACTGAGGCAAAGATGTTAAGATGGTGGGTGGGAATTCGAATTTAGCGGAGGTTGAGACCAGGTGGGCAACGGGAAGAGAGAATATGCTGAAGGGCTAGTTCTCATCTCCGGAGTTCTGAAGGATTGGTGTCGGTGGGAAGTATCCAGATAACCTGGACGTTGTAACACTGTGCTAAGACGTGCTGGTCATGCCCCAGGCGTGTTTAGCCACAGGGTGATCCTCATTACCAACAAACACTGTCTGCCTGTGACCATTCATGCAAATGGACAGTTTGTTGCTGGTCATTCCCACATAGAACGCTTCACAGTGCAGGCATGTCAGTTGGTAAATCACGTGGGTACTGTCGCAAGTGGCTCTGCCCTTGATTGTGTACACCCTCCGGGTTACGGGACTGGAGTAAGTGGTGGAGGAAGGGTGCATAGGGCAGGTTTTACAACGGGGGCGGTTACAAGGGTAGGAGCCAGAGGGTAGGGAAGGTGGTTTGGGGATTTGATAGGGATGGACTAGGAGGTTACGGAGGTTAGGTGGGCGGCGGAAAGACACTCTCGGAGGAGTGGGGAGGATGTCATGAAGGATGGATCTCATTTCTGGGCAGGATTTTAGGAAGTCGTGTCCTTGCTGGAGAGCCACATTCAGAGTCCGCTCCAGTCCCGGAAAGTATCCGGTGACAAGAGGGGCACTTCTGGGGTTCTGTTGAAGGTTCTGAATTTGGGGGGGGATGAGGAAGTGGCTCTGGCAATTTGCTTCTGTACCAGATCAGGAGGATAGCTGCGGGATGTGAAGGCTGTTATCAGGTTATTGGTGTATTGTTTCAGGGATTCAGGACTGGAGCAGACTCGTTTGCCACGAAGACCTAAGCTGTAGGGAAGGGAATGTTTGATGTGGAAAGGATGGCAGCTGTCATAATGCAGGTATTGTTGTTTATTGGTAGGTTTGATGTGGATGGATGTGTGTAGTTGGCCGTTGGATAGATGGAGGTTGACATCGAGGAAAGTGGCATGGGATTTGGAATAGGACCAGGTGAATTTGATGGGACCAAAGGAGTTGAGGTTGGAGAAGAAATTCTGGAGTTCTTCTTCACTGTGAGTCCAGATCATGAAGATGTCGTCAATGAATCTGTACCAAACTTTGGGTTGACAGGCTTGGGTGTCCAGGAAGGCTTCCTCTAAGCGTCCCATAAATAAGTTTGCGTACGAGGGGGCCATCCTGGTCCTCATGGCTGTTCCCTTTAGTTGTTGGTATGTCTGGCCCTCAAAAGTGAAGAAGTTGTGGGTTAGGATGAAGCTGGCTAGGGTATTAAGGAAAGAGGTTTTAGGTAGGGAAGTGGGTGGTCGGCGTGAAAGGAAATACTCCATCGCAGCAAGGCCCTGGGCATGTGGGATATTGGTGTATAAGGAAGTGGCATCAATGGTTACAAGGATGGTTTCAGGAGGTAACAGGCTGGGTAAGGATTTCAGGCGATCGAGGAAGTGGTTGGTGTCTTTGATGAAGGGTGGGAGACTGCACATGATGGGTTGAAGGTGTTGGTCTATGTAGGCAGAGATTCGTTCTGTAGGGGCTTGGTAACCGGCCACAATGGGGCGGCCAGGATGATTGGGTTTGTGAATCTTGGGAAATAGGTAGAAGGTAGAGGTGCGGGGTGTCGGTGGGGTCATGAGGTTAATGGAGTTAGGTGAAAGGTTTTGTAGGGGGCCTAAGGTTTTGAGGATTCCTTGAAGGTCTGCCTGGACATCAGGGATGGGATTTGCCATGAAAGACTTTATATGTGGTACTGTCAAAAAGCTGACGCAGTCCCTCAGCCACATACTCCCACCGATCAAGTACCTTGACTCCTTATCCACTCCCTTAAAATTCTCATCATTTCCTTTTCCCTCTCCTTCCCTTCTGCCTGACGAAGCAGCTAGGCTGCGAAAGCTTGCGTTTGTGTGTATGAGAGTGTGTTCTGTTAATTTGTGCTGCTATCACACCTGTGCTCCTTCGCCTGGTGAGTAATCTTTGTCTATTTTATACATATATTACATAAAAATGGTTATATTAAAAGATAACATAAATTTGCTTTCTACAGTATGTCTGCCTAGGTGTGCTTGTGTTTGTGTATATGTGTGGGTGGGTGTGTATTTGTTTACCCTCCTTTTTTTCCCCAAAGGTAAGTCTTTCCTGTCCCGGGATTGGAATGACTCCTTACCCACTCCCTTAAAACTCTCATTATTTCCTTTTCCATCTCCTTCCCTTCTGCCTGAAGAAGCAGCTAGGCTGCAAAAGCTAGCATTTGTGTGTGTGTGTGTGTGTGTGTGTGTGTGTGTGTGTGTGTGTGTGTGTGTGTGTGAATTTATTAATTTATTTGTGCTACTATCACTTCCTGTGCTCCTTTGCTTGGAAGTAATCTTCATCTATTTTTTTATATATATTTTTCCTGCTAGGAATTTCTCCTCTATAATTTTGAAACTAAGTAAATTGTTATACAACTTTCTGTTAAATTAATATTATCTCACTTTCAAATATATCTAAACAGGTTTTTAAACAATTACTTTGTAATAAACAGTAATTATACAGAAACTAATGAGGGCAAAACCTTCCTAACATTACATGTGAAACACAATAATACCTACTTTAATATTATGAGGAAAGAATTTAATTAGTTTTAAGAAAAATACTAAGTAGCATGCTATACCTCTAGCATGAACTACGTTAATTACTATTTGCTACTTAAACCAACTTCTGCGACACCAAATAATAAAAAATAACTTCAGCTAGTCAAGTTAGAAAAAATAATAACAAAAATTTTGGAAAATTATAATAGACCAATTACATTCATATCTATTATTATGCAACAGTGATATCGGGAGGTTCTGTAATGCAAGCAGATGGGAATAAATTCCAACATGCTTCATTACGGTACAGCATGATGGACAACTTGCTTTGACATCTTAAATGGATGACATGTCTTTGTAGATGACATTGTCGTTTTATCAGGGACATTTGCCTGCCAGCTGTGTTGAAGTGTGTTCAGACACCAGGGCTCCACCTCAACGCAAAGAAGTGCCTCTTTGTCGCCAAAGAGATAAAAATCTTGGGCCACCTAGAGAACAGAGATGGTGTACGTCCTGATGAAGATAAAGTAAGGACAGTCACAGAATTTCCAACTCCTCAGCACATCCGTGATGTGAGAAGTTTCCTCAGGCCTTGCTCATACTATTGTCGTTTCATTGAAGGTTTTTGTAATAAGGCACATCCATTGCAAGAACTTTTGCAGGGAGATGGCAAGTTTTACTGGGATGAGATTAAAGAAAGAACTTTTGGGCACTTAAGGAGACTCTAACTTCTGCAGCATTTCTATCCTTATTCAATGAGAATGCAGAAACCGAACTTCACACAAGTGGTTATCAGATTTTTGCAGTGGTTCTACTGGTTGTTCCAGCTAATTTCTGGCCTGCTATCTCAAGTATTTCCATGATTCTCCAATATGCAGTCATCTGCGACTCGTGAAGACCCTACACAGAATCTGACACAGATATTACTGGCAATGTCTCTACTGATCTGTCAAGCATTGTATGAGTCACTGTAAGAAGTGCCAGAGACGGAAGCATGTGCTGCAGTTACCTCCAGGGCATCTGCTACCAATCCCCGCAGGGGGCCCACACCTCTTTCGTGGCTACGTGTGTGGCGCGCACGTGGCCCCGAGTCGAAGTAGCCTTTCTTCCTCCCCAGGCTGCTTCACACTCCCCCCCCCCCCCCCCCGCCCCCCGGTTCGTGCCTTTGCCCAGAGACGGGTGTCTGAGTAACTGTAGGTCATCTCCTTTTCTACGCTTTCCTTTTCCTAAGGTCCTTCCTTCCTTTCACTCGCTTTTTCCGCTCCTTCTTACTCTGTCATTCCTACCTTCTAGCCATCCATACCATCTCCGCTTCGGCGTTTCAGATTGTCCCTTTTCTCACTTTTCTATCTTCTGCCCCAGGCTGCTTCACTTATCCTCCCGGTTTATGCCTTCGCCCGGAGACGGGCGTCTTTCACGAGTTAAGTTGGTTCTTGTTCTAGTTTCTCTTATTCCTTGGCTTCTTCCTTTCCTAACCTTTGCTTCGGTCTTCCTCTCCTTGCTGTACTCTCCTAGCCTTCTTCTCCCCCTAATTAGTCTCTGCTTCGGCGTTTGAGACACTTCTTTCCTTCTTTCACTTCATTTCCTCTCTTCTTCTTTCCTCCCTGTGCATGTCTGAAGGCCGGCCCACGCATTATCATGTGTAGCAGGTGACGGGGTAACGCGTAATTCCCCGCCCCAGGTAGACGAGTAGGGCACGTACATACCCGCTGGTAAAGGCCAGGCCTAGGGAGGGGTGATTACCCGAGCTGGTACCTTCCGAACATGCCGATTGGTCCCCGTCAGTTCTCGGGAGGTGTGACCTGAGGTGTGAACAATCACCTAAGGCGGGTAAGCCCTCGGAGAGGGCCCCCACTAGGAAGGAGCGCGCCATCGGAGACGCCGGTAATCACGGGGGACACTTCCGCAATGACTTCCTTCTCTTCTTCAGTGACGTTGACCCAGAAACGAAAGATAAATTCGCCTCAGCAAAAGAAGACTCTGCCTAATCTACCGAAATTTCTTGTTGTCTCTCGCACCAATGGTAAAGATTTCAATTCCGTAAATCCTTTTGTCATTCAGAAAGGCGTTGATGCAATTGCTGGCCTTGTTAAAACCTGTTTGCGTCAGCGCAATGGCACATTGTTGCTGGAAGTGGACAGTGCCTTCCAGGCCCAAAAAGTAATACGTACCACATTGTTATACACATTTCCAGTCAAAGTAGAAGTGCACCGCACACTCAACTCGTCACGGGGGGTAGTTTTTACGAGATCCCTTGACAGGTTGTCTGACAAAGACATACAAACCTATATGTCAGATCAGGGTGTTACAGCCGTCCATAGGGTGTTGAAAAAGGACGATAACCATCTGACACCGACTCGTACTGTGTTTTTGATGTTCAACAGAGTTGATCTCCCGTCGAAGGTCAAAGCAGGGTATGAAGTCATCTCCGTCCGCCTTTATGTACCTAACCCAACGCGCTGTTTTCAATGCCACAGATACAACCACACCCGTCAATCTTGCCCTAACGCAGCAAAATGTGTCACTTGTGGTAGGGACGCCCATGAGGGGGATTGCCCACCTCCGTCCCCTCACTGCCTTAACTGCAACGGTGACCATGCAGCTTCCTCTCGAGACTGCCCTGTATATAAGGATGAAAAGGTCATCCAGCAAATTCGGGTTACGGAAAAGGTATCAACATCTGCCGCTCGAAAGTTGTTGGCGAGTCGAAAGCCCACTGTCCTCCCAGTGGGCACATACAGTAAGGTCCTCACCTCCACTCGACCTACTAAGGATTCTAGTACCCAGACCTGTGATTTTACTTTCGCTGACACAGTTGTGCGATCCGCCAGCCCGAAGATTGCCCATTCCACGTCCCCGCTACCTCCTGCTGCTTCTAAAGTTCAGTCTTCATCAACCTCTAATAAACCGCGGGCACCTAAACAAGATGCCCGGACTTTGAAAAAGGAACCCGTCCATGAGGATTTTCTGCGTTCTTAGGCTTCCCAACCGTCAACTGCCTCTTCTCACTGCCACTCTTCCAGAACAGCCAACAAGAAAAAGAGTTCCTCTCCTTCCCCACCGAGGCGTGACCCATCCGTCACGCCATCCATCAGTAGTCGGCCCCGATCATCTTCTGTCTCGCCGGGACGCACTACTGTTAGCCGGGCAACCGGCATTTTACCAGCTGCGGAAGCTGCCCCTCCTGATAAACTCGGGAAGGTGGCAGATGACTCCTTTGAACCTATGGAACATGACTCTCTGCCTCTAGATGGCGACAGTAGTGCTCCCTCGAAGTCCGGTCCTCAGCGGCCGTCGAGGTGACCCTACCTGCTTGTTCCTTTTTATCTTCCCTTTTCTTATTTTTTATCATGGCGCTCCTTCAATGGAATATTCGCGGCTTTCATTCCAATCGGGCGGAATTAAAACTACTCCTTCGATTGCACTGCCAGCTTCTAGTTTGTCTCCAAGAAACTACGTTACGTCCAAGTGATCATGCAGACTTACCCCACTACACCTCTGTGCGTTTGGACCTGCCACCTGTGGAAGGTATCCCAGCCCATGGAGGGGTTCTGATGCTCATTCGAGACGTCTATTACCATCCCATTTCATTGCATACTCACCTACAGGCAGTTGCCGTCCGCATCACTCGATCCACCTTTTCCTTTTCCCTCTGTAATATCTATTCGCCATTGACATCCGCCCTTACTAGGGCAGATGTGCTACACCTTGTTGACCAGCTCCCTTCACCTTTCGTGTTGGTAGGCGACTTTAATGCCCACCACCCCCTATAGGGCTCTCCGGCATCTTGTCCGAGAGGCTCCCTTTTGGTGCACCTTTTCCAACACCTCAATCTTGTCTGCCTCAACACCGGTGCCCCGACCTTCCTTTCCGACACCGCACACACCTATTCCCATATAGACCTTGTGATATGCACTCCTCAGCTTGCCGGTCGGTTTGAGTGGTATGCACTTTCTGACATGTACTACACTGACCATTTTCTTTGTGTCATCCACTTCCTGCATCATTCCCCATCTCCTCGTCCCACCAGTTGGAACATTTCTAAAGCTGACTGGGGGGTTTATTCTTTCATGGCTGTTTTTCACGATCAGAATTTTCCCAGCTGTGACAGTGAGGTTGAATACCTCACAGAGGTTATTCTCACAGCTGCCGAACATTCCATACCTCGTACATCCTCTTCTCCACGTCGTGTCCCGGTCCCTTGGTGGACTGCAGCCTGCCGCGACGCTCTTAGAGCCCGGAGACGTGCTTTACGCACCTTCCACCGCCACCCAATGTTGGAGAATTGTATAACTTATAAACGACTGCGAGCGCAATGTAGTAAAGTTATAAACAACAGCAAAAAGCTTGCTGGACTGCTTTTACTAGTTCTTTTAACCGTTTTACTCCTTCCACGGTTGTTTGGGGTGGCCTACGCCGTTTATCGGGCATCAAGGTCCACTCCCCGATCTCTGGTCTGACCGTCGAGAACACAGACCTTGTGGAACCCATTGATGTTTCCAACGCACTGGGCGGTTCCTTTGCGGAGGTTTTGAGCTCTGCCCATTACCACCCTGCTTTCCGCCCTCGCAAACAGGCAGAGAAGGCACGGCCGCCTTCTTTCCACTCTTTTAATCGTGAAAATTATAATGTCTCCTTCACCATGCAGGAGCTAGACCGTGCTCTCGCCCTGTCCCGATCTTCTGCTCCCGGCCCCGATTCCATCCATATTGAGATGCTGAAGCACCTCTCTCCTGCGGGCAAGTGTTTCCTACTTAGCACCTATAACCGCATATGGACTGAAGGTCATGTTCCCACAAGTTGGCGTGAAGCCATTGTTGTCCCCATCCCCAAACCAGGGAAAGACAAACATCTTCCTTCCAGCTATCGCCCTATTTCTCTGACGAGCTGCGTTTGTAAGGTGATGGAACGCATGGTTAACACTCAGTTGGTCTGGCTCCTCGAATCTTGCCGCCTCCTAACAAATGTCCAATGCGGTTTTCGTCGACACTGCTCTGCGGCTGATCACTTTGTTACATTATCGACCATCATTATGAATAACTTTCTAAAGAAGTGTCAAACAGTAGCAGTGTTCTTGGACTTGGAGAAGGCATACAATACCTGTTGGAGAGCAGGCATTCTCCGCTCATTGCACACATGGTGCCTTCGGGGCCGCCTCCCTCTTTTCATTCAAGCGTTTTTGGCGGATCGCAAGTTCCGGGTGCGAGTGGGCTCTGTTTTGTCAGATAACTTTCGGCAGGAGAATGGAGTACCGCAGGGCTCCGTCTTGAGTGTGGCTCTCTTTGCCATTGCAATCAATCCGATCGTAGATTGCCTTTCAGCCGACATTTCTGGATCCCTTTTTGTAGACAATTTTGCAATTTATTGCAGCGCCCAGTGGATGTGTCTCTTGGAGCATCTATATTCCTGGAGCATCGCGAACGGCTTCAGATTCTCCACGGAGAAAACGATGTGTATAAACTTCTGGAGATACAAGGAATTTCTTCCACCTTCTCTACGTCTCAGCCCTGTTGCTCTCCCTTTCGTAGAGACTACGAAATTCTTGGGACTCATGTTGGATCGTAAACTTTGCTGGTCCACACACGTGTCCTACCTGGATGCCCGTTGTGCCTGATCCCTTAATGTTCTTCGTGTCCTCAGTGGCATGTCATGGGGAGCGGATCGTACCGTCCTGCTTCACCTTTACCAGGCCATTGTTCAGTCGAAGTTCGACTACGGAAGCCTTGTATACTCTTCTGCACGGCCGTCGATTCTCTGCCGTCTCAACTCTATTCAACATCGGCGATTACGTCTGGCGACCGGTGTATTTTATACCAGCCCTGTTGAAAGTCTGTATGCCGAGGCCGCTGTATTACCCTTGACCACTCGGCGTGACATACTCTTGTGTCGGTACGCATGCTGCCTGCGGTCGTTGCCCAACCATCCATCTCACCAATTATTTTTTGACGACTCACTCGATTGCCAATATCAGTTGTCTGCGATAGCCTTGTTTCCACCTTGAGTTCGGTTTTGTCGCCTGCTACAGTGGCTCGATTTTACTCTTCCTTCCACCTTTCGGTTGAGCAAAAGCCCATTGCCACCGTGGCATCAGGCCCAGGTTCACACTCACCTTGAACTTAGTTGGCTCCCCAAGGAGAGCACTCCGGATTTGGTATACCGCTCGAGGCTTGTCGAACTCCATTCGCAGTTCGATAATGCCATATTTATTTACACTGATGGTTCCAAGAGCACTGCCGGTGTCGGATCTGCCTTTGTCGTCGGGGACAACCGTTTCCAATACAAGCTCCCTGACTGGTGCTCGAATTTCGCGGCTGAGCTTTTTGCCCTCCACCAGGCCGTTTTGTATACCTGCTGTCACCGCCATCCTTTCTATGCCATCTGTTCGGACTCCCTTAGTGCCCTGCAGAGTCTCAAGGACCCTTTCTCGAACCATCCTCACGTGTATCGGATCCAATGCTCCCTCCAGTTGCTAGCTGATGACAGCTGTCACCTTTCTTTCCTGTGGGTCCCTGACAACGCAGGTGTGCCCGGGAATGAGATCGCCGACAAAGCAGCCAAGGCAGCAGCTCTTTTGCCTCGCATGGCTACCTTTTGCGTCCCATCGGACGATGTTCAACGGGCTCTTTGCCAGAATATCGTGTCGTCCTGGCACAGTGCGTGGTTCTCACTGTACGACAATAAATTGAGAACTATAAAACCGATCCCGACCGCTTGGAGGACCTCCTCACGCCCCTCTTGGCGGGAGGAGGTCATCCTGGCCCGATTGCGGATCGGTCACTGTCGTTTCAGCCACCGTCATTTGCTAACCGCCGACCCTGCACCGCTGTGCTCCTGTGGTGAACTGCTGACGGTGCGACATGTTTTTCTGTCTTGTGTTAATTTTAATCATCTCCGTGTAGCCCTTCACTTTCCGTCTACTCTGGAGGAAATTTTAGGTGATGACCCACAGGCAGCTGCTCGAGTTTTGCATTTTATCAACTTGGCCAATTTATCAAAGGCTGTTTAACCCTTTTAATTGTTTTTTATCTTTTGTTTTTAGTCTTCTCTTGATATTCTAACTGTCAGTTACCAATTTTTTGAGATCTAGCGAATCTCTGTTCTTGTCTGGGCTCTAATGACCTTAGCAGTTGTGCGCCCTAAAACCACAAAAAACAAAAACAAAAACATATGCTACCAATATCTTGTGCAGCAGCTCTATTCCACTGGTTTGCTTTCGACCTTTTAGGTAGGTTTCCAAAGTCAGTAACCGGTAACCAACGGATAATAGTCTGCACTGACTACCTCACCCGCTACTCTGTCACCAAACCTGTGCCCATTGCAGAAGCTCCAGAGATTGCAAAATTCTTAGTAGAAGACATTATTTTGAAGCATGGTGCACATCGTGTGATGATATCTGATCGAGGAAAAGTATTCGTGTCAAAATTAGTATCCGAATTTATGTCACATTGTGACATTGTCCACAAAATAACAATTTCATACTATCCTCAGACAAATGGTCTTGCAGAACATTTTAACAAGACGTTAGCAGATATGTTGTTGATTACATCAATGTTGAACAGGAGGATTGTGATGCAATACAGCCAGTTGTGACATTTGCTTATAATACAGCAAGGCAAGACACCATACGCTTCACTCCGATTTTCGTGCTACATGGTCGTGAAGCTGAGACGACAAGGGGTATGCTGTAACTGATCCAGCCGGACGACACCCAGGATGACAATGTGAAACAGCTCATCCCCAGGATCAAAAAAGCAAGATGGCTTGGCTCACATTTGGACACTGGATGCCCAGCAGAAGGGCCATCAGCAGTATAACGACAAGCACCAAGCTGTTGTGTACAGCCCAGAAGATCTGGTGTGGATTTTCACCCCTGCTCAGAAAGTTGCACTATCGGAAACATTACTGAACCAATACTTGGATCCAGATTGTCTCCTACGCCACCTGTCAGACGTCACATATGAAGTCAAGGATTATGAGCCGTCATCGAAATGACAAAAATGAAGAGACATTTTTCATGTCCTCAGTATGAAGCCTTACCACAATCCCAAACAACAGATAGATATAAATGGCTTCTTATTCAAGGACTCTAAGACCATTTTGTTAATGATGAAGCCATGACAGGAGGATCTGGTGCCCGTCATTGTCACTGTAAGGAAGGCGTGCAGGCAGAATGGAACGATTCTCCGGAATTGTCATACAGAGGACCCATGACAAGATTCAAAACACTGCAGCATGCTCCAAAGGGAACCTAACAATAGGTCACTGTTCTTTCAGGAAGGGCCAGCTGTCACCAATGCCACATCGTAAACAGCGCTAAGTATCTGAATTTAATTTGTGTCAGATTTAATTTGCCAGTCTAGTTCATTTTCGTTAGTACTCTGTTTTAAGAGGTTTATTCCCGCGTACTTGCAGATTTCGTTTGTACTACTGTTTTAATAGTTTATTCTATCGTATTTGATAAATACCGTTGTGTTTAGTCTTCGTCTTTGACCGGTGTATTTCAAAACAATTCAGAGACCGTTACTAAAGCTCGTTATCAGTCAGTCCAGTGCCAGCTGCCACCAGTGCCGCAGCGTTAACAGCGCTAAACTGCCGGACTCAGTTTTGTTGATTTGACAGTGTAGTTACCACTGACCACAGTTCAGCCAGCCACCTTCATTAGAGTACTAGGCTTCTTTAAAGTTGTTAATTGCAGTTAATTGTATCGATAGGATGGATAGGATGTGTGCCTGCTGTGTGCGGACGCAGGAGGAGTTGGCCGCGGTTCGCGAACAGCTGAGCGTGCTGTTGGCTACGTCAGCCGTCTTCAGGCTGCTGTCTCAGGGTGCAGCGATGGTGGGGAGTCTGGTGCGTCGAGTGGGACACCTCAGGTGTCTCAAGCTTCGCTCTCTGTCCCTGCTACCGAGGCACCTTCAGGTGTACCGGGCGTCGTCGAGCCGCCTTCTTCGCAAGGGGAGTGGCGGGTTGTACGGCGTTCGCGTCGCTCGAGGCGGAAGGCCAATGTGGAGGCTGGACGTCCGTCCGCGCCCGTTTGTCCTGTGAGTGAAAGTGTGGCCACTCCTTCAGCAGGGTCCGCGCAGGTGAACGGGGGGAGGGGATTATTAGTTATTGGGAGCTCCAATGTTAGGCGCATGATGGAGCCCCTTAGGCAGATAGCGTCCAGATCTGGAAGGAATTCCAACGTGCACTCGGTGTGTTTGCCGGGGGGCCTCATCCGAGATGTGGAGGCGGCCTTGCCGGCGGCTATCGAGGGTGCGGGGTGCAGTCGACTGCAAGTCGTGGCTCATGTCGGCACCAATGACGCTTGTCGCTTGGGTTCTGAGGACATCCTCAGGTCCTACGAGCGGCTGGCGGAATTGGTGAAGGCTGCTTCCTTCCCACGCGGGGTGCAAGCAGAGCTGTCGATTTGTAGCATTGTTCCCAGGGTTGATCGGGATCCTTTGGTTTGGAGCCGAGTGGAGGGTCTGAACCAGAGGCTTCGCCGACTCTGTGACAGTCATGGCTGCAAATTTCTGGATCTGCGTTATCGGGTGGGGAATTGCAGGGTGCCCCTAGATAGATCAGGGGTGCACTACACTAAGGAAGCGGCTACTCGGGTAGCAGAGTACTTGTGGAGTGCACATGGGGGTTTTTAGGCTAGGCGCTAACTCTGATGAGCACTCGCCTGTCAGCATTCAAACAGCAAATTCAGGCCATGTTTGGAACAAAAATTCGAACATTAAAATATTAGCCGCGAACTTACAGAGTATTAGAAACAAAGTTCCTGAATTTGCAGCGCTGCATGGAAGTTATTGCGCTCAGATAGTTTTAGGCACCGAAAGCTGGCTAAACGATGATGTGGCAAGTGTGGCAACTGTGAAGTTATCTGGGCATGTATAACAGGTCTAAAAGAAGTAAAGTTAATAGTTGGGTGTTTTTACCGGCCCCCCAGTGCTGCTGTAGCAGTTTTAGAATCATTCAAGGAAAGTCTACACCAGGTAGTGCATAGGTATCCGGGCCATGTAATATTAGTCGGAGGTGACTTCAACCTTAAGAGTATAGATTGGGACCTCGCTAGTTACATTTCAGGCGGTACAGACAAGCAGTCTTGCGAGCTACTGTTGGTCACATTCTCCGTAAACTGTCTTGAGCAGTTAAACCGGCAACCCACGCGCAATGGAAATATTCTAGACCTTATAGCCACAAACAGGCCTGACCTTATTAACAATGTCTGTGTAGAGACAGGAATTAGTGATCATGATATCGTCATAGCGTCGATGGTGACCAAAGTTCATAAACCAGTCAAGAAGGCTAGGAGCGTGTTTTTGTTGGGAAGAGCCGACAAGCAAATCTTACGATCGCACTTAAAAAATGAATGGGCATCGTTTAATTCTGGGACTATGGATGTAGAGGAATTGTGGACTAAATTTAAGTGCATTGTTAATAAAGGGTTAGAGAAATATGTGCCAGTAAAGACGATTAAGGATGGAAAAGATCCACCGTGGTATAATAATAATGTTAGAAAGCTGCTGAGAAAGCAAAGGCTGTTGCACTCTCGATTCAAAAAAGAACAAGCAAATGATGACAGGCAAAAGTTAGTGGAGATTCGTGCGTCTATAAAAAGATCAATGCGTGAAGCATACAATAATTATCACAGCCATACCTTAGCAAAAGATCTTCCCGAGAACCCGAAAAAATTCTGGTCCTATGTAAAATCGATAAGCGGGTCAAAGCCCACTGTCCGGTCACTAGTTGGTCATTCCGGGGCAGTAATAGAAGAAAGCAAACGGAAAGCTGAAGTTCTAAATTTAACCTTTAAGAAATCTTTCACGCAGGAGGATCGCACAAATATACCATCATTTGATCAACGTACTAATTCCGAAATGGGGGACATAGCAATAGGTATTTCCGGTGTAGAGAAGCAGCTGAGAGAGCTAAATACGAAAAAGTCTGCTGGTCCGGATGGAATACCAGTTCGGTTTTACAAAGACTATTCTGCGGTATTGGCCCCCTACTTAGCTTGCATTTATAGCAAATCTTTAATCCAGCGCGAAGTTCCTAGTGATTGGAAAAAAGCGCAGGTGACTCCCATGTATAAGAAAGGAAAGAGAACTGACCCATACAATTACAGGCCAATATCGTTGACATCAGTTACATATAGAATTTTAGAGCATATTCTCAGTTCGAATATAGTAAATTTCCTTGAAACGGAAAAGCTTCTTTCCATGAATCAGCACGGGTTTAGGAAACATCGTTCATGTGAAACTCAGCTTGCCCTTTTCTCACATGACATCTTGCGAGCCATGGACGAAGAGCAACAGGCGGATTGTGTTTTTCTCGACTTCAAAAAGGCGTTCGAGGCAGTGCCACACTGCAGACTGCTAACGTAGATACGAGCTTATGGAATAGGTTCACAGATTTGTGACTGGCTGGAAGACTTCCTAAGTAATAGAACGCAGTACGTTGTTCTCGACGGCGAGTGTTCATCAGAGACGAGTGTATCGTCAGGCGTGCCCCAGGGGAGTGTGATAGGACCGCTATTATTTTCTATCTATATAAATGATCTGATGGACAGAGTAAGTTGTAATTTGCGGCTGTTTGCTGATGATGCTGTGGTGTATGGGAGGGTGTCATCTGTAACTGACTGTAATAGCATACAGGTTGACTTAGACAAAATTTCTAGTTGGTGCGAAGAATGGCAGCTAGCTCTCAATGTAGAAAAATGTAAGGTGATGCGCATGAGTAGAAAAAACAATCCTATAATGTTCGAATACAGCATCAGTAGTGAGCTTCTTGATGCTGTCACGTCGTTCAAATATCTAGGCGTAACATTGCAGAGCGATATGAAATGGAACAAGCATGTAAGGACAGTTGTGAGTAAGGCAGACAGCCGACTTCGGTTTATTGGGAGAATTTTGGGAAGATGTACTTCATCTGTAAAAAAGACTGCATATAAAACGCTTGTACGACCACGTCTTGATTATTGCTCAAGTATTTGGGACCCGCAGCAGATCGGTTTGAAGGAAGACATAGAGGCGGTTCAGAGGCGAGCAGCTAGATTTGTTACCAGTAGGTTCGACCAATGCGCGAGTGTCATGGAAATGCTCCGACAACTCAATTGGGGATCGCTGAAAGGTAGACGACATTCTTTTCGTGAATTTCTGTTAAGTAAATTTAGAGGGCCGGAATTTGAAGCTGAGTGTAGTAAGATCTTGCTGCCGCCTACTTACATTTCGCGTAAAGATCACAAAGACAAGATAAGAGAAATTAGGGCTTGTACGGAGGCATATAGGCATTCTTTTTTTCCTCGTTCAATTTGGGAGTGGAACAGGAAAGAAAATTCCTAGTAGTGGTACAGTGTACCCTCCGCCACGCACCTTACGGTGAATTGCGGAGTATGTATGTAGATGTAGATGGGGAGCAGTGCTACAGGTCTTCGGTTGGATTGGAACACATGGTGCAGTGCTTAGTGTTGCAGATCACTGTACTGGCGGTTCAAATGCCCTTACTGATAGAAGTAAGTTTTTTCTTGGTATTTACTATTCTTAGAATGTTCTACATGTTTCTTATGTTATCAATAAACCTGTTCTAAGTATAAAGTGTTATGCTCTATTAATGACCAGCCTTCAAATTGTGGATCACCTGCAGTTTTCAATGTGACCTTTTTCATGAGTAAGTTACCTTTTTTTTGTGATGCTGTGCCTAAAGATTTGTGTTCTACATCTACATCGATACTCTGCAAGTCACATTTAAGTGCCTAGCAGAGGGTTCATTAACCACCTTCATAACTTTTCTCTACCGTTCCATTCTCTAATAGCGCGCGGGAAGAAAGAACACCTAAATCGTTCCATTTTCGATCTGATTTCTCTTATTTTATTGGGATGGTCATGTCTCCCTAAATAGGTGGGTGCTAGCAAAATATTTTCACATTCAGAACTAAAAGTCGGTGATTGAAACTTCGCAAACAGATCACGCCGTAATGAATAACGTCTTTCTTTTAATGATTTCCACCCCAATTCGTGCAACATTTCCGTGATGATTTCCCCCCCATAACGTGATAAAACAAAACGAGCTGCCCTTCTCTGAACCTTCTCAATGTCTTCCATCAGTCCCACCTGGTGAGGGTCCCACAAGGGGCAACAGTACTCCAAGGGAGGGCGCACAAGTGTGATGTAGGCAGTCTCTTTCATGGAGCTGGTTCATCTTCGAAGCGTTCTGCCAATGAAACATAATCTTTGGTTCGCCTTCCCCACAATATTTTCTGTGTTCTCTCCAGTCAAAGTTGTTCGTAATTGTAACTCCTAGGTATTTGGTAGAATTTACGACCTTAAGGTTTGACTGATTTATCGCGTAATTGAAGTTCAGCGGATTTCTTTTAGTGGTCATGTGTATTACTTCACACTTTTCTTTATTTGGTGTCAGTTGCCAATTTTCGCACCATGTAGAAATTTTGTCTAAATTGCTTTGCAGTTGCTTTTGATCCTCTGTTGACTTCACTAACCGATAAACGACAGCATTATCTGTGAACAGTCTAAGAGAGCTATTCAGATTGTCTCCTAAATCTTTTATAAACACAAGGAAGAGTAGGGGACCTATAATGCTTTCCTGTGGAACACCAGATATCACTTCTGTTTTACTCGATGACGTACCGCTTGTGTGGTACAGTGTCAAAAGCCTTCTTGAAATCCAGAAATATGGAATCGATTTGAGATCCCTTGTCGATGGCACTTAACACTTCATGTGAATAAAGGGCAAGCTGTGTTTCACAAGAGTGATACTTTCTGAATCCGTGTTGACTATTGGTTAGTAGGTCGTTCTCTTCGAGGTAGTTCATAATATTCGATCAAAGTATATGTTCCAAAATCGATGTCAATGAGATTGGCCTGTAATTTTGGGGATCACTACTATTGCCTTTCTTGGATATTGGAGTAACTTGGGCAACTTTCCAGTCTTTGGGTACGGATCTTTCGCTGAGCGATCGGTTGTAAATTATAGCTAAGTATGGAGCTATTGCATCAGCATACTCTGAGAGGAATCTAGTTGGTATACAATCTGGCCCGGAAGATTTGTTTTTGTTTAGTGACTTAAGTTGTTTTACTACTCCAGGAACATCTACTTCTAAGTTTCGCATGCTGGCAGCTGTTCTTGGATTGAATACTAGAGTGTTCACTTTGTCTTCTTTGGTGAATGAATTTCCGAAAGCTGTGTTTAGTAATTCTGCATTAGCAGTACTGTCATCAGTAGTATTACCATTGCTATCACGTAGTGAAGGTATTGTTTGTGTTTTGCCACTAGTGTACTTCTCATATGACCAGAATTTCTTTGGATTTTCTGCAAGATTACGAGACAGGATTTCGTTGTGGTAACTGCTATAGGCTTCTCGCATTGAAGTCTGCGCTTGATTGCGAGTTTCAGTAAAAGATTGCAAGTCTTGTGTATTCTGTGTCTTTTTAAATTTTGCATGTGTTTTTCTTTGTTTCTGCAACAGTGATCTGACCTGTTTTGTGTACCACGGGGGGTCAGCCCCCTCTTTTATTAGTTTATTTGGTATAAACCTCTCGATTGCTACTGATATTATGTCTTTGAAAGTAAGCCACAACTGATCTACACTCGCATTTTTAGTTTTGAAAGACTGGAGACTATCACTCAGGAAAGCGTGAATTGAACTTTTTATCTGCCTTATTGAATAGATATATTTTTCGTTTATTTTTGGTGCATTTGGGCATTTCGACATTCAGTCTCGCTACTACAACTCGATGTTCGCTAATCCCTGTATCTGTTTTGATGCACCTTACTTGCATAGGATTATTTGTTGCTAGGAGATCAAGGGTATTTTTGCAACCACTTACTATTCTAGTGGGTTCATGAACTAACTGTTCAAAGTAGTTTTCAGAAAAAGCATTCAAAACTAGTTCAGACGATGTTTTATATTTTCCGCCGGGTTTGAATACGTAATTATGCCAACATATCGAGGGTAAATTAAAGTCGCCACTGATTAAAACAGTATGCTTCGGATACCTATTTGAAATGTGATTCAAGCTTTCTTTGAACATTTTGGCAACCGCATCATCTGAGTCAGGGGGCCGATAAAAAAATCCAATTATTAATTTATTCTGGTTGTCAGGTATAACCTCTACCCAGACCAGCTCACAGGAAGTATCTGCCTCAATTTTGCTGCAGGATAAACCGTTTGTAACAGCAATAAACACGCAACCTCCTTTTTTTAATTTATTCTATCCTTTCTGAAGACCATTTGGCCCTTTGAAAAAATTTCGGTCGAACTTGTCTCAGGCGTCAGCCAGCTTACCCTCTGCCAGGCACTTAAATGTGATTTGCAGAGTATCCCATGTAGATGTAGATGTAGCTTTCAGAACCTATAACGATTTGTCCCTTAGTACTTTCTATCAGCGCTTGGAGCTCTGGAACTTTCCCAATACAGCTACAACAATTTACGACTGTTATACCAATGGTTTCTAGATCTGCTATCTTCCTGTGTCTGATCTGCCCCCTTTGAGACTGAAACCCATTTTGTGTATTCCCAAGGCCATCTAAACTAAAAAAACTGCCCAGTCCACGCCACACAGCCCCCGCTTCCCGTGTAGCCACTTCCTGAGTATAGTGGACTCCTGACATATTTAGCGGAACCCGAAAACCCACCACCCTTTGGCGCAAGTTGAGGAATTTGCAGCTCACACGGTCGCAGCACCGTCTGAGCCTCTTATACAGACCCTCCACTCGGCTCTGAACCAAAGGTCCGCAGTCAGTCCTGTCGACAATGCTGCAGATGGTGAGCTCCGCTTTCATCTTGCAAGCAAGACTGGCAGTCTTTACCACTTCTGATAGCCACTCAAGACCAAATAGGATCTCTTCCGATCCAAAGCGACACACATTATTGGCCCCGACATGAGCCACCACCTGCAGCTGGCTGCACCCTGTGCTCTTCATGGCATCCGGAAGGACCCGTTCCACATCTGGAATGACTTCCCCCGGTATGCACACGGAGTTCACATTGGACTTCTTCCCCTCCCTAGCAGCCATTTTCCTAAGCCATCACCCGCCTAACATTGGAGCTCACAACTACTAACATACTCACCCTCTGTGAGTGCCCGGATCTTGAAGGCAGGGGGGCGAGTACAGGACAAGCGACACCATCTGCGTCAGGAACATTCTCTGCCACAGACAGCGCCTCAAATCTTATGGCAAGACTAACCGCAGAGGCCTCCACATTGGTCCCCCGGGAAGTCTTCCGCCACCTGACACGCGTTGAGGAGCCTCCCAATCCACCACGGATTGCACAGGGCGTCTGCTGCACCCCTGTGAGCGGCCCACAACAGCGGTGCCCACCGACCACAGTCTCAAGCGTTGCCAGCGAAGCCAACTCCACCTGAAGCTGCAAGCAATGAGTCAACTCTGCCTCCATCCGTTCGCAGCAGTCACAGTTCCTAGCCATTCTAAAAACCTATGTATCTTCCAGGTAAGTACGTCTGAGGACACAGAAGTTTGAAAAACAGTGAGCTTTCTAAAAATATGAATCTAACACGAAGCTGTTTATTAACGGCGAATCTGAAAAATATATACGCAAGCTAATAAATCAAAATAACAACTGAACTGACAACTAAATGCGATTCTTAGTAAGTAAACACGCGAGCACACTAAAGATTTAAGAACTATAAAAGAAAGCACACGAAATGAAAATAAGTCGCTTCTATTAAGAAGCCGGTCATCTTTCAATGTAGAGCTGCTGCTGGTCACGTGTGCACTAGCTGGTGGTTACTGAGCAACTGTTACAGTGGTTTCACTCATTGTGTTTTGTTAGTGATGGTAGCTTGTATTTTTCGTGATAGATTGTTGATTGATTTTTCTGAGTACCTATTATTAGATGCAATTTTTTTATTGTATTAGTTTCTTCTTTTAGTGCTTCAGATTTCAAAGATAATGTGTGTGTTCTGTGTAATGGATCTAAATGCAGAATATTTGTGTGTATTTGCATGGTATGACGATTGGTGTATTGTAACATCAGTTGGTTTGCTGTAAATATAAAAATTATCTTCTTGTTGCTTTTGTAATTGTTATGTCTAAGAAATTTATGGTTTTGCTTGTATGATTTTTATTTTTCTGTCAAAAGAATAATTGAATAAAGCAAGAAATAATTAAAACCACTGACAAAATAGAAATTTTTACAAGTATTCCCTATGTAGGCACAGCATCTTTAAAAATAGTCAACTTAAATCAAGAACTCAAATATATTTCTCCACTACCTACAAACTAGGGCACCACTTACCACACACAGTGAACAAACACACTACAATTACAGAACATAGTGGGACTTAACCTCTTCAGCCCCAAGGAAAATTTTTCTATTTTTAAAAATATTTTATCAGAAGAGCATTTTATAGGGGTGTCTGGAATGAGCATTGTTACAGTAATGTTTTGTTAATGTTCATCCTGAATGAGATTTTAGTATGCAGCTGGCTGGACACTGGGACTCAAAGTTACTATTGATGATACATGCTCATCCGAGAAAGAATAGTGTAAATTTTATATTATTTACTTATCATTAAAATATTACTTACAGTGTGCTACAAAATTAAGACACTAAAAAGCAGTTTTGTGACATATTTCTGTAATTGTGGTAGTCCATCACAATTGATTTCAGTTGTGAAAGTCAAAGAAACGGCATAGGCCTAATTGAAGACTGTGATACAACCCATCTGCTTTGACCAGTGATGTCATGTCTGTGTCTCAAAAGATAAGCTATGTAGATATACCAACTAGCAAAACAAGCACTATCATTGAATATAAACATATGGGATAGTATCATAATACTTATCTATTGTAGATAATAAATAATCTGTGATTATCCTTGTAAATTACAGATTAGCACAACAGAATGTACCATTGATCACAGGTCTCAGGCCAAAAATTTATGCATTTGGCGCCCACTCCCCCCCCCCCCCCACAAAAAAAAAAAAAAAAACCAACAAAGACAAGCTACAGATCACTTTATAAACACAAAATCATAACGTATGATCTATGTTCTGCTTGTAAACAAACTATCGCCTTCAACTCAGATATGACGTCATTGATCAAAGCCGACGGGTCATATCACAGACTTCAATTGACCAAAGAAATATTTTCTGTCATTAATAATACACTTTTATACTTGGCATTCTGAGCATATGAACTTGGTTTTAGCCTTGCAACCCTTGTTTCAGCGTCAAATCAATTTATTTTTGTCTGTTACTGGGCAAAAGAGGTAAATTTCAGCAACTGTGAATCGTTCATTCACGCCAAAAATAAGAAGGATGAAAAATAGTTTGAACCTTTAAATTTGATTACTAAATGATAATTAGGAATGAATTACAATTTCCAATCCACAGTTAATTGATGGTGTTGAACAGCAATCTTGTATGTAAAAAAAAAAAAAAAAATCAGTTTTACAGGAGAGTGAAATAAGCATTATTATTTTACAGTTATCTCAATAGCAAATATATAAAAAACAATTATTATCACTATAAATTATTTCATTAATAAAATATTCCATGAAAACATACTAGAAAATAATTTTCAAGCCATAAATTAAATAAAAATTGTCAACAATGTTCTTACATGAACAAACTGACATATGAGGTTGCAGTTCAACACCATTGTAATGTCATACACAACAGTGAGTAATGAGAAGCACAGGTATCAGAGATATTAGTCAGTGATCAACTACATTAACAGAAACCGTCTGTCCAGCTGGCTGGACTTCATTATTTACTCTTTGAAATAATAAAAACACAGTAGCTAACCATCTATACCTCAATAAACACAAACTAATTGACATCAGCAGTAACGTAACAGTACTCCACACACAAAAAAGGGCAAAATCTGTATTTACTTGAACAATTAGAAATACTGTTACATAAAGAAAAATGTACTGAAAACATGTTAAATGAACAAATGGAATTTAGCAGCCACCATTTTCTCAGTAATTCCAAAGGTTTATTTTTTCCTGCTAACACAAATACTTATCTTTGCAAAGCAGTTACCAACCGACAACCATAATTATAGTCCAGTCAACGAGTGCTTAAAAGAGGGGTGTAGAGTGCATGGAATATGCGAGAATTTTTGACTTCAGGACTTTGTTAGGGATAGTTAGGAGGTGAACATACGAAAAGTCCCCGCACCTGGGGCGTGAGCTAAAGCGGGGACGGGGGTTGAAAGGTACCACTTTTTGGTTTTTCGCTTATATCTTGAAAAGGGTCCGCTTTGTTCCAAATAAAAATAAAAGGTAATTGAATTTGCTATAAATATGTTTCACTAGATATACAGTATGTCGAATTCTCAACGGTTTTCAAGATATATGTTATTGAAAATCGACAATTTCTCAAAAAATCATCTTTACCTCACTAATTTTGTCAAACATTTATTTCTTGTAACTCACTCGACCGTTTCTCAGAAAATTTGTCTAAAAGAAAGTTGTAGAGCATTAAATTTCCTTCAATTTGATATGTACATTTGCTACTTTATCTTCTGCGCCTCGGTTGCACAGTGGAAGAGTGCCAGACTACAAATCTAAAGGTCGCGGGTTCGATCCCCACCAGGTCCTAGGATTTTTATTTGTCACTTTCCACTTCTTTCACCTCTGGCAGTATTGCTCATGTGAAAAATACCGAGTAGCACCGTGGTTTGGAACCCACGTTAAACTGTAGGTCCCCCTATAACTGGCTGGGTAAGTCAGTTCGAAAGTCGGAGGAAGGCAATGGCATATCACCTCCAAACAGGACCATGCCTTGTAAAGCACTGTGGTGTTCAAACCAATCTTCGGATTGTTGACTGCTTTACCTTTTTACCTTCAGTCAATCAGTAGTTACATCATTTATAAGATATGCGCTCAGTTTCGATGTCCTCCTAGAAATGAGTGTTTTGAGGGGCTGTGGCGTTTTTATTTTACGAAACATGTTAGCTTGGTAAATAACCACATTTTAACACTGTTAATAGGGTAATTGCAATTGAAACAAAACACCTACTGCAAAGCTGTGGATCTAATGCTTTAAAATGGTGAATTTAATAAAGGAGTACATCCATGCAGAGAGGTCTGACGATATCCTTGCTCACCTGGACTTCTGTAAGCGTATGATACCATATTTACACACTACTGGGCACTTCCCATATGCCAAGTCTTGCTACTTATATCTACATGACTGGAAAACCTTTTTGCTGTGTTGACACCAGAGGAGTACGAGGAGTTCGTGATCAAAGGCTACTTCACAATGAGAAGCATTAACCCTTCTCGTCCGACATGTGGTCAGATACAAAGATTGAGACAACCTTGATGTGGCCATTCTCAAATCGACATGGCATGATTCATGGTAGAGGTATGACAGACAGCGCTCTGAGTAAATGGATAATTGGGGTGACTGCAACTCAAGACATGTGTTTCACTTGAAGAATATTGTGGTGTTTTGTTTTCATCAAGTGAGCAGCACAAGGATTTTGGACAAGCTCGTCAAAGTCGAGACGCAACTGACATTGTCACGCTTACAAAATGGTTTGACGATCACCCTCCTTTTCTGACTAAGAAGGTCATGTCATTAGTGGCAGGTGTTGTGGGAGATAATAGAATGACATGATGAGGCTACAATTGGCAAAAGAATAATGACAAAAATGGAAAACTTGTCATTCACAAATATTAAACTGTCATGGAAAGATCGGACACTTCCTCTTTCCTTAATAAATTCTGTAATCAAAATTGACATTGAAGAAGTTGCCATGGATCCATTCTTGCTTTTTCAGTATATCTCCATTGCTAAGAAATCTCAAGAGGATTTGAATAATTACATGCGGTATGAAAGTGAAATGAGGAAGTGCAGGAAGTCAGCACTGTACACACTTTTCAAACAAGTTGGTGAGGCCATTGATTTAACAACCTTTGAATTTGTTATTGATGGGGGATTCATAGTCCACATAGTTGTTTAGCACAAGGAGACAACTATATCAACCATTTGTACAGTTATGAAAATTATAGAAGGAAACATTCCTGGTAGGATAAACAAATATAAAAAATAGAAAACGGATGACTTACCCAAAGGACAGGCTCATCGACAGACACAAATAAAATCACACACAAACACACATACAAGCTTTCACAACCGTTGGTCACTTCTTCAGGAAAAGAGGAAGAAAGGAGAGGAGAAAGGGCAGGATATGGGTATTAAGAAAGTGGAAAAGGAGTCATTCCAATCCCAGGAGTGGAAGAACTTACCTTAGGGGAAAAAAAGGAAGGTAAACAAATACACACACACTCACACATATCCACATCCAAACACACCTAGACAGACATTTTTAAAAAGCAAAGAAGTTGGACAGAGATACCACGTGAGGCAGAGGCTCTTTCCACAGAACCGAGGCAAAGATGCTAAAGATGGTGGACAGGAATTTGAATTTAGCGGAGGTTGAGACCAGGTGGGCAATGAGAGGAGAGAATAAGCTGAAGGGCAAGTTCCCATCTCTGGAGTTCTGAAAGGTTGGTGTCGGTGGGAAGTATTCAGATAACCCAGACGGTGTAACACTGTGCCCAGATGTGCTGGCCGTGCACCAAGGCATGTTTAGCCACAGGGTGATCTTCATTACCAACAAACACTGTCTGCCTATGACCGTTCATGCGAATGGACAGTTTGTTGCTGGTCATTCCCACATAGAACGCTTCACGGTGCAGGCATGTCAGTTGGTAAATCACATGGGTGCTATAGCAAGTGGCTCTGCCCTTGATCGTGTACACCTTCCGGGTTACTGGACTGGAGTGACTCCTTTACCACTTCCTTAAAACCCATATCTTTCCCTTTCTCCTCTCCTTTCTTCCTCTTTACCTGAAGAAGCGACCAATGGTTATGAAAGCTTGTATGTGTGTTTGTGTGTGATTTGTACAGCTATGTTAGTTTTGAAGACTATATATCTTTGGAGAGGTTGTACAGTGGTTTTTGATGGGTACTCTGCCATAAAAGAGAGCAAAAAAGCAACTGTACAAAGTCTACGATATCGGTCAGGAGGTGTGTGGACATGAATGTCAGTCTAGAAACTAAAATTACACTGAAGCAAGAAGATTTCTTCTCCAACATTAACAATAAGACTCAACTGATAAACCTGTTGATGATGCAGCTACAGAAAAATGGGATAAATGTCCTCCAAGCTTCAGGTGATGCTGATGTTGATATTTTGGAGACAGCTATCAACAGATCACATAATTCCTCGGTTGTTATTATTGGAGACAATGTCGACTTAGCTGTTCTCTTAATAGCAATATCTACAACTGGTCGTAACATTCTGCTTGCAGAACCTGGAAGAGGAAAGGTAAAGACTTGTGTATACTCTTCACAACAGCTGCAGCAGGAATTAAAAGTGAAGGACAACGCCCATTTGTTATTTTTACATGCATTTACAGGCTCTGACACAACATCCACAGCGTATCACATGAGTAAAGTTTTGTTTGTCAGAATGTAGCAGAAGTCCAAAATCAAAGAACATGCTGCTGAGATATTTGCCAAAAGTTCTTCCCCCGACTCCATTGAGACAGCGAGAATCACGAGTACTCTCTCACGGTATGGAGCTCCAGCCACAACAAAATCCCTAAATGAGTTCCGCTGTTGTTGTTGTCGTCTTCAGTCCGGAGACTGGTTTGTTGCAACTCTCCACAATACCCTATCGCGAGCAAGCCTCTTCAACTCTGCATAAGAACGGCAACCTACATCTGTTCGAATCTGCTTACTGTATCCATCTCTTGGTCTTCCTCTGCGGTTTTTACCCCCCACAATTCCCTCCAATGCTAAATTCACAATTCCTTGATCTCTAAGAATGTGTCCTATCAATCGATCCCTTCTTTTAGTCAAGGTATGCCAAAAATTCCTTTTCTCCCCAATTCTGTTCAGTACCTCCTCATTAGTTACGCGATCCACGCACCTAATCTTCAGCATTCTTTTGTAGCACCACATTTCAAAAGCCTCTATCCTCTTCCTGTCCACACTGCTTATCGTCCATGTTTCACTCCCATACAAGGCAACACTTCACACAAATGTCTTCAGAAAAGACTTCCTTAGGCTTAAATCAATATTCGATGTTGACAAATTTCTCTTTTTCAAGAACGCTTTTCTACCCATTGCCATTCTGCATTTTATATCCTCTGTACTGCGACCATCATTAGTTATTTTACTGCCCAAGTAAAAAAACTCATATACCTCCTGTATTGTTTCGTTACCTAATCTAATTCCTTCGGCATCACCTGATTTTCTGAGACTACACTCCATTACCCTAGTTTTGCTCTTGTTAATGTTCATCTTATATGCGCCTTTCAGCAGACTGTCCATTCCGTTCAACTGCTCTTCTAGGTCCTTTGCTGTCTCTGACAGAATTACTGTCATCGGCAAAACACAATGTTTTTAATTCTTCACCCTGAACTTTAATTTCTTCTCAAAATTTCTCCTTGCTTTCCTTTATAGCGTGCTCAATGTACAAATTGAATAACATTGGAGATAGGGTACAACCCTGTCTTACTCCCTTCCCAACCATTGCATCCCTTTCATGCCCTTCAATTCTGACAACCACTGTCTGGTTTTTGTACAAGTTGTAAATAACCTTACGCTCCCTATATTTTACTCCTGCTTGCTTCAGAACTTGAAAGAGTTTATTCCAATCAACATTTTCAAAAGCCTTCTCCAAATCTACAAAAGCTAGAAATGTAGGTTTGCCTTTTCTTAATCTATCTTCTAGGATAAGCCGTAAAGTGAGTATTGCCTCCTGTGTTCCTACATTTGTCCTGAACCCAAACTGATCTTCTCAGAGGTCGGCTTCTACCAGCTTTTCCATCCTTCTGTAAATAATTCGTGTTAATATTTTCCAACCATGACTTATTAAACAGATGGTTCTGTAGTTTTCACACCTGCCTGCACCTGCTTTCTTTGGAATGGGGATTATTTCATTTTTCTTAAAGTCTGTCTCATACATCTTACACACCTGATGAAACAGATTTGTCATGGCTGGTTCTCCCAGAGACTTCAGTAGTTCAGGAAATGTCATCTACTCTAGGGGCCTTGTTTCGACTTAGGTCCTTCAGTGCTCTGTCAAATTCATCTCTCAGTATAATATCTCCTATTTCATTCTCATCTAATTCTACTCCCTTCCTATAATATTGCCTTGTAAGTTCATTTCCTTCATAGAGCCTCTCTATATACTCTTTCCACCTTTCAGCTTTCCCTTCTTTGCTGAGAACTAGCTTTCCATCTGCGTTCTTGATATTCATAGAGCTGTTTTTCTTATCTCCAAATATCTCTCTTATTTTCCTGTAGGCAGTATCTATTTTTCCCCTATTTATACATTCTTCTACATCCCTGCATTTGTCTTCTAGCCACTCCTGCTTAGCCATTTTGCACTTCCTGTCAATATCATTTCTTAGTCATCTGTACTCCATTTTGCCGGTTTCATTTACTGCATTTTTATATTTTCTCCTTTCATTGATTAAATATAGCATATCCTGTGATATCCAAGGATGTTTTGTAGGTCTTGCCTTCCTACCTATTTTGTCCTCTGCTGCCTTCACTATTTCATCTCTCAATGCTACCCATTCCTCCTCCTACTGTTTTATTTTCCCCTGTTTCTGTCAATTGTTGGCTAAAGCTCCCTCGGAAATTCTCTAGAACTTCAGGTTCCTTCAGTTTATCCAGGTTCCATATCCTTATTTTCCTACCTTTCTGCAGTTTTTTCAGTTTTAGCCTACAATTTATGACTAATAAGTTATGGTCTGAGTTTATATCTACCCCTGGGTGTGTATTACAGTTTAAAATCTGGTTCCGAAATGTATGTCTACCCATTATAAAATCTATCTGTTACCTCCTGGTGTCTCCTGGTATCTTCCACATATACAACCTTCTTTTGTTATTCTTAAACCAGGTGTTTGTTCCGCTACAAATCATTTATACGAGCAACTGGGAACATGAAGCCTAATCTCTCTACTCTCCCTCCAACTAAAGGAGCTGTTAAGCAGCATACGCTCTGAACGTACCAACAAGTACGCCTTTCGTTAGGAGAGGAACGGAACGATGGAGTGCCAAATTGGGGTTGGGAAAGAAGGAATGACCAATTAGCCAATTGGTTCCGAAACTCAGCGTTAGATACTGCCTCTGATGAAATCTTGAAGATGATTTTTTTTTGTCGATTCACAAAAGGATGTGACAGTGACAGATGTAGTTGCAGAAAAGTGTTTTTAGACTGCTCTGTTACATGCCTGAGCTGTAAGGGCAACTGCAACAACGGAATCAAAATATTAATTCAGGATGAAGATGACGACAGTGACATCTACCAATTTCGTCGGACGACATCTCCACTACTGATGAAGATGAATGAGCCTAGACCATTTCTTCTCAGAAAAATGAAGATGTTGCTTTGAATGCCCTTATTTTTCATTTTGAATCACTAGCAATGCTTGTAAATACTTTCATTATATGATTCATAATATTATAATAAAAGCTATAATTATAAAAAGGTGTTCTGTTTCAATTGAAATTACCTTCTTGTCATTGTTAAAGTGTTGTTATTTACCATGCTAACATGTTTCGGAAGACATAAACGTCACAGCCCCTCAAAACACTAATTTCTAGAAGGATATCGAAACTGAGCACACATCTTATAAATAATGTAACATCTGATTCGCTGAAGATAAAGTAGCAAATGTGCATATTAAATTTAAGGAAATTTAATTCTCTGCAACTTTCTTTCTAACGAATTTTCTGAGAAACGATCGAGTGAGTCACTAGAAGTAAATGTTTGACAAAATTATTGAGGTAAAGATGATTTTTTCTGAAATTGAGAATTTTCAATAACGTATATCTCGAAAACCATTGAGAATTCGAGGTATATGTATGGAATCAAATGTATAGCAAAATCAATTGTCTTTCATTTTTATTTGGAACATTTTTTTCCTAAAGAGGACCGTTTTCTTGATATAAGCGAAAAACCAAAAAACTGGTACCTTTTCACCCCCACACCCGCATTAGCTCACCGCCCAGGGGCGGGGACTTTTAGTATGTTCGCCTCCTAACTATCCCTAACAAAGTCCTGAAGTCAAAAATTTTTGCATATTCTATGCACTTTACAATGCATTCATTGACTGGATTATTAATGTTTTTACAAATCTCTTATGAAGTAATACCCATTTACAAATTTATAATGTAGAAAGTTTAAAATAAAGAATCTTATCTTTTTTTAAAAACAAATATCTTTATGTTTATAGAAGTGAACATCTTTATTTGTAGAGAGCATCTTAGTAATATAGGCCTAGAAGTGGATCACCTTTGTAGCTGTAAGTCTTTGTGTGGTTGTTATTCCACAGTGAGCTTCAAGATGCGAAGTGTTTGTGATGATAGTTATTTATACCTGGAAATGTGCTCCATTGCAGACAATTCTCATTCTGAACCAGCCTTGTTTGTTCACACTGTTTAATAAATGAGTCAATTGTTAAATCTCATTAATTCTATGAACCTGTATTTAAAATCTGCCATATTGTTATCACCCAAGTTTCATTTTTAATGTGTAAAGAATCATAGAGGCACTTGATGATAAGCCCTCAGAGCTCAAAATGCATTGTGTACAAATAAAACATAATTTCTGTGACTGGAGTAAGTTCATTGTATTTTACGAATGGAATATATTTCCGGCTTTGAATCCCAAGGGTTCTTGGAAGTTGCAGTATAAGTGCAGTCCGCGAGTGTAGACGTTGGTAATGGTGCAATTCCATGTCAATTCAACACTCCTCTCAGATTTCTTTCAAATTCAGTGCATTCAATGACCCAGATCAGAGATGGAAAAATACCAATTTGCAGGGCTGTTTTACAACTGCCAAGAAAGTTACCGGTCTGGAAAGTTTGGAATTTGTGCGAAATTTACGTTTCTGTCTCAACATAAAAGACTGTAATTTTGGTTGTAATTAAGTTACAGCAATGAAAATGGTACCATTGGAAAGCTAATGAATAGACCTTTACACTGATAAGCCACATGGCAGGTTTCTGAATATTTTTATTCTAAAGGTCATTGACCTTGACTTCTGTTCTTGAATATCTCAAAACACCCCAGCTTCAAATTTTTTGGAATTTTATTTTTATTGTTCCATTATGTTATTACAAATACAGTAAATATCAAGATACCCAAGGCATCATTCACAAAAAATTATTTTGTCAACTTAAGTACACCATCAACATGCAGTAAGCAGATTTTAGCCTAGATCAGATTTTTTTCTAGAAAACCAGTCAATAGTAATTACTTTTATTCTAACCAATTCTGTAATTTCTAGATGTGAACAGCTAATCAGAGAGACTTTTATTTCAACCAATCAACTTTAGCTTGTTTTAGTGAACAGCTAATCAGAGAGACTTTTATTTCAACCAATCAATGTTAGCCTGTTTTAATGAACAGCCAATCAGAGAGACTTCACCATGATACTGTTTTATGGCTGTGGGCTGTTTAATCAAAGTGATATGTACATATGTTGTAAAGAAACATTTAGGTTATAGTTTGTAAAAAAACGGATTTCAAGTCAAAATTGTATTGTTGCAATCCATTTAGGAAAGTGTCATGCAAGAGTGCAGAAAAATTTAAGGAATGTTCAGAAGTGGATGATAAAAAAATGTCCTGATATATTTTTAGGTGGAAAAAGTTGCAGTAAATGAAATAAAATGTCAGAAATCCCAACAAGCACTGCAGATGTTGGCTCAGTTGAGCCAGGTACTTCCAGAGAAGATTTATGTGAAGATTAAGTAGCTTCAGATCTGGCACTCGATTCTTTAAATAGCAGCCTTCAGTATTTAGGTGAATGGAAAACTATGAAAGAATTTTCTGCTTCAGGTTACATGCTACGGAAAGCAAAACAGTTATCAGAACATGGTATATTGGTGACACTAAATCCAAAGCCAGGTAAGACATTATGTGAGAAAACTGTTCAATGTGTGCATGATTTTTACAGCGATCATGATGTGAGCTGTATGATGCCAGGAAGAAAAAACTTTGTGTCTGTGAAAGAAAATGGAATTACAGTACATAAGCAGAAGCAGCTAGTGTTGCACAACCTTAAGAAACTGTATTCTTATTTCAAAGATTACACAGATATAAATATTGGATTCTCAAAATTTTGTGTGTTGCGGCCAAAGTACTGTGTTCTTGCCAATGCCAGTGGGACCCATACTGTTTGTGTGTGTGTGTGTATGTGTTGGTCTCTCACCAGAATTTCAAGTTAATGATTGAAGGGTGTAAACTGAAAGCACTAAAAAAGTGTGAAGAACACACATTACCATCATACAAGCACTGTGTAGCATTTGTTACATGCAATCCTGAACTAGCAGCATGTTTCTTAGGTTCATGTTCTTATTGTCCATGTGTGAGAAGACTAACTGATTATCTGTATGATCTGTTTAGTAAGAACTGAATTGACGAAATTACATATAAGTGTTAACTACGGGCAGGGTAATTCTAGAGGCTATAACAAAGTCAACAGATGATTTCATCGAGGTGTTTACATCGAGGTTACAACAGCTCGTGCCACACTCATTTATCTCCCAGCAGCAGTCACATTACTGTAAAATTACCAAAGAAGGTCTCAAACACCCCATTTACATGGGCTCCCAAAACCGGATTTCGTAAACCGATTTCCCAATTCCGCTTTTGGTTGGTCATGTAAACACTCCAAAATCGATTCAGGAAATCCATTTCTCTAAAGCGGTTTTCCAGTTCCACAATCGATTTTTGTGCCCATGTAAATGCAACTGTTTTTGAAGCGTTCTTGACTTGTCAGATTGTGTTTTTTTGGTAAGAATTTTCGCCACATATCGATAGAGTGACATTTTCTAATATGAAATAAAAGTATTAATATTAGAGTGAACATGAATCTGTGTATTTAAGTAAAGAAAAATAGCAATTATGCTGGCTAAATCGGGGACTGAATCAGCTGTTTTTCAGCCACCATCTTAAGTGGATTAGGAAATCCAATTCAGGCTGTGCCATGTAAACATGACAGCGAAAAACGGTTTACGAAAATCAGTTTTCGTCTTTCGGAAGATGTGTTACATTTAAACGTAGTGAAAGTAAATGAGTATCTTGTTCTTTGTGACTTTGCAGAAAATTATTCCTTCACCATTTAGGATGAGGTACAGGGATTTCACAGGAATAATTCACCCATTTGTAGCTTACTACAGAGACTCAAGCACTAATGAAATTCGGAACCTCTCATTAAAAGTAATTGTGCTCATAAAGGCTGCAAAAGTCATGCAGTCACCACAATTAAAATCACTGGTGAAAATAATTTTGAATACATAGTACAGCCAGATCATTATCTTACACTTAGTCTTAATTACAGAACGTAGATATAAATATTATTTATTGAAATGCAATATGTTGATCTAAAGATCTTTACATCCACTACGCCGATTTGTTTACAAATCATAGAGAGTAAGGCTATTTCTTATTGGCCGTGCGAACACTACTACTGATTGACTGCGGCACTGTTGCCAACATATACACATGAAACACCACTCGCGCACTCATAAACTGCACTTCAGCCGAAGTTACTGCTGAAAAAGACAGTGAAAGGTGTGGTCACCAAATAGTATATACTAAACAGGCAACTCTTGATATCACAAAGAACACTATTGTGGTGTAGATTCAGAATTGACAAGGAACCAGTCTGTAATATTGAAATATGTATGCTGTAATTACTCAAGGTACTGTAACGAATTAGGGTTGTGTGATGTCTGATAGCTATAAAAATTCCTAAATTTGTTTATAGGCCTAGTTAAAAGAGACTTATTGCTGTTGTCACCATGGTAAGTAGTACCAATATCTCTCTGTAATTCCAATCACATATTCAATATAGGCCTATTTACATCATTTGAACACGCATTTGATAGGCAACACTTCTTTCAGATTACCGACAATGATACGCCTTAGGTTTGTAAATGATATTTTATCCATGAAACGAACATGGTGATTATAAATACTGCACCATCTTGTAGATTTTGTAAAATACTGTTACAGATAAAATGTTACATTTTCTGTTGTAAATTTTTGCACTCACACTTTGATGTACTCATTCTGAGTATATTTTGAGTGACCTTTCATAGCTGCCACAGTTAAATATTCACGCCTGTCAACATTAATTCTTCTATTTTATGGTGAACTTTACACATTTTAGATGTGTATGTTGTAATTGAATCAAATTGTTCAGTTTATTTGCACATTTATATTTGTCTTTTTGGTGTTACTACTGGCAGTACTGATCTGAGGTAAGTTCTGGCCAGCCACTCTATCTCTTTTGAATTTTTTTATTAAAATTATTTGTGTTATGAGACTAATAAATTGCAATTCGGGAAACATCGCTGGCCTAACAAATCTTGAGTAGTGGTTATGATGATGAATACATTGATGCCAAAGTATGGGAACAACTCTGCTGCTATTATTGATACTATCAGCATTTGACATACACCCAAGCATTTCTATAACACATCATAAGAAATGCTCAATCATTGCCCTGCAAAATTTGTTACAAGTACCAACACCTCTGACTAAACTCTTTATCTTTTCACAGAGAGAACCGAGTCATCTCAACGTGGCTTTTCATCTGTCTGCCTCTGACTTTATCCAGGTAAATAATGCTTTGCAATAGAGAGAGATCTAGTGTTTGAATGCTAGTATGCCACACAGTTAAGACTAGAGTGTAATATTCAACCCTTCCTGAAACTTGATTGTGGTGAAACATATCTGTAACATAGTTTAAGGTATAGGTTAATTTGGAAGATATTTGATTGTTAGTTGCCAATGTGAATGATATGACTTTTAATTGCAGCTTTGCTATCAGATTAATCTGTAGTGTAGCCTAATGTTATAGTCTCAACATATTCAATACCTGTGGACATATTTAATATACTTTTCATTACGAAGATTAAAACTGCTATTTACAACTCAATGCAAAGATATAATGACGAGCTGCGACAGGCATAAAAAAAGAAGAAGACACATATACAACACTTACGCTATATGTAAGCTGTCGACCATGGCCTCCTGTAGAATAAAGAACATTCATACAATCACCCAGGCACACTTCACAGTTACACAACTGTCATCTCTGGTTGCTGCATTCCTGATCACAATTCGGAATGCGGCAGCAGATGATGACGGTTGTGTGACTATGAAGTGTGTCTCTGCGATTGCATGAATGATCTTTATTCTGAAGAAGGCCCTGTGTCTGCCTATTTTTATGTACCTGTTGCAGCTTGTCGTTACATCTTTGCGGTGAGTTGTAAACTGTCCTTATTATATTGTTGAATTCCAACTGGGTCAATCCATATATGAAGTGATCCAGTGAGGGTTGCTTGACCATTTTTGAATATTTTAGTATCTGATTACCCTATAATTGAGAAGTTCAAAGCAGTTTAAAATTTTTTTAAATCCTGCACTGTAACTGAAAATCAGCCATTTTTATTGGTAATGCAATCATATTTCAGTTTGGAGGAAGACATTGGCAATGATTTGAATATCTCTCCAATTGACATGATTGTTTTTAGAAAAGGGTCAATCCAAATGAAGTGGTACAATAAAAATTAAGTTGGTTGCTTGGCCATTTTTAAATATTTTAATTTTTTTTATATGTGATTGCCCTATATTTGAGAAGTTCAAAACAGTTTTTTAAAGTCATTTATCTTGCACCTTTACTGAATGGCGGCCACTTTTGTTTGACGGCGCGCGACGATTTTTCAGTCTGGAGACATTAGCGAAAATTTGAATATCTCTGCACTGGGTTTAGTTACAACATTGCAATTGACATGATTGTTTTTAGAAAAATCTCCTCTACAACATTGTCTATTACACAAAATACCCTAAATTAAAAATAACCAGTCAAAATGACCTCCAAAATTTGGTATCCAAATTTTCAAAAATCCACTTTTTAGGCCCAAAAATAACAAACAAGGAGTGACTTATGAGAGTATTATTTTTCCTGTAGTTAGATATCATACACTACTAGCCTCGTATAGAACAAGAACACTTACAAATGTTTCCTTAATTTTTTATGAATTTTTGAAATTTGAAAATTTTCATTTTTTGTAAAGTTTGAGGCTAGTTATCTCAGATGGGACTGAATATAAAAATATGATTTTTGCACAGTTTGTATACCTATTTGATAGCAACATGCTGTAAAAATTTCAACATTGATAACTGAGTGTGAACAAAGATATGAATTTTTGAAAATGAGGAAATAATTCACATTGCTAAACAACTGATCTTATGGCTGTTACATATTCATGTGTGATATTGGTGGAATATAATCAATTATCATTGAAGCAAGGTACTGAATTATATACAAAATGTGGAAACATCACTGAAATTAATATTTATGGTATTTTGACATAAGGTATTTAAAATAAATATTCTCAATTAACATCCTTCGAGATGCGACTATTTCTGAACCTGGAGGTGAATGTTAAGAACACTTATTTCTTCTGACAGCTTCTGTGATATAGACTAAGACCCCCCAGTTGCTGTGGTAAGTTCAAGCACTGAAAGTTTCCTTAAAACATTTTTCATTGGTATCCAAACTTTGTCACTATTAGATTTCTTGAATGATGTTCTTGGGCCAGCGGGGTGACAAAAATGTAATTGTTTTCCAAACTTATTGTTTCAACCTCGGAAAGCCACCACTGTCAGTCATACACACATGCTACTATGTCATTCAACGTGAAAGACAGATGTAATTTTACTGACAGAATGATCCTCATAAATTTCCGTTTCTGATGTTACATAGCATTGAACTAAGTTTTCTGGAATGGCAAGGAATTTGTGGAAATGCCTTATTCCTTTTATTGCTATGTAGTTTGCAAATCTGGTTTGAAGTGTTGTTTTAATATGCAGAACCACTTCTTCTTTCTTGATCAGAAAATAGATAATGCCTTTAATATTATCCTTGCAAAAGGCATACATGTCTTGTACTTCTAGAAGTTGGTCTGTGATTGGTGTTTGTAGGCTGGCTTTACTTACTTAACGTTTTGTTGTACCTCTTACTCCATCACATGCATTTTTACCATGGCAAGATGCAAAAAAAGTGCCATGCAGCCTCCAACCCAAAGTCCACTTTGTGGTTGCACAGATTTGAAAAATTCTTTTTGTTCTTATACTGACTACCACTTCCATCTGAAAAGTATATCAGCATCTCAACCTTGGGAAAGTTTTCGTACGTAATTTATTGCATACTTTTGAAACACATGTACAGCCAAAGTTTGTGCTACAAGTAGTCACTTAGAATGCAAATTGAAGAACTGCAAACTTCATCTTTGTCATTTTTAAAGTAGAGAATAAATGGATGCACTGTTGCCTGGTCATTGACCCAGTGATACCCTTGTATTGCATCCTGAATAACAAATGTAAAATTTTCTGCAAAATCAGGTAGCACTATGCATTCAGTTTCATCAAGTTGTGCTTTTTTGTTCTTTAAAAACTGACTTTGGATTTTAGAAACTTAGTGATGACTTTTTTTTGTAAGTTATCAATTAAAGATTCCAAGTACTCTTCCAGAGCTTTAACCACTGTTATCATTTCTGCCCTGTCAGTTGTGACCCACTGTTTGAAGGTAATACTGTCTGGCATTTCCTCATAATATTTGCAAAACAATTCAAGAACAGTTTCCTTACCAGGGCATTTATTACACAAACTCATCATGCAGTCATAACTGTTTATGTCACAGACCATTAAATCTAGTAACTCTTTGTAGTTAAGATCACTGAGTTTTGCACCCACAATCATCAGTTTGACATTTTGATAATATAAACAAACACATACGGAGTGTTAAGAATATAAATGTCATTAACAAGCTTACATGATTCTGGTTCTGGATTCACAACAAATATTTTTGAATAACAATTTGGACACGGGGAATTTCCAGGAATCACATTAAGTTTCACTTCAGGAGCTGTTTCAGTCTCACATAACCAGGACAAATGTTCAAGTTTTATTTCCCTTAAACCTTTTGTACTTCACGAACTTTAAGTGGATCACAGCATGTTTTTGTGCATTTTTACCACCCTGCTGGCCCAAGAACATCATTCAAGAAATCTAATAGTGACAAAGTTTGGATATCAATGAAAAATGTTTTAAGGAAACTTTCAGTGCTTGAACTTACCGCAGCAACTGGGGGGTCTTAGTCTATATCACAGAAGCTGTCAGAAGAAATAAGTGTTCTTAACATTCACCTCCAGGTTCAGAAATAGTCGCATCTCGAAGGATGTTAATTGAGAATATTTATTTTAAATACCTTATGTCAAAATACCATAAATGTTAATTTCAGTGATGTTTCCACATTTTGTATATAATTCAATACCTTGCTTCAATAATAATTGATTATATTCCACCAATATCACACATGAATAGGTAACAGCCATAAGATCAGTTGTATAGTAATGTGAATTATTTCCTCATTTTCAAAAATTCATATCTTTGTTCACACTCAGTTATCAATGTTGAAATTTTTACAGCATGTTGCTATCAAATAGGTATACAAACTGTGCAAAAATCATATTTTTATATTCAGTCCCATCTGAGATAACTAGCCTCAAACTTTACAAAAAATGAAAATTTTCAAATTTCAAAAATTCATAAAAAATTAAGGAAACATTTGTAAGTGTTCTTGTTCTATACGAGGCTAGTAGTGTATGATATCTAACTACAGGAAAAATAATACTCTCATAAGTCACTCCTTGTTTGTTATTTTTGGGCCTAAAAAGTGGATTTTTGAAAATTTGGATACCAAATTTTGGAGGTCATTTTGACTGGTTATTTTTAATTTAGGGTATTTTGTGTAATAGACAATGTTGTAGAGGAGACTTTTCTAAAAACAATCATGTCAATTGCAATGTTGTAACTTAACCCAGTTCAGATATATTCAAATGTTCGTTAATGTCTCCGAACTGAAATATCGACGCGCGCCAAAAAATAAAAATGGCCGCCATTCAGTAAAGGTGCAAGATAAATGACTATAAAAAACTGTTTTGAACTTCTCAAATGTAGAGCAATCACATATAAAAAAAATTAAAATATTTAAAAATGGTCAAGCAACCATCTCTGTACCACTTCATATGGAGTGACCCAAAAGTCTCCACTACAAAACTGTTTATTAAACAAAATACTCTCAATTCAAAAATAACCAGCCAAATGACCTCAAAAGTTTGATATCAGAATTTTCGAAAATCCTCTTTTTAGGTCCAAAAATAACAACCAAAGAGTAATTTATTTTCTTTTTTTTTCCTCCCTAGTTAGATATGATGAACTGTTAGCCTTATATAGAGCAAGAAAATTTACAAATATTTCTTTAATTTTTTATGGATTTTTGAAATTTGAATTTTTTTTGAAAGTTTGGAGTTAATTATTTATGGTGGGACTGAATATAAAAATCTGATTTTTGCATAGTTTGTACACCTATATTATAGTACTGTAAAAATTTCAACTTTGATATTTGACTGTGAACAAAGATATGAATATTTGAAAATTCTTATACCACCTCCAAACAGGACCATGCCTAGTAAAGCACTGTGGTGTTCAAACCAATCTTTTGATTGTTGACTGCTCTACCTTTTACATATATGCACAAAGTTTCATGGTGATTGGTCAAACGGTATCAAAGTCGCAATGTACCCTCTGTCGTGCTAAATTCACTGGCTTGCAGATTACAAAAATCTCCATGAAAACATACATTTATGAGCTAACTATCATGGTGACCAGTCAAAGAATTTGGATGTTTTGTAATGTACCCTCCACCAAGCACATACAAAGGCTTTCGAAAGGTAGTCCGTGTATTAATTTGGGCTATAAGCTACATGCAGTCCAAATTTCATTCAAATCCGTCCAGCTGTTTCAGTGTGAAGAGAAACAAACATATTAACCCTTTGTAAGGTACCCTCTACTCTGCAAATTACAGTGGCTTATGAAAGGTAGCCCATGTATTAATGCACAATATAAGCCATCTGCATTTGAGATTTCATTCCAATCTTCCGTACCTTTCAGCATGAAGGAGTAACAAACATATTAACCCATTGTAAGGTCCCTCCGCCACGCACCATAGATGGCTTACGAATGGTATTAATCAGGGTATAAGCTACCTCTGTTCCAAATTTCATTCATATCTGTCCAGCCACTTCAGAATGAAGGCGTAAAAAATGAATTATTTTAAATTGCTTACATAAAATTCAAATGTTGTGAACAATATTCATGTTTTAAATGTTTCTTTGATGGCTATCACCTTTTCAGAAATTTTATTTCGTTTGGTGAAGTTTCAAAGTCTGAAAATTAACTGTTTAGTCACATTAATTAATTGAAATGATTGCAGGTAATCTGAATATATTAATACTGCATTGATAAAATTAATTGTTCAATCATATTTAAAATTTCAGCAGGATAGGAATACAACTGTAAAATCTGAAAAAGTCCATATGTAAACTATCCTCCGTCATGCACCATCCAAAATTTTATGTGACAATGACCTTCCTCTTGTTTTGAAGGTCAAGTGTCCAAAATTTCATGAAGATATTAGGATGACTAAAGTGTCCTTATTCACATGTCGCATGATGCCACAGGTTTTCAACCATATAATTGTTTATGATGTCATATGACCTGAACTATATGTCGTAAGCAGTTCTTATGCCTACATTAATTGTTACCTCGTGGAAGGAATATGTGTAACAAATTTGGTTGAAATCGGTACAGTGGTTTAGAAGCAGATGTTGCATGTTGCAGCACTTTTCCGTGCATTTCATTATTATGTCATATTTTTTGAACTATTTGGTTTACCTGTTGGATTGTGGCTTGTTTCCATTTTAGGGACTGAACCTCCCTTTACTTGACTGTATGCTTCACGCTATACTCCCCCCCCCCTCCCCCCTCCCCGGTAGTTGGTGCCGTGACCGATTGGATCTCTACCAAGCCTCGATAGCTTCAGTCTCCCCCATAATCATCTGGCATTTGTTGCACACAAGAATTCCAGGACGCCACTATTTTCTACACTGATGGATCTAAATTTGCTGGTCATACGCGATATGCATTTACGTCTCCCATGGGTGTGGAATGGCATTCTCTGCCAGAATCGTGCAGTGTGTTTACGGCAGAACTAATGACTATTAGCAGGGAACTTCATTTTGCCAAACAGGTAGCCCTTGACCATGTTCTAATCTGTTCTGACTCAATGAGCAGCTTGCAGGCCATAGACGGATGCTACTCCTCACATCCTTTGGTCATTGATGTCCACGATCTCCTTGCTGATCTTCATCACACAGCTTGCTCCATTGCCTTTCTCTGGGTCCCCAGTCATGTGGGTATCGTAGGAAATGAACAGGCTGACCAATTGGCTAGAGTAGCCATAACTTCCTGCTCCTTCCCCTGGTTTATCCCGGGCGCAAATTTGCGAGTGCAGATGGGATCGCTACTCATTATTCAGGACTGGAACACCAACTGGTAGGCTACTGGTCCGTCTAATAAACCACGCTCCATCAAGTCAACCACTGCAGCTTGGAGTTCTTCCTTACGCCCTTCTCGAAGGGAATCCACCGAGCCTCCCCCACATTGTGATTGTGGGGCCCTACAATCTGTGGTTCATATTTTAGTGGAATGTCCGCTCCTCTTGGCGCTCCATGCCAAATACGGAATTCCCCATTCATTGCCCTCAGTTTTGGTGAATGATTCACGGATGGCTGACAGAGTCCTTGGATTTATCCGTGAAAGCAGTTTTTACTCTCAGCTATAAGATTTTATCTCTGATGCTTGGCCAGGATGGGTGGGTTTGTGGCCCTCCCTGCAAGCAGCAGGGTTTGGTGCTCTCTCCTCCCCTCCCCTCGCCCTGACGACTTCCATTTCTCCTTTTATCATGGTTTTAATTCACGTCTTTCCTTTTTATATTTTTTGGCTTTTGATCTATGAGCATACACTGTTCTGTAGCTGCTTGTCGTCAATAAATGGGGATTCTAGATCTGTCATGACATTTCTTTGAAGATCCCGCTTTTTCTATTGGTTTTAGTCCTGTTCTAATTTATTTTAATCCCCTTTTAGTTCCTATATTTTACTATCGGTGTGGTCTTAGCTGACCATAACCTTCTTTGCATTTCATACAGAGGTCATGGGACTGATGACTTAGCTGTTTGGTCCCATCCACCCATCAAGCAACCAACCAACCAATCAACCAACTACTGAACTATTTGTCGTACAGTCATTTAATGGTGCCTATGACCATTGAAAAAGATCATCACAATCGGTTGAACAGTACGGCCACACATAAAATACAAACACACAAAAATTCATTTTTATTTATTAGATATTATAAATTATTATTGAAGTTAAGGTACTGAGTTATAAACAAAAAATGGAAACATTACTGAAATAAACGTTTATATTATTTTGACAAATTTAAAATAAATATTTGCAACATTTTCGAGATGCGATGCTACCTAATCCTGGTGGTGAATGTTAAGAACATTTATTTCCCCAGAAAGTTTTTTTTTTAATGTAAAAAAAGGTAAAGCAGTCAACAATCCGAAGATTGGTTTGAACACCACAGTGCTTTACTAGGCATGGTCCTGTTTGGAGGTGGTATGCCGTTGCCTTCCTCCGACCTTCGAACTGACTTACCCAGCCAGTTATAGGGGGACCTACAGTTTAATGTGGGTTCCGAACCACGGTGCTACTCGGTATTTTTCACATGAGCAGTACTGCCAGAGGTGAAAGAAGTGGAAAGTGACAGATAAAAATCCTAGGACCTGCCGGGGATCGAACCCGCGACCTTTGGATTTGTAGTCTGGCACTCTACCACTGTGCAACCGAGGCGCACTTTTTTAATGTATATATACAAAATAAGACCTTACAGTTGCTGTGGTAGCTTCAAGCTCTGAAAGTTTCCTTAATGTGTTTTTGATTGGTATCCAAAATTTATCACTAGTACATTTCTTGAATGATGATCATGGTCCAGCAGGGTGATAAAAATGCCCAAAGGCATCATTGAATTACTAACTTATTCTTGCAACCTCTCCAAATATCCATTGTCAATCATACACACATGCCCACTATGTCATTCAATGCTGAAGACAGGTGTAATTTAACTGACACAGTGAACCTTGTAAATTTCCTTTCATCAGCCTAAATTTTCTGCAATTTAAAGGAATTTATGAATTAGCTTTGTTCCGTTTATTGCTATCCAGTTTTCAAATCTGGTTTGAAGTGTTGTTTTTATATGAAGAATTACATATTCATTCTTGACAAGGAAATGGGTGATGCCTTTAATATTATCCTTCCAAAAGTTATATAGGCTATGTCCTGCAATGTAATAATTTGGTCCCTGGTTGTTCTTTGTAGGCTGGCTTTATTCACTTCATGTTTGAGAGTAACTCATACTCCATTGCGTGCACTTTTACCATGGCAAGAGGCAGAAAGTGCCATTTGGTCTCCAACCCAAAATCTACTTTTTGCAGTAAAAATTTTAAAAAGAATTTTAAAAATTTTAATTTCAAAAATTCATAAAAAAATTAAGGAAACATTTGTAAATGTTCTTGCTCTATACAAGGCTAGTAATTCATGATATCTAAGTAGAGAAATAAATTGACTCTGATAAATTACTCTGTTTTTTTTTTTTTTTTTTTTTTTTTTTTTTTTTTTTTTTTTTTTTTTTTTGGGGGGGGGGGCCTCAAAAGTTGATTTTTGAAAATTCCAATATCAAATTTTGGTGGTCATTTTGACTGTAGGCTTTTTTGTGTAATAAACAATTTTGTAGTGGATACTTTTCTAAAAACAATCATGTCAATTGCATTGTTGTAACTTAATCTAGTGCAGAAATATCCAGATTATCGCTAATGTCTCCAAACTGAAAAATAGTCACGCACTTACCAATAAAAATGGTAACCATTAATTAATAGTGCAAGGAAAAAAAATAAATTAAAAAACTGTTTTGGACTTCTCAATTGTATGGTAAATAAATATAAAATATATTTAAAAATTGCCAAGCAACCAACTTATTTTTTTATTGGAACACTTCATTTGGATTGACTCAACCTTGAGTTTCCATTATTAGAAAACTGCTATTTAAAGACATAAAAAATTATTGTATTAGTTAATGGACTAAGTGTACTGAGAGCTTTGATGACTGTTGTGTACACACATGCATTAACTATGTAAAACAGAAAAGAGGGTGCACTGTGGGTGTTTCACCTGATTCAATTTGTCAGTGAAGATTCCACAACATTGCTAGTTTCTTATTGAAGCGATAGAAGTGTTAGTTTTGGAGACAGCACTGTTTGAGTATGGTAGGTGTTACAGATTTTACCTTGAATCTACTATACTTTTAGAAAACAAAGAAAACAAATATTTCACATATACATTTTGTATAACTGTTAACTTTGGTGTTGAACTGTTTATGTATAAAATGTTGTTACAGTAAATATATCTTTTGAAATTATTTTTCACAGGAGTTGTACCAGTATGGTTGTGTAATGCAGCTAAGTTACTAACTGCTACAGCAAACATCTCAGCAAGAGAGTTATATTCGGCTAAGTGATTAGAAGTCTTAAAATATGAGCCACAGTAAAAAAAAGAAACGGAGCCAAAGCAAGAAAAAGAGGAGCAGGAGGAGAGATAGGAGTGCAAGTAGAAGCAGTAGTGGCAGTGGCACTTCATCAAGTGGACAAAGCTCAGCTGCCAGTAGCCGTAGTCTGAGCAGGACTCGGCGTCGTAGTAGTCGAAGTATCACAAGATCACATCGGAGAAGTAGTCGGAGTCGAAGTCGTGTCGGTCGCCGCAGTAGTAGGAGCTTGAGTCGTATTCGTCGTCAAATTAGTCGCAGTTTGAGTCGATTACGTAGAAGAGTAAGTAGGACACGGAGTCGTAGTCGCCCGAAACTTCGTGGCCGGCGCAGTAGTAGGAGTCTGAGTCGCATTCGCAGGGAAGTTAGTAGGAGTTTGAGTAGAATACGCAGGGAGAGGCGCAGTCCTAGTCGTAGCCTTCGTCGCTGGAGAACCCCGACACGCAGCTTAAGTCGTCTGAGGTGGTTACGCAGGGTCCGCACCCCGAGCCGCAGTCGCAGCCGTCGACGACGGAGGAGGAGCAGTTTAAGCCGTAGTCCGAGCAGGTTACGCAGACGCCGAAGCCCGAGCCTTCGCAGGCGACGACGGACTGTAAGTCGTAGTATAAGCAGACTAAGGAAAAGTATCAGTCGAAGTTTGAGTCGCATCCGCAGAAGAAGACGTAGCCTGAGCCATAAACGAAGTGTTAGTCGGAAACGGAGCCGGAGTCACAAACGTAGTCTGAGCCAGAAACGAAGTGTAAGCCTTAAGCGTAGTCCAAGCATCAAACGAAGCCTTAGCCGGAAAAGAAGTTTGAGTCGCAATCGCAGTGTCAGTAATAGGCGAAGTCCTTCTCCTACACCACTACGCAGTTCACGTAGGGCTAGAAGTCAATCCCCTTCTTCGAGGCGGAGTTCGAGCCATAACAGGAGTATATCTCCTACTCCAAGGAGGAGTGAGAGTGTAAAAAGGGGTGATTCTCAGACTCGACATGATGCTTCAAGTAGAAAACGCAGTGGTAGTGTGAGGAAATCCAGCCAGACACGCACCATTGGTAAAAAACTAAGTGAAAGCCCTGTACGTAGTTTCAGTGGAAAGCGAAGTTTGAGCCCAGAGCACAGTCCAAAAAGCAGCAAGAACTCTGCTCGCCAAAGGAATTCAGAGCAGAAAAGCTCCAGGTCTCAGAAGCATCAAATTGTACACAATGATAACAATGACTCTCTTAATACCAAAAGTCCTACTCCGTGTAAAAACTCTGCTACTAGTGAAGAGCTATGTAAGGAAGCCAATGGTGGAGAAAATGATAAAGTTACTGAGATATTTATCAAACAGGAAGTGCTAAGTGAAGATGAATCAGTTGAACCTACAAATAATGCTCTTGTGTCACCAGATTCTTCGTGTTTTGGTAGCACTATTGCAACAGTACCAGATACTGTTGTTAAAGTAGAAAATTCAGGAGAAAATATAAAGAATGACAAAAAGGTGGAAGTGAATGGTACTTGCAGTGCAGAGAACCAGATTAATGTTGGCGATGCTGTTAATGTGAGTTCTTGCGAAAACCATAGTACAGAAAGTTTATCTATTGTGAAGAGAAACAGCAAATTGTTAGGTGACATTGAGTGTGTTAGTCAGACTAAAAAGATAGAACATGAAGCTGAAAGAAATACAAATACTGATAAGGGAGAACAACTCTGTGTACAAGATGTTACTGGAAATGGGAACCATGATACTAGTACAGGAGTACCTCCATCTGTAGAAACTCCATTGGCTGCAGTTGTAGGAACGAATGAAATGAAACATAAGGAGAAGGAGATAAAAAAAGCAAAACGTAAGAAGAATAAGACACAGTCTGTTGAAAGTAAGGAAAGTGGAGAGCACAATAAGAAAAAAAATAAAAAGAAAGAAGCAAAATTGCAGGGAATAGTTACTGCAGTCCAGGAAAATGAAACTGCGTTAGTAGTAGGTAGAACTGAAGTTAGCCAGGTTGTCGGAGAGGGACCTGTAACAATAGTAGATGAGAAAAGTAATACTAATGAAGAAAATCAAGGGTTAGTGGCAGCAGAACAGCACAATACAAATGACCAAAGTAATGAAGTAGCAAGTGATACAAAGGCAGAAGAAAAACCAAATCAAGATTGTGGGAAGAGTGCAGTGGAAGAAAAGAAACATAAACGAAATAAAAAAAATAAGCGACATAAGTGTGAGGAAGGTCGGAAATGCAGCAGCATTAAAGAAGAGAAATCTGATGGACAGCACCTAGGAGAAGTGCCAGAAAATATGAAAACCAATAACTGTAGTACAGTAGCAAACGCAGAGGGAGAAGTACTGAAGGATGGTCACAAGGAAAAGAAAAAATCTGGAAAGCGCAAGAAATCTAAGAAAGAAAAGAAGTCTAAGAAAGACAGAAAAAGATCTGCAAGTGAAGAGAAAAAGCCAAAAATTATTTTGGAGCATATCTTGAATGATGAAAAGGCTGTGGAAGATGAAGATAAAAATCAGATTGATGAAGACCATGAAGAGAAACAGCATGAAAGTATTACACCCATAGAAAAAAATGTCAATACAGAATCAAAGGTAGTAGACCAGCAGATACAGCAAAATACTGAACAATCTGAGGTTGACGTAACCATTCCAAATGCATCAGATGAAACTTCTGAGCCAGTTACAGAAAGCAAAACTGTAGAAATTGACAATGTACCTCCAGAATCTCACATAGTGGTAGATGAAAAAATAAACACAGCAGAGAATTCTCTTGACATTAAAACAAATACAGTTACAGAAAGCGTTCCAGCTCAAGAAAATGTTGTGTTATCAGAAGAAATTAAAAAAAGTGATGAACTTGTAATCACTTGTTCGGATGTAGTATTAGAGGTTCAAGGTGAAAACGATGAGACTAAAGAACTTATTTCGAAAGGCACAGAGAATCAAAAGATGGAAGATTCTTGCACTGATGGTGACGTTCTTGTTTGTGAAGATAGTTATTTAGATAGTTCTGGTACAAATAAGGATGATAGTGATATATTGAAAGTTGATAGTAGTCCTGTGGAGCAAGAGGCTGAGAGAGGTGATGAACAGAAGGATGAAACTGTTGGTGATAAAGATGTTTCTGAGGTCAATAAAACTGACGAGGAGAAAGAGGCAGTTAAAGTGTGCAGCACAGAAAGCAAGCGGAGTAGAAGCAGAAGCAGTAAGCGCAGGAAGGAGAGCCGTAAGCGTAGTGCCAGCAAAAAGAGAAGTCACAGTAGAAAGAGAAGCCATAGCAGGAAGAGAAGCCACAGCAGAAAGCGAAGCCACAGCAGGAAAAGAAGTCGCAGCCATGGCAAAAGTGGAAAAAGTCGTAGGAAATCACGTAGTAGGAGCCGGAAAAGGTCATCTAGCAGAAGCAAGAGGAGATCACGTAGCAAAAAGAGATCACGAAGCCGTAAGAGGTCGAGGAGTAGGAAGAGATCGAGAAGCAGAAAAAGGTCACGTAGTAGAAAGAGATCTAGAAGTAGGAGGAGATCTCGAAGTAGGAAAAGGTCTCGCAGCAGAAGACGGTCCCGTAGTAGAAGACGATCACGAAGTCGCAGGAGGTCACCGAGTAGAAGCAGAAGTCGAAGGCGTAGCCAGTCACACACTAGACGTGGATCACGCAGTCGGAGACACAGGACACGCAGTAGAAGTCGCAGTCGCAGGAGAAGGTCTCGCAGTCGAAGGCGATCTGCGACCCGTAGTCGCAGCAGGCGACGATCTCGCACTCGGAGTAGGCGAAGATCACGGAGTCGAAAAAGACGCTCCCGATCTCGAAGAAAGTCACGATCTCATAGCAAGGGTCATAAGTCCAAACGTAGCCGAACTCAAAGCCGAAGCCATTCTTGTAGTCGTAGTCGAAGTAAAAGTGGTAGTGGAAGTGGAGATCGTAAGAAGAAACGTGAAGCTGAATCGGAATCATCTAATGAAGGTAAAAATGTTGGCAATGAAGACAAAGACAGCAAAGGTGGTAGTCCTGGTGGTGGTGGTGGTGGTGGTGGTGGTGGTAGTAGCAGCGGTGGCAGCGGAAGTGGGGCAGGCAGTGGTGGCTCTGAACAGGGGTCTGCAGGTGGTGGCGTATCAGGTAATGCAGATACCAATAACGGCCACACAACTCCACCTAAAAGTGATTCACAGGCACCAGCAGATGATCAAGATGGCCATGATTCAAAATGTGCTGACAATGATACTCCACCAATTATGCCTCCAGAGCCTGTAAATGATACTCGTGAAATTACTCCTCACGATCCTACTAATACTGAGAGTACAAAAGAATTACCTTCTTGTGTTCCTCAGCAAGGAGGATCTTCTGCTCAGAAGAATAAGAATGATGGTGATAGTAAAGAACACTTTATAAGTGCTACTGGTAGGGAATGTGTTGCTGATGGCTGCAATACAAATACAGTCATGTACGATAAGTGCTTAGCGGGTAGCACACATATGGAAATAAATGAACCCCAGCATTTTAATGCCCAAGAAGCTCTGAAATCTGACATAGAAACACATGCAAAGGATGAAAATGTTTTAGATATGAGGCATCCTGAGGGAGCCAAGATTGATAAATTAGAGAGCTCATCTGATGAGAGAGTAAGCAGTGTACCTCTTGCGAGCTTTGAGGCATCTGTACCAGACACTACTGTAAAGAATGTTAGCTGTAACTGTAGTGTCAACTGTACTCATAATGTGAGTACTAGAGAAAGTGAAGCAAGTGGTCATTCTATAACAAAACTATCTACTTCATTACACGAAAATTCCTTTACAACCAGTGAACATACTGATAGTGAGAACAACAACTTTTTAGATAGTAAAGACACCTGTGATGCACACATTAGTTTGAATAATGATACAATTGAGGCAGAAAGCAATGAAAATAATTTGAAATTAGAAAATCATGATCAGGAAGATGTAGAGATTGGAAGATGTAATGATGGAGCAAATAATGAACAACCTAATATTGCAGTGGAAGTTTTGGATAGTGAACAGGGTAGTTGTAATGTTGATATGTTGGTATCGAGTTCACATACTTTGACGGGACATTTAGACAGCAATTTGAACAGAATGGAATGTTCTAATGATTGTAGTAGGGAAGTTGTGGATGATGAAGAAGAGTGTATTAGTATTGCAGCTAGTTATGAAGGAATATTGGAAAACACAGATGAGATGGAATCTATAGCATGTGATGACCAAGCTGAAAGTGGGGAAAGAAATTTTGAAGGTGAACAAAAAAAGACTAAACATGTTTTGGAATCCATTAAATCTGAGCACAATGGCCTATTAGCAGTAGGACATAGTGAAATTAAGAAAAGTCACAGTGCTGAGAGTGGAAAAACTGCCAACAGCAGTGAAAAAAGAAATTCGAGCCATGTCACTGATAAGAATGCCAGCAAAGACAAGAAAGAAAAGAATAAAGATAGCAAAAGTCATTCAAAGTCAGTAAAAAGAAGTAGGAGTGAAAGAAGTCATAGTAGTAGCAGAAAGAAATCAAGTCGGAGAAGTAAAAGCCACAGTAAAGACAGAAGAAGTAGTAAAGACAGAAAGAGAAGTGAAAGTAAAAATTGTAAAAGAAGTAAGCACAGTAGTAAAAGCAGAAGTCGCAGTAGGGGTCACAAAAGGCATCGGAGTGAAAGTAAAAGCAAAGATCGGAAAGGAGGAAAAAGTCGAAGTGTGAGTAGAAGCAAAAGCAAAAAAAGGAGTAATGACAGCAAAAGCAAAGAAAAAAAAGAGGGTGAGAGCAAAGCAAAAAACATAGAAACAGAATCTAAGGTTGAAGATTCTTCTAAAGTACAATGTAGTAGCAAAGAAAATGAGGCAAGTGAAATGAAGAACACAAAGATTCTGCAAGAAGAAAATAATACCTCAGAATTGGGTGTTTCTGGAGACAGCATTGTTCCAGTTGATAGATTCACAGATAATACTAGCAGTGAGGAAAACAGTGAAAAACTTAAAGATCAGCTTGTAAGCAACGCTACTGAGAAATCTAATGATGTTTCTGCTACAGTAGAAAACTGTAATGTGATTGAGATGAACAACAGTGAGCAAAGAAACAATATTAATGGAATTGAAGAAAAAGAATCTGAAACCAAAGATAAGAAAAATAATGAAGAATGTGACATCAGTAATGAGGGTGACAGCATGAGTGGTGCTAAGAATAAAAATAATGTAGATGATGAAACAGCTGACAAAGAGAAGAAAGAGGACAAGGATCAGGAAGCTGACAACAGTCACAAGGAGTTAGAAAGTAAGAGTGTAGATGCCAGTAAAGAAAGGAAGAAGAGTGAAAGTCGAAGCAAAGAAAGAAAGAAGAGCTGCAGTGAAGAGAGAGACTCCAACAAAAATCATGATAAGTCAAGAAAAAAGAGCAGGAGCCACAGCAAAGAGAAGAAAAAAAGAAAGAGTCAAAGCAAGGAGAGGGGTAGGAGCAAAAGCCACAGTAGGGAGAGGAGGAGGAGGAAAAGTAAAAGCCACAGCAAGGAGAGGAAGAGGAAGAGCAGAAGCCGTAGTAAGGATAGAAGAAAGAGGAGCAGGAGCCGCAGCAAGGACAGGAAGAGGAGTAGAAGCCGCAGCAAGGACAGGAAGAGGAGTAGAAGCCGCAGCAAGGACAGGAAGAGGAGCAGAAGCCACAGCAAGACCAGGAAGAGGAGCAGAAGCCGCAGCAAGGACAGGAAGAGGAGCACAAGCCGCAGCAAGGACAGGAAGAGGAGCAGAAGCCGAAGCCGCAGCAAGGACAGGAAGAAAAGAAGCCGAAGCCGCAGCAAGGAAAGGAAGAAGAGAAGCCGGAGCCGCAGCAAGGAAAGGAAGAAGAGAAGCAGGAGTCGCAGCAAAGAAAAGAAGAAGAGGAGTAAGAGCCGCAGCAAGGAGAGGAAGAGAAGCAAGAGCCACAGCAAGGAAAGGAAGAAGAGTAAGAGCCGCAGCAAGGAAAGGAAGAGGAGCAAGAGCCGCAGCAAGGAAAGGAAGAGGAGCAAGAGCCGCAGTAAGGAAAGGAAGAGGAGCAAGAGCGGCAGCAAGGAGAGGAAGAGGAGCAAGAGCTGTGAGAAAAGCAGGAGCCTCAGCAAAGAGAAAAGTAGCAAAAGTGACACTAAAGAGAAGAAAAGAAGCAGTAGTTGTGGCAAGGAAAGCAAGAAGAGAAAACACAGAAGCAGAAGTAATGAAGAGAGAAAGCGCAGGAGAAGTAGGAGATCAAGGTATGTGACAAACTTACTAAGAATAATACACCATATAAATTTACTAAATTTATCTTATACCGTAATTAAAAAAGAAGCTATTGTGTGTGTGTGGGGGGGTAGTTATCTTCACTGATTGGCTCAAATTATCTGAGTAGAAGCAGCTAGATGACCCTTTCTTGCTTGAGTGTGCCATAGGGGAGGGGGGAAAATAATTCTAGAAAAGTTTTTCATGGCAAATGTGAATCTATGCTGAGCAAAATCTGTCAAGTTAGTGATAAGGTGTAATAGTTGCACCTACAGACTGCAAATCAACTGACACAGATGTGATTACCATTGCTACTTTGTTTGTATTTTATTTATTTCATTTGTGGCAATGCCATTGTCCATTGTTGCAAGATTCTCTTTGGCACTTGTGCAGAACAGCCTTAGGCTGTTTCCTATGTTTGGAGATGATGAATGCAATTTTGTCATTTTAAATGCTGCCTTGTTTTACTTATTTCCTCCAAAGATCCTCCTGTGAAATAAGGGTAATTGTCGTTTTAACTATTGGAACCTTCAATTGTGGAAGAGCATAAGAGCAAAGTCGATAACTTTCTTCTTATTAGCCAAACTCACCAAAATATGAAAAGTCTGTTCTTTAGAATCTTAGTAATTGTTATTCATATTTGTTCTTGAAGAAGACACCTTCATATAATAATAATAATAATAATAAAAGGATGAGAGGCAGTTCAAATGATTTTGTTCACAAGGTTCACACTGTTATATTAGATATTGAATAGAAGTAGAGGCACAGAATTAAAATTTGTGCTGTGGCTGGGATTTGAACCTGGGACCTCCTGCTTACTAGATAGTCACTTTATATCGACACAGGCACTGTGGCTTTATGGATAACTCAGATGCTCAGAATGCCCCATAGAATACCTACCTTCACAATGCAAATTTCAATTGCGCCTTTATGTTCTCGTATGTAATATGTATCAGTATTGCCGAGGCTCCCTGATAGTGGAATAGCATTCCAGCATTGAATGTTTATGGGAAGAATCTTACCTTGTACCTCAGGCATATGTGAAATTCGTATATTGTGGAGAGGGCATGCTGTAGAACACTCTGTGCATTCATGTTACCCATAAGGTCTTGCTGGCTGAAGAAGTAGCTAGGCTGCGTAAGCTAGCATTTGTGTGTGTGTGTGTGTGTGTGTGTGTGTGTGTGTGTGTGTGTGTGTGTTTTATTTATTTGTGACTATTACTACCTGTGCTCCTTCGCCTGGTAAGTAATCTTCATCTACTTTATAAAAATGGAAAATGGATGACTTACTCAAAGCACAGGCCCGTCGACAGACACAAATAAAATCACACACAAAGACACATACAAGCTTTCGCCACCGCTGGTAGTTTTTTTAGGAAAAGAGGAAGGAAGGAGGGGAGAAAGTGAAGGATACGGGTTTGAAGGAAGTGGAAAAGGAGTAATTCCAATCCCAGGAGTGGAAGGACTTACCTTAAGGGGATAAAAGGAAAGACAAAATCTTTCTACAAATATCTACCTTCGTGTGTGTGTGTGTGTGTGTGTGTGTGTGTGTGTGTGTGTGTGTGCGCGCGCGTGATCCCCTTAGGTAAGTCCTTCCACTTCTGGGATTGGAATGACTCCTTTTCCACTTCCTTAAAACCCGTATCCTTCCATTTCTCCCCTCCTTCCTTCCTCTTTTCCTGAAGAAGCTACCAGCGGTGGCGAAAGCTTGTATGTGTGTTTGTATGTGATTTTATTTGTATCTGTCGACAGGCCTGTGCTTTGGGTAAGTCATCCATTTCTATTTTTAATATTTGTGTATCCCACCAGGGAAGTTTCCTTCTATAGCAGGCTTCACCTGTGCACCACATCATTGCTCAACTACCTTCTTCAGTTCTCATAATTTGAGCCAATTGGTGGCAACCATCCTATACCCTTCTTATGTCACTAAAAGATTGTTTACCACTAAAGAATGCGTTGGTATCTGTAAAGGGCCATTTACTAAACTTAGCAAGGGAATAAAAATATAAAGATTTTTTCAAAAGACTATATTTTGTGAAAGCATGTTAGAAACTAAGTTACTTGTTTTTTAAATATAATATACTTTCTTCTCAGTGATCTTTTGCACAAGTTTGAAGTATAGGGGCGTGTTGAGACTCAAAAGTTGCAGTACTACCTTTTTATTTTAAATATTTTGCAGTAACTGTGATGAAACTTGAATAGTCCAGTAAGCTATGGACAGTAATCTTTTACAGCATGTACCAAACATCTGCCTTCTTGAATCCAAGTGTGTTTCTTAAAATGGAATGAGGGTCTAGTGATGTATCAAATAATATTAGTATGTTCTGACAAGTTCATTTATGTAAACAGATTCAACACAGAAGGTATGGTTAAAAAGTTAAAACGAGATCCCTCTTTTGCACAAGATACCTCGTTCTTTGATGAGGCACACTTTTTTTGTCAGTGGTGAATTCATTAGTCACTGCTATGTTCCTCCATGTTGCCATCTGCAGTTACGGACTCGCTCTCATAACGGAGCAACTGACTGGGGAACCGAGGACGTGGGAGTAGGGCTGATAGGAACTCTGCAACCTCAAGAGCATTAATAGATGATAATAATTTCGTAGACAAACACTTAGTATTTACACTGTCGGCAGCGGCTGGTGCCACTTTAATATAACTTAAAGTTCTCCCAAATTATCACATCCCTGTCCATGGACGAAGCTAGCCAGTATGGCCGGAGCAATATGCAACATTATTTCAAGTCTAAGATGAGTCCACAAAACAGGCACACTAAACCAAGTCACCAGATGGAGTCTCCTGTCAGAAGTGAACTACTCTGCGGCACTGTCCAACGTTTCTCCACTTCCTCTAGAGGGCACACCTGCTCCATTTGTCTTTCATATGGTGCCTCTATATGACGACACCATTGGTGATGATGTCTGTAGCGTGCACACGTTCAAACTTGCGACGCCACAGTCACAACCATAGATACTGTACTGATCAGAATCCACACTGGATGGAACCTTCAGAGAGGTTATGGTATGCTCTGGTACGTAGGATACCTATGTAAATTGTAACCATTTTCATTGACCAGAACATAAATGTTCAAAGTTCCCTGGAAATGCTACAAGAAGTGGTGTTTCCTTTAGTTCTGAAAGAAGGTGGCAGCTTTCCCCTCTAACTTTCAGCAGAATGGGTCTTCACCACACTATAGATCAGTGTTCATCAGTTGTTAGATAATAAATTTCTGGGCAATTGGGTTGGCCAATGTGGTTTTGTGGAATGGCCATCCAGATCACCTAATCTCTCACCACATGACTCTTATCTGTGGGACCATTTAAAGGAAATCATACATTCTAAGAAAAAAAGAAACGGACACCATTCCGATCATTTCTGCAGAAGTCCTTCCACAAGTGCACAGAAATAGTATTTAGTAGCTTCAAATGTACACTGACCGAGGAAGACAGCATGCTGAACACATTAAATGACAGTTCTTTATGGAAAACAGACCAGTCTCCACCTCCAGACAAAATCTGTTGTAACTTTTGAACTATAACTGCTATTGTCAAGTGGTCTGCAATAGGTAAATAAATTTTGTGAAAATATTTTATTCGATCAAATAGGGAGCAAATTATACAGTTTTAAATTTATTACTTACTGTCTATTTGTTGCCAATATACACACAGCATCTGTACCTCTATATGATTTTAATAGGTACTTTCTTAGAAAGTCATTTTTTTAATAATTTTTAAAATAATGACTTTCTTGTTTGACTGCTATTTTGATGCTATATGTTTACAAAGATGTTCTATTGCATTATATCTTTGGTAAAGATCTAGCTTCTCTGATATGATTAATTTCGAATTTTGTGATATTTTTGTTACAAATGTTTTATACGTATGATTTTGTAGTGTCTCCGATTATGAAATAGTGAGTCTCTTTGGTTTCTGAGGTATTGCTTGTTGTTTCGAATTTTGTGATATCTTTGAGTAATTCGAAATGACAAGCAATACCTCATAAACCAAAGAGAGACACTATTTCATAATCTGAGACACTACAAAATCAAACGTATAAAACATTTGTAACAAAGATATCACAAAATTCGAAATTAATCATATCAGAGAAGCTAGATCTTTACCAAAGATATAACTGCTATGTTGAATCTTTTTTCAGGAATGAAATCATCAGAAAATGTGTGATGTTATTTGATATTTCACATGACTCCCTTTCCATTTAAAAACACTGATTTAGATTCAAAATGGCCGCTTTTAAGGTGGCACACATGTTCAGTAAATACTGTAAAAGATAGACCATTTACCCATACCTTGCTGGAATATTCAGGTTTCCCAATTTCTGCTCAGTATTTTAAAATAAAAGGGTATACTGCGACTTTTGACTCACCTTGTAGAAATTCTTGGCTTAAGTTGGGATCACTGTCAAGGGGATTGTTAGCAGCACTTCCGTAGCATACACAGGTTGGCAACACATTTCACATAGACAATGGCATGGCACTTTGACATAACCAGTGACAGGTGAGAAAAATTGAACTGAATTTATACCTCCAAATTTCAAGAGATTTGTTTGTTTTGTGAGTTGATTGCTTCTCTCTTGTATATCGCTATTTTCCTTGATCAGTATATGTTTAATTCCAAATGTGGCATTACTTTTTGTGATACAACCTTATCCACTTTCGTTCACCTATCCATCTACCAAGTCTCATGATTTAATTTAGAGACAAATCATTGATCTTCCAACAACTTTCGGGTGTTCAGCCGGATCCCGTCGACATTCTGCCACAATATTTTGGTCCAGGGATGTCCGGCCATCTTTAGGTGAGTAAACAAGTACTGAAATGTCCAGGTGAAGTTGAGATATTTATACTGGTTCTTGCACATTCCAATAGTGCTGGTGTCGTTTTGTGCTTGCATCTGTTGGCATCACGTGCTGTGCCAACATGTTGTATATGCTGCCCTTGGTGGCAGAAGAGCAACATTAATCTAATCAGTGATTATCGATGGATGAAGTTGATTTTCCTGCGACTGGATAATATTAATCATAGGATTCCAATTTTTATCCATCTGAAAATGATTAATAACATTGTCGGCAAGATGTATTTACACCGATTATTTAATAACTGACTCTCAAAAACTGGAAACTGGAGTTAAAATTATGGTTTTGTCGTATCCCATCCCGTGTCTCATGGAAATGCAGTGTTCTGCCACTGCTGATTTTGTTGGTTGCAGAAAATGGGTATGTCTTTTGTATTTTATACATCATACAGTTTGTATTGCCTGGCCTATATATGTAGAATAACTTTACAGGGAATTTTGTAAATACCCGCTTTTCTCAGATAAAGATCGTCTTTGATAGATCCTACTAAGACCAAGGTCTTCGCTGGTGGACGGAAGATAGCTTTGATTTTGTTTTTTGTAAGCAACCTGCCTATTTTGGAGGGCACATTTTTGGCATAAGAAAGGAAGGCAATTGATGTGTAGTTGTCGCCAGTGTCCTTAGTGAATTGCTTCTTGTTATTATATTTATGCATGGCCTTCTTTATTTGGTGAGAAGTATAGCCATTCTCTTTGAAAACCTTCTCTGGCTATTCTAATTCTGCGTTGAGGTTTTCATCCTCTGATATCACATGCACATGATGAATTAAAGTACTGAGAACACCAGCAGTTTGTGAGGGCTGACGACAGCTAGAGGCCTGTAAATATAGAATTGTGCCATAGGTTTTCTACACACAGTGTGTCCCATTGACCCACATCATTCGGTGTACTAGTACATCTAAAAAGGATAACATCCCATCTTTTTCAATCTACATCATAAACTTGACACTGTGTGTGTAGAAAATTGTTTTCAATGTGACAGAAGTGCAACCCTTCCTCAAATTGCTGTGGATTTCAATGCTGGGCCCTCAACAAGTACGAGTATGTGAACCATTCAACATGAAGCACTGCAGAACACAAAGCTTTATGCCTCGCCTGCCCCAGTTAACACTGACATTAGACTGTTGATGACTGAAAATATCTTGCCTGGCCTGAAGAGTCTCATTTCCAATTGTATCGAGCAGATGTACATTATGGAGACCTCCTCATGAATCTGTGGCCCTTGCATGTCAATAGGGCACTAATCAGGCCGATGTAGTCTCTGTAATGGTGTGGAATGTGTGCAGTTGGGGTGCTATGGGATCAGTGATACATCTAGATATGACTCTTGATAGGTTACATGAACATACACAACCTGGTTTGTCACCTGAATTCATTCATTCATGTCCATTGTGCATTCTGATGACCTTAGGCAATTTTAACAGCACAGTGTAGCACCCCCACATCTACATAATTATTGTGCAAATCACAATTAAGTGCATGGCAGTGTGTTCATCGAACAACTTTAATGATTTCTAATAGCGTGGGGGGGGGGGGAGGTGTCTGATTCTTTCCGTTTTTAGATGTGATTTCTTTTATTGTATTATGATGATCATGTATCCCAGTGTAGATGCTTTGCTAACAAGACATTTTCGCATTCGGAGGAGAAAGTTGATGAAAGAAATTTCACAAATATATCATGCCGCAATGAATGACAACTTTATTTAATGATTTCTAAGCAACTTGTGCATTATTTCCGTGACTCTCTCTTCCGTGTATTGTGATAATACTAAAAGAGCTGTTGTGAACAGTTTATATGTGCAAGTGTGTGATAAAAACAATCAGTGTTAAAGAATTAATGTATAAGTAGATCAGTACACAGCAGCTTCACCAGTGCACCACAAATGCAGAAGAAATCTTGGTACATGAAAATTGTAAGTGTGTAACTATCAACATAAGTGAACCACATGACCATTCCATCACTACACCTGATGCATTCCTGTTTACATCCCTCACAGGTGGTGAAACAAATTCAACCACGTGTGAAGACCAGCAAAAGACAGCACTACCTCTTTAGTTTATGGCCATTCACTGCCCCCCCCTTCCAACAAACACCAGTAATAACAAATTGACTTTACCTAAGGAAATTATAAGAAACATAAGCATTTCTCTATGTATAAGAAGTGCCTGATGATGAGTTAAACACGTTTGAAATGCATTGTGCTATGTTAGATTAAACACTAACAAATAAAGTGACTAGTAGCAGAAATACAAATATTTATTCATTGTTTGACATAGTCACAGTTTCTGAACTTAGCCATTGTGGTTACAATTAAATCCATTACCCTTGTTTTGCTCTTGTTAATGTTCATCTTATACGCTCCCTTCAAGACACTGTCCATTCTGTGCAATTGCTCTTCCAGGTCCTATGCTGTCTTGGACAGAATTACAATATAATCAGCAAAACACAAAGTTTTTATTTCTTCACCCTGAACTTAAAGCCCTTCTCCAAATTTTTTCTTGCTTTGCTTCACAGCTTGCTCAATGCACAGCTTGCATAACATTGGAGAAAGACTACAACCTTGTCTTACTCCCTTCCCAACCAGTGTTTCCCTTTCATGCCCTTTGACTGTAATAACTGTGGTCTGGCTTTTGTGCAATTCGTAACTAACGATTCTTTCCCTGTGTTCCATCCCTGCCAACTTCAGAATTTGAAAGAGTGTATTCCAATCAACATTGTCAAAAGTTTTCTCCAAATCTATAAAAGCTAGAAATGTAGGTTTACCTTTCCTTGATCTGTCGTCTAAGATAAGTCGAAAAGAGAGTGTTGCCTCCCTTATTTCTACTCTTTTGCTGAATCCAAACTGAGCTTCCCTAAGGTCAACTTCTACCAGATTTTCCATCTTTCTGTAAATGTTAAAAATTTGTAACCACGACTTATTAAACTGATGGTTCTGTAATTTTCACACCTGTCTGCACTTGAATTCTTTGGAAATCGGATTATTACATTTTTCTTAAAGTCTGAGTGTATTTTGCCTTTCACATACATCTTACACGCCAAGTGAAATAGTTTAGTCATGGCTGGCTCTCCCAGAGACTTCAACAGCTCTGAGGTGATGTCATTTACTCCAGCGGCCTAATTCTGAATTAGGTCTTTCAAGGCTCCGTCAAATTCATCTTTCAGTACATCTCCTACTTCATCTTCATCTACTTCCTCTTCTCTTCGTACAATATTGTATCTAAGTTCATTTCATTTGTAGAGCCCTTACATGTACTTTTCCCACTTTTCAGTTTTCCCTTTTTTCCAGAGTTCTTGATATTTATGTAGCTGTTTTTCTTGTCTCCAAATGTCTCTTTTACTCTCTTGTACAGCGTATCTATTTATCCCCTAGTTATACATTTTTCTACAGACTTGCATTTGGCTTCTAACCGCTCCTGCTTACCCATTTTGCACTTCCTGTCATCTCATTACTTGGTCACCTGTACTCTATTTTATCTACATTTGGTGCATTTTTGTTTCTTCTCCCTTCATCAATTAAATTCAGTATCTCCTGTGATATCGAAGGATTTCATGTAGGTCTCACCTTTCTACCTATTTGGTCCTCTGCTACCCGGACTATTTCATCTCTTAAAGCTACCTATTCCACTTCTACTATTTTATTTTCCCCCTTACTTAAATGGAAGATACAGCTAATCATGAAGTACAGAATGTTAACAAAGCAAAGTATTACATGTTTGTGTCAAGCAAGCTTCCCCCCCCCTCCCCCTCTCTCTCCCCTCTTGGGCACTTCTGGCACCCTCCTCAGGTTGGCGCCCCAAGCTGCCACTTGTCTCGCTTGTGCCTTAAATCAGTCCTGCCTGTGCAAATGTCACACACACACACACACACACACACACACACACACACACACACACGTAGAACGCTTCACAGTGCAGGCATGTCAGTTGGTAAATCACGTGGGTGAGCCACTTGCGATAGCACCCACGTGATTTACCAACTGACATGCCTGCACTGTGAAGCGTTCTATGTGGGAATGACCAGCAACAAACTGTCCATTCCCATGAACGGTCACAGGCAGACAGTGTTTGTTGGTAATGAGGATCACTATGTGGCTCTGGTGCACGGCCAGCACATCTTGGCACAGTGTTACACCGTCCGGGTTATCTGGATACTTCCCACCAACACGACAACAGTAGTAAAGGTTTATATGCCAACCAGCTCTGCCGATGATGAGGAGATTGAAGAAATGTATGAGGAGTTAAAGGAACTTATTCAGACAGTTAAGGGAGAGGAAAACTTAATTGTGATGGGAGACTGGAATTCGGTAGTAGGAAAAGGAAGAGAAGGAAAAATATGGACTGGGGAGAAGGAATGAAAGAGGAAGTCGCCTGGTAGAATTTTGCACAGAACATGATTTAATCGTAACAAACACGTGGTTTAAGAATCATAAAAAAAGGTTGTATACATGGAAGAGACCAGGAGACACCGGAAGGTATCAGATAGATTTTATAATGGTAAAACATAGATTCCGGAACCAGGTTATAAACTGTATGACATACCCAGGGGCAGATATATACTCTGACCATAACTTGAACTGTAGGCTGAAACTGAAAAAACTGCAGAAATGTAGGAAAATAAGGAGATGGGACCTAGATAAATTGAAGGAACGTGAAGTTCTGGAGAATTTCAGAGGGAGATATAGGCAACAATTGACAGAAACGGGAGAAAATAAAACAGTGGAAGAGGAATGGGTAACATTGAGGGATGAAACAGTGAACGCAGCAGAGGACAAAATAGGTAGAAAGGCAAGACCTACAAAAATTCCTTGGATATCACAGGAAATACTAAATTTAATTGACGAAAGGAGAAAATATAAAAATGCAGTAAATGAAACAGGCAAAATGGAGTACAGACGACTAAAAAATGAGATTGACAGGAAGTGCAAAATGGCTAAGCAGGAGTGGCTAGAAGCCAAATGCAAATCTGTAGAAGAATGTATAACAAGGGGAAAAGTAGATATTGCCTACAGAAAAATAAAAGAGAAATTTGGGGACAAGAAAAGCAACTCTACGAATATCAAGAACTCGGATGGGAAACCAGTTCCCAGCAAAGAAAGGAAAGCTGAAAGGTGGAAAGAGTACATAGAGCAGCTCTACAAAGGAAATGAACTTAGAGACGATGTTGTAGGAAGGGAAGAGGAAGTAGATAAAGATGAAATAGTAGATACTATACTGAAAGATGAATTTGACAGAGCCCTGAAAGACGTATGTCGGAACAAGGGCCCACGAGTAGATGACATACCCTCAGAGCTACTAAAGTCTCTGGGAGAGCCAGTCATGACAAAACTATTTGAACTGGTGTGTAGGATGTATGAGACTGGCGAAATACCCTCAGACTTTACGAAAAATGTAATAATCCCCATTCCAAAGAAATCAGGCGCAGACAGGTGTGAAAATTACAGAACCATCAGTTTGATAAGTCATGGTTGCAAAATTTTAATCTACAGCAGAATGGAAAAGCTGGTAGAAGCTGACCTCGGGGGAAGATCAGTTTGGATTCAGGAGGAACGTAGGAACCCGGGAGGCAATACTCACTTTACGTCTTATCTTAGAAGATAGATTAAGGAAAGGCAAACCCAAATTTTTAGCTTTTGTAGAAATTTTAGATTTTGTAGAAAGCATTTGACAATGTTGACTGAAATACACTCTTTCAAATTCTGAAGTCAGCAGGGGTAAAATACCGGGAAAGGAGAGTTATTTACAACTTGTACAAAAGCCAGACCGCAGTTATTAGACTCGAAGGGCATGAAAGGGAAGCATTAGTTGGGAAGGGAGTAAGACAGGGCTGTAGCCTTGATTTGATTTGATTTGATTTGATTCTTTCAGGGAAGCCAAAACAGTCTTGGTCTAACCTGCCACTGCCTGCACCGAAACTAAGTTTATTGTGCGGTATCGCTCCCTGTATGTCTAGTAAAGCCAACCAATGCCCTTGAACAGTGCAAGGAGTCCCTTTACCAGTTCTTTATTAGACACAATTTCTTTGGGTCTGGTTGTCCCAAATGTTCTGTGCCTTTTACTCTCCAATGCAATGCATTCGAAGATCAGATGTGATGCAGTTTCATCACCGTCATCACAGATCCTACATTTAGGGTCCTCTTCTGTTATTCCCATTGTATGTAGGTGTTTTTTGAAATTCCCATGGCCTGTCAGCAATCCAACCATGAGTCTAATCTATCTCCTCTTCAGACCCAGGATTGCAGAGCTTCTTTTAAAACATGGCTTTGGTATCATTACCTTGCCATGTTTATGTTGATGGACTTTGGTCCAATATTCTACGTGCTGTCTTCTGAGCCAGTTATGTAGCTCCAATTTAATCATTGCCTTGGTGATTGTCAGGACAGGTTCCGGTCCAATAAATGGAGCCTCTACTGCCCCCATCCTGGCTAATCTGTCGGCATGTTCGTTGGCACTGATCCCCGAGTGGCCAGGGACCCACAATAGGTTTACTCTATTGCTTTCCCCTAGCTCCACCAGAACCCTGTGACATTCTGCAACAATTTTAGACCTTGTAGGAGCTGCCAGTGATCTCAGGGCTGCCTGGCTGTCTGAATAGATATAGATGCTACGATCTTTGTAGCACCTACGCAAATTCTCCTCCACACATGCCCTGATGGCAGTGATTTCGACCTGGAATACTGAGGCCAGTTTCCCTAGAGAGATGACGCCCTCCAGTCTTGGCTGCACCCCGTATACCCCGGCCCCAACGCCTTGGTCTGATTTCGACCCGTCAGTGAACCAGACAATATCCCCCATACGGTGTCGAACTATTTTCTCCCACTGCTCCCTACTTCCAATTGTTATACTGAAAGGCTTGTTGAGGCAGTATGGGGTTATAATATAGTCGGTTGGCATTTCCCCAACCTTTCATATATTTACCTCATTCACTATTTTAGTGTGTGATTCTGGATATCCCAAAGAGTTCCAGTTGTTGACAGATTTGAGTCTGTAGGCACCAGCTGCCGCCTCCATCTTGACCCAAAGGTGTAATGGGGGCATATCCAGCATGGTTTCCATCCCAGCAGTTGGTGTGCTGCTAATTCCGCCTGTTATGGCTAAGCAGGCTAGTCTCTGCACCTTACCAAGCTGCTTAGCAGCAACCTGGTGTTCTACCTTCTTCCACCACACGACCGCCCCATAGGTGATCCTGGGTCTAATCACTGTGGTGTATATCCAGTGCATACCCATGGGGCTCAGGCCCCAATTTTTGCCACAAGCTCTCCTGGTACTTACTAAAGTACCTTTGCCTTGGAGCAAATATTCCTAATGTGAGGGGTCCATGTCAGTTTCTCATCTAGGGTAACCCCTAGATATTTCACTGTCCCCTTCACAGGTAGCGCTTCATTGAAAAGCTTTAGATTTCAACTTGAGTGTTAGATATGTTTCCTTGTGAATGGTACAACAACAGTCTTCTTAGGACTAACCCCCAGATCCTGTTTTCTGCACCAGTCTTGCACAATGTCCAAGGCACCTTGTGCCATATTCTTCACGTCAGCAAATTTGCCAAGTATTACTATGACAAGATCATCTGCGTATCCTTGGCAAAAGTACTGCCTAGAGTTTAATTCTCCAATGAGATCATTCACCACTAGATTCCACAATAAAGGGGAAAGAACTCCTCCTTGCGGGCAACTCCTAGTGGTGTTGATTACCATTTTTTCATTCATCATGGAAGCCTCTACCTTTCTTCCACTGAGCATGGCCCTAGTCCACCTACATATAGTGGTCCCTAGGTCATGCATCTCTGCTGCCCTAACCATGGATTCGAAGGTCGTGTTACTAAAAGCCCCCTCAATGTCCAGAAAGATACAGACTGCTTTTTCTTGAAAGTGTAGTGCTTTCTCCACCTTCCCAACAAGTTGGTGGAGAGCTGTCTCACATGATTTACCTGGTTGATATGTATGTTGGTTCGAATGTAGAGGAACCCTACTTAACCTCCTTTCTCCAACATGCACATTGACCAGCTTTTCCAATGTCTTAAGAATGAAGGAGGACAGGCTGATTGGTCTCATATCCTTGGCCTTGGTATGATCAATTCTCCCTGGCTTTGGAATGAAGACAACCTTCACTGCCTTCCAGGCATTGGGAATGATTCCTGCTGCTAGGCTAACCCTGAATAACCTGCATAGGAATCTAATAAGATTTTCTCCTGCTTGTTGCAGGAGAGCTGGAAAGATTCCATCGGGGCCAGGTGACTTGAACGGTTGAAATGTTCCCACTGCCCATCGGACCTTACTGAAATCGACACACTCCTTGGCCAGATCCCAGTCCTCTTTGCGAATACCTGAGAACCTTTGTCTCTCAGGAATCACATTCTGGTCTGAGTTATCCCCCAGAATATATTGAGGAAAGTGAGTTTTGATGAGCAGTTCCAGCGTTTCATGTGCTGTCTTTGTATACTCCCCATCCTCCTTCCTCAATGTTCCTCATGGATTAGTTGGTACTCTAGTGAGGATTTCATGAAGTCTCACTTGAGCAGCCGTGCCCTCCACTTCCTCACGGAATACCTTCCAGGATGCCTCCTTTGCCCGTCTGATGGCAACGTTGTAATTGACAAGGGCCTCATGATACTTTGCCCATTGTCCTTTGCGCCTCGCAAGGTTAAACAGTCTTCGTACCTGTTTCCTTTGCATTTCCAAGTAATTATTCCACCAAGGCACACTCCTATTTGTGCTTCTTAGTGATTGAGCAGTTGTCCTGGTATGAGGTCACTATAGCAGAGGTTACGGTCTCTGCTACTTCCTCAAACTCTGCTGGATTCCTTATCGAAGTTTTAATTTCCAATAGGCTAAAGTGAAGGTCTCTCCTATATGTCTCACAGTCCGTTTTCGTGGGATTCCTATAGTCCATGGTCTATCTGGTTCCAATTTCAACCTTTAATTTAATATACATGTGATCTGATGAGGATGGCTCCAGGACCACATGCCACTGTTTGACGTAACTTCCCATCATCATGGAAAAAAGTTATGCCAATTACTTCTTCCCTTCTACTATTCCTGAATGTGGGTTCATCACCCGTATTCAGGATCTCCAAGTTGTTAGATAGGAGAAATTCAAGAAGGTGCTCACCTCTACTGTTGGTGTCCTTGCTGCCCCATGATAGATTGTGGGCATTGGCATCACATCCCACCAACAGTTAGTCAACTTGCTGGTGGCAGGCTTCCGTCAGTCTCCTCAGTTCCAAAGGAGGAAGAGAGCTGTCTTCATAAGGAAGGTATGCTGAGGCCAAAACAATTTCCTTCTTGATGCCTTCCTCACGTTGCTGCATCCTGATGGTCACCAAGTCCCTGGAACAAAAATCCATCATTGGTATGAAAGGTATTCCATTTCTAACATAAATGCATGTTCTGGAGTTTTTTAGATTTCTAGCATAAATCAGCTTACCTCCAGTACCACCGAGGCCCGATACACCCCCTTTGTATAAATAGGGTTCTTGTATCAGGGCCACGTCCACCTCCTGTCTCCCCAGGCGACGGCTCAGGGCAGCAGTGGCTCCTTTACTGTGCTGCAGGTTTATCTGCAGCACTTCCAGTCCCCATCTTGCTGCCATTATTGCCTTTAAGGTCTTTGATTACCCTGACGGCGACCTGCAAGAACCCTAAAAACAGTTTCAGGCCTTGCTCTCGCATTGCCTTCAGGGACTTCTCTCCGACCTCCACCACCAGGGTTCGTCCTTCTGGAACGACCTTTTGGTTAATTACCCTCCAATCCTGTGTCGAGACTTTTGGGTTCTGGACCCTTATTTACTTGAACAGAGTCTTTGGAGGGATATCCTTAAGGATCTTTTGTACCCATATTCATACCTTTGCGGTCTTCAGGAGTTCGGTTGCTGTCTTGACCAGCAGCTTCGCGTCCTCCCATGGGGATATCATGGGCATCTTTTCCTTAAGCCATTCTGCTGAGTGCCCCCCCCCTCGCAGACAAAAATGAGGGCACCGTGTTCTAGATAGACCCTCCTGAATTTGGGTCCTGGACCAGCGTCTCCCGCAATCTCTTCAAAGAGGGCCATCTGCCCGAGCTGCTCCTGCTGCGAGGTGATGCTCACCAGTGGATATCCTTCTTGGACAACCACCATTCTAAAGACCGAGACTGCAGTACTATAGGTCTGTTTCCCTATTTCCTGCCTCAGCCTTTTAGGATCACGCTTGTCCAGAGAGGAGGGAGTCTTAAATTCCTCCCTAACCCTCTTGCCACCTGTCTTTGATGTCGAAGGGGTCTGTGTATCCCCTTCGACCTGAAGCAGTTTCTTTTTGGGGGTCTTGGGCTCAAGCCCTTTTGATTCCCTCCACTTATGCTTAGGAAGCCATTCTTTTCCTTCTGTTCCTTGAGAAGTTTCCTCCTCTGAGCTCCAGACAAGGCCTTAATCCTAATCTGGTACAACTTCTCTGTTACGGTTCCCACCTCATGCTCTGGTCTAGACCCTGATTCAGAAGTAGGACTGCACTCCATCGGTCCTGATCCCGATGTCTGAGTATCTGAGGTCTCAGATTGCCCCTCAGATTCTTTTAAAATACTTTCTTTCTCCGTGTTCATCTTAGTCCCACGAGATTTGGGAATTTATATGGTCCACACCACGATAACCCTGCGTGGTGCAAGGCTACTTACTCAGGGAGGTCGCCCGGTATCCCTGAGGCTCCGTTTGAGTCACATCCATCCATGTGCCACGCACCCCTCGGCACGGATCGCATCACACCTTGGGTTGGGAAAGGACTGAGAGAGGATAAGGAAGACGGGACATTGTGGGAAACTCTTAGTCTGATCCATCAGCTGAGGCCTTTCCGGCAGTAGGTTCTCTACCTTCGGTATAGCCCTCTGCTTCAAGCGTATACGCAATCCTCTCTACCCGCACGGACAGTGCTTCGTCAAGGTGGTGTCCCCCGGAGAGGGCTGTAGCCTTTCTCCAATGTTATTCAATTTGTACATCGAGCAGGCAGTGAGGGAAAGCAATGAAAAATTTGGAATAGGGATTAAAGTTCAGGGAGAAGAAATAAAAACATCGTGTTTTGCTGATGACATTGTAATTCTGTCAGAGACAGCAAAGGACCTGGAAGAGCAGTTCGAAATGCGACAGCCGGAGGTGATGGTTGTATGACTGTATTGTGTGCCTGTGTGATTGTGTGAATGTTCTATTTTCTGAAGAAGGCCATGGCCAATAGCTGAAAGTGTTGTATGTGTGTGTCTTTTGTATGTGCCTGTCGCAGCTCGTTGCCATGTCTTTGCGGTGAGTTGTAAACTGTCCTTACTATATTACTAATTCGAAACTGTCTATATTTGTATTCTTTGAGTGTCTTTCATCAATCCTACTTCGTAAGGATATCGTACCATGCAGCAATACTCCGAAACAAAAAGGGCAGAAAGGTGTAGTGTAGGCAGTTTGTGTAGGGATTCACTAGAGGAAAGGAAACTTTCTTTTCAAGAAACACTTTGAATTTGAAGCTGACTGCAGAACAATTCTACTGCTGTCAATTTATATTTCAAATAAAGACCCCAAAGATGAGATAAGAGAATTTAGAGCTCCTACAGAGGCAGACGGGGCATTTATTTTTCCCTTATTCTTTTTGGGAATTTAACAGAAAAGGTAATGAGTAATAATGGTTTGATGAACCATCTGTCATGAACCTCACAGTGGATTTTGGAGTACGTATATAAATGTAGATGTAGAATCCCCGTATCCATTCTGATGCTCATTATAAGCTCATTATTATTTGTTGCTTAGAGGTCAGTTATGTTTTCACAACTGTAAGCTCATGGATGAATTGTTTGATAAATCTTTCAGAGTATGTGTGCAGCATTTGGCTGAAGTATTTTGCATACCTCCAGATTTAAACCACATTCTTGACAACAGATTAATGGTGAATGGAAGCTACCACCAACTATAATACATGAATGGGTTACATGTTTGAAATTTGACTCAAATATTCATTGAACCTTTCTGCAATTGTTTCATCTGCGTTGGGACGTCAGGAAAAGGAATTAACTCATAATGCTTCTCAGGTATGACCTCTACCCACACTAGCTTACAGGAACTAACAACTTCAATTGTACTATATCATAAGCTACTGACTGATAGCAAGAATCACACCACCACCTATTTCGTTTAACTTCATTTCATAGATATTACAAAAGATTGTGATTCTGTCACATTGTGCTACTTTCATGTACCTCTAACAGCACAATCACATATGAACTTACCTCCAGCTTTACAATTTGTGCTTCATTGTTTTTGTTAGCAATTGGAGTTCTGGTACTTTCCCAAAATGGCGAAAACAATTTACTACTGTTATATTATGGTTTCTAGATCTACATTCATACTGTGTTTGTCCTGCACTCTCTGAGTGAGAAGCCCATTTTGTGTTTTCATGAGACACTCTACCCTAAAAAGCTGCTCACACCACACAGCAACACTACCTAAAGGGAAGGCCCGAGCATAGTCATGTCACGTCAGAGAGAGTATGTCGCGATTGTGCAACTGACTGTTTAGGCCGTATCAGTGGCCAGCCAGTCAGCTATGCCATTGTGGCCTACACGACACGATTACGCTCAGGCCCGCTCTTAAGCGGTGTCCCACACAGCAAAACCTCAACACCCAAGGATACAACTTGAAGAATCTGCAGTTGACTTGGTCACAGAATCACTCCATCTGTGACTGCTTGGATCTTAGATGGTGATTACTGAGCTACTGATCTGTACCTACTGTCAAAAATTGATATGAATGATTTGCTCATCCAGGTCGGTATCGAAATGAATCCCATTGAACATAGAGAGACCAGTTGGTGCACAAAATCTTGCTCTGGCAACAATTTCACAATTGATCAAATTCTTCTAGGATTTCCAGCTGGATCATACTGACATCTCTACACAATATTTCTGCAGTCCACCTGGCTGCCATCATCAGGTGAGGAAGATAATCCACTTTCGCTATGACTGAGTGAAACTGTGGAACTGCTGGCTCTATATATGCAACGAAAGTACGAAGGCACATATGCTAAGTACAGAGAACGCGTGTTTACTCATAGCTGCTGACCCCTGGTGAGAGACAAGTTGTAGCGCCTCCAGTAGTGGATAATATCAAAAACGATAGATTGTTATAGATTGTCATTCATTGCTGTTTGATGCAGACGCCGATGTTTCTTCAGGTCTGACAACACAGGATTCCGCGATTTACTCAGAAAATAACCTCTGTCACAATTAATTGTGTAGTCTGTTGTTCTGATTTCAATTGATTCTTTCAAAACATAACCCCAATAACATGAGGTGTTTGCAACAACTTGTGTCTCGTATTATAGCATCCACTGTCCCTATGAGAGACAGTGTTCAGCCACTGTGGATTTTTCAGGCTGCATCAATCGCGTATGCCGGTGATGTTAAACACATCTGTCACTGACTGTACGGACAGTCTGGCCAATGTATGTTTTGCCACACTCACAAGGTATTTTATAAATGTCAGGCTTTCTTAGGCATAAATCATCTTTAACAGAGCCAAGGAGTGCTCCAGTCTTAGCTGACATATGAAAAATACATTTTATTTTATGTTTCTTTAAAATCCTTCCCATATTGGCAGACACGTTACCAGCATAAGGGAGGACAACAACAGTACTGGAAGTGTCTTCAGCTGTTTCAGGTGGTGGTCCAAACTCAAAAGTCTGTCAAATATGCCTGTTCATATAGCCATTTTGGTTGAAAACATTCTTGGCCTGTTGCAGTTCTTGAGGTAAATTTTCAACATTCGAGATGGCATATGCTCTTTTTGTCAATGTTTGTAGGACTCCTGCATGTTGAAAAGGAGGGTGACAGCTGGTCATATGTAAATACCTATCAGTATGCGTTGGTTTCCTCTAAACTCTATGGCCAAGAGTTCCTTCATCCTTTTTACAGACCAACACATCCAAAAATGGTAACTTGCGGTCCTTTTCAATTTCCATTGTGAATTTGATATTAGGATGGAGATAGTAAAAATGATCTATTAACCAGTGCAGAGAATCTATTCCATGTGGCCAAATAAGAAACATATCAACAACATATCTAAAACAGCAAGTCGGCTTCAGAAAGGTTGTTTTCAGTGTCATTTTCATAATCCTCCATAAAAAGGTTGGCGACTATGAGGGACAAAGGACTCCCCATAGCCACATCGTCAGTCTGCTCGTCACTGAGTCAGAAGTAGGTGGACGTCAATACATGGAGGCAAAGTTTAGTCATTTCCATATCTAGTTTCTCATTAGTTAGGATCAATGACTCTTCAAGAGAGAGACAAGTAGAAAGAGACACCACATCAAAACTCACAAGTAAATCAGAGGGACCAAGACGAAGAGACTTCAAGCACTGAATAAAATCCATGAAATTAGATATATAGTGTTCACATTTACCCACAGGAGGGCTGAGGACTGACGCCAAAAATTTCGCCAAATTGTAAGTTGGTGCACTCAAATTAGTAACAGTCGGGCATAATGGAATCCCATCTTTTGGACCTTCGGCAATCCATATAATCTATGTGTAACAGCTGCACCACGATGAAGTTTTTTTAATAGTATCTTCAGGCATAGAGCTCTTCATCAGAAGTGAATTCGTTGTCCATTTTATGCGATCCATAGGATCTTTCTGCAATACCCGATACAACGGTTCCTTAATTAAATCTTCCACATTACATAATCATCCTTGGATATTAGAACGGTGGTGTTGCCTTTGTCTGGTAGTAAAAAAATCAATAATTCAAGATTATATGAGACCGAATTGCTGCAAGTTCAGCCAAGGAAATGTTACTCTCTCTGTGTGTGTGTGGGGGGGGGGGGGGGGGAGAGAAAGATGCAAAATGTGTTAAATATTCTCTGATTTCTTCTGCCCATTCCTCCAGAAGATGTGACACTGCTTGTTCAATTGAGGAAATAAATTCCATAGTGGGAACACTTCTAGGCGTGGGTGCGAAGTTTAAACCCTTTTCCAACACTGAAACAGTAAATTCATCCAGTTCTTTACTTGTAAGATTTATTACAGTCTGTCTACAAGAATAATTCCCTGATGTCAAGGGTTGATGACAAAGACATTGAAATTTAGGCAGCTGTCTGCTAAAAGCACACCTATGCATCCATTCTGAAAATGCCCCAAAAGAAAAATTGACCCACTTCCAAGAGCTTATAGGCAGTAGTGACAAAATCTCCAAATGAAGATAAAATAAATCTTTGGATATAACATCCAATTGTCTACAAGTAAAATGAATGTGTTCTCTTACCAAAGCAAAACTGGCCTGCCTCTTTATACTGTTAGCTGATATTGTATTAATATAGTGGACAAATCTTGCAAATTTTGGTATAATACCTTCATTCCAACATCTGAGCATACAGGCGAGGGCACTCAACAGCTTTCCTTTCTTCTTACGAATTTTATCAAACTTACTGATGAGTTGAACCGTCTCCTTTCCATAGAGGCACTAGATGTGTCTATGTAGACTTCCCCCGTGTATTAATTGATCAAATTCTTCTCGGGTTTCCAGCTGGATCATACATCTGTACACAATCCTTCTGCGGTCCACCTGGCTGCCATCATCAGATGAGGAAGCTAAGCCATTCTCGCCATGACTGAGTGAAACTGTGAAACCACTGGCTCTATATACGCAATGAAAGTACGAATGCACATGTGCTAAGTACAGATGGCACACATTTACTCGTAGCTCCTGACTCCTGGTGTAAGAGAAGTAGTAGCGGCTCCAGTGGTGGGTAATGTCAGAAATGATAGAAAATTTCATTGCTATTTGATGCAGATGCCGATGTTTCTTCAGGTCTGACAACACAGGATTCCATGAATTACTCAGAAAATAACCACTGGCACAATTAATTGTGTTATCTGTTATTCTGATTTCAATTGATTCTTTCGAAACATAATCCCAGTAATGTGAGGAGTTTGCAACAACTTGTCTCGTAGTATAGCATCCTGTGTCCCTATGAGAGACATTGTTCAGCCCCTGTGGATTTTTCAGGCTGCTTCATTTGCATATGGCGGTGATATTCAATGCGTCTGTCACTGACTGTACGGACAGCCTGGCCAATGTATATTTTGCCACACTCACAAGGTATTTTATAAATGTCAGGCTATCTTAGGCCTAAATCGCTTTGAGTCAAGAAGTGCACTAGTCTTAGCTAGAACACGAAAAATACGTTTTAATTTATGTGTCTTTAAAATCCTTCCTGTCTTCGCAGACATGTTACCAGCATAAAGAAGGAAAGCAACAGTACTGGAAGTGTCTTCAGCTGGTTCAGGTGTTAGTCCGAACTCAAAAGCCCGTCGAATCTGCCTATCTGTATAGCCATTTTGGTTGAACACATTCTTGAGATGTTGCAGATCTTGAGATAAATTTTCAGCATCCGAGATGACATATGTTCTTTTTACCAAGCTCGGTAGGACTCCTGCATGTTGAAAAGGAGAGTGACAGCTGGTCGCAGTATGCGTCGATTTCCTTGTAACCTCTATGTCCAATTGCTCTGTCGTCTTTTTTTAGACTAACACGTCCAAAAATGGTAACTTGGAGTCCTTTTCAATTTCCATCGAGACTTTGATATTAGGATGTAGACAGTTAAAATGATCTAATAATAGGTACAGACAATCTGTTCCATGTGCCCAAACAAGAAAATGTGTGCCTGCTGTACTTAGTGCA